>OU612073.1:20182303-20807303 GCA_914767715.1 Membranipora membranacea
ACTTGAATGCATCCTAGAGGTGAGGCCATAGAAGACCTAATCATGAGTGTGCAGCAAGCTGCCAAAACTGAACTGGCACTAATCAGCCATTGGCAGTGACACTTTGATCTTAGCCAGTAGGCCGAGAACTTCTTGTCGAACCCAGCCACAGAGTTAATATAAAGGCAACAAACTTCTTACCAATCAGTACAACGAATACTCCGGTCAAACTGATGTCCATTTTTGCAAACATATTTAGTTAAGTAGTTAAGTAAATCAAGTTAACCAACCAACACAATTCAAGTTGCAATAATCAATGAGCAAAATTGCAAACATTACAAAAACGAACAATGAAGCATTTTTGGAATAACTTAAACTGAGCATAATACTATTATCTCATACCTCATGGTAATGTCTTTTATTATCGAAGACCAAGGGAGAAGACAACTTCGCTAAAACTATCTCCAAAACTCCCTGGTCAAACCAGAGACTATAGATGAGACCTTCCACTTGCCATGATATCGTATATAACCGATGCGAACACATTGAAAATTAGGCTCCACCCCTTTCTGGTGGTAATCACTTGGAGGTAAGCGTACCCAGTGCTATGAATTTACCATCAAAAATTGACAAGGTGAATGCTTTAGTTGTTTATTTTATAAGTACATTCCCACAAAACTTTCAATAATATCAACTGGGACAAATGAAATCTAAGAGGTGACTTTTATATAAAATATAGGCATCAAAGAATTAAAATACTTGGTGAATGATAAAACCTTTTGGTAATGTAGCCCCCCCCCCCCCGCCCCCATATATAAAGACAATTGAATATTCAATGTGAATATGGTTAAATGTGAACAAGCCCTGATGATATATTCTCCAGTTCTGGTGACTGAATTGCATTCATCAGTCAGGCCAGCACAGAAATTTTCTATAGCATAGGTCTGAGAAAAGTATCATCCTCAAATCTAAGTTTTCCCGTTTTAAGTTAGCATATTGCTGATTGTTGCCTGAAGATAAATGTGCTTCGAACTGCTCTGAATCTGTCTATGAAGCCAAAACAAGTTTTCAAGGCGATTTGTAAAAAAAAAGCTTTTCATATCGCCAACCATCCAACAGTAACTTTGAGGCAGAGAGGGAGGTCTTCTATCTCTTGATGCAGTAATTTCTTTACATTTTGAATTGTCAGTATGAATCTGCTGACGATGCACTTTACTCCGATGCCATTCTTACTTCATTTTTGAATGCGTGTCTATGGTTGGTCGTAGTCACCATGATTAATTTTTTTTATATTTATCTTAGCGCATATATTGACAAGCGATGCTATCCAAACAAAAAGAAGGCCTCTTCTTGTCCTCACAGATGAAAACTTTGTCCATGAAACTCATCACAACAGCTAACCTATGTCAGGCCATCATTGCATTGCAGTGGGCAACTATGATGGATTATACTGCACAGCCCCCTTACTTTCTCACAAAAATACAGGCCTGTATACTATAAATCCCTGGCTAAGAATGCAATAACAAGTTGATAGTGACTTTGTTGCTGTCTGATCTAGTTTTGTCATCAAGATTGTGGTTATTTTGCCTCAAATAACTTAGGTGAAAAACCTGAAACTTTATTGATAAACCCATTGCTGTCCAAGGCAGCAGCGCTAACTTTACAACCAGAAGTGGGCGTGACCGTCAAATAAAGCTGATTGGCTATTCGCATTTTATGCGCAATTGGAAGGTCTCTATATCTATAGTCTCTGGTCAAACTATGAAATCAATTATTATTTATTTTGTTTTTCTTAAAAGTGTACAGATAAAAAAAGGAATTCTATGCTGTTCGGGCAGGTGGGTGGGCAGGATGGCAGTTAACATATTTCGATTAATGTATTTTATTTGCAAAAGATAAGAGCAATAATAGAATAAAGTCCGGTGAAAAAAATGTAGGTAATGAAGCTGCATTATATTATCATAAATAAACTACATCAGATTGAAAAGCTATCAAACAAACTCTCACTCAGTCATCAGCAGTCATTGTCATTGTTGCCATCAGAACAGTCTGTAATTCCATCACATACAACTGATGACCTCCCACAATACTCCTTATCACTACACAGAAAGTTATTATCCGGAGAACAAATTTATCAAAGTCCAATAAAGTAAACAGGGCTACAGAAATAGAAGGCTTGCAGAATGCATTTACATTTATCAATCAGAATGAATCGCAATCGCAGATCAATTAATCTCTAGGATATTACAAGGAAACTTAGTTTTCTTCTAAGAGTACAGAGAAAACAACTCCATCATTTCAATTGATGCTGAATTGTTTTTGTTGTTTGGCTTTACAAACAAAGTGCAAGTTTTGATGTTTAAAGATTTACAGATTTATTTGTATTCCGCTGTAAAAAATTCCCTTGGATATTATATAAAACAGTTAGATGGCTCTGGTATAAATAAAACTGTATTTCACAAAAATTTCTTGGCACCATCATGAAAAATTGATTTTCTGCCTTTTACAATGTGTGCATTAATTACAAAATTGTCTTCAGTCGACTCGAATGTCTATACTGTGATGACTGCCTCTCAGGCACCAACGCGTGGAGCCGATGCCTACAGTCACTGGCTGTCTTGATAAAATGATTCCGATAAAGTGATTCACTGAAAAGTCCTTACTCCGGGATGGCTAGTGCTGATAGTCTAGGTAAAATTACTCTAGCGCACAATTTTAAAAATAGTTTTAAGGATTTTAGCTGGCTGTTGGTTCATAAGGCAAAAAAGGCAGGGATACAAAAATTGAGGATTGATCGTATGTTGGCAACATAAAATAGGACAAGTTTGTGACAAGAGATATACCCTAAGGTTTCAGTGTAGTGGACTATAAAACTTCCTTACACAATACAGAAATTCTGTCATAGTGGTGCCAAGTGGCCATTGCCAGTCAAAATCTTTAACAATTTGTTCAATATTATATCCAATCATGTTTATATAAGTTAGCACACAAATTGACAAGGACTGAATTCAAGAATTTTTATTACTCACAGTAATCATACAAATATCTCTGTACGAATTGTCTTCATATCATACACAAACAGTCATCTGAAATATAGACACAGGTCTTGCAATAATATTTTGTCGAGCTAAATATTTACAATTAGCCAACCAAAAGTAAAAAAAATGTTGGCTTCTCGGCCAATTGGCTAAGATCAAAGTGTCACTGCTAATGGCCGATTAGTGCCAGTTCAGTTTTGGCAGCTCGCTGCACACCCACGATTAGGAGGTATCTTCTATGGCCTCACCTCTAGGATGCATTCTAGTTTTCTAGGATGTATCACATTCTCAGTACGAGGACTTCGGGCAACTTGGGCCCCCTAAGTATGAGGATTTAGGGCACCTTGTGTCCTTCTTTAGGGGCAGCCCAATCTTCTGTTTCTTATCAAATGGAGACCAAAAATGTTGGCTTCTCGGCCTATTGGCTAAGATCAAAGTGTCACTGCCAATGGCTGATTAGTGCCTGTTTCAGTTTCTTGCAGCTTGCTGCACACTTACGATTAGGAGGTCCACCATGGCCTTACCTCTAGGATGCATTCTAGTTTTCTAGGATGTATCACACTCTCAGTACGAGGACTTCGGGCAACTTGGGCCCCCTTTAGGGACAGCCCACCCTCTATTTTGTAAAAAACATGGGGTCCAAAAATGTTGGCAACAGCTATATGAGGTGAATTGGGCCAGCATTTCTGAGATTAGCGATCTCACCTGCTTTTTCCTCTTTAATTCTTGATATATTTTTTATAATCCTATATGCATATACATTTAAAAGTAGTTTAAAGGTCTATAGGAATATAACCAATTGATATGACTAATATCTTTATAAACTCAATAAATATGTACTAATTCTACACCAATATAAGATCTGCTGCTAATACCTCACATACCCTGAATAACAAAGTTAATTTTAAATATGATTTCTTGCCTCCTCTACCTTATCATTCCCCTTTCGTCCCACATAAATAACTGTCTGCTCAGTGATTCTCACTTGAACAAAATTCCTCCCCTAATAAATTGATTTCAAGATAACTTAAGTGAATTTAATAATATGCCCTTTCTGATGCCGTTGTTATACGCATGCTTAGTCATAACTTGAAAAAATGATTATGTTGGTGAGGCCTTGTTTGATGTTGGTAGTTTGTTTACTATAATTATACTATGTTCTGCACTACAGTCCACCGCTCTGAGATTTTATTCTCATAATAAGTTTGCATCACAAAGTTAGGAAACTTGTTTAGGGTGAGATTTGGTATTGCTGTTTGCTAAGAAACAGAAGATTGGGCTGCCCCTAAAGAGGGACGCAAGGTGCCCTAATCCTCATACTGAGAATGTGATACATTCTAGAAAACTAGAAAGCATCCTAGAGGTGAGGCCATAGAGGACCTCCTAATCATAAGTGTGCAGCAAGCTGCCAAAACTGAACTGGCACTAATCGGCCATTGGCAGTGACACTTTGATCTTAGCCAATAGGCCGAGAAGCGAGAAGAGATTTGGTATTACTCACAGCTATTGGTTCTTTGCGAATCTTATTATCCTCTCTGACCCTTATATCAATCAGTTCTCTCTGAAAAAAACATGTATGGAACATTTTTTTGGGTCAATTACATTAGTAACTGGCCTCTATCCTGAGGAGTGAATATAGCTGTGATCTCAAAAAAAATGATCACACATCGAAGTTATGAGACTGGTGCACACACAGAGACTAGTATTTATCACATATAAGTAAACAGGTGAGTGTGGCTGGAGGAGAGAACTACCATAGCCTCCCAACTTCAATATTTTTAAAATTAAGAAAAAAACTTGTAATTTGTTTGGACCCATGAGGCAGTGAACTCTGTTGTTGATAGTCTCAAATTTGCTTTTATGAATTATTTAGTGTTTGGAGTTATAGATGGAAGTTGTTTGAATGTTCTTTGTGGTGTTGTTCTGTATATTTAAGTGGATGGATAGTATGTGATTTCAATGGTGCAACAATTTTAAAACTAAACAAATCAAGTTCTTGGCTCGTCTCCTGAGCAGTGATTGATGCCTATATGATCAAAATCTTGCTGAATATGAATTCTCCACTCAGTTGTGCACACAACAAGCCCATTTTTGCCTAGAAGTTTGAAGCAATATCTAGGTGCAATTTTGGTGAGTCCCTCTCACCACTATTAAACTGCATCGAATGACAAGTTCCTGAGTGCTTATATGGTAAAACAAGTGAAAACAAGAACTTTTGTGCTCTAATTGATCTCCTAGCTTGTTTAAAGTGTTTAGGAAAGCAAAAAAAGAACCACTGTTCATATCAGAGCTTTGCCATAGCAATGAACAAAAAAAAATCTGATCCCAATTCTAGCCCTCTAACATCTACTGTTTGTTCTAGATGCCTACGAGCTAAGTTATAACTACTGAAATATGACTGGGTAATGTCAAGGCATCAAAGGACCTTCAATCCAAAGAAACAAACAAAGAAACAAACAAAGAAACAAACAAACAAACAAAGAAACAAAGAAACAAACAAACAAACAAACAAACAAACAAACAAACAAACAAACAAGTCAGGCAGTAAATAAGGAAATACAACTTGTCTAGGTCAACTGGCAAAATTTGATAATGATGTAATAGAAAGAGATGTCCTAGTCTTCATCTAGAGGTATCCATGGCACCTTCTTCTGTGATACTTCTGGTGGACGAGGGATCAGTCTGAGTTGTCGCTTCCTCCCACCACAGTAATTGATGATATGTTCACCATGTTGGAGGCGTAAGTTGAAACTGAAAAAATTTGAAGCAAAGATGAATTATGATCATATCGAGGAAATAAATAATCTGTTGAAAATATTGAAATATTTACTCATGATCGAAGAATGAACAAATGTATGAATGAAATTTGGGTTATCAAATGGTCAATGGGTTGTTTAGGGCTTGGAAACTCTTTTGGTTATTTGAATTAATTATTGGCCCCATGCTATTGATTTAATTTCAACCAAACCAATACCGACAGAGCTGTCAATGTAGGGATAATTACCAGTCACGCTGCTGGTTGACCCGCACGCCTGCCTCTGATGGCCAAAAAAAGTTTTCGCCAACATCCTGGTTGAGTCGTTTGGGTGTCAATCCGTGGCCGAGAGCTACAGATATCTTCGCCAATGCTTTTAACCGGATGATTGTGGTCCGGCAATCATTCAGTGTGGTGACAGGAGGAATCTCTGCTGCACTTGGGTATCTGGGGTAGTCAGCTGTGAATCTGTCGCTATCCCAGCGTTCAAAGTGCTCTAGAATAGGATCTAGCTTCTAGAATATGCAAAGAGAGACTATTAGTAAGTTATGATTTTGCAAGCTCACCTCTTGAACTATGTACTATACACTACTACTACATTTACTGATGGAAACTAGAAAATCTAGCCCATAGTAAGTTCCGAGGAGATGATATAGTGCTCACCTTGCAGAATTGTGACAGATCTTCTTGTCTTACTAGTTGTCTATAATTCATCAACTCCCATATGTCGGAACAGTGCTGCATGTAGATTGTAGTCTGTATGAAGTCTGCCCGCCTCAGCTCAGCTGCTACCAAAGAGTCAAACAGTTGTGTGTATGTGTGTGTATAAGCCTACTCTTTCGTTACACAAAGTCTGATGTTTCTAATACTCTACGAAAAAATAAATTAAAATTTTGTCTTATATTTAAGATTTTTATGTTGTTCTGTTCACCACTCAAAGAAAATCAGCTGGTACTAAAATACTTATTCAAGTAAAATTAAGTTTCACCTTTTCTATCAGAGGAATCCTCATCTTCAAGAAGTTGTTCAGATAGACTGCTTCATTTGGTATACGTGTAACGCTCCAGCCGATGTATCTATCCGTATATTTTACTGACTAAATATGTGCCCTTATCACCTGTTCATCTTCCCTTATCATTTTCCTTGTACAGTGCTTTTTGTCGCCACTGTTGAACAGTGCTTTTCTGAAATTATCAAGTGGGATATTACATCACATTTTTTTATTGATTTAGATAAAGAAAGTACATTATGAGATACTCTCAGTCAGCTTGGTCAGAAATTATATTTACATTGATATGATATACCTTGTAGGTTACTCAGATAAGTTTTAAATGTTCAGCACTCAATGGTGTGAACTATGGCCGAACTCACCTGAAATTCTTTGCTAGGTGGGGCGGATCTGACAGTACAATAATGTCTTCTACCTTCTCGCTCATGATGTTTCTAGCCAGATGAGACAAATTAGGAAGTGTTGTGAATTCTTGGAAACAAAGTATGTACTGTTAAATATATGTTTAAATTATGAGTTGTGAGTTTTGATGGTAAACTTTGTCGATCAGTTTATGACATCCACTCTAATAAGTGTGCCCTATCTTCCAGGTTTGCTTTATGAGGAAAAGTTGGGTAGATAGGCAAGCCTCACCTGAAACCTTCTGTTTGATTATCATTTTATCACTGTTCAGATTTACATACAATACATAACCACTGGCCCTTAGGCACAGTTGACCTTGCCAAACCAACGCAAACTGTGTGAAACCATCCATCGCACTTATCTCATGACACCCAGTTAGTACATTTACGTTTACGAAAATGCTGGCAGTCTTTCAGAGCTGGTTTGGAGGGTTTTGTTAGCTTTTTTTTGGATATTTTGCTTTTTCCAGGGCTTGGTGGTCTTTTACTTGTCTCCCCTAACGCCACTGTAACTCTTAGAGGAAAAACTTTTTTTGGTTTTAGACCGTTGTCTGTGAGGAATCGGTCAATGGTAGATTTGAGAGTGAATGAGGATATTTCCTGTAGGAGAAGGATAATATCCTGTGACCTATGGTGAGAGGGGAAGAGTTTTTGGAACAGATGATGAAGATCAGCACAGTGGTGGATGTCATCAAGGATGTAGTTGGTGAGTTTGTGTGATTGTTTGACATGGTAAGCCTGCTGAATATGAAGTCTTGAAGTGGATGAAAGAATCTAAGATAAGACGCATGAGGCTCTACTAAAAGCTATGGTTGGCTCCAAGAACGTCATGACCTAGATGATTGACAAGAGGTTTGTATGCAGGTTTGATTTGGCGACTTCTCATCAGCACCCAACCACTTATCCAAGATAAGCGATCTAGCTGATGAGACGGAACGTGGTCAAATGGAAGAAAGAGTGAATTTAGGTGCAGAAAGGTTTCTTGTAGATGATGTGACCCCAAATTCAGCAAATAGTGACAAAAGAAGATAACTCTTGCTTAAAATTCCGCGTGCAATGGGGAGTGCACCACCAGAGCAGGAAGCCAATCAGATGGCTTCGGAATTCCGAATGAACGACTCAATAAAAGGCTACTGTAAGCCTATCCATTTTGTTGGCTACCCCTACCCCTTGTCTGCACCGCTTGTAAAACATCCAACTGTCAATCGAATTACCATTCTTAATGGTTTATTATATGGGACGACAATATGTCCAGGCGTGTGTTGTCTTTTCATTACTCTTAGCTATTTTCATTAGTATCAGGTCCTAGTGATGGCAAATTGTCAGATTTTCACAGGATGAGACCAAGACAGCAACAGATTTGAGACGAGACATATATTGATGCCGATAAAATTGAAAACTGCACTTTATTGGAATCTGGAAATTGAGTATGATACAGAAATGGCTTTTTTAATTTTGATATTATCATTTTGGAAGATTAAAGGTCACGATAATACAGCATAATACACTATAGGTTAGTGGTGACTGTAAGTTTGGCCCATCGAGTGATCATCATAACAATAATTTTAATGAACAAGTCTCGACATGTGTCTGTCTCGTCGAATCAAGCTATTCGATTGAGCAGTTTTACACATAATGAGCGAAAATTTTACAGCAGTTTACATGGTAGGCTGGCACTCTGTCTGTATCTACCAGGTGGGAGTTGTTCTAGCGTTATGACAGTCACAGTGTGAGTAAGTTACTGTTACTGTTAGTAAGGCCTTAAAAAGAGTTAAGTGAATGTTCCCAGTATTTAATATGGTAAATATATGTACAATATTTACACAATTGTACATACCAACCAGGAGTGACCTACCTTTGCTTAGGTTGGTGAATGAAGCACTTGGTGCACTCAGATGAAACAATAAATAGACTGTTACTCCAAGGAGTTAAAGTCTTTAACTGCTTGGTTACTCTTACTGCACAAATCAGGTTCATCTGCAACTGCTTTACTGTTTGGTGATTGGAGGAAATTATAGGTGATATAATTGACATCCATATAACTAGTTTAATGATGTGATTGGCTATCTTGCCTAAATGTGTCTGTGAGTTTTCTTGACATAGCTGTATTCTTAAATATAAGAAGCTATTTGCAGAGGGTCTTAATTTACTTTTCATAACAAATAGAAAGTACACCATGCAGTCAGGTTATAACATTGTGGTGCTCTCCGATGTAAAGCACAAAGTAAACATTTATCAGCAACCAATATATTATTTGACCTCTAAATTCGATTTGAATCAGGTTATTTAGAGCTCTAAAAGCCACTTGAATATGATTAAGGTCTGCAACTTTCTATTTCAATATATGGTTGTGCCCATGCAAGGTTTGCAACAGTTGAATGGTGAGTAAGTTGTTATATACAATTATTCTGTACATGTGACCGGTGACAAACTAACTTGAAACCTAGCAGTAGCTAGTAAGTAAGCGCCGCGGTTTGTTTTCAAAATATATCTATCAACTAGACAGTTACAATGCTTCACACCAAGTGACTAAATGACTCTTTCTTTGATACCAGCTGATGAGCTGGCATTGTTATATATATACCTATAATTTTCATCCCATCTCAGAATAGTGTTGGATTTACACCTAAAATATATCTCAGCATGCAACATAGGGCTGCACCAACAAACCCTCTACTATGATTTATTCATAAAACTGGCTAACGAAGTTTTTCTGTATTACACGAAGACCTTCCCCAGGGCCATTAGGAGAGTGGCAGTCCACTTAATGATTTGATCACTTACCCAAATCATTTTCTGCAGGAGCATGGCACACCTTGACAAATGCCAAAAATCCAGAAGATAGGTGTCACTTCATTCCCTGCATCAAGATGTCTAGAGATGTAAGCAACTACTTTGAGGTATCGCTGCTAAGTCTGGCCCATAAACTGGTTGTTGTTGTTGGTGGCGGAGTTTGTTACATTCTATGAATTTGCATGAGGTGGCTAGTGATGATGTACCCTAGCAGCTGGCTTGTGATGTATATGATACAAATGGGCGGTTATTCTCCAGTTTTGACTTGTTACCCCTTTAGAATATAGTGATGACATTGTTTGCAGTCGTCAGGTACACTGCTGTATTTAGGTGACTGGTTGATGATGTTGCAGAGTATGTCAGCATCAACGTAAGCCGCTCTTTTGGCACCGGTGCACTGGTTGGCCGGTACTGTCAATTTGTTTTGAGCTGTTGTAGTAATTTCTACCCTTCTCTTTGTACACCTTTAGATCGCTCAACTTGTTTGGCATGTGGGTTTTGTCAGTACGGGAAGAAAGAGTTGTAGAGGGTGCTATGCCCTCAGGTGCTGACTTGAACCAGTCATTGAAGCATTTGTCATACTCATTTTGTATGTGAGCTTATTTTTGTTGGTTTTATTGCTGTTATGTCGTTAGTCTCACCCCGTCAGTGTTTATTTTATGTTACCAGAGATTCAATTAGTCTCTTGCTATCTGTGTAATTTAACAGTTACGATACACGCAAACAAATTAGAGAATCTACAAGCAACTTGCTTGAACAAAAATAAATGCTGATAATCTGCTCTTGGTCCACGGGAGAGACTCAGCATTCATTTTTTTATGTGATTTCACAAATGAATGGAACAGCCTCTGTAAAGCTTACCCTAAGATGTATATTAAATGATAGTACCTTTATATCCAGTTGTAACTCAGATGTGTCAAAAATCACCATTCCATCTACACCGAGGTCTGTTAAGAAAAGCTGCCCCTGCCTTTTACTGACTTCCTTTTTCTTTTTGTCAAATATAAAAAATGTCTAGGAATAGTTTCTTGTGGGAAAAAACGAAATTTGAATGTCAAATCTTGCATGTTTTAGCAGGAAGTTCTACATGGTTATAGAACCTTTTAAATGTATCTTTAAATATCACGATACCACTTGACACTTGATTCCTCGATAGCTATCAAACAGCGCTCATAGATATCTGCAGGTAATTCATACTTCCTGCGTTAGTCCACAGTCGCAGTATCATTGTTGATTGAGATTGGTTCAGTTAAACTCAGAGTCCTGGATGGTTGTACATAATATTTGGCAATTTGCCTGTCAGTAAAGCTGCGTTTACACGTCCGACAAATCGGCTAATAATAACAACTCCGACACAGATTATGAATCTGCTCTATAATCGTTGTCTGTCAACATGTAAACGATACGCTATTTACACACTGTTCATGCCTAACCGATTATGAATGGTTCAGCCAATAACAGCGCAGCACTGAGTCACTGCTGCGTTGTTATTGGCTGAACCATTTATAATCGTTAAGATTTGTCGTTCACGTGTGACATTGTCACAAGTGAACGATTTTGAACAATACAGATTTAAACACCGATTTAAACACATATTAAATGTTTACACGGTCAGTCAAATCGGTGACCTATGTCGGAGTTGTTATTTTTAGCCGATTTATCGCGCATGTTAACGTAGCTTTAATCAACATTTTTATGATGGCAGATCTTGTGGGTATTGTAAAAATCCCTAAATTGATTCAGAGAATTCTGTAGTGCTAATCCAGACTGCCAACTTGTCCTTTCAATTTCTTCTCCGGAACGCATTGGCTCCTTCCAATCCCCCAAGCACCGCTCTGAAGAACTTCTCAACAGACTCCTTGGTGAATCTGCTCCAGAAGGCCTCTATTTTCTGGTTATATTTAGATTGCATTAGTACTATCTCAGCATTTGGAACCATCGTTCCACTCTGATCCCTTGTCGATAATAATCTTCCCTGAAACCCTTTTGATGTTATTTATTTCATCCACGAGCCAACTGCAGACTGTCTGAGCCGTTTTATTTGGCAGTACCTTAAGACTCAAAACATTCCTGCTGAGAGTGTCTGTGATTCCATATGAAGAAGAACTTCACAACAGACTCCTTGGTGAATCGGCTCCATGAGGCCTCTTTTTTCTAGTTGAATTTAGATTGCATTTGTACTATCTCAGCATTTGGAACCACATCGTTCCACTCTGATCCCTTGTCGATCATAATCTTCCCTGGAACTCCTTTAATGTTAATTATTCTCTCCACGAGCCAACTGCAGACTGTCTGAGCCCGTTTACTTGGCACAAAACTTTCCTGCTGGATGTGTCTGTGATTCCATATGTATACAGGCCAAATGGTTTGGCTAACTTCTCATGCCCATCCGCTGACCACTGCCAATTTGGACCCGCTGTGCAAAATGAATATTTTATTTTGGTAATTTCATCAAATACAAATTACAAGGCAGTACTGTGGAAACAAGGCTCTGTCATAATATAATACTGCTTAGAATCTTAACACTCTGTGGTACAAAACTCTCCAAAAACTGTTGGTTCTCATCCTCGGCACAGACCTTCCTTTGGCATAACAGGAATGTAAAATATGGTCTTCATCAGTAATAAAGCCCGTTGCCGGCTTTCAAACACTGGCCGAGATGAAAAACTCCATATCAAGCACAAAATATTTTCTGTGAAAAAGACCAGTTAGCTTTTTGGCACTTTTTGTGTGGCTGACCACTATACCGCATCTCAATATGATATGTCAAGATCAGAATGATAATAGACTTTATAAAATGTTGACTCTGAGCGAGGTTCGGACAGAAATGTTTGAATTTAGAAAAATCGAAAAATTGTTGTTTGAGTTTACCATATACATAGTCAGAGTTAGCTTGCCACTTGAGGTTATTACTGAAAATTGTATAAAATCAGTGTGGATAGAAAATAAAACTGGGATTAACACACAGCTCTGGGGACAGCCACTACTACTGCTTACAATATCAGATCTCTGCTTGCCGACAGTAACAAATTGCTTCTTGTCAACTAGAAAATATGAGGTAAAATTAATCAGGGAGTTCGGACATGTTTGATACAGTAGTATTAAAAGCCAATGAGAAATCTACGGATATTTCTGGAGCA
Source organism: Membranipora membranacea (assembly GCA_914767715.1). Taxonomy (NCBI): domain Eukaryota; kingdom Metazoa; phylum Bryozoa; class Gymnolaemata; order Cheilostomatida; family Membraniporidae; genus Membranipora; species Membranipora membranacea. The sequence goes on from OU612073.1 coordinate 20,195,419, forward strand.
TAGATTGATGGTAATTCCAAATGAAAATGTAAAAAGTAGTGAAGCGAAATGCAAGCATCTTTGGTGCTTCTTTTGTATGCAAATTGGTTATATCTAGTGATATGCAATTTCAAATCTTTTATAATGTGTTCAAAATATTTCATAAGAATGGAAGTAAGCGCGATCTGAAATCATTATATTCTTTAGGGTTTGCTTTTTTTGGCACATGGACTATGTAAGAGAGTGTCCATATTTTTTTGATGCTCTTTTTTTGGCTTTAGTATCTTACCCTCTGAGCATAGTTTCATCCTGTCTTATCAGAGCATACCAGTAATAGCTTTAATTTTTACCGGATCTGGTGAAATCCCGTTTTCTCCAATGTGATGTCCCAGGAATATTACTTCACTTACTATGAACTCACATTTCTTCTTGTTTAGAGCCATCCCAGCTTCCTCTAACCTCCTTAGGACGCTCTCTAGACATCGGTCGTGCTTTTCCACATCTTTTCCAAATACTAGTATGTCTTTCATCATGCACACTACTCCTTCGGAATCCATCCAAATCTTACTCATTTGATGCTGAAAGATACGGCGCAGCAGAGATTCCAAATGGTAGTTTACAGTACTGGAACCTACCCTAAGGGGCTATGAACGTGGTGTACTGCTGAGAGTACTCAACCGATCGATCTGCCAAAAGCAAGAGTTGGCATCCATCTTAGAGGAGAATTTACTACCTACCTGAGTTTCCTCGGTTTGCGGCAGCGGGAAATGTTCTCGCTTCGCACTTTTCTTGAGCCCATGACCACATAATATATCCTTACAACTCCTGAAGATTTAGGTACTGTCTACTGATTCAAACAAATACTTTCAGAGAAATCACACGGATTTAAGACTTCTAATTTGTTTTCACACAATATAACTCTGAAACCATGTGGTATTTGTTAGACCCACCCCTATAGGAAGAGATATCTCGATCAATAATGCTGGATGTGGTCTGAGCCCTCTCCAAGTCTGTCCTTTCCGTTTAACGCCATAAATCAAAGACCTATCTCGTGACCACGCATGTCTTGAGATCTTGTCAGTGTCTCTCCATATACGTCTTACAATATAATCTTACTTAGATTGTTCCTCTGCTTAGTTGTGTGATGCCTTCCTTCACTTTGGTTCATTTCGGCAGTTATCCAAATTAATTGAAACTCATCTCCCTGCTTCTTTGATTGCTTCTGCTCTTTTTGAAGCTCCTTGTCCATACGATTTTATTTTGAATTTTCTTTTGGCTTTTTACCTGGGAACAAACAGTTCTGTTATGCTCTAAATTTTTTTGTTGTCTTGAGCTACGCTGTTTATAAAGCAAGCAGCTTTGCATTTAACCGGTTGGGCATGTGTCCACACTGGTCTATCTGTTGATTTTGCTTACTTCTGATTTGCCTGATGATCCTTGTCCACTTAGTTTTTTTTTTTGGGTCTTTTTCCTAGGAACAAACAATTCTTTCTTTTCCCTTTCTTGAGCAACAACACTTATCAGGCATACAGTTTTGCCTTCTGCCAGTTGTGCCTGTGTCCACACTTAGCTTTGCTGGAAGCTGCATGCCCATACACTTCTGATTTTTTTTGGCTTTTTCCCAAGGAACGTGCTCTAGATTTCTTTTCCTCTTATAAACTGGAATATTCTAGTACTAGTATCACAATCTCTAACATTGCATCGATTGCCATGATTGTTAGCTCATCCTATGATAATAATGATCTATCCGTCCTGGATTATCCCTTAGGACACGCTTCCACCACAGGCCGGTGCACTGTAAACATTTGTGTTTTATTGTTAAGGTGATAAATTAAGTTGATACAAATATCTTAATGTATTACTTTGGCTATCATGAGTTCAAGTAATAGATGCAACCAATATCATACTCAAATAATGTTTCTTGTCTGGATAGTCTTTGCCTAAGATGGTCTGATGTGGTTTTCTTTATCCCTTTAAATTTCTGACAAAATGATCCCATGTTAGCAGTCCAGTCGTATGTTGGAACCAACACCTTACCATACAAGTACTGTTCAGCTGCTCACTATAAATGTGGGTCTTTGTGAATGAAGAAGGGAGGACCTCAGTGGCCTGACTCTTGATGCATGCAGTTTTGCCTGGAAAGACTAGGCATTTGACATTTTCTAAATTTTATATGGTTATTCAAAGAGGTTTTCTGAAAATCTACAGCTTACAGTACTAATGTTGGTTGGTAAAAAGTAACTTGTAAACCTCTTAGACAAAATATTGAGATAATTTAGTGTGCAAGTATATAATATGGGGGAAAAAGATCTGTTGTAGTTGTTTCCCTTATATAGATATAGGAAGAAAAATGTTCAAATTGTCATATAATCATAATAATTAACAATAATAATGAGTAATAATGATAATAAGTAGTAATAATAATAATGTTGGTAATAATAGAATATTACAAAGTAACCCAAAGTATAACCTGAATACAAGTAGCGCACGGCAGTGGAGGGATCCAAAGAGCTAAATGAGTTGAGACTCTGGGTTCATAATGAGAAACTTACAATGATCGCTGGATTACAATCAAGTGAAGTTGATAGTTTTTTTCTTCATCTCTGGCCGGTATTAATAGATAGCAGATTGGTAATTAGTTGAATTGTTCTGTTTCATGGATTGAGATCTTAGCTATGCCTACTTCTTCATCATCTTCTCATTTACTATCCTACTCTCCACATACTTCACCTCCATGCATACCATCTCTTTCTCCTTCTTTCCCAATCTTGATATACAAAAGTAACTTCAAATTGAACAAAAAGAATGTGAGTTTCTAAGATGCAATTATAGTATCCAAAGATTCTCAAAAAATATATCAACACTTTGGGCATGTTTGAAAAATGAGGGCTGCATCGAGGCAATGTTGTTACTGTGGCAACACTTTCAATTAATTTCGCCATCAGGTTAACAGTAAGTGAGATTCAAATTTGAAATCCAGCGCACAAAAAACCTGAGTTTGTATTTCATCTCACCTTCTCTTCAATTTCTTCATCTTTAAATCTGTCCTCACTATATTCTTAACGGCACAGTAAACAATAGTTGCTAAAAAGTGTCTTGTTGACCTCTGAGATAAAAGATTGAGATATGTAAGTGTGCCAGTATGTTTTATGGTGGAAAAGTTATGTAGATATAACAAAATAAAATGTAATTAGAGTAATGTGATATGATTAAAATAATAATAATAAAAAAAATAATATGAAATCACAAAATGTTATCATAGGATCTCATTACCCAAAGACTTTGCAGGAAAACTCATTGCTTGCATAAATGGAAACCAAGATGATCTCCCTGCTTTATCTTAGTTCAAGATCCCTTGATGGCAGCTCATTATAGTTATATTAATCAAAATGACAAGAAGAAAAGTTTTTTCTTACCTCCTCAACCTTATCACTATCATCCTCAGAGTTGTGACTTCTGCCTCCAATTTTTCTATCCTTCCGAGTGCAAGGGATAGTTTACTCAGGTCTGTTTGTCGAATATCGCTATACCTTTATCTTGACCATTACTAAGGTAAGACAACTCTCTCAAAGACTCAAACGTGTTACAAATACTCCTGGGCGATTGGGTCATGATTTGGTTAGATATCCCAGACTCTGTGATTGGGCCTGTACTGTATGTTCCTCTGGTCTTGATGGTTGATGCCATATAAAAAGAGATAATCTGAAGTTTTCAGAGCGATCTTCAACCTATCAGAGTTCTTGACTAATTTACTCCTGATGTATTATTGCAAGCTGTTTTGAACCGACTGAAAAGCATCGGCTGTATTGCTTCTGATGCATAGTATAGCGCCATGCAATCTTGTATAAATATTATACCATTGTTGTACACTATAATATAATATAATATAAATACTACTCTTTATAATCAATGAACATCGATTGACTCCAATTAAACTAGAAAAAAAAAACATGACCTTTGCATATCCTAATCTAGATATCATGATACGATATTTGTTGTTAAATCTAAAAACAAAATAATCTCTATTTCAGTGATGCAAATGTTCTGATTAAATTCATTGTAATGCTATTTCAAAATATCTTTCCTTACTGTTACTGATAATCTTAAAGTGTTGTACAAGATTCATTTCAGTTTTATGCAATTGTGCAACAACTGTGCAACAATGTGTATCTAGACCAAAAGATTAAGCAGTCAGAGCTTTATCATTTTCTTCTTTTCCGTGGTACACATTGGCCAAGTTATTGTAGGTGGTCGCCACATCAGGATGACAAGCACCTAATGTACCTAGTTGTTGCTTTCGTTCAAAGATAAATCTTAAAGGTTTTAATTGAAATATGAAAATAAAATGATTATCAGTATGGTATGACTAAACCTGATGCCAAAAAAACGGTGATTTATATGGGCGAAATTGAATAATCTTGGTCTAGCTAGGTTATTCAAGTGAGTCAGGATCCCCAGTTTAATGATTCGCAACTGTTGTTAAAACCAGTAGATAGAATATATTTGAATACATCAATCTTCAATAGAAGATCTCCTGCTATATTACTTCACATACCATGAATATAAAGAAATAAAATTATTTTGAGTTATGACTTGTTACCTCCTCAACGTTATCATTCTGGTTTTCTACATCAATAACGTCCTGTCCAGTAATTCCTACCTCCACAAAATCCTCCTTATAAAATGATATCATGTTTATTTAAATAAATCCATTTAAATGTCCTTTTTAATGATATAATGATAATATAATTATATGAATGCTTTGTGATCTGTGTAGAGATGATGGTGGCAAGGAATTGTTGTGGGTAGTCAGGTGACTATACTTTAACTGTCTCCGTACTATGTACTACTGTAGTTCTTGGCTGTGAGCTCATAATTATTATCATGATAAGTTTGTATCACCAGGTGAGGCTACTTCTTTAGGATCTGATTTCAAACATTTATATCATTCACCGAGTTTGTTCCTTCTTCCTTATAAATATTTCCATCCTCACGCACCCGCATATCCATCAGATTTCTCTCTGCAAAATATGACAAAGCACTGACTATGATTATACAGTAAGATTGGCTGTGATTGCTGTTAATTCCTGCTGGATAAAATATGACATTCATATCAGTCACCATCTGGATAAGAACATGAGAGATATTTATATTATGGATGTTAACTCAGTATTGCATGTTAAACAGAACGAATACCTGGCTATCTGTGGCACAGCTGGACAAGAAAATCTAAACAATAATGCGAACAAGGAGTACTCATTGATGTAACAATTTGTTGCCCAGGGTTAAAATTCTATACTGCTACTAAACCACTAGGTTCAGCTTTCTTACCACTAACCATATGAAACATTAAAAAAATGTCCATACCCTACACCAAGACTCAATGTAACAGAGGGGTTTACTTGTAAGCTTCTCCTTCAAGCTCTTCACCTCCTCATCTGTTGCAACACACGTGTGCCTGTGTATCTTCTTCAACCTGTATAGCAAAGAGTAGCATAAAAATTCTGAACTATATGTGATTTACAGGTAGATGATGCTACACATATCTACTTAAACTACTTGTCATAAAGAAACACATGATAATATCAACGATGTAAAGTACAAGTTTTCAAGGGGTTATAAGGAATATTTTATTGTGTCATTAATCTGTTCACAAAAATCATCCAATGCTTTGACATTATTTATCCGAACTCGAATATAATCGGGCATGTTCTCTGCAATGTTGAATATAAGGTTAGTTTTAGCCATCCAAACTCCCCCCCCCCCCCCCCGCCACCACAATACCACAGTACCTGGTGCGCTAGTAAAATGAGGTAAAACTTGGTGAAGGGTAGTTTGTCAATAATGACCCCGATGGTCATGACTTAAACAAAGCTGCATTGTGAGATGCAGTTGAGTTGTGCAGTCATGTAAATTAAGAGGACAGCTCCAAACTCTGAAATATGTCATCATTTCAAAGCAAGCACCAAATAAAGCGAATAAACCAAATAAACCAAACACAATAAATGTATTGCTTAATAGTTTCTTGGAAAAGCTTATGTGGGGGTGATCTTACTTAACAATTTCACCTCTCTGCCTGTCTGCCTCTGCCGCTCCATTCAGTTCCGCCTCCATCCTCATTGTGGACAACTCCAAACACTGAATAAATATAAATATATATCATTTCCATGCAAGCACCAATAAGCCAAATAACCAAGCACAGTAAAAGGTTAATTGTTTTTGGCAAAAGCTTATCTTACAGTGGTCTTACTGATTAATTTCACCTCTCTGCCAGTCTGCCTCTGCCGCCCCCCTCCCCAGCTCTGTAAACAATAACATTTGGTCTCAGTTCCGACAAATTCTCAATTTTAACAACTTATTTTGAATTGACATTATTGACAATTCTACAACAACAAAGACTTCAAAAGCAGAGAGAGAAAGGAGAAAAGTTTTGCTATTCTTTCTCAAAGTTGATTTCATTTAAAGAGTCAGACATAGGAAAGGATGACATCATATGAAACTGATCTACTACTGGCTCATTACAAACAATGAAGATAATTATCTTACAGTATTATCTCTTGCTGGTAGGTTTTTATTAGCTCGTCTCGTTTGTCGTTGTCTTTTACCCTGAAAACAATTTGGGCTTCATTCATCAGGATAACAATTAAGGTGATACTAATATAATTATTGTATTCCTCTGTCTGTCATTTGGAGTTAAAATAGGAGGTGCAAAAAATTTGTTGCCCAATGCTAGAGGTCCTAATTCGCATCCTTCAGATGGTTCCAGAATTGCTGGCTTTTTATCTCTGTCGCCTTTTTTCTAACCAAGCCACACTTTCTTGAATGCTGTTGTTTAACTGTGTCAACTGTGTCATTTAGTCCTCCATCTTAACTTTCAGATCACCAATGCCCAAATGACAAAGCTTGGCTGCCTGATTGCCATATGTATGTATGGTTTACAATTTATGAACAAAGAGTCAGTAGATGAACCGTGGATTAAAGATCTGGATTTTTATCAAAGTGTGCTTTATTCCATTATTTTAAATATTACAGGTGGCTCTGTACTGAGGAAACTATCATTTGTAAAATGTTACATCATTGACTCCATTCACAATAATCTGAGTGGAAGTGGTTTGCATGAAGCTACATATCAGCATAAATAATTTTGAAAATTTACATATTACCATCTGGAGAATTGACTTTTTCTTTCGTTCTCTGCCTTGGCAAGTGTTCTAAGAAAAATTAAAAAATGTGGGTTCCCAAAATGCCCTAATGTTCAGAGGTAATGATATAGTACAAGTTTTTAAGCGTTAAATGGAATATTTTAGTGTGTCATTGGAATTAGATTTACGATTAATCTGTTCACGGAAATCATCAAATAGCTACTGAATTTTCTCTGATCCTGACTTGCGCATGGTCATGCATGTTGTCTGCAATGTCGAATATAAGGTTAGTTATAGCCATTCCAACTCTTGCCCCCTGCCCCAAAATACCCACATATGCGTACCTGGAAGGCAAGTCAAATGAGGTAAAACTTGTTGGAGGGCAGTTTGTCAATGACTCTGATAGTCATGTCTTGACCAAAGTTGCATTGTGGGATGCAGTTGAGTTTTGCAGTCACGTGAATGAAGAGGACAACTCAAAACACTTTAATTTATGTCATTATTTCCAAGCAAGCAAATAACCACATACAATAATTGTTTAATTGTTTCTGGCAAAAGCTTATCTTGGGTGATCATACTGATTAATTTCACCTCTCTGCCAGTCTGCCTCTGCCGCTACCCTCAACTCCGATTCAATCCTCCCCTCCTCAGCTGTGGAAACTATTGCATTTGTTTTTTTATGCGATAAAAATAACAGTGTTTACAACTTTCATTGAATTTCATTGCATTATTGACAATAAGACCACCAATTTTGTCGATGTTCTAAGATAATAAAAGAAGAGAGAAAGAAGTAAAGAATCTGCTGTCCTTTCTCGCAGGTCTTTTCATATAAAGAGTCAGGCACAGGAAAGAGTGATGACGCATAGAACTGTTGTACTACTTGCTCATTACAAATACTGTATAAATTTATCTTACAGTATTATCTCTTGTTGGTAGGTTTTCATTAGTTCGTCCCGTTTGTTGTTGTCTTCATTTATGAGCAACAGAATCAACTGGCTGTCTTCACCATGTTGTCTCATAGTCAGTTAGTGGCTGTAAACTTCATCAACAGAGAACTGACTCCAGCATGTCTTTATTTCACAACCGCAATCCGCAGACATCCACTGCTCCAGCTGCTCTACTCTGAGTGATGCATCTGTTACATCCTTCCACATACTCTTTGATCTCTTTCCTCATCCCCGGCCAACACATGCTCATACTCGCTCTTCTCATACACTTCTCAGCCTCTTGATGAATAAATTTCATTGAATTTGATCGCATTATTGACAATTCGACCACCAATTTAGTCGATGTTCTAAGATAATAAAAGAAGAGAGAAAGAAGTAAAGTATCTGCTGTGTTTACTCACAGGTCATTTCATATAAAGAATCAGACACAGGATAGGATGACATCACATAGAGCCGATTAATAATTTATTACAAAAACTGACCATAATTATATTACAATATTATATCTTGTTGATAGTTTCTCATGATCTCTGTCGCTGTCTTCCTTTGCCCTGTGGGCTTCATTTATCAGGTTTACAATTAAGTTGATACTAATATAACCATTTATTTCCTTTGGCTGTCATAAGTCAAAATAATAGATGTAACTAATATGTCACCTGAATGCTATGCATAGAATTTTATATATGGTGGATGTCCTATTGTTCCACAATTAGTCTTCATGTGATATATGGTGCTCCAATAACCCAATCAAAAGTAAAGCTTTGTGACAGCGGAGGAATTGAAAGAGCTAATTTAGATGTGACACTGGGTCCATATTGACACCCTCACAATGATCGCTGGAATTCAATCAAATGTAGTCTTCTGACAGATTTTAGGTGTTTTTCATAGAAAACGGAGTAGTAAATATAATTTAATTTTACTGTTTCATAGATTGATGAATGTTTGCTATACTAACTTCTCCATTATCTTCTCATTAGATTCCATGCTTGCTACATTCTTCTCCTCCACGCATATCATCTCTTCTCCTTATTTTCCAATCTTGATATACAAAATTTGCTTCAAATTGACCAAAAGTGTGTACTGGGGCCAGTTTTCTTTGCAGACTGGAAGACCTGAACCCAGTCACCTGGTGTGACAACCTCTGTAACCTCCAAGGCACGCTCAAGCTCTGTTCTATGACCTGGACTGCTGTCACTGGTAGAATACTGCCTGTCGACTGTCTGCCAGATAGGTCGAGAAAAACATTTTTAAGCAGGTATCATTTCGCTGCTACCCATCCCAACTTCTACCTTGCTCTAACACATGCAACAGTCCTGCTGCATATTCTTAACACAAAACAAAGGTTGTAAACGACCATTCAAGATTCATAAAAAGTTTGCTTAGATGATTATAGGCTATGGAATAGGTCAAATTTCTTGGGGGTCGAAGCTCACCACTGTCTTTGTGTTGTCCTCCACATCTAGCTGCCTGCTAAGGAAGGCTTCATGACTAGCTACTATGTGTCGCTTATATTTGTCTGTGGCCTCATCAGAGAGATGTCTCTGATTTACGTAGCTATCCCATAGGTCACAGCTGGAAAAATAATTCAGTTATGTGAAGTAACACATGAGCAAACCTTTCCGTGTGAAGATGTCGGTCACGGTAAGTCCCTCCATCTCCATTTTTCTTAAAGGGGCCATTGAAATATCTTTGCCTCAGGTTTTTATCTCTGCTCCTGAGTACCCGTTTAGACTTGAGACTGTCAAGCAGCGCATCATGAGCTAGCTTTAACTACAGAAAGTCACAGAAACATTCAGTTTGAAGTTAACAACACAGACTTGCTGCAATTGTAAAACTCAAACTTGGCAGTAGTAACCTTAGTTCTTCTCTGAACCTAAGACTGATTAATAGTGAAACTGTTACTTAATTCATATTGATAGACCACTAGATGATTAAAAGCGCTCTGAATCTGATTTATTGTGATGATTATTCAACTATTTTGTATTTTTGAAATATTTTTTCTTTATTCAAGGGGGATTCTCTGGAGAGAGGGTTTTAGAATAAACAAACAACAAACAAACGAAACTTTCCAAATAGACCCAGTTATGCACTTTGGTAATCTCTGAATAGTAGGGGAGTTGAAAACAATTCAGGTGAAATTGAAACCAACCTTACTCTGCCAGACAATGCATGTAGTAGGTAGCCATACATCCAACAGGTGCAGGATGTAGTCCACCTGTCCACACCATCTTTTCGTAGCTCTGATGCTATTGTTTTTGGACCCATAATTACTGATTGATTTATTACAAGTAGTTGGTAGAGCATCTCACCATGCCAAGCAGGCTTTATTGTAGGCGCACACAAACACATGGCATAGCTGATACTCATCTATGTTGTCAATCTCCTATAAAATCTCACATTACGGTGCTGGCGTTGCTGGTCATGCCTGTGAGATTCTGCAGAGTACTTGATTTGGTAAACTTCCTGTGAAATCTCAGAACCAGAGAGTTATGTCCCAAACTCCCTGGTCCAACAGCCCCAAAAGGATTGTATTAACATAGTGATATTATTTATATGTTTGTAATTTGCATGATGATTGAAGGATGAGTTTTTGTTAAAAACACTCCATATTGAATACTCGTATATAAATTTTCAGGTCAAAGTTACTAAAATCGTCATCCAGATTGAGGTTCCTACTAGTCTGACCATCGTGGTCCAGTGTTGGTAATTGCACGACTTGGATTGTTGAACAATCCTCATTATTTGGTACTTCTTGGGTATCTCGCCTGTGCTGAATTTAAAACCAATTAATACACTAATACACTAGTAGACAAAGGGTACAAAGGCCCACTATTGACGTGTTTTGACTCATCCTAATGCGAAGCTGACAACCTGTGGATTCAAAATCCGCAGGCGCATCTGTGCTATCTTGATAAATTTTCCGGAAATCAGGGGAGATAATTGAGAAATAGCCAAATTTACCATTATTTTACTGCGTGATCACATTAAATGGAATAATATCCCAAATATTGATTTTGGAAGTCTGGGATTTGCTGGCAGGCATTCTAGGATATGCGGCTTGACATCGAAAGGTCATTACAAATTTCGGATAATGTGGGTGTGGCCTATCGCGGAGAACACGTTAAAAAACTCTTCAGTTATCGTTCAATGGAGTGCATCTTATTTTTGAGATGGTGGCAAATAATTTTTATTTTTATAATATGAAAGAACATTGTTCTGTGCCGCACAGAATAATTTTTAGGACTCTACGCTAATACTGTGAGCTCTACAAGTAATTTTGTCACATCACCTCAACCGTGATTTATCACCCCCACTTAAATTTCGCAAATAAATTGTCCTTTTGAACATAAAGTTTACCAGTCTGCTTTATTTTCTGTATTGTGATGAGGTTATAGTTTTAGTTAGCTGTGTGTCATATAAGAAGGTAGTCCAGATCCTCAGTGTACAACACCATATCATTTCCTCCATACTAGCGATTTCCTCCAATAGCAATTGAAATACAAAGTACAACAACTCATTATGTCGATCAAATAGAAGCGAACAAATTTTGTAATTTATCTAATTGAAAGATACAATATAGTGGTGCGGGTACCACTGTACAACACACATGTCTTCAGCTAGAAACCATGAGTCAAGCGCTGTAGCACATCCCATAGGGATGCCTACTGCCAGCTCTTGCCAGCTCGTGGTAAAGTTCTTAGTAGTGAATCGTATTTTGAAAATTTTATAGTAGCGCTCAACCATAAACCTTAGCCTGTTGGGCACCCAGAAGTGTGATAGTGCGAGGTCAATTATGCTGTGCGGTACAGAACCATAGGCATTGGCCAAATCCAACCAGATTGCCTCAAGGTTTGATTTAGCTTGTTTAGCAGATTTTATTGCTGACCAAATCATGCTCACATGCTCAAGACATCCAGGGAATCCTTGGATGCCTGCCTTCTGAACCGATGTATCAATGAATCCATTGGTCATAAGATAATCTGTCAGGCGTTTTGCTAGAATGCTGAAGATGTATGTTCCGAAGATTGTTTAGATTGAACTGCATATGCAGAAATATCGATTGTCAATTCATACTTCCTCACCTGTCACCTTATTGTCACATGCGGTGCATTTACAGTGATCTTTACAGAGTAAGTCCAGCATCTGGCATATACATGACTTCATGAACGCCTCGTTTTGCATTCGCAAGAGGTCATCAAATAAATCTTCACTGAGGATTGATCACTGAGTACTGAGTACTGGATTCATCTCTTTATCCCAACCATGGCTTGATGGACAGCCAACCTCAAAAACAGGAGTTAATGCATGCTGCCGGAGTGTGACTTGATACGCACATCTTTGATGTGGTATTTCAGAGCATTCTCATTTCGGTAAAGTAGAGATTCAGATATTTCTGGTAGCAAGGAGCTTGTATCTTGCCTGCTTCACATTACTGTGAGGACCGCAGAGGCTAGCAGCTATAACTGTCCACATTCAGCTGCAACTTCCTCAGTCGCTGTGGTTGACCAGGTATACTACTTGAGAAACGCTTTCACCGTGTCAATCAATAATCTTGGCAAGTTGGAGTAAGTCACGGTGTTCCTTTATTTTTGATGAGATTATTTAGATGCTGACGGTAAAAACTGTGAAATAATGAGGATAAACAAGGAAATGGTAGAAATAATACAAGTATGGTTGCACAGTACATCAGTTAATGTTGTCGCTATTGATGGGCAGATTAGTGAATGATGATAGGATTAAACATGATGCTTTGCTCGATTCGAAGCTGTAAATAGTTTGTCAGCCAGGTGCAAAATAAACAAGTCCATTGAAGACATGGCTTCTTGTTACTGAACCAGGATTATTGCAGTTTAATAGGAAAAATATCAATAGCTAAGAGAAACTTGATTAGGTCATCATACTAAGAGTAGGAATCACCCAAGCCCAGGGCTAAAAACACCTCAAAATCACCTCAAAAATACCTAAAAATAGCTGTTTTTTGGCATTCTTTTGCGTTAAATTCAAGAAAAATGAAGATGCAATGAAAAATTCTGTTGGCATTTCCTGTGTGCACCATGGTTAATGAAAGCGGCTTCCTATGTGAGAACTTTCCAAAAAACTTTGTTTGGCCACAATAATGGTCATTTGGACAGCATGTTTGACGTTATGCAAAGGTGGCGAAAATATTAGCTTTATTCGAAAGTCTACCGTCATTGCAATATTCAAGCTAGTTTGTTGAAAGTCAATGTGTATGATATTCGAAGAGTACTCTAAGAGAACATCATAATTAATTTTATTTCGAACCTATGATCTGTTCTGCATTAAAGATTGAAATTTCACATATTTTCGAGGCTTCACAAAACAAATGCATTGTATGGCGTGACGTAAAGCGTCAATTTAGACTAGTCATATATCAAAGAAAATCGAATTTTACGATGAACGCAATCTCTAAGTATACATTCCACCTGTTTTGAAATTTCTTGCCATTGATTTGACTCCTCCATCTGCATTGACAAAAACAGCGTTTTCTGCCTCATTTCCTCCCTAAAATGACACAACGTCATCGTATCAAGTTTTTGTTCAGGTATTCATTTTCAGTAGCTCGGCAGCTTTCCAACGGTATATGATATGTTAATATTTGGATCGGTCTTTGACATTACTTTGATGACCGATCAAACGAGTGTCTTTGAACTATAATACTGGTCATTTGGTAAAATTTCGCTTATTGCAAAAATGTTTTGGGTCCGAGGATTAAATTGAACCCTAGATGAGGCACTTTACCATTTGATAGACTAAAAGTCTTAGATTTTGATCCCAGCTGAATCCTATGTAGTGTCTTAATAAAATCCAGCATCTAATACTAGTGCGCAGCAACAGAGAGACGCATTATCATCCACAATTCGACAGGATGGCAATCATGTTGAGTTATATATATCTAAACAATTGTTACTACCAACTTGACCACTTAATATATATACATATTTATTGACCAGATTGCTACCCTGTCGAATTGTGGATGATGGTGCCTGCGCTCCTTTAATGCGCCGTAGTCTCAAATGATGCTGCAGTTGGTGTTGCCATTGCTGCTGGATAAAATCATAGTCAAAGCTAGCTTGTTTCTTTCCACTAAATTACAATTTAACGTAACCATGGAATCCATGTAGGAAGTAGGATTATGAAACATAGGAGTATATTTTTATTATACACATCCCAACTTTACCTCTTATTTGTGTTTCGTGTCATCCATGTCTTAAGACAACCCTGGCACCACTAAATACGTATCAAGATGCAATTAACCTCCACCAGTAGGCAACATACTCAACAATAGAAATCCAAGGTATAAGCTTTGGATCTGCACCACAGGGTTGTCAGTAGTCCCTCCACCCCATGGCTGCAATAAACTGAATTAACTTGAGAAGCTATTATAATCTCAAAGAAATTTTGTTATTGGAAGCAATAATATTGTTTTTGTAGATTATTTTGTAACTGAGATGACTGTTTATATATTAAGATTGGCCAACAAAAGATAACTGCTTCGATTCTAGAAAATAATTGTTTTATACATCATTTTTTTTCCAATAATATATATATTTGGAGAGTACGGGTATTTGTGTTACTGAAACAAAATGGTGGGCGAGAGTTTGTATTCAAATAATTAAAATTTTCAAATTTAGCATTTATTTATAACATCCAACTTCAGAAGGAGTACATCATTACGCATCAAATATCAAAATATAACTTTTGTGGTTGTCTGCCACTTTGAGGACGGGGCTGACTGAATACAGTTCCAGGTTTTTTTACTGATCGAGTCTCACCAACTTTTCGGAATGTACTCAAGAGCCATTGCATTCAATTTTGCACCACTATGTCTTTTGATAATACCATCCAAATCCAAACCAAATGAACTGTGAACCTTCTTGCTAGATTACCTATCAGCCAAAGCAATATTAGGTATAACCTCAGGTATAACTTAGGAGTGAGAGGTGGCTCAGTTGGTTAGAGCGCCCTCCTTTAGCATACACAGTTTGAAGATCTTGGGTTCGAAACCCACTGCAGTCAATCGCCTACTGGGGTTTGGTTGGCCCCCATGTGTGCTCCGACCTGCCTGTATACAGAGAGCAACCTGGCACTAAAATTTTGCCGCCTATGCTTCGGGATGTCGCGTGTGATAAGATATCCGATTTGAATCAACTTTTTTAATCAATAACCAACCGAACTATTTTTGTGATTATCATAGACATAAAGATTGATACAGAATAGATGCCGAGCGAACATCTGTCACATCTTACAGACTATAACCCATAATACCGGTTCTCATTTTGTAGCTGAGTTGTTGTGGAGACGGGCAGAAGAACGATAACCTTATTAGTCAGATGACCCATTAATATGTATCACTGCTGTCTCAAAGATTCCTGTGAGAGTATGAGGGTATGTATTTCTTACATTATCTGTGTAAAAGCTGTGATATTGGGATTTTCACCTTAGTGATTGTAGCAAATCTTCACTCTTATTATCACTGTCAGGCAGAAATTAATGCTGAGCTGGTGATTTCTTATTCCTTATCTACTGAAATATGACCGTAGATCAGACTCAAGTTTGTTACTAAGCAGGATAGAACTCAGCAAGGTAGCACAGGGTGTGAATATTCTTGTTTAAAACTATCTGACTCAAACCACTGCTGACACAGCCGGGCTTTAAAGGTACCTTTAAAATCTAGCCGAGATCCGACACTAATGTTGGATCTCGGCTAGATTTTAAAGGCACCTGACTGGTCAACAACAACATTTGTCATCACTAATGGTGGATGCCTGGGGAAGAAGATACTCCCTGCATTTTGAGAGCTCATATAACTCCATTCAAAGCTACTGGCTAGATGTTTTGATGCCACAACTCTCTATTTAAATTTTTGACTGATATTTATGCTGGGCAAAGCATAGCTGTGGCAGCAGTGGTTTAAGTCCTTATTTCTCCTGTTGGTTATTGTAAGATTACTAGCTTGCTGTAAACAAGACTGAAGACTTATGCACCCCTGACCCCTCACATGCAAAATTTATGTCCTACTCGCATTTATGAGTACAACAACCATCTGGCCAACAAAGAATTGAGCTATCTTTATTCCTCGTATTGAAGATACTCTGAATGGCTTAAAATAATTATTTCCGTAGCTCTGCGGTGAATTTGTAACAAAAAATTCTATTTTGAGGAGTTTAATACCAGACTATTTACATGTGTGCAACGAAAAGGAAATTATAATGAACTTATATGTCTTCTCATAAACAGCCAACTGTGCTTCTCTGCCTCATTCTCCTAAAATAAAAACAGAAGCAGATTACTAAAAGATCTAAACTGGGTATTCAGATGACACAAAAGTGGCTATTGACCAGGTACCACTACAGTATATGATGTCCATAAGTGAGATAATGAGATGTCTGAACTAGCTGACAAAACGATGTTAATACCATTGTTTGCATGTCGAAATGTGAAACCCTTGGGATATTATTTTGAAATCTAATATCATCAAGATGACAATATTAATGTTTTTAAATTTTTGTCATTTTGAGACCTAAATTATAATTTAGTCTGTGCTTATATTTTTGAGTTCCTTTTGGGCTCTAGTTGATGACATATTATTTGGTGACACATTGGCACATATGAACTTAGTATAATTGTTTATTCAATATTTTAGTAAAGTCAAGGAGTCAAGAAGAAGTCAGGAGACAACAGTTGTCACAAGTATGATTTAAAGCTACCCCCTTCCTATCGTGACCCTTATAATCTGATTCTTTAACTACTGAGCCATCGGGCCAGCTTACAAGGTATGGGAGATTAACTATAGCATTCATTGATGGAACAGGAAGGGCAACTTGCAAAATTAAGTTACGTAGTTTTAATTGCCTGTAGAGCAGACTAAAAAATCCCTGTCAATATTAATTGGTTTCTTACCTCCCAAACCGTTGGATTCTATTTCTAAATTGCCTCACCAGATGACTTGCCCCTGATCTCTTCTGTGTCCTGCAAAAGAAAAAAGCTACTCCTTAATCAATGAACATCAGTTGACTCCTTTTAAGCTTGGTGGAGCAAATTCAGTGAAGCAACGTGTTTTGTTTTTGATTTATTGTGGAGCTATTTTGAGAAAATTTCCTCGTGACCAGCAATAGAGAGAGAAAATTGATGTAAACAGATAAAAACCTGTTTGCTTAATCATGAAGAGTTTCTTGTTGTACAACAACAATGTGCAACAAGTCTGCATGATTCCAAAACTCTAAGATTGGGAAGTTGCTGCCATTTAAAGATTGTTTGTTGTCCATAGTGAAAATAAAAGTTATAGGATATCTTACATGCCGCTCCCCACAATAACGGTGTTCAAACTTTCCAATGTTACATCCCCATCCCCACACGCACTCACACTCATCTAAAATATTTCATTGCACCATTTAGAGGATTATCAGTATGGTGACTTAACCTGATGCCATAAGAAAGGAGGGTAATATGATGGAACAAGACAATCACAACAAATGGCTCTGTCTGTTCGATCCGAGATTATGAACTCCCAGTATACAAGTGAGACCTTTCATTCCATGATCAATTATTTTAATCATTTAACAAAACTGCATTACTCCTTCAGATATGGACTGCGGTGGTAAAAATCCTCCATTGACATTTAATTTCAATAGTAAGGTTTGGTATATGATGATGAAATGATGAAATAAGAAGAAGAGAAATTTGTTTTTACCTCCTCGATCATATTACCATCTTCCGCTCCGCTCCTCTGCCAAATATCTTCCCCTCTTTTCCTCCCCATCAGCTTCCTATACATAATGATTAATACCAGTTTAACATAGATCCATGTCGTATGTGATGTGATATCCGAATGTTTGAGAATTGGTCATAGTGATTTTGATGAGATTATCACCTGATCTCTCTCAGTGGATGTGTACCGATCATAGCAGACCACGGCTCTGCAGGGAAGCTATCATTGGACGGCCAAGTGTCCTTGACCAATAACTTTTCAATACCTCTAATTTGAAAGCAACCTAAAACTTCGATAATCTATTGCATTGTGTGAGTTAAAAGCAACTAAAATCATTCTTTTTCACCATTATGTCATGCCATGTTTGTATGTAAGTTTTGCACTCCAAGTTGCACAAAATGATGAGGACTGAATTCAAGCAGTTTTATTACTTACAGTATTCATGCCCATTTCCCTGTACAACTTTTCTTCTTTAACACACGCAGCCATCTGAAATGTAGATATATGCTTTTGGATGATATTTTGTGTACAAATATTTCAAATGAGCCAACCCAATGCCAAACACTGTCAGCAAGCATGTCTGAACTGAAGAAGCCAATAGGGAGGTATGCAAACATTTCACTGTCAAGCTGAGACTGATTTGGAATAATAAATTATTACATTCTGGGAATACCAAACCGATACACAATAGTATAGATGATTGAATATACCATATAATGTATCAAAATTATTTCAAGGGAAATTGTAATCTGCTGTCTGCACGAGGGTAAGTAACTCCGGATGTAAGTGAAATCATAAAATTCGCTCTAGATAAATCAGGTGAGCGTTTGATTTGCGGCAGGATGTCAAGTTGATACGTTTTACAGCTGTTGTTACTCCAGTAGACAAAATAAATTGGAATATATTTATCAACAATAGAAGATCTCCTGCTATAGTACTTCGCCCTGAATATGGATTAAATAAAATCATTATTAATTAAGACTGCTTACCTCCCCTACCTTATCTTTCTCATTCACATTCTCGTCCTGCCCACCAGTAATCCTCACAAAATCCTCTTCCTATTTAAAGTGATATCAAGTTTACATAAATATATTCATTTATTGTTCTTCCTAATGACATCAATATAGAAATGCTGCATGAACAGAAATAGTGATAATGTTGATGAGGGGTAGATGTTAGTACCTAGTTTAATATCATCATACTATGATGTTCATCTTGCATCATCAAGTTAGGCTAATTATTTTGGGTGGTCTGATTTCAAACATTTATATTACTCACCATGCTCGTTCTTTCTTCCCTATAAACCTTTCCATCCCCACCCACCCACATATCCATCAGTTCTCTCTGAAAAATATCAAAAAGCACTGACTACGATTACTGTTAACTATTGCTGAATAAAACCTGACATAAATCTCAGTCACCATCTGAATAAGAACATGAGAGATCTCCATATTATAGGTGTCAACTCTGCAATGCTTGTTAAACATCAAACTGACAAAATGGTGTATGTATACAGACCGTCTGTGGCACAGCATGCTCAGCTGCTCAATAATACAAACCAGGAATCCTCTTTGATGCAACAATTTGTTGCCCAGGGTTGAAACAGTATACTCGAACTGCACTACAGGCTAAAGGGTTCAGCTTTCTTACCACTTAATCTTTACATTACATTCAAAAAATGTCCAATTCACTAAACTGAAGATCAATGTGATGGAGGGATACTTACAAGTTTCTCCTTCAAGCTGTTCACCTCCTCATCCCTTGCTGCACACGTGTGATTGTGTATCTTCTTCAGCCTGTAAAGTAAAGAGGAACATCAAAATCAAGAACAATCAGTGATTAACAGGTGGATGATTCTACACATATCTAATACACAAGCCGGACATAACAAATCACATGATCATTGTACTTTTTTCAGTAGGAGTAGGAGATAAGCCCAAATATCAGGGATTGCCAAGATAGAATAGCGTTTCTTATCCCTATAAATCCTAAACAGAGAGTCAGTTGACTCCATTTAGTCTGTCTTGACAATATTGACAGGGAAGGGAGTGGGCAAACCAAACAGAGCTAGAGAAAAGAAGGGCTAGGTAGAGATACTGCTGAGTTACTACAACGACCAACAAATTGATCCTTATAATGGCTGCTCACAATTTTGTTTCAAGCAATGAGTATAAAATATTGCTTTTGAGTTCTAAGAAATAATCAAAATGGGGTCCCCAATTGTCCTATATCACTATGTTCAATGATATTGAGTGCAGTATAAGATTTTAATCGCTTTAACCTGATATACTTGTGTCTTAGGACAATTTCATTGTTAAATTTACGATTAGTTTGTTTGCAGAATTTTTACAATAGCTTTGGGGTCTTTTTACCATACTTTGCAGAAGGTTGCATTGTGGGATCAAGGAGTTAGAGGGGAAGCAGCTCGAGTTGTGCATTCATGTAGACAAAGAGGACAACTCCAAACATTGAAATATGCCAAGCATCAAATTAACCAAAAGACCAAACACTGTAAATTTTTAACTTTTTTGGCAAAAACTTGTCTTAGGGTGATCTTACGTATTCAACTCTCCTCTCTGATAGTCTGCTTCTGCTCTTTGCCAATCCGCCTCCGCTGCTCCCCTCAACTCTGCTTCTAATCTCCCCTCCTCTGCTCTGTAAACAATTACATTAGGTTTTAAATCAGAAAAACTAACAGTATGAGCAACTTTCATTAAATTTGATCACTTTATTGAAAATTCTACAACAAACTTAGTTGATGTGCTCAGGTTTTACAAGTTGAGAGAGAAAGGAGAAAAGAATATGGTGTTCTTTCTAACAGGTCATTTCATTCAAAGAGTCAGACCCAGGAAAGGGTGTCATCACATAGGACTGAACATTATTAATATAGTATTCCAATCAATCCTCCAAGCACAAAACTTTAACATTTCTTCTCTTAGAAAACATCCGTCCAAATGAAATAGAGTATAATTATATATATATATATATATATATATATAAGTTGAAACAATAGATACAAATAATGTGATACCTAATGCTGTTGATAGAATATGCTGAATATGTCCTACTGTTCCACAAAGTAAACGGCTTAATTCATTTTCACCTTAATCATGGTTAATCACCAAATACAAGTGAAGCTGAATTTGATGGCAGTGGTGGAATTAAATGAGATCGGACTCTGAGTGACAATCTTACAATAATTGCTGGATTACCGTTCAATTGTTGTTTTTTTGTGTTATTAATAGATATCAGGGTTATCATTATGTTACATGGATTGATAAATATTTGATATACTTACTTCTCTATCGCCTTCTCATTTTCTATCCTATTCACCTCATACTCCTCCTTTACACATACCACCTCTCTCTCCTTCCTTTCCAATCTTGATATAAAAAAATAATTACTTTAAATTGAACCAAAGAAAATTGTGAACGAATTATGACAAAACTTAGGGAGGAGTATCTAAGATGCAATTAGAGTTTCCAAAGAATCCCTGACACAAAGAACATATCAAAACTTTGGGAAAGTTTCATACAAAGGCAGCATCACGGCAATTTTCTTACTGTGACAACACCTTCAATTAGTTTGCCATCAGATTTACAGGTATATTTAAAATTGAAATCCAGCGCTTAAAAAAATTGAGTCTATATCTCCTCACCTTCCCTCCAATCTCTTCATCTTTAACTCCTTCCTCACCATATCCTCAATCACCCTTTCACTCAACTGCTCTCTCACGTCACTCTCGATCTTATTTAGCCTTATATATTTAATGCTCTCCACTCTCAGTAGTACCACTTCTACAAAAAATATGAATTGTTGGCAATAGTTGAACCATGGTAATAAACATAATAATCGTGTAGTTGATTTGTTAACAATGTGTGCTGCCAATGCTGCCTTCGACAAAACTAACATACATCAAACTATATAGTGTTCTTCAGTCAAGTTTGCTTACAGATTATGAATGGAGGGTGATACACTCCCGAATATTAATCATTGACGCGAGACTGAAGTTCGAAATAAGTGTAATTCATAAAGTTTCTGGGTTCTTACCAAAATAATAATGGGTTGCGGTCGCCACCAATCCACAAATTACAACAATCCACATCAACACTGAAAAATAGAAATGTTTTTTGATCATTCGGGTAAAAAAGATGAAGCTGACCCTGTTGATTATCAAAGGGAGGTGAGCTAACAATGACTTGAAATGCTGTGGAGGGAAGGATACCTTTAGGCTGTTTTTACGAGAAGATGGCGAAATCCTCACAATAAGTAACAGTATAACCATGCTCATTGCAATGAGACAAATAGGCAATCAATTTGAATCGAGAGTTAGAGAACCATGCAGTGAGACTTTGCTCAGGATCTTCAGCTTATTTGACAGATTTTGACACCATCAGTTTACTTATTTACACATTCCTGTCAGACCATAGCACAGAGTTAATACAGTAACAATGGCCGCAAACTTCTCACCAATCAGCACCACAAACCACAAACTTCTAAATCAATTCAAATTGCAACAATCAATGAGAGAAAATACCAAACACTATGATGATATATATTGAAGTTAGAAATTCCTGTCAACAAAGAAGCATTTTTTGAATAACTATAATTATATTTATTTTTGTTTCACAGACCAAGGGAGAAGACAACTCCTCTAAAGTCATATTATAGCATAAATGTAATCAGGGAGTTTGGGATATACTCCCTGATGTAATGCTGCCCAGAAGGCCGGGCCGGCGGGTAGCCGAGCAGGTAGATGAGATGGCAGGCAGGTAATATTATTTTGAATGATGAATAATCAATATTTACATACAACAATCCACACATCATGCATGGGCTGTGGGTAAGGTCAACATTGACCATACCCACAGCCCATGATGTACATTTAATTTATTTTATAATCTGACTTTAGAAGAGTTGTCTTCTCCTTTGGTCAGTAAGCCAGAGCCAGACAACAGGCGGTAATTGAGAGGTTAAGAGCAATAGTGGTGATAAGAGGGAAGGAAGGCATACACACTGTATGTCTGATGTATCACCCTCGGCCTTAGTGGTGATAAGAGGGAAGGCTTTTTGTATTAACCATCTTGAATATAAACTGATATACGGACTGAATAAGAGAGCTCCGGAGTCCGCTAGTTGTTATTGACCATCTTAATTTGACTTATTAAACTACTTTTTAAGGTACTTTTCATTGGGTGCATGTTTATGTGTTACAAGGCTATCTCTTTTTATACAAATAATTAAACTGGAGTAGGAGCTGCAAACAAACTTGAGTATTCAATTTAGTTAGGAACATGAATAATATAATCGTGTATGAACAATACAAAAAGAACTGTATAAGTAAAAAACATTATGAGCTACGAGTTGATATCGGTTCGGTTGATCTGGAAAATTCTCTCCCAGTTGTCAGCAGCCAATCTCATCACTGCCATCAGAACAGTCCGTTATACCATCACATACAACTGATGACCTCACACAATACTCCTTATCACTACACAGAAAGTTATTCTCCAGAGAACATACTCCAGTCCTGTTTCCAATTTTATAAAAGTACTACAAAGAAAAAAGGGCAACAGGAATTAGATTTTCGGAACGTTTTTTTGTACTATTTAGAGTGAACAGTTATTACAGCTCAATCCGCTGATCTTTAGGGTATTACAAATGATACCTCAAACGTTATGGCTGGCTACCTGTATGAGTCAACTTGAGTGCAAAACCTTCCCATCAAGTCTAACCTACACCATATGATACATTTATAAATACAAAACTGATCTCAGAGGTGCTCTGTTGAAATAAAACACAATTCCAAGTAGGTACATACTGAGTTTTCAGGGCAGAGCTGGTTATCATTAGGAGAGTCGTCAGGGCAGTCCAATCCACCGTCACATCTATATGAGGACAGATAGCATGGTGGGAACTCTGGTCCATATCCTGGGTCGTTAGCTGTAGTCTTAGGGTTTGTACCTGTAAGTCAGCATATGCACAGCACATTAAACAAAGTCAGCTAAGCCAAGTACTGAGAACCAGTACGGAACACTGACTACCAGTACCAGTTACTATGGCACACAATATCAGAGAATTCCAATTTGAAGTATGTATCAAACCAGGCCAAGTGCGAGTTCCTTGTACAAGGAGTCGTTACAATTCCAGTACAGGGAATCAGCACCAGCTATATATTGACTTTGAGCCAAATTGCAAAAGCCATCATATATTACTTTGGAGTTGCCCAACCTAATATAAAGTAAAGGCAACTCCCAATTTACATGTAGTGAGAGTACAGA
The DNA here is from genome assembly GCA_914767715.1 of Membranipora membranacea. Lineage (NCBI taxonomy): Eukaryota > Metazoa > Bryozoa > Gymnolaemata > Cheilostomatida > Membraniporidae > Membranipora > Membranipora membranacea. Next base: position 20,219,498 of record OU612073.1, read on the forward strand.
GGTATACATAACATGACTCAACCAGAAACCAGTCAGTCAGATAGTGCAGACTTCCATCATATTTCGTACTGAGGAATCATATTTGTACCTTTGTACCGACTGTATTCATATATATTTAACCTAACATAATGAAAAAAAATAGGGCGTTGCAAGAAAAAGAAAAACAAAAAGAAGGCAAGATTAGAAAATGGACTCTACTATGGCTGTTTACTGTACAACATGCATACTCATGAGGACAGCTTGATTGCTCTTATGAGGATTACATTACTTTATATTTGTAACAGGGATTTGAGGTGAGCCCGTTGTATTGATTGTAACGAGTTGAGTCAGATTGGTCATCTTAAAACCCCTAGTTACAGATATAATACCGGTACAAGTACTAGTTCCAGTATCAGAACCAGGTACTTAAGCACACAATACTAGAGCATTCCAATTTAAGAGACCCGGGAGACATGAAGACTGAATCGGGGAAATACCAGTACCAGGTACTATAGTCCAAAATAGTAGAGAATCTTTCGCAACATTGATGAAAGTATGGCTGTAACTTACACGTGAATCTGATATCAGTCTTCACAGCCAGTTGACAGAATTCCTCACAAGTCTCCTCATCAGACTGATCGTCACATTCATAATAACCATTACACCTTAGGTCCGCAGGTAAGCAAAATGTACTGTTACATTTAAATATGTATTTACCCTACAAAAAAACAATGTGTTTATCCAAGATTAACAGCAAACAAAATCCAATACAAACAGATAAGCGCTTCTCATGTGTACTCTCCTAGTTGAATATAGTACCAATTTTATTGTTGGGCACATTATTTAGTTAAAGGTAACCATAGTGCTATGGCTGTTGCTCTTCTTAACAAAAATAATTGGAGTTATCTTTTCAAGGAGCAATGCTAACCAAGGTAAAGGTTTGGTCAGTACTCAGACACAATAGTGGAAGAAGAGCAACCAAAAAATGGCGCTCACATTACAAATGATTCGGTTGTGTTTCTTGAAGGCATTTAAGTTTCCATTAAACTACAAATAGTGTAGTAACGGAGTATTTTTTATTAAAACATCATGTTAGTCTTTACCTCATATTTAGGTATTATGTCGTCATAGTTGACACAATCAGAGTCATTAGATAATAGAAACATTCTGTTCTCTCCTGATAAATCTGCGACCAGATCAGAGTAGACACTTTGAGTTTCATCTTGACTGTCGATCTTAGTCTCATCAAACATATCCAGTGTGGGCAGATAGAACGCCATCAGTCCAACGCCAAAACCTGCAATCCCCAGTCATAACATATAAGGAAATGAATGGCTTTACCAGGAGCTCCTTATCTTGACACAGTGATATAATGTAAAGGCTTTGAAAATGACAGAAAATGTAGAGCGAATAGTATAATCAAATTCTGTATAATGTTTGTACATATACACAGAAAATTGATGCCGGGGAAGAATTCTGGTTCTTGTGCTTGAGTCTGGGTCCATGTTGTTTCTAGAATTTTGGGTCAACAGATTCATAAATCATAATAGGCCATAATAGAACATCTTCATATTCTCATCTACTCACCGAGGCAGATAACAAGGACGACTCCAAAGAAGCAAAGGCAGCATCTAGTTAGGCTGATACGCTTCCTAAATAATCCACTCTCCTCCAGCACCTCACATTTGTAACACATTATGATGTGGAGATAAAATTGATCTACACCTTGTTTGTAGCTGTCTTGTCTCGAACACAGGAGTTGCCTCTGCTACCGTAGCTGGAATAGGTCAGCGTTTGATGAAGCACCTGTGAATCTGCTTCAGTATTGACTGAACAAGTTGAATTAAACCTAAGTGTCAGTGACTGCGGGCAAGGTATGTATCACTTATTGATAGTTCAAAAACGTAGGTCAGTGAATTGAACACAAACCCAAGAATACAACAGCCTTCTGAATTTATAGCTAGCCACAAATCTTACTTTTGCTTCGGACAGGAACTAAAGGCTCACAACCAATCCAAACAAACCACAGTAGCTTCTCTGGACACTGATTGACCAGAGGCTAGTTTAGATGAATAAGATTATAGAGAGAATGGTTCAGCACCCTATCATTAGTGCAATGAGCATTTTGGCTGCAACAAAGCTATAATACTCTATTATGTGAGAGGATATAATAGCGATTTTGAAGAGATTTCAAGTTTAGCAATCAACCCACTAAATCATCAGTCACACCGTTCATGAGAACAGGTAGGGTTTAATAATGTAGTGAAGCCGTGAAAATGTATGAGGTGTACACTGATTTTAATATCACAGAAATTGTGAATTAGACATTATACTAGCTTCTGTGTAGAAAAACAACCATATGTCCGGTATGGGAGAACTCTTACTGCAATATTTGTGGGACTACACTTTATTTTCAACAAGTATTAACATGTGTTTATCCATGAGAATTACCATCAGATAATCAGGCCAATAAACTAATTGATATATATTTTATTATAAATTGGTATGCATTAATCACATTGAACTGGATCTGGCTCTTCGGAAGTATTAAAAGTGTGTCACTCCCTATAAAAATGTGTAACAGGCTAGAGATTATACATCTGATAAACCAGCCTGGATCTCATGTCGGGAGAAAAACCACCACTACGGGCATGTCTTTTTTTGCAGGGAGAAAATATGGTAATATTTTCGTTCCGACATGATAGCCAGCTTGTGATAGGAGCTTGACAATATTAGAGTCTCTGCCCAAACACATTCTTGTTACCGAACGTTGCATCAACGCATTTTTTGCACGAATTCGCTATATTGATACGCTAATTTTGTCTCAACTGACGTGTCTGCAAGAAGCGCCCAAAATTGATTTCACCAAAACTATTAAAACCTAACTACAAAAAATACACCACGTAACATTTTCATTGCTAAATATCACTGACTGTAGAACTAGTAAATTGGGAAGGGCCTGATTTGTCGTCAGTTCTACTATTTATTTTCTTGGAAAAGCAGTACAACAAGATGACCTGATTCAATTGGAGGTGTATTACCTAATGGTGAAGATGACAATGACAACTTGATGGACTCTGAGCAAAACTTTCCAAATATCAGAGATGCCTTCTTCGTAAACAAAGATAGAATACTATTTTTTTATTCCTTAAACTCCTAGGCAGCGTGTTGGAACAAGTTTTGAAGCGGTTTTTGTGAAATATATAGGTGTGTCAGGAAAACTTACTGCGTTATATATGCGGTAAGTCTCAGAATTTATCCAAAAGTGGTTTTTTATCCTAATTTTCACATAATCAGGCTGTTCGTTATCTGTACTGTCAAATGATATAGGATTAGTTGTAGCCACCCAAAATCTTGCCCTCGTCCCACAGGCCACAATGCATGCTTAATTGAAGCGCTGGGAATATGAGTGAAGCAACATCAATGACTCTGAGGGTTGAAGCAGCAATTTCGAGTTGTGCCTTCATGTAAATAAATAGGACAACTCTAAACATGCAAATTGTAAACGTATCCACCAAGATATCCAATACATAGCAGGGTTATCATTATGTTTCATGGATCAAATATATGTTAGCTATTTTCGCTTCTCAATAATCGTCTCATTTACATTCATACTCTATTCAAACTGAGACTCAACAAGGTTTTTCTGGATGAATGTCTTTTAGCACTTTTATTTGCAGTCTCAACCGTAATAGTAAAAAAGAATGTGAGCTACAAGTTGATACCAGTTGATTTGGAAATTCTCTCTTGGTCGTCAGCAGCCATTCTCATCACTGCCATCAGAACAGTCTGTTATACCATCACATACAACTGATGACCTCACACAATACTCCTTATCACTACACAGGAAGTTGTTCTCTGGAGAACATACCACAGTCCTGTCTTCAAAATTATAAAAGTACTACAAAGAAAAGGCAATAAAAATTAGACTTGAAGTACCATTCAGAGCCAACAGTTACAACAGCTGAATCAACTGATCTATAGGGTATTACAAATGATACCAGTGAGCTTTATGTAAAAACCGGACGTTATGGCTGGCCACCTGTATGAGTCAATTTGAGTGCAAGACCTATATAAACAATTTATTCATAAATATAAAAATGATCTCAGGGGTGCTCTGTTAAAATGAATCACAATTCTGACTTTTGAGAAGGAACCTACTGAGTTTTCAGGGCAGAGCTGGTTATCATTAGGAGAGTCGTCAGGGCAGTCCAATCCACCGTCACATCTATATGAGGAGAGATAGCATGGTGGGAACTCTGGTCCATATCCTGGGTCAGTAGCTGTAGTCTTAGGGTTTGTACCTGTAAATCAGCAAAGGCAGCTTCAATAAAACCAAGTTGGTTCGGGATAAATGAAGTATACGACAAGCCAAGCCAGTCTAAGAGGACATTGTACCAGTACTTGTATTAAGTACCAGGTACGAATACTGGGCACCAGTATCAGTAAGGGGTGCGAGTACTGAGTACCGGTACACATTATCAATTAATGGAAGTATGGCTACAGCTTACATGTGAATCTGATATCAGTCTTTACAGCCAGTTGACAAAAGTCCTCACAAGTCTCCTCATCAGACTGGTCGTCACATTCATAATAACCATTACACCTTAGGTCGGCAGGTAAACAAAATGTACTTTTACATTTAAATATCGGTTTACCCTGCAAAAAAAGACAATATTTCATTTAAACATCTATCCGATGTGTGAAATCTGGGAGAAGTCTTGAACCTCCACCTAGTTCTCGCACTGAATTTGTTTTTAAACACATTTCAGTCAAAGCTGCTGCTCTAGCTCAAAAATAATTTGAGTCCATACGAGATAAGCTACCATGAGGAAAAGGTTTGCCTGCTTCTCCTGTACAAGAAGAGTAACCAACAATATTAATAATTTTAAACTAATGTTACAAAACTTTTTCACTGAACACCAGTCGAGAAATAGAGCAACCATTACAAATGATTGAGATGGATTACTTAAAAGCATTCAATTTTGTGGAAACTTAGAATCAATAAAGGTAGTAGGATTAAAACATTGGGAGTATTATAAACATCATTGATAGTCTTCACCTCGTATCTATGTGGTCATAGTTGACACAGTCAGAGCCATTAGATAACAGAAACATTCTGTTCTCTCCTGATAAATTTGCGACCAGGTCAGAGTAGACACTCTGAGTCTCCTCTTGACTGTCGACTAAATCTGTACTACATTAATGCCCAGTCATAATAGATAAGGAAATGATGGGCTTTACCAGGATTTCCTCACTTAGAAATATTGACATAAGAAAATTTAGAGTGAATATTGAATAATAGATAATTCCGTAAATAAACACAAAAACTTGATGCCGAGGGGGGGGGGGGAATTCTGGTCCTTGTGCTGTTGCCTATGCTGTTTATTTGGATTTATAGGTGAACAGATTAATAACCCATTATTAGAACATATTAAAACATCTTTATTTTCTCCTCTCCATGTAAGCAAAGACGGCATCTAGTAAGGCTGCCAGTACCGGCCAGTACTGAGAATAAATGTTAGTAGCGGAACTCTAGCTCTCCAGTACTGCCACTAAGCTTTAATTTTCAGGATGGAGAAAGGTTGAATCAATTTTTATTAATGACGGGGAGGAAGGTAGGTCCAATTGTTTAGCAACACAAAACATTGTCACCAAAAGTTGAATGAAAGATATATAATAATAAAAAAATCGCAACAAACCAAATTAGTCTGAGATGAAATCTGATGAAACTAGTTGAAAAACTCACCAAGCAAACAAACAAGCAGTACTATGAAGCGAAGCATCATGGTTTTTCTTCTGGTACAAGATTTTTTTCTGACTGCCTCTGATGTCTTTACTGAGACTAAATGAGTTGTTGACTTGTTTGGACACTGTTATATAGGCCTACATACTGCGGATGTCTTTCCTTGTAAGACTATATTCAAAGATATCCCATTTCATCTGATCTTAATTAATAACCATAATACATAATTTCCACTATCATATCTGCTGTGCTGACTAGATGATGGTGCCGCGGTATCCTTTTAATTTATAGAATAATGACTTAATTTTGCAATTCAACCGACCCGCAGGTTTCATAAATTCAAAGTATGACTATAGACAGACAAGGGTGTGCACTCTAGAACCTCCAGTATTCGTCACCTTTAGGTTATATAATATTCAATCATAATACATTGAACCCAGTATCATGTCTGCGCTGACAAGTGGATGGTGATGGGGTATACTTGGGATTTATCAGATAATTTATGTAAGTTTGGTACCACCAGAACAACAATAGAAGATCTGTTTCAACAATTTGTTACAAATCTTTTGACACATTGAAACATGATAATCATCATGTAGTTGATTTGATGTGACGATGTGTGCTGCTTTTCACAAAACTCACATACGACAGACAATCCTATTGTGGGCTTCAGCCAAGTCTGTTTGATTAACATGAGTTTGTTTCACTCCATTGGTCGAGGGGATTTACTTCCAAATAGATAAAATCACATGTTACGAATGGAGGGTGAAACACTCCCGAATTTGAATCAAATGGCATGAGACTAAAGTTCATAATAAGCGTAAGCCAGAAACAAGCATGTGCGGCCGTCGCCACCAATGCGCAAATTACCACAATCCACACCAACACCGGAAAAGAGAAAGGTTTTCTGTTCATTTGGGTAAAAATATGAAGCTGACCCTGTAGTTCATCAATGGTTTCACTCCAGCGGGTAAATCAAAGGGAGGTGCTAACAATGACTAGAAATGCTGTGGAGGGAAAGATGTCTTTAAGCTGTAATTATGGGACGACAGCTAAATCCCCACAAAAGAGCACAGTATAACCGTGCTCATTGCAATGAGACAAAATCTTTGGAAGTCATCCATAGATCAGTTGAGTTATATGTAGAATGATAACATTACCATGAGGTTGTTAAAAATTGACCCTGACATCAAAAACTTTCAGATGGTGTATAAAATGACAAGATTACATGTAACTTTAGTGATTACTATTGCTATTCTATGCTGTAGACTCCCAAACATTCTGTACTCAAAGTCACAACATTGTTGTCTGCTTTTTTAGAATTGATAAGACAAAATAGCTTTCAGTCGCAAGTGATATATGTATGAGGACCGTTGAGCATACTGTATTTAAAGAATTTATGTAAAAGGATTATGAAAATTTGTGCAAAGAAAAGCGAAGATTAATCGATATTGCATTCTTCAATGATGAACAATGAGGCACCCATGAGGAGTGTGCATTATCTACTACAGTAAGTACAACTGGCTTTTGTGCACAAAAGTAGAGTTAGATAGTGTGTACTTATACATTAGATGTAAATGAGATTAGATATAAATTAGATGAAAAGATGAGATCTCACATTTTCAGCAGATAGTCTTCATAACCAGCAGGGCTTTCAGTCAATAAATCAATGTTGTATTGGGGTGATTTTGGTGAAGTTTGCAGGATCTATAGAATACATAGACACACCCTGTAAGGCTCTGTGTAAGGTCATCATGTGCTGCTTTTCTGTAACTTTCTTTGCATTGATTCAGGAAATATTTCTATCAAGGCGGTCTCTTCTATTGATGACAAGTTTCTGAAATGAAAACAGAAAGGTACTGTATGAGGGCGATTGTCGATGTGTAGATTCGGCATAAAGAGTTTGAAGCAAATCCCCTCCAGAAAAAGCTGTCAATGAAACTCAGTTTGACGATGTTGTTACAATGAATCTTTCCAGATGCTTGCCCTAAATGAATGTGCTCCATCTGTGCTGAACATTGATGATTCAAACGTTATAACACTCTCTCACACTGTTTCAACAAGTGGATTTAGTCTATTACCAAAAGGATAATGACTACCCAATTTGTATTACAGTTGAGATTTTGCACTAAGTTTACTCCACCAGTGGTTACAGCAGTAGTTACTATTATTCAGTAAACTGTTACTCACCTCATATAACACTTATTGGTCTGCACCAGCTCGTTATAGAGGACATACTGTGGTTTACACTGGAACAGGGCTGACGAGGGGTGGATACATACATTATGTCCCCCTATTACTAGTTTGTATTGATTATTAAGTTGTAGCTCAGCAACACTTTGGAAATATCCTGATAATAAACTCTTTCTTATAATCTGTTAAAAAATTAGAAATCTCAATGAATAACATAACATAACGTAGTACAAGTCTAACATATGAAATGTCTATGGAAACAAAATCTTAACTCATCATGGTGACTTTAATCATCAATAAGCAGGCTGTTACCATATCCATATATATCATTCTATGTCGCTACGGTTGATCCTCACTGAGTGCATATGGCACATTAACCACAGGCAGTAGGAGTCAGTGACAAGATTGGGCCAACACTAGTCTGAGCCCCCCAGACTTTGCCCCCCCCCCGTCCAACACCAAACCTCTCACTTTTAAGCTGAAAGGCAGAAGCTAAGACCAAATAAATCATCCCTGACAGCATGCCTATCTCATCCATTTTCAGACAATAATGGTGGCCGGTAGCAAAAGTGGAAAATCTTATACCATCGCAATAATACCTGATGCTAGCGTATGCCAATATTGATCAATTCTGTTTGTTTGAAGTAACTAAAATCAGTATTACGAGCTAGCATAACCTGCTACTTGGAGCATTACCTCATGATCTACCATAGACTTAATAATAAACCTAGACAGGACACTATATGGAGCATTAGCATCATTCTGCGCATGCTCAGCTCTGGGCATGAGCTGATCTCTGCAAAATTGAGTCTCGGAATTCCGAAGCCATCTGATTGGCTACCTGCTCTGGTCACATACTTCCCAAAGCGTGCGGATTTGTTATCAATAGTTATCCTCTCTTGTCATTATTAGCTGATTTTGATTGACAGTTTATGCAGGGGATATCCCATTTCCCCTTTCCAAAGTTGCAATCAGAACCCAAACTAAACTCATTGTTCTTGCACATGCGCAAATTCAAGTCACGCATGATACATACTTAGCCTTACGACATCTGCTTTGTGGTAATGATAGCCTAGTTTATCAGTGATCTACATGCCCAGTCAGATCACGAGAGTCAGTATGCATAGCATTGAGGCACTGAGGCAGTTAATTGTGGGCAACATAATGTCATTGGAAGGTGTAGAAGCAATGATGCTATCATTGATTTACTGTCCAAAATACAGGTTTTTTGTCGATAACTCGATCAATTTTGATCGGATTTCGAGTTTGAAAATTACAATAGAGTTAGCAGCTTGTCCTGAACAGTTGGACACTAATTTAATGCAAACCTTTTTTTGCAGAAGAAACAGCATCAAGTTGATAACAAGATGCTGCTGATTGTAAAGCAATTGTCAAATTCAAAATCTGATCAAAATTGATTGAGTTATGAACAAAAAACCTTGATTATGAACAGTAAATCAATGATAGCATCATTGCTTCTACACCTTCCAATGACGTTACGTTGCCCCACAATTGAGTGCCTCACTTCAGCTATATAGAGTGTCCTGTCTAGGTTTATTTTTAAGTCTATGTGTTCTACTAAGTCGATCAAATCAAACTTATTTATATTTCACTCACATATGTGTTAGTGCCAGAGGACTTCTGACTAGTGAGATCGTTCTGAGTACATAGATCCTTAAGCTGTCGCCGCACTTCTAAAGCTGACTTCAGATTTCTCTGATTGAGAAAATTACGCGAGCACCATTCCTGTAATTAAAGGCATCACTTAATCTACCAATTAGATTACAATAACTTTGTGGGCCCAAGATTTACACAATGTGGCAATCTAAGTTTATACTAAGTTATAATACAGCTGATATCAGCTGATTCATAACTTAGTATGAACTTTAAAAAGTCCCTGTTTCATTTAACAGTTATCAACAAATAATTATAATTTGTCCTGTTAATAGCTGTTAAATTAAACAGGAACTACTTTTAGGTTGATGCCAGTATGCTAGTTCTAAACAGCTTGCAAGAGCCGCAGTAGCTTATTCCAATATTGTGAATCCTTCATTCTCAGCTTACTGATCACTCCAAGGAAAGTGGGGAGAGTATCAGACCCTTACCTAACTACCACCATAGTATCATACCTTACCTAACTACCACCAGAGCATCAAACCTTACCTTACTACCACCAGAGTATCAGACCCTTACCTTACTACCACCAGAGCCTTTGAATGATCTGTACACATTCAGTAATGTAAGATGATCTCCTTCAGAATGGATAAACTTTCTGTGAGCCTCTCTAGATTCCTGCTCCTTTAATCAGAAATGGAAAACAAAACTTTGAAGTATTCATGTGAGTATTCAAATCTATGTCAATTGGAACTCATTATGGTCACTCTCTACATTGTGGGAGTCCATACTCTTACCACCAGTAAATGTTATCAAGTTAATTCAATAAGATAGTCCTAATGTCAAAATTATTGTGAAGCGTATGAAAAGGTTATAATTCTTGCATAAGAAACACTCCTTAGAAGCAAGGAAGGTAATGGAAAGAGACCACAAACCCAATATAACATAAGTTACAAGTTTATTATTTAAATTTGTTAACATTTGTGTCTTGCTATAGTGTCATCGAAGGTGGTGGTGAGAGACCACAAACCCAATATAACATAAGTTACAAGTTTATTATTTAAATTTATGTCTTGTTATAGTGTCATCGAAGGTGGTGGTGAGAGACCATGCGTCTTATATACACAAGTAAAAACCTTATTATCATATTTAAGTACTCTTATTTCACTCTTACTTACCTTAGAGCGATTGGTAACAAATACCGTGTCTACTGATAACATTGATATGATAGATAAAACTTCCTCTCTACAAAGATACATTAGCCTGTACGCTCACGTGTTTACTCGGTATGGCAGCGAAGAATGAAAAGCTAGATAAGTATGTTAATAAAAACTTGTGAGTACATCCATGCAATGCACTCGGCGGTTACGTTTGTTTTTAAATTTCCTAGCTCAGACTGTTGGGTAGTGGTTAAGATCGATCTATTGGCTGCCGACACTACAGTGATGTATCAGTTCAGACCAGAAACTTAGGCAGGATATGAGCTTTACCATATATTTATCTGTGAGGAGTGACAGCTAGGAGATTATTACACATTTCTGATTCATGTCCCAATATATGACAAGGACACAGTAATTAATAAAACTAATAGGGTAACATTGTGTGGAGTCACATAGATAATTTTCCGCAAATTGATCTTTTTGTGAAATTTTACTGGTAAAATACCTTACCATTGCGGGGTTGAATATTCAATTTTTTTAAATTCCCAGTGTGCAAAGATTAGCTTCACAACGATCACAAGCAGAATATTCTGTAATATTATGTAATGAGCAACGCAATCATCCAACTGTAGGCCTACTTCTGCCAAAACTTGCATCCCAGTTTTAGAGATATTTGGTTTAAGAAGTCTAACTTACAGGCATCCATTACTGTGTGCTGCTATAAGAGATTTGGCCATTCTTGGGTCAACAGGAAATGCTGCCATCTTCCTACCCAGTTCTGTTATACTATAATTGGACTGTTTATCATCAGACTTCTGAACAGCCATCAACAACTGCAGCAGCTCAATAGCGTTTCCAACCGACTAAGAATACAGGAGATCGAGAACTAAGCTGGTGAGACAAGTAAAGTCCATTTACATAGAGACAATTGGTTCATCTTTGAAAAATTGTTATGTAATTACACCATCACACATTGTCTTTTGCCAAAATCCACTACACTGCACTCACCTCTTGGGATGGTTTATCCATAAAATCAAAACTCTTGATATCCTCAACCCCGAGAGCAAACAGCTGCAGAGCAACACTCCCAAGATTTGACCTGTAATGGAAAGATTGTAACCATATGTGTTTATCAGTTCAATGACACCCAAAGAAAAACAGCCTTTTTTCTGTCACCGCTACTTGAGGCTTGGTGGGAAAAAAACATCATGAGGTTGTTACAAGAACTGCAAAAAGAAATCTTGAATTACTAAAAGAATATTTAAATCACATTAAAGTCATTTGTAACTCAATGTTCACATACCTGAGAATCTCTGGAGTTGTGTTATCAGAGAATTTATCGAATTCATTTTCTGTATAAAGTCTGTAACAGTTACCAGCAGACACTCTACCTGCTCTGCCCAGCCTCTGCCAGGCCTGAGCTTTACTTATACGTGTAACTCTCAATACATCTAACCCTGATCGAGGATTAAATGTCCTAAATAACAAAGAAAACAAATATACATGAAATTGATTTGAGTAGGCACGTTTTTGCATGAAACAAATTGTTATTGTTTGTACGAAGTTGATAACTCTGGCTGATGCCAGATGGATCGAATCTTTTTGCAAAGACATTTTAACAGCGGCACTTATAGCTCCAACGAGTTATAAGCCCATCATTGGATGCTCCGTCGTCCAGCTATTGACGGGAACAGTCACCTCATAGCTCTATTTCTTGGAAAAATTAAATGGGGTTTGCTGTCTCAAATTACTTCAGTAGAGACTCATGTCGTATACAATAACTAAAAAAAGGGTAGGTAAGTGAGAGCAGCATGACATGAGTCTGAATAATCAGCTTACTTTGTTTTGACCATGCCCGAGTCGATGACATGTCTTATACCGTTTATTGTGACTGAAGTTTCTGCAATGTTTGTTGCTACTATACATTTTCGACAATTCTATAAAAATAATTTGATATTCTAAAACAATGTCAGACAAACTTACTAGTCTCAGTGAATTAATATGGCTAGAGTATGGGATTTAATATTTCCGGAATATATGGCCAATTTGCTGACTTTGGAGCAATAGGATTCTATCCTAAAACCATCTTTAGATCTCAAGAGAACTAGGATCTGGGTTTGTGTAATTCTTATAACAGGCAGTCAACGACAAGCATTTATATTTCAGTGGATGAGAACTTTGAGGAAATGGCAACATGATTCTGAAACCTGCTATCAATATCTACCTGAGGTGTTGAGCTGAAAACTTTGAGTTGTGCTTCTGATGGAAGTTTGGAATACATGGGACTGATCAGTAACTGGGCACCTATCAACATTCAACAACAAAAATTAAAATGATTTCAAGTCAAGGAATGAGTGAAGCGCCAAGGTGAAGTACTTAATATTACTGCGCTAACACCGAATACTGCTTAGAGTGCAACATGTAACTTGTGAAGGAGCAGTGTGTCTTTTTCGAGTATGAGCATTCCTGGTTATAGGCCACAATAATATATACCATAATGCCTTGTGATGTGATAAGATAAAATTATAGTTCTAATGTACAGTCGATACATCCCCCTTCCCATTCAGACATTGTTTGGTGATATGTTCATGGAAAATTACCTGTTTGCGTCTTTGCGACCTCTCTGAGAGTTTTAACTACAGACTCTATTTCCTCTTCTCCAGTTAAAAATATCAAAATATCCTCTCTGTAAATCATGCATGAAAACAAAATGTAGGAAAGCAATGTCATTAATGAAAAAAATGAAGGTAGAGAATTCTGACCAAATATCAGTTTATAATCTTCTACATAATTATAGTATGTATATGGTGAGCTGTTCAGAGTTAAATACAATATGGAGATTAAATACAGGAGCTGTGTACTCGTTTTGAATGAGTGGATAACTCTTTTAAAATTATACATTGACTAGTCTCGCAAGTGTTCACCTGTATATCTTTCAGTTATCACCCATCAACAACATATCTAAGACTCTAGTGTCAAACAGCAACAAGTGTGGTTGAGTCATTTCTAATTTCCACAAAAGGGTCCCTAGATACAAATCGCATGATGGTCATTTCCGTCAGAATATCCATCTGAAGACACAGTTGCCCAACTGTGTACTCATATTAAGGCGGTAAGATGATTATGACCTAATTAGGGCAACATTATAGTAGCTACAGTGAGATTAAAAAATTTAAAAATACTTACCCAAGTGGTGCTGTCCTGTGGATCTGCATTGCAGTCACCATTGACGCATAGACATAGTCATTTTGTGGTTCAGCCGAATAGAAACACTGAAAGAAAAAACTGATATTGTTATGATGTGAGAGTGTCCATATGGCCATTAATTTTGTCTGCTGCTATATAACTCTGACGCTACATGTAATAGAGTTTAGTTCTGAGCCTGTTTGAAGAGAATGGGAGCCTGCTTATATAGTACTATCAGAGACTATAGATATAGTATCTATAGTCTCTGGTACTATGATATTATAAGTACTATGAATACCATGAATACTAGGATTACTTTGAACGATGTGAATTACTATGTTATTACGGATACTATGGACACCTATGACACTACACACATTGAACAGATGCGATATACTTCCTAAAGCTAACCCTTAACAGCGGGTAGTATTTATGGTAGCTTAATCACACAATGTTATCTATAACAGAAACATTGTCTCACCTCTACTGGATAGCTCCGACCCTCCAGATATAAAACCTCCGCCTCAAAGTACTGCGAGAAATGATCTGCATCCATAGTGGCGGACATAATTACTATCTAAAACAGTATGAATATTGTAAAAACCTACCAAATTTATAATAAGCTTGGAGTTATATATTTATAAAGCAGGATAATATCAGCGAGAAAATTGGTCTCATATGGCCAGTAGGCCTAGCTAATATTTCAATTAGATTGTATCTTGATTCTTTACAACCTTTTGAACACTGTTGTGTTGGCAAGCCACATAGCTAAAAGAGAAGCACAGTTCAAAATGCTGAGCAAAAACTGAGAAGAACTTAGATCTGTCAAAATAAGCGAATAAACACTTCAGCACAAGCAAAAACCTGAATACTATCATATAAATAACCTTGAGTGGAAGACGATTCTCAGATTTGCGTTTAGCCTGGGCTCTTTTGCAGATACCAAAAAGCACATCAGTATGGAGCGTGCGCTCGTGAGCCTCATCCAATATGATGAAGCTGTATCTCCTCAGCATTGGGTCTAATATAGACTCCCTCAACAGCATACCTGGGATGATAAAACAAGTATTAAAGTAAAGAACCTACAAAAGATGGAACAGAACACCCAAAAAGATGGGACAGAACTACCAAAAAGATGGGACAGAACTACCAAAAGTACAATAAATATCAATAGTATATCACATGAAAAAACAAAGAGAGGAGATACTGTCGGCTTAGACTTGAGGTGTATCCTCTGTTCTGATTACCTATTGACTATTGATTTATATATTGTATTTACAAGTTGGTAATATACCAAATATACCAAATCAAAAGAATATCATAAATAGGTTTGTAGGTCTTACCATCAGTCATGTATTTTATTTTAGTTTGCTCAGAAGTACAATCATCAAATCTGACACAGTATCCCACCTGTAAAACACATGTCAAGTAATATAGCTGATTGCATGTGTGTATCAAATATCAACATACATGCTGATTACCATGTGGCCTGTATCGCACTAGCAATGGAAATCATAATTGTAGTTAGATTAGCAGATTAGAGGGGCATACCTTCCAACATATAACTCAACAAACATATAAACTTAATCTTTGGTAGAGTTTGTTCATGCATACCTGTTTACCCAGTTCAGTTTTCATCTCCTGTGATACTCTAGTAGCTATGGTGACAGCAGCCACTCGACGAGGCTGTGTGCAGGCTATAACATGTCCCTTATTTAACCCAGCTTCCAGTATGAACTGCAGTCAAATTAAAAAGGACAATTCACTCAATAATGTACCAATTACAAGCAAGGGATACCGGACATAGCCTACAAGCCGTAACCAGAATTTTATTTCCTTATGATAAGTATACATATCCATAACAGCAAAATAATGCATCCAAAAGCAAGCTGTTAACCCAATATATTGGTGGCTTGAAGTGTGGCTGCAGAGTAAGATTCAGAATCAACATGCCTAGAGAATCATACTCTAACAGTTGAAACAAAATCATCGGTGCTAGTAAATCTACCATTGATACTCCCCTTCCCAAATGGTTTAAGGTGTGAACAGAAACAATACATCAGTGGGCCTCTTGAAAAACATTTTGTCAATCAGTTTGAATCAATATGATATTATAACATGATTATTCCACCACTGTCTAGCCTGGATAGGAATCAATTACCTGGGCGACCTGAGTTGTCTTTCCACAACCAGTTTCACCGATCAGTATGGCATTAGTCCTTCGGTTCAGTTCCTTAACAAGGCGCTTACGAGCAGAGTATATAGGTAAGGACATTCGCTGCTCGTCAACAGACTGAGCCATATCCCTGCTTAGAACTTTCAAGGTACTGATGTCCAATGTCTACAAAATTACAACAATGTATAGATTTCTAAAAGCATAAATGAAGAAATTTTAGCAAACTCCTATCTCAGCGTTTATTTTGGTGTTTAAAAAAAACTGCTGCTATGGACCCAATTGAATTACCATCTCTGACCCCATATTTGATAAACATGTCATTTAAAGCTGAGAG
The DNA here is from genome assembly GCA_914767715.1 of Membranipora membranacea. Classification (NCBI taxonomy): domain Eukaryota; kingdom Metazoa; phylum Bryozoa; class Gymnolaemata; order Cheilostomatida; family Membraniporidae; genus Membranipora; species Membranipora membranacea. The sequence goes on from OU612073.1 coordinate 20,235,886, forward strand.
ACCCACAAAGGGCAAATTTGAGGAGGTGGCAATCCAGGGATTGTTGGTTTGAGCTGTGTTGCTGTCTTCTAAGTTTTAGTTCAGAAACTATGATCTGATGATAATGTACAACTAATATCATACTTCATTCTGAGAAGTTCCACAACAATCACAACCATGCGGGGTCTACAACATGTGCATGGCTGTATATGGAACCCCTGAGTAGAAAAGCCATATGCAACACCTATCGGGGATGAAAACACTCCAAGTCTGATATGGGCTGATACTTGCAAGCCTGTGTTATGTCTAGATTTGAACATCCACTGGATGTTCATATCACTAGGAGTCATCTCACGATTTGTGGCATATCTACTATCTACTATTGCCTGTATCCATTTGCATCAGTCAATCAATAAATAGAATAATGATGAAATAACCATGACCACCACTTGAACTGCTACTCCTTGACCTGACCAGTCACCAAAGAGTTTTTATTGTCAAAGCAACATTACATTCACAGCATTAGTTATATAAGACAATAGGATTAGGGTTAGCAATCCGAGTTGTGGGTCCCTTTCATGTTCTTTGTTATGATACTTTGAATAATAGAGCAATGAACTAGGTTTAGTTCATTGAATAGAGTATACCCTTTCTGCTTTCATTCAGCCAACCGATTGTTAACATTTAATTATAATTGCATCGTGTTGACCAGACCAGTGGGCACATTCCCTTCTCAATAAGCCAATTTAGCATCCCAAATTTTAAATTTTCATTATCCAACTAATGAAATATGCGTCACACTGAAGTTATACTTATTCATGAGCGCCCTGTGACGGGATGCTTTGGATCAAGTCAAAGGTAAAGGTTTGTAAAAATCTTTTCCACATGTAATCTAGCATGATTGATGATTTGTTGTTATTCAAGGGTGCCTCCACATGGCCCACGCTTATAAAATAAAAGTAAACATTGTATCTTAGGCTGCAATTTTGACCTTGACCTTCAATTAAAATTTAAAAGAGAAAAAGACAATACGTCAATATATTCACAGAAACCAGCCAATCTTATCCTCTAGTAGGATGAAGGAGAGAGAAGACAACTATGTTAAACAAAGAGGCTTTAGAGCTAGACCTGGTGAAGGGAACAGGATTATTTTTTTGATTGCACAAGGAGTATGAGATGCCTTAAACAATCTCTAAGAGCGAGAAGACATGCATTCACTCCTTTCTGCCAAACCACAAAGTATGCAAGCAGCTTTTTCATCAAAAAGGCCTAATATTTCATGTTATGTGCGCAACGTGTCACCATACTAATAATATATTTTTAGTTTGATGATTTTTATTCCAGCTCATTATTGCCAAGCATTTGTTTTAATTCTTTGCTACAAATTCCTCCATTTCGATAATTTCTCGAAATTGTTCTTATCTTATCTTTCACAGAATTACTCATTGGTATTTTACAAGGACCATTGCTAGGACTCCTCTAGCTTTAACTTATGGCAAGCAATTGTTTAGCTAAACCTTTGATGAAGTGGTTGCAAACTTTGACTCCGCTCTGCTAGGAACTTTACCATGATATGATGGTACCTGTTGTATCCAGAGACTTTTTTTTTTATCTAGCCTTGTCACGCGGCCACCTTTTTTGTTTTAGTCTCAAAACAAAAAAGGCCGAGAGGCAAGGCCAGACGGTATCCATTCCATCACCAGCTTAATCAGATGCCCGCCATTCCAACAATCAACACTGTCAAGAATTTTACCTAACAATTACCATTGCAATGAGCTCATGCAATGGATGATTAAAATCAAACCTTGTTCCTTCCAGATCTAAACCATAACAAAGTGGTCATGTTGAGCCACCATTACTTTGCATTTGAATACATATTTCATGGCAATGGGAATTTAAATTTCTTGTTGAAAGAGGAAAACAAGTAACAAGCCCTTTCCAAAAGCTGCTGAAAGCTATCCAACTTGCTATGATTTTTAACAACGGACCATTTACATTTTAAAACATTACAAAATAAAATGGTACATCAGCTCATAGTATCCAAGCCTTGATCAATTGGTTATTTCTCAACATTGATACATCTAGATCAGAGTTGTCATTTATGCATGTTAAGATGACAACTCTTAATTATACTGCTTTTCTTATATATCCTAGGATATGAAGAGGGATTTTAGGACTTACTCCCTTATGCAAAGAAGTGCAAATATTATAATAAATTGGTAAACATGGGTTAAGTTTAATTTCTAAAATTCTCATAAAAATAACGTAAATATACTATCATTGGGTTATGATTAAAAACAATAAGACTCTTTACAGGTCTTGGTAATAAAATGCAAAGAAAAACAGAGTTTCTAAATTACATCGTTCCGAAACAGCTGGGTACTGCTCTTAAAATTATAAAACTTGTACATATACCAATTACTGACCTTTGTCATAATCTCACGCCTAACTCTACAATAATAAAATGTTTTCACAACTACAAGAAGAACAGCAACAGAAAAATTCATGTTATCATGAAGCTTTATGAAATCAAATGATGACAGAGGCAGTTTCTTGGTGAGTACGCTGAGTTTATAATTCATCCTTTGGTCGAGTGAGCTGTAGGCTGCTGGCCCACACTGTACGCCCATTCAGAGGCTGAGTTGGTCTCCAGTTATTGACTATCACACCTCCCTCAGCATTCTGAAGCCTCTTTCTGAATGGCTCAATCTAATAACACATACAAGCTTTGGTCAAATAGGTAAATGCTAAATTATCTCTTACCCATTGCGTCAGAAATGTCTTACAGTTCACATATAAATAGTATTTAATGTTCATTGATATCCTGCAACAAAAATGAAAAGATTATGGGGGACAAGATCTGAGTAGACAAGGTTAGCGATTAGTGAGATAACTTGTCGTGTGGGTGAGTAAATCCAGTGACCCTCAATCTCCTCGGCCGGCCAACCTAATGTAAAGTGGCACCTTAGTACTCTGCCTTCAGTATGTAACACCTGTTGTACACACCTCTTCTTCAGGGATGGGCACAACTTCTGAGAACACAGTCCACACAACTTTCTCATCACAACCTGGGGTTGTTAGACTACCATAGTAGCGGTAAAATAAATCGGTTCTGAAACAAATAATTAAAATGTCATGATATATGCGCATAGATCTGATTGGAATGTTTTTTTAATGTTCAATATGTATTTTGATGCTGAAACGGTAAGGCATGACCACATATCTAATTTCAGATGCCGTCCACGGTAGTAAGTAACCTAGATAACTGAATTTTATCTGATCTGGCTATTAATACGCTTACCGCTATCGGCATTAAAAATTATAGCCCAAATCCGGATCAAAGAATATATCAACAGAGAAAAACCATAAAAAGATTTTAATCATATTGAATAATCATTCCTAGATAATTCATGGTTAGACTGAAAATTGTTTTGCAAATACATCTGGGAGAAATGACAGTCTTCTCATATCAGCTTCGCCCAATCTATTGTTACACAATTTGCCCTCTCTTCACATCCCAGACAATATTACTAGATATTTATCTCAGTCAAATTGATTACGCTTGAGGATTGTAAATCGTCTGCAATTATAGGGTTCATCACTTGTCACTGTCAGAGCTGGCATTACCATTGATTTGTTACATGAAGCCGGCAAAAATGTAGCAATTGAACAAAATAGAGAAATCAGACCATACTTTCTGAACCTAGATATCAAGATACCAATGCAATCCAGATATGCATCAATTGGTGTGACAAAATACAATTTCAAAACCAACCAAAGTTTCTAATAAATAGGTCAGTATCCAACAAAACTAGGTCATCTCAAGACCTTCAGATGTCATCAACTAGACAAAAACAAGTCTTGTTTGGGTTGAGAATGATGATTAGATCAATGGATTGAAAAAGTGTTATTCTGGAGAAACATGTAATTCTTTGTAGCTGTGGAAGCAGCAATAGACACTCAAACATCATCAGACTGAACCACCAAGATCTCATTCTTCCCTATTTCATGCCCACTAAGAGTATAAACATTTGATGGGATTCAACTCTGATTTAGTGAAATGAAAAAAATAGAAATGTCTAATCTTGTATCTTTTAACGCTGTGTAATTTTGATAGCTAGACGTGGTAACTCCATACCTCTACCAGGCACATGTTATCTGTTAATTGGTCATGTTTTGGACCCTGTCTATTTTATGTATTAAACCGCGCTTCACAAAGTCTATTTAAGTGTAGTTTTTACATATCTCACCTCTTAGGGAAGAAATCATCCAGCTCTATATCTTCAGCATAACTAGAAGAGTCCTTACCAGGAATCTCCACCAGATCCTCAGTAATCTCATCCAGATCTGATATATGACTGGCTCTCTTAGAAGACTGTCAGGAGAGAAGGAGTAAGATACACCCAAGGGTGACACAAAATGCTATAGTGAATGATATGTGAATGTATGTGAATTTATATGAAAGTGGGAGTGCTGAATGAATGTTTTTTTACCGTGACAAAAATATGTTGCTTTCAAAGTTTTGCATGCTTACAGGTAGGCGCTTTTCTCTATGTAAACATTAATATCTATATTTTAGTTTTGAAGATCCGTTGCTATAAATTTGTACCTTGAACATAACACCCAGAACGGCGAGAGCGTCATGATCTCCACTGGCTACAGCATGTGATAGACTTGCATACTCGTCACTGTAGTGTACGATGTGCAGCTAAAAGAGTGATAAAATCATGTAACATACTATTGGACTGCTTTGAATTTTCAATCATCACAAGGCTCAAACTGTCTGAACTCTGTTCACCACACTTCGCTTTACAAGGCATCACACAACTAACATCGGTGCTCACTTACGCCTGTCCAGTCTAGGGCTCCCTCTATGATGCTAGTAAAGAACTGATAATAAAAATCAAACGCTGTGCGCTGAAAATCACCAATCCCAGTGCATCATATGATGCAGCTATCCTCAGCTTTGCCATCGCTCCAATCGAACAGTTGACACACTGTCCAGAACTGCTATGGATACTATCATCCAACCGATCCGTGCACCAACTCCACTCTTTAATACAACCGAAAATCGGTAGAAAAACACATGTGTTGCTACAAACGCAGAAGCCAAAACGAAGAACGCGAAAACAAATGAATCTTATAAATTTAGCGATGTTTTATTGTATCATGACAAATGTTTATCCAATGGAACAAAGCCCTTTGCATCGCTTAATTTTCGATTCAAGGAAGAAATTAATAGCGCATACCTAAATATGCCTTTGCAGTCTGAAGGTCTGATTTTATATGTGCCTGAAGCATGTTTTGTTACAGGTCATTTGCTCTCTTATTTTTGTTTCCGGGGTAACTTGTATCAATTGGAGAAAATAACCCCCAAAACCCATGCATATATAAAAGCTATTTAGCTTATTTAATTACATCCAGCAGGGAGATTCTCCCTGCATCCAGTGTTATGAAACTTGTCAGTCTTAACCAAGGATTATGTCCACTTGCATTGTTTATGATTGGACCGATACAAACAATAGCTCTGAACTCCAGCCTCCACGACGGCTTGTTTTGGGAATAAAAATAATCACTAAGCATTCATTGTCAGCTTGGGTGTCAGTTTCTTGACTTAAATACATTCAGGTGGACACTTAGACAACTATCTGGTGTTTAACTTATGTAAATGTAATGTAAATGGATCACCAATTAAATTTTTCTGAGCCATACTTGATATTTAATCCCTTTGTCATCCGAAAACACCTTTAAATGCTGTGACCTACCTCTAAGGCATACTGATTCCCGTTGATTTTGTGCTCAGTTCCATGCATCTTATCGAGACCCCAGTGGAAGTGGAATGAGTGAGCCCAGTAAGTGTGCTCTAATCCACCACCAGACATCTTCATAGTCTTCTCGGGCAGCTCAACAACAACTAAAATTAGTTATAAATTTCAAAATTTTAATAATATCTGCTTTGCAATAGCCTCACTGTGAAAGTCCCACCGTTGCTTTCTGGAGTTGTAGGTACTCATAAAAGGAGGACATAACACTTTGGTTCTAACCATAATATAATAAAAGATTGTCAACTCTTTAATCATTGGGAGCGTAGCACTAATCTCAGATATGAGTGCTCTATCTGATTTTTTCAGTACATGAGGTGAATTAATGACACTCTGTATCAAAAATATGCATCTCTATCATCATTAATGTGCCTAACCTAAATAACTTCAAATCCTGCAACTTCTCCTCCTAACATTTTTCAATTTCTTAATAAATTGATAACACCCCTGATCCTTCACCTCCAAATGATGCACTTAAATCTTAAGGTATCTTAGGTAATGTGTCAAATTGTCCTGCAGGGTGTAATAATTTCCTAATTTATCCTAAATGCTATCCTTGACAGATTGAGATATTTTTCCGTAATGCATGATTCTTCAGTGCAGACATCTAATTCTGTATGACCTACTTTCTGTAAACAGATCACCAAATTAAATACTGTTATCGGTATTTTCTTATGCAAGTAAATGGTAAGAGACAGTGAGTTATTAGCGTACCTGATGCCCCGGTGTTCTTGATGACTAGATGAGAGTATTTTCTATCAAAGTTGGTGAACTCGAATGGAGTGAAATTCTTGAACTGTGTGTATTGCGTGTTGATATTGATAGGCGATTGGCTTTCTCCTCCACATGCAGGGAAATATTCCTCCCATCCTTCAGGACCTACAACAGTAAGTCCAGCAATGTATCAGTGATAGTGACAAGGTGTGACAATATAATGTCGTGGTACAGTGCTAAAATTCCCATGATGCAGCAGCTTCCACATATTTTGTGAATCTGATTTCTTGATTATTTCCAAATGATGTTACATTATGGGATATAATACCTCTCAAACAATAGAAAAATTCTGCAGGATATTTGCTATAATCTAGTATCACTATTGACCTTGATTAGCCACTTCTTGCATCTCCCAAACATCACACACCAGATATAAGTACTGGCTAGACATGAAAATAGCCAATACTGCACTCCTATAACCTCAAGATTATAACGCATGCAATGAAAGTTACAGTTAAAGTTTATTCATTTATGTAAATTAAATGTGTTAAATATGTCATTCTTAATTTGAATAAATTATGATTTCTTGTCAAAATAACTCAAAGCAGACACTATATTCCTCATCATGCTCCCTATATTGACATCATCATAATTTAGCTAAGCAATATCAAATCGAACTGCTGCTTGGCCAATGATATGTATACTTGCTCATTTGTTTATAACAGAAATATGATAATGACCCTTACCTAACGCTGCTGCCATGTAATCATAACTCCACGCTGTAAAACAATAAAAATGTAAGTATGTAAGGTAATTAGTTTATTATAAGCATCTGCAGTGCATCGTAATTAAAAGTGATTTTATGTGAATTGATGCAAAGCCCTGCCTATGATCAGTTCATCAGTAAATATTTTTGCCCAAACAATTAATTAATTAATTAAATTCCAAACTTGAAATCTTGTCCCGTTGAGGCATTAAAATGTGATGTGTGCACAGAATGTGAATTCATATAACTGCCTAAGCGTTTCACAATTATTTGGGAAACTGCAAAATTAAAAAGGTAAGTCCAGTATCTTACGAAGCTAAATTACATGCACAGGACCAACATTAGGACAGATATCACAAAGTGCCTGTCGCAAAAAAATGATACCATGTCTGCAGGGCATTATTTTGTGTGCAAAAATTGTGTATGAAAAAAAATCCAAAAATTTTACCTTTTATGTGCATAGAACAGATGGAGGAGTTTGTACTTACCTGCTGACGGGCCAGCGTATGTGTAATATACAAAGGCTAGAAGGAAAAGAATACACTTCATGATGCGCTTTCTCTCTCTGACTATTGATAAACTGGCAAGGGTGCTGCTGCTAACACTTCCGAACTGGTCTTCCTCTACCCTTGAAATGAATACCAAAGCGATGGATCGTTGAACCCTTCAATCTGCAATGCTAACAATTATATAACTCGTGCAATCTTTCCCATTCACAGATGAAAATGACATCTTCTAAACCAAGATTATACATGAAACATAATCACTCAATTTGGCACCTAATGACAGGCTGGTTAGATTTCTAAGAATAGGCTTCACAGACAGTTACACTGAACACAAACCCATTCATTTTGTGCTTCAGCTTGGAATTATCCCATCAGGATTATAATATTGTGGAAATATTTTTGGGCTATCACATTTTGATGAATGATAATGATAGGCTGTAGCTACAAATTTGATATTATTATGAATTATTTAAGTAATGATGATGGTAAATAATTGCAGGTTCCTTTCAATACTCCGTCTGACTTCTGATTGGGAGAATAATAGGAACATATTTGATTCTTTTGATATGGATCGATATCGAAAGATAAAAATCAAAGGCTGGGGAAAATCATGAATGTATTCTTACCGAATTGACTACAGCCCAAGAAAGAAAGGTATGGGAACATGTGCAATCATTCAGTTCTGCTCAACACAAGATAGTCATGATTACGCTATGCCCATACACTGATTTGAAATACCTGTTTGTACAAGTTTGCAATGTCCAAATTTAAAAAAAAATTTTGATTTCACTCTTACCTGTTTGATAAGACTTTGTAACCCTCTACCGTCTCTTTTCATCAAATAAGCATTCCAGGTTATAGTTTGTTCGTGTTTGCCCCTCCTGTGTATGTATAGTAATATGTTCATCAGGTCTATAACTGATCAGGGTTAATTTCATATAGAGTAGCTTTTTTTTACAATCAGACTAATGGGGATGTAATAACATGTTAACAACCTACAATAAAATATACAAATGAGCTATCACTGCAGACATATATACGCTATTAATTTATGGTGTTGTGTCAGGAGTTGTGTACTATAGTAGGCGCTGTACAGATGAGACTGAATATTTTGGTATACACCATGATGAGAGTGTATCAAACCTTTTGATTTGGAAGCCAGAGAATTTAGGATACAAAGAAAACACAAAATGATTCTAATATATCTCGTGCTGACCTACAATACTGGAATGAAAATATATACACAATATAATCTGATAATAATTTAATCATAATAATGTTGTAATTAATATCATTAAATTAAAGTTAATTGATAAAAGCCCAGCCTTCAATTCTTGCAACAATAGGAATCTATTTTCTAGTAAATATCATCATTTCCACCAATTTTTTGTAAAGGAAAGTTGTCTGCTCCTTTTATGACATCTTCCTACACAGCACTGATATTAATTGAATTTGATAACATACTATATTCTTTAATATACACACATTAATAGAAAACGGTTTCAGATACTTTGGTCTAATTCAGAATAAATGTCAAACTTCACTTTATCAAATATGGATAACAATTGCAATTACAATTGCATCCCTGTATGCTAAAGATATAAAGCAACTATGACACTTTTTTAAAGAGGCACTCAGACTAGGCATCAAAGATCTTGGGGATATCGACAACTTGATAGATGCCAAAACTAAAACCTCACTACTACAATATATACATGACGACAAACATTTTCTAAATGACGTTCTTGGAAAGTGCCCATCAGGACGATATCGTACTATTAAATTCAGAAGCACATGGGGCAGAGATTCTTTATTACACCAGGTAGCACCCAAGCTAAATAAACTTGTATAATAATTTATGTTAAATGACTTCCAGCCTCAGAGACTTTTTACTCCTATTTTAAGCCATGTATGCTACACTGTTATCATTTTTAATATCATGGACATCAGTATTTAACACCTTTTTTTCACAACATATATCATGTTAGTGATAGAAATAAAATAAATCAATCAATTGCAGCTAGCCAAGTGTCACCCCCTCACGAAACAGTCTATACAAAATTTGTTAGAATGGGTCGCATGTTTCAATAAGCTTGGGAAACAAATAACATAAATCTATTAGAAATATAGAGTATGACTGAAAGTCCAGGCAAAAGTTCTACTGGCACTACTAAGAATTATTGCTATAAATGTATCATGAGTGGAGTGGATGCGCGGGCTAGACAAGCTGCAAAAGTCCAGACATGGTCACGGTGCGCATCATTTAACCCTAAAGCATGAGTGTCAAAATTATTTTGGTCTTAGTCCACACATTTGAGAGTACAGAGAGTGCATCGTTTGCGCTGTTGTATATGCAGTGCACTATGCAGTTCAGTGCACATTTTGAGTTGTGTTGTGTGACAAGGCAATAAGAAACTCATCCTACATCTACATCATAGTTGTACATTGGAGAGAAATCCTGATGCTGCATGATGATATATTTTTAATTTAAATTAACTTTAATTCATGAACACAACTTCAGACCTACTTTGTGATGTAAGATTTTTGATTTTTTTTTTGAGGAATCACACACCCTAAAATCTTGAAATTACAATTTACTTGATGTCATACTAATAGAAGACATGTTTTAGAAGTTTTCCTGTTTTGACAAATGATACCTTAATTAATGGAAAAAGAGACAATGGGTGTTTATTTTGTACACTTCATTTTGAAAAATTTTCAGTTGCGGGGTGGGGAGGGGAGGTATAGAATTACTTCAGGGTTTTCTACCCATACTTTGGAAGGGGAAAACTCCAAACTCATGAGATGTTATTTGGATATGCACTCTTTCAGTTCAGTATCTGACATCATTATATCGGACTCACTCACAATACCCTTCCATTTGAACGCAATGTGTAAAGAGAAACATGCTGTTACCAACTTATAGCACCTGAAGTTTCACACCCATGTAGACCATATCATGGACAAAACAAAACATTCTCTTCATGGTCTTATAAAGCTAAGAAAAGCTGGTGTGCGATCTCATTCACTGATATTATTTTACAAGGCTAGAAATTTATCGGTTTTATCATATGCAGCCCTGTGCTGGTTCCCACACACCTCCCAAAATGATAAGGATAAACTGGGAAGATTTCAAAAGCTCTGCACCAGAATTATGATTCCATACGAGGAAGAGTATGAAGAGAGACTTTCTTTACTAAAGCTCGAAGAGCTAAAAATACATCTTGATATTCTTTGTTTTCGATATATATTGCAAAGGTTAAAGAATATGAGAATCATCCAAGCAAGATATTTTTGGAATCCCGAAATCACCGTTCTATAAATAGGACAGCATTTATAGACAATGATATTTTTCATAAATACACCTGTCTGCTTTGTTTTTATTTATTTATTTATGCATGGTCTTCATTTGTCATTGAATTTGATCGGCAATAATAAAGTATATATATATATATAGATACAAATCTGTGCTTTTAAGTGTCATCTGTGTGTATTTGGCCCCAACTAAGTGTCACTTAAAAATAAGGAGTCACTTTGTATGACCCACAAAAAAATCATGTCTTAAATCCTCTTAAATAATCATGTTGGGCATCCTAAACCCAATAGTAATTAATGGTAGATAAAATAGCCTGACATGGTCGGACAACTCCAATGCAAAGATCTGCCCTACACACTGATAGTCACTATATATATATATATATATATATATATATATATATATATATATATAATATGTATATATGAAAGACTCATTGTCCAGGGTTTTTATGGGTACAATAGTGGGATATACAATATATGGCACTTTATTGCACAAATGTGTGTATATATATATATATATATATATATTAACAGAGTTATTCAAAGTTTCTCTAATTCTTCTCGCATAATAAACTAATATTCGATTGTTCCTGACAGATTATTTATTGAACTTATTGAACATGTCCGATTTATTTCAACATCTCTTTGACTGTCATCAGACTGGAAGGTAGCTCTATGTTTTTCAAGAATTTAGTTGTTTGGTTCAAATTTCAACTCTTGGTACCAAATGTTTCTACGATTTTATTTAGAATGAAATGAAGGTAGGTATGGATAATTGTTCTTTACCTTGTTTATTTAGACAGCGGAATCTGCTCTTTAACTTTCGATCACCACCTGAGCAGTCTTATGGGCCGCATTGTACCTGTCTTGAGATGGAGTTCTCCCTCTCTCTGAGAAAATGTCGTCAGTAAAAAAGGCTGAAATGCATAGCCACTACCTCCTTCAAAAGAGGTAAATTATAGGGAAGATAAGTTGGGAATTTGAGAACTTATGTATGATACTTTGTGAAGAGATACTCAACTACAAGCTATCAAACAGTTGATAACTGGATACTGTTTTCAAAGCGTGACTTGTTTTCTATTTCAGATAAGAAATTGTAGTGTGACAAGCTTTCTGAAATTATTATGCAAGTAGTGATTGATTGTGTTGATATAAGGTCTTTCTTTCTACCGCTTGGTGTTTAGTAAGAAACAGACGATTGGGCTATCCCTAAGAGAGACGCAAGGTGACCTAAATCTTCATACTGAGAATACATCCTAGATGTGAGGCCATAAAAGACCTCCTAAACTGGGTGTGCAGCAAGCTTCCAAAACTGAAACTGGCACTTATCAGCCATTGGCAGTGACACTTTGATCTTAGAAGATAGGCCGAGAAGTGATCTTTCTACCGCTTAAATATTTCATCTTAGAAGATCTCTTACCTAAAACCCAATTATCACCTTAGTGCCCCGTCCTGAGGTTCATAAATAGTGCACTCTGCTTTTTTAGTATTGTATTTTCTATACGTTGATCCAGGCCATTTGGTTACCACATTTGTGTAGACTCTCTCGCAAACACGCATCACCTGGATTTTCAAGGAATGGTATCTGAAATAAAAGTTACGTTTTGTCTGAACAAATGGGTTGCAATGCACAAAATAGTGAAAATTGAAACATCATTGATTTTAATTGTATCAGTCAGTTTTTTTCTGAATTGCAGAGTCCTGATAAATTAGAATTGATTTTTTAGTCTTTTTTCCTCAATATGTGTGATTGAGACCTACCCTTTCCTGCTGATGTAGGTGCTTTTAATATCATGAGAGAGCCCCATACAGCATGTGCCTCCCGTCAATGGTACCAATTGTGTTTGGCATGCCAGCGATGTCGTAGAAGCCCTTTTATACAGCATGGAGGTTTTCTGGTATATATATGTAGTCATCAATCTGTAGGAAAGGTTGCATACTTAGATACATGCAGAAGAAGACAAATAATCTGAAAATCACCAAGCAATTAGAACTTGAGGGACACTGAGTTCTGATGGCATAATGAAGGCCATTAAATCTTACCAGGTTGACAATAGCCTCAACAAATTGTAGTCATTTGGTAGAAATCTATTTTGTCGAGAAGTCAATTTGTAGAATTACATTTCGCCAAATTACAACCATGTGACCACAACTTCTTTGGTCAATATGACAAATTATTCTTCTTTGGTTGACACACATTCACTTGGATCAAGAGTTGCAGCTAAAAATTCTTCTAAAGAATTCTATGGTAAACCCATGGGATTCCAACTACCTTTGAACCCATCATCTCCACTGAGACAGCCTTTCTTAAACCTCATACACATGTACACGACAGTTTCCAATCTGGTCTGGCTACTGACTCTGGATTACTAACTGGTCACACAGTTCTGATAATAACTCCGGATCCCTTCCTTCACTGTTCTGCTACCATAAGTACACATTCTAGAAATTTTTAAACTGAAACACCTGCTAATTGATGGGTTTCTTGTCACAGACCATGGATGAAAATGTAGATATATCCGGATGTATTTTATGATTACGGCTCCTCTTGTGCTTCACCTGTGTATGTTCTAAATCAGCTATAGGTGCACTGACATACTTCATCAGATACAAAGATGGTCATTACAGACATCCTAATTTGAACCTCAGAGCTCGCGGAAGAATGCAAGGTAAGGGGAATGTGGAGGTACAGGGATGACTACATAGATGCCCAACCACAAGTTCCTATTTTTTTAAGATTCTGTTGTACATATATATGAAACCGAAATAGCAGAGTTATAATGTAGAAAGTATACTCTTTTATCAACATGCACCTCAGATCATCGACATAATTTGGCTGGCCATTTTAAAGAACCCGGAAGTTGTTATCTCCTTGTTCTGTAGGTCCAACCGCATCGTAGCTAGTTTTGTCTGTCTGCTCTTTGAGGCGACAGGTCTTTTCCGTATTGTTCCTTTGGCTTGACCAGCTGAATATTGTCATTTGTTGCCTGACGATCGTGGTACAGAATGTTTATGAGGAGGTACATGTTTGGCTTGTTATACATTAGATTTCTATCCAGCTTGTGGTGGTATCCCTCTAGATCGTTGTTGGTCCTCATCTCAACTCCCAACATGGACCAATCTGCTGGTTTCCATCCTGCTCTACCAACCATCCAACACCTCAAAGTAGGCCATCAATCTGTCAACTCCGTCAATATGCTCTAGCTGTTTCCCCTAAGCCTGCAGGTAGGCGAATCCTGCTTCTACATTATTCAGTGGCAGAAGTGGCATAGCATAGAGCATCCTTTCAAGCTTGCATACATCCTTCTTCCTCCTTTACTCTGACTGTAAGCCATCACATTGCGACGGATACCTTGGCTGAAACGGAAGTGAAAGCCAAACATCTTAACCCTCTGCGCTTACCCTTGTAACTTATATCTGCTTGTAGGAAACACTCTGGAATTGCTCAAACAATCAGCTACAAAATAAAGATTTGTAAATAAAGTTCTCATATCATAATCAAAGAGGAAGTTTGGGTGGAGAGGTTCACCTTGACATATTAAACAAAAATTTATCAGATCCAGCCATTTGGTCTGAAATATTATCGACTTGCCATGAGCAGTTAAAGATGTCTAGACTCTAGAGTCTTTGAAAAGTTTGATTGGAGATATTTTAAGTTGCAAAACCTGATAGAGGTGCCAAACGAAACATGTTATACTTGAAATAATGCATGGACAATGACAAGACAACTTCAAAATGTAAGGCTATCTTAAAAGTACAAAGTATAAATTATGCAATAATAAGACAAATAATCTTTCTGTTACTTGAAACTCCTTATCCTGTGGATGTTGTGGCCTCTCTGCCTCCCTAGACCAGGCCACTCTTCTGATCATATACTCTTGATTTCCTACTACAATACCATCTAGTTAGGCCAAATTGCGGAACTAATCAACATTAGATGAACTGCCAGAAAGATCTTCACAACCTTTTGTATTTATCTAAAATAAATCAAGAGAGAATGGCATGTTTTAGCTGCAGTTTGATCAATGAAGATTTGATGTGACTATATATGGTGGCATTGACATGGTGTCATCGTTATAGGCATAGCATATTATAACAGTTATCATAATTATGCTCATCTTTTGAATTTTAACTCTCCTGTATACATCACATCTAGCCTTGTCACGCGGCTACTATTTTTGTTTGGGGAGTACATCACATCAACTTGATGTTTATAGATTCTTGTGATTTTATCAAATGTGGTGATGATTTTCCTTTCTTTCTTCTTTTGTAACGTAACAAAAAGTTTTTTTTCTGATAAATGATTATGATGCCAATATAAGTATTACAGATTTCGGACGATTTCTTTGAACAAGTTGTGTAAATTTTCTTACAAGATGGCAGTATCAAATGCTTACCTGTACTATAAGGGGACTGAGTATCGTTTGATTTTCTATTTTGCGCACTGATGCTAAAAAACAAAATACAACTTGTTTCTTGTTTTCTGTTCCAAAACAAGAAATCAAAATATGAAAATCAAGTCAATTTTGGTTTTTCAATTTTCTTATTGTAGAAAAAGAAAAATTGATATGAATCCTATTCTCATATTTCAACTTTAAAACACGAAAACAAAAATTGAATAATGAATAGATTTTTGATTTTCATTTTTGATATTAAATGTCAGTAAACGAAATATGAAATCTATTTTTGTTTTTTGTTTTGTAAATGCAAAGTGAAATAAGAATGCTATTTTTTATTTTTATATTTGGCGCTGCAGAACAAAAACAAATTTAATATTTAGTTTTTCATTTTTTGTGTTAAAAAACAAAAATCAAATTTGGATTTTCCATTTTGGATTTTTCTGTCCATTGATATAGTGGTTTACCAATTTCCCGCCATATCAAATGTTATCTTAACAGCTACTGGCTGGTCGACCAAATGAGCCTCATTTTGGTTTGTGAAGGCAGGCATTGTACCAAGCAGACAGCTGAGAGCAAGACAAGAAAGAAAGGAAGAACACTAGCTAGAAATGTAAGTATTTATGTCTGTTCATTCAATGAATCAATAAATCAATAAACCAATCAATCACTCAATATGCTGAGTAGCAATTAGACTACCCTTGACTGCAGGCCCGTAGTTCTAGGGGAGGCAGGGATGCTCTGCCTCCCCTAGAATGCTCAATAGAGTGGCGTGCAAAGCTATAACCGTATAACTGTGAATATTTAATCTCAGGATCAACTCAGTTTGGGACTTCCATATGCTATTTATATCATCAAAACACTTTGGAGGCTGGGGAAAAACCCCAGACTAAACATGAGGATCTTCCAATACCCAACCTAGTGAATTACTTCACACCCTCAAGGCTCGTCGCCTCCCTAGAATTTCTCCTAAACTACAGCCCTGAGACTAGCTGCCAAAACATTTTAATGTATGAAAATGCCAAGGATACAGTGTTGGAGGGGTATCAAGTGACAAAAAATCTGTATCTCAACAGTTATCAACTGTTGGCTTGTTACAGGGCACTGATATAGTATGTAGATTGATAGATAGAAACTAGGTCAGGTCTGCTGTTATTAAATCATTAAGGGGAAGTTAGAATCTGGTGAACATCGTATAGACTAGTACATCATGGATTAGCAACAGTTATATCTATGAAGCTGACAAGTCATTGCTCAGGAGGAATAGTCAGTTGTCCAACCGATTCAACTGAGCTGCAGTTGGTCAACAAAGTAACTGACTAGAATAAACCTTCTAGACCACATAGGACAACATGTCATGGCTGGACCTTACTATTTCCACCAGAATTTGCCTGAATGCTCACAGTTATCATGGCATATTTGGAAATTGACACAAAATGTCTCTCTATTTACCACCACCTTGGCATCCTCCGGTATTGCACAGGATCAGTATTATAAATACAAGTAGTCAATACATGTATGCACTCTGCACTAGCCTGTCTTGACAGGGGACAGGCTAGCAATTTACATCAAAATTATACAGTAAATGTTTCCAAAGCCTATCAAAATTCCAAACCTTAATTATTCTATGCAGTTCCACTGGTTATAGGTCAATTTTAGTGTGAGAGGGTCACTCACCTTTCTGTACTCTGGCTGTGGAACAGCTAAGAAAACCTTGATATTTTTTTGCCAGACATTTCTTCTTCTCTTGGAATTTCCAAGATTCACACAATAATGAAAAAGCTACACAGGATCTGAATTATTGATGGGACACTTAGATGAAACCCCTATAGTTTCCTTATTTCAATGCAAGGATACTACTACCAGGGGAGAAAGTAGTTTCAGATGGCGCAGCTCGGCTAGAGGCAATTAACATGTGGCGCAGCTCGGCTAGAGGCGAGTTTTGTGTGGCGCAGCTCGGCTAGTTTCAAAATTTGTGAACAAGAGCACATGATTCCTACTATCGATAGACTTATACATTTATACATTATCTGTCGGAATTGATAAATGAGCGGGAATTTATCACAGCTCTATTGTTCAAGACCTAGCTGAAAAAGCAAGAGGACTATTTTACATAAGTTGAACTAGGAGTGGGAGTCACAGTGTTTGAGAAGTTACTTGACTTTCCCTACCTATGTATATAATATGGTTGTAAGTGTAGTATAGACATTCTGAAATGAAGTAGTATTCTCCACAATAATGTATGACAGTTATATTTAAGGTAGTGATTAAGTATCATCATCATGTGAAGTTATTGTACATTGTCACATTATTGTACAGTTGTAGTTGTACGCAGCCGGCTAAATGTTGTCAGTAGCTTGAACCCTTGACCTTAATGGCGGCTAGCCGGTTTTAAATTCAGTCTGAAAGATTTTAAAAGTTTTAACTCAATTTTAACCCGAAATTCTAGATTTTAACCAACAGCTTTTAGACACATTAGACAAGTAACTCCCCCAGCAAGTAATCAACCACTACCAACCACCGAACCTGCTCAACTTAGCTGAAACTGACCACTGAAGATGAGCTGCACCAAATCCAAGATGGCGGATGATACTCAACCTGATGATGATCTTAGTCATGCCTCAACAGTGTATCTCTGTGGAACCTGTAAAAAACATGTAGATTTGGATGCAGTATCTATCATGTGTGAGTTGTGTGAACCTGGTACCATCTAGCCTGCCAGGCAGTTCCATCCTGTGAGTACTCCAGACTGGGTCACTCAAGTGTACACTGGTCATGCACATCATGCAACAGTGATCATCAGTCTACAACTTCACCTGCTATGCTGTTTGATGGCCGCTTTCATATCACTGATGTAGAATCAGCTAGCTCTTCTGCAAAGGTTAGCATTGACTCACTTGATGACAAACATTCTCCTATACATCAATCATCCCCATGTAAATTCAAACCTCCACCTGCCAAACGCGGTCGCCCATTAAGAATAATCAATGTGAACTGCCAGTCTATTGTTGCAAAGAAGGGTCCATGGATAAACATGGTGAACACCACAAAGCCTGATGTCATCATTGCAACAGAGACCTGGTTAGATGATTCAGTGAGCAGTAATGAGCTAGAGAGCGACTCTTACACCATCTACAGGCGTGATAGGAAAACAGGAAGATATGGGGGAGTCATGATTGCTGTGAATTCCTCGATAACCAGCACCGAGGTAACTACCAAATGTGATGCAGAGATCCTCTGGGTGAAAATCCAATGTGTAGGTCACCGTGATTTATTTATAGCGGCATGCTATCGACCCAATGTCGACGACAAGACCTTCACTACTCAACTACAGAAATCTCTTAACCAACTGAGTAGGAAACGATCCAAGTCCTTCATAATCGTAGGTGAGTTCAACTTTCCTGGTTTTGATTGGACTGATATATCCCTAAAACCAGGCACACAATATCCTGCCCTCCAATCGGAGTTTAGAGACTAACTAGACGATTTTGGCCTCACTCAATCTGTAGTAGAGCCAACAAGACTGAGGAACACACTCGATCTGGTTGCCACCAACCTCCCTGAGCAAATCAACCGAGTCAAAGTGCTTCCTGGTATAAGCGACCACTCCATTGTACACCTTGAAGTAGCAGTCACTCCAAACTATAGCAAACAAATGCGTAGAAAGGTATGGCTCTACAACAAAGCAGACTGGGAGGGTATGTGCAAATACCTAGCCCCTAGACTAGAGAGGGTTGACAGGGAATATCAACCCTCACCAGATGAGCACTGGATTGCAATCAAGGATCTGATTCTTGAAGCCATGCAAATATACATCCCAAAGATACAAACTAGACGAAAGGACTCTCGTCCTTGGATAAACAATCAATTACATAAACTAATAAAGAAAAAGAATCAGCTGCACATACGGTGCAAAAGAAAGGGAAGCTTACACCTGGAAAAGAGATACAACGCATACAGACACGTTGTGCAGAAAATGCTGAGAAAACAACATGCTGAATATGTCCATAGACTTTTCACTGAAGAATGCAAAACCAAAGGTGAACTATTGAAAAGATTCTGGACTTATGTGAAACATCGCCGATCTGCCGCAGTGTCATCAGTAGGACCACTGAAAAAGGGTACGAAGATTGTAACATCAGCCAAACAGAGAGCCGAGATCCTCAACAACCAGTTTGTATCCGTCCTCTCCGATCCTACACCACCAACCGATTATCAAGAACTGACCTTTAACTCGAAGATGAGCGAAATTATCTTCGATATCAATGGAGTACATAAACAACTTGCCACTCTGAAAGTGAACATGGCTACTGGCCCTGATGGTATCAGTCCTCAGGTACTGAGAGAGTTGGCTGATGTGCTAGCTAAACCCTTGACCACCCTGTTCCAAAGCTCACTGGACAAAGGTAAGTTCCCATGGATTGAAAGATGGCAAGCGTGTGCCCAGTTTATAAGAAGGGTGAGAAGTACCTGGCAGAAAACTACCGACCTGTCAGCCTTACATGCGTCACCAGAAAGATCATGGAGCATATCCTAACCAGCCAGCTACAGACGTTCTCAAGAAAGCGAAATCCTGACACTCAATCAATATCTCTCCATGATACCGAAATTCCAAGAGCTTCTACTGTGAAGTACCTTGGTGTCACTCTCGACCCAAAGATCATCTTGAACACACACATAGAGAATATCACCAACAAAGCCAACTCCACCTTGGGCTTTATAAGAAGAAATGTACTGACAACATTGTAACAAGTAAAGGAAACTGCATACAAGCAGTTGGTCAGACCTGTATTAGAATATGCGTTTGTCGCCTGGGATTCTGTCTCAGAAACTCAGGCCAAACACTAGAATCTGTCCAACGACAAGCTGCACGCCAGCAGCTTAACCTGCCACCACTTCCCCAGCGTAGAGGTGAGCGCAGGCTAAAAGTATTTAGTCAATACTATCACAACAATCCATCAGTTCTCGCTAAATACATCACTAGATCAGCACATAACTCAGCACGCCGCCACCAGCACCAGTATTTCACTCCCCAAAACAACACCACTCACTGTCGACGATCGTTCTTCATCCGAACAGCGAGAGAATGGAATATGCTGCCTGACACCAGCCATCTACTGAGCCCCCAATGTGTCTAATATTAGCCTGTTATTTGAAAATTTGTTGCTGACCTGGAATGATAAACCGATTGTGGCACAACGGTTTCCTAAGTCACAGCTGTAGAGGTTGGCGCTGGAAACCTGCCAACTTGCAGGTAAACTGCAGGTAAACAGGAATGATTGGAAGTGTTGATCACACAGGTCTCCTCCAAAACCTGGGATTTTGGCAATGTTTGACTGCCCCCATTGAGTTTTTGTTGTTTTGTTCAAACAACAAAACAACAAAAACTCAAGGGGGTCAGTCAAGCATTGCCAAAATCCCAGGTTTTGGAGTAGACCTGTGTGATCAACACTTCCAATCATTCACTTAGCCGGATTTAAGATGCTGAGACTTCGCCAAGTTAAAGTATTTAAACACAATAATAATGCTGTAGCACAGCTCATCAAGTCCTGCCACATCTCACTGTAAGTGTTTCATATACCCTTGTAACATGGCTGTAGGCTGTAGATGATAAATCAATGTCAAGCTGTCGACTTCAGTTAATACTCAATACTGTTGATGGTGATACCTAGAGAGTTTTTGCAGTATCAATTAAATGAACAAACTTCATCAGGGTGCTTGGTCACTGGGTGCAGGCCCCAGAGAACTGAGAAGAAGGTTCATTGCGTAAGGCAGTCCTCGCACCCTGCTATAATCTGCTTAAATCTATCAATAGCAACGAGATCGAATGATTCACAGTGTATTGTGCTTTTAATTTTTATTTTCAGGTACATCGAATATAATATGCATAACAGCGACAGGTAATCTGGCTCGTAGTCACATTGATCCAACTTCTTTGGGTCAAACCAAACGCCTATCCTTACTCCTACTTTGGAGAGTGATAGTAAGTCCTTGGGTGAACTAAAGATATCAAGGAGTATGTATGATCAGGGAGTTGGAGACACAATATAACACTTGTCCCAAACTCCCTGGTATGATTGTATCAGACATATGAGAACCTAACCCTGCAGATAATACATGAATACGAACATTTTTTAAACAGTTTTCTTGAGAAACTCCCCTCAGGCAGATATCGCAGCCTTAAAGACTTCAGAAGGACCACAGCAATACATAGTCTGGCAGCTAGTTCTGCAGTAGTTGCACAATATTTTCACACTTAGAAAATTCAGAGCACTCCTGGGTAAAAATTATGTATAGTGTTAGAAATTGCCCTCCCTTCTCATATATGAGGTATGAGGTATTTGCAAAGCCTAGTGCTGAAACAGCCCAATAAACTATCACTTGTATCTACCTGAGAGAACTGTATAAATTCATAAATGAAGTTATCTACTGTTGTAAAATGTCTCCTAACAATGGAGCAATAATTATTTTGAACTTATGTGAAAAGAATGTTGATTAAGTATTTTGAAGTAGTAGTTTATTAGGTTGGCACAGCACTAGGCTACATGAATACCTCATAGCCCTTAGATGAGAAGAGAGGACAATTTTAACACTGTACATAATTTTTACCCTTAAGTGCTCTGAATTTTCTAAATGTGAAAACAATACATAATTACTGCAGATCTAGCTGCCAGACTATATATTGCTGTGGTCCTTCCGTAGTCTTTAAATACAGATCTGCCTGGGGTAAAGACTCCTTCCTCAGACATTTGATTTTGATATTACAAGATATTTTTTAATCCACTAGAAGTCAGACTTTACTTTACTCATTTTATTTATGTTTCTTTTTGGTATTCCCTACTCATGTAACAGTATAAACACTCAATCTCGCAGCATACCTAATATTTGTGACAAAATAAACAACCAACCAACCAAGTCCTATCGTAGTTCTTGTAAACATGGCTCCAAGTTCTCTCAGCTAAAATCAATCCTCTTCCCAAGGTAGTCTGGTCACTTCGCTCAATTAGCCAATTTTTGCACAAATCGTTCACTCAGAATGCATGGGTATAGTTCCATCTATGAGAGAGTGATTTGAGATCGATACCTAAGTAGGGCACCTTAGTAGGGCACCTAAGCTGTTTTTTATTCAAAGAACTTTCAGTCACTGTTGAAAAGATTTTCATCTATCTATGCGTTATTCTGTAGTCTAAACAGCCAAGTCATATTATCCCTGCATGAATGTAGATGATAATACAGCTGTCACAAAAATGCGTCAAGTGAACTTTCTTAGGCATAGTATAATTATTATTGTGCTTAAATTATGTTACACAAAACAGATAACGAAAAAGAAATAAAGGAACCAGTTATGTCAGCTCCTCAACAACAAGCAAACATGGTATGTTAGAAGAAAAAATAAAAATTCGACCAGAGAGAAAACCCGATTTAATTTGGTACACACTTACAGATTACAGTTGTCAAGTCAGTTCCCCGATGTATTTGTTGTCTATTAGAACTCACAATTGATTTGAATCAGCTTATCAGTGGCACCTTGGGCATTTACGATTCAAATGTGCTTGAGTTCCTAAACTGGAAACCTGACCCACAAGCAATCAAAAAATGCAAAGATACTAAGACCAAGGAGTTGGACTTATGTAAAGAGGTTATTTGGCCTTCTTTGAGGCACTGCGTTGCAGACTCGTATCTCATAGTTGATCGGGAAGTTGTGTGTCGGCATATTGATCATCCAGATGACTTTACTTCCAACAATATTATGATAGACCACTGGGCCATAGGCTGGTTTTAATTGTGTTGTCATCACCTTGTCTTCAACCGTTCTGAAAGGGAAAATGATAATTTGATCAATCAATGCAGAAACCAAATGAGATGCTCAACAGTGAAAAAAAGTATGTATTCCTGGGTTAGAGATAGAACTAAGAGGTCATTGAATGAAAGAATTGAACGTTATATGACTGTCAAACATTGCCACGGACCCAGACAGGTTTTGGAGTAGGACCATTGGGTCATAGATAGATAGTCTGCCAGTGAGGGTGCTGCTGCATCATCATCAACATTCCACCAATTCTTTGACTCCGATTCACTGTAACAATGACAAAAATAAAATAACATACATACATAGATTCTACAGATTGGTCCAGGAACTGTCTGTAGTGAAAGATCAAGGAGTACTCCTAGCTAGTCCTTGCCGGTTCACTCCTTGGTAAGATAGATTGGGTGGTGACAATCAGAACAGTTCACCTGACAGACGAGACACCTCCCCTATGCATATATCTTTTCCAAGGTGGCTCTATGTTGATAATGTCTGATAGTGATAACATTAAAAGGTCACCTTTCAGTGCTCAGGCCAGTGAGTGATGCTATAACCTTAAAGTCAGGCCGAGGACCCAATTATCAGACTCAAATATCAAGATGGTGCAGACTTAGTTGTTAACAATAACAATCATACCTCCAAAACATAAGTTGGCTCCCACTTTTTTCCGACTGAGTAGTGTCAGACTATCAAATTCATGAGTTGTGTTCTCATGGCTTCAAAATGTGAAACTAGCCGAGCCACACATAAATTGCCTCTAGCCGAGCTGTGCCACATGTAAATTGCATGTAGCCGAGCTGCGCCATTCCCAATTTATTTTCCCCGTGGAGCAGCTCGTCTGCCGTAGATACACAGCTTCAACCTTTAGCTAAATTCTCAAAATAGACTCTAGTCTGAAAGCCTATCAACCATACTTGAGACTTTGAATACAGGCACAACTTCCTTGGTTACGGCTAGCAACAGCATAAATAAACACTGGATATCTCATCGGAGCTTTTAAAATCTGACATGTGTTCTTCCAATTATGGTGTTTTATGCCACTTCATTTGGCTTTCTAGGGGCAAAGGTGCCTCTTGGCCGCCTCTAGATCCACAAATCAATTCAATTAATTCACTTTAAAAGCTTGTAATGGTAATAATAATTCATCATGTTATTATTTATTATCCTTAGAATGATTGCAATTTTAGAGCCTGCCTGCCGTTACTGCGCTGCTATTATTATACAAATCACCTTATTGTATCTGTGGTTCTAGATATCGAGTGAGTGAATTGGCTGAAAGGCCCAACAAAAAGACTATCTAAACATAACTGTAAGCTTCATTATTATGATTATTCATTGTTTTGCAGGAACTTCTCTATTCAGGATAATAATGGGCGAGGGTTGATGGTGCCCTATGACCGTGTGTATGTAATAGATCTACAGACTCTGTTTGAAGTAAGATTTATCTCCTTCTTTCTTATTCTACCAATTATATACAACTTGATGTTATCATCAATCTATACGTAGGTTGATTAGCACTTTGAGCTCGATGACCCCCGAATTATGATAGACAAATTACAACTGACAACGTTGATAGATTGAAAACTAGTTTGAGCCCCACCAAGTAATCGAAGACAAGCCAAGTTCCCATTACCATTATTGAGGTCATTAAGTGGTTGACAAAATAATAAAAGATAGACTCTATGGAGGTCATTGCCGAGCTGTGGTACAACATCAGGCCACTAAGTCAGATACTCAATCTTTTTCTTTATGCACACTGTTTAATTTTTTGTTTGTTGTAGAGACCGGTACCTTATCTCACGTCTCGAAATCAGCAGGGGGAAGAGATGGTCGCACTCCCCGACCAGGATGGAAAATATGATCTTGATTTGAATATCATCCATACGATTCCGCCACCAGCTCCCACATCAGCATCAGGTATCACTGCACTGCCTCACACACCTTCAGCCAGACCAGCAGCCATGTGAGTATATGCATATGACTTACATGGAAGGCTAATTTGTTGGACACATCCACTCACTTTAGTGACTGACTTATGAATGGGCATACAAATTCTTTTTCTCACTTAAATTTCATTTTCTTTGTCTTATAAGGATTACAATGACAGGTGATCAATTAAATCTCACAAAATATTATCTAAAAAAATTATTTATGCAATTATGTGCTATTACTTACACACTCCACTGTTAACGACTCATTTTCTCAAAGGATGGCAGTGGCAGTTCTACATTTGAGTATCAGGTCTGTTACCTCTTTGTTCCAGACAGCATTTTATTGCAAGTAATGTACTGTGTTTTAGGGGGTATCAAAGACCGGCTACCTCACCATTCTTGCAGAGGAATTCCGAACAGAAAAACAATGATCTCAGAAAGTAAGAACCGCTTGCCTGCAAATGTTATTATCAGTTCTGTTTTCATTTCTCGAACATGAATACTAAACACTGATTATGGTGGCGATTTAACAGTTTGGCGAGTTGGCTTTTAAATATTACTGTCATATAGTATGTATTTCAAAAAAAAAGAAAATAAATTGTATAATTATAGTTATAATTATGAGTCATCGATGCTCTGGTGAAAAAAAAACCTGTCAAGTAACGTACTATTCTTCTACCAATTTAAATAACTCATATTCACATATCCAAATTGATCTCTCAATAATTTCACTTTGTTTTATAGCAAGCGATGTGAAATATCATGCCTTATAACGTGGTTAGTTTTTTTCATTGTAGAGCCGTTCAGATAATGACATACAACAAAAATCTAGATAAACCAGTTCATGTCGAGACGATATACATCGCCATCAACCCAATCAGCTGCTCCGTCACATCCATCATTCACAAGATCAGGGCCGATGGATCCTTTGTGCTCACGGACAGCAAGTTTATGAGTGTGGCCGAGAATGAGGTGGCATCCGTTAAAAGAGATTGTAGTGTTCCCTTCTCTCAAAATTCATAAACAAACAAACTGTAATCCCAGGTCATTGTCATACCTGGCAGCACAACAAGTTTCATGCAATATATCAGTCAAAACCATGTAATCATTTTGTTTGGTGAAAACAGGATGAGCATGATTCATCTCAGCACAATTCACCTGAGCACATATAGTTTGACCAGATACTATCTGACAACCTATGTTGTAGATATGGCCTTCTGGAGAGCAAATGCTATGAAGCTCTATGCTTTTGACCAGTCAGAGTATACCAACTATCGAGCGAACCTTGCCAGAGAGGAACTAGAAAGTAAAGAAATACTAATCATTTGCAATCTGACACGAGATATATGAATATTTTACATATATTAAATATTTATGGCTGAAAACCAGACCTTATCAATAGAACTGAATATGATGGTCTAAAACATTATAATCAAACAATGAGCAGTTTTTGGCATGATTCAGAATCCATCTACTGGAGCTTTTATTCTTTGTAATCTTCACTGGCCATGGTTGGGGTTCAAACACCTGGATCGTTCCAATGCATAAAAATACCTATCACTGTAAAAATTTTTACAATTACCATTGCATCAATTCTGACGATCGACCTGAATACTAGTTGTTCCTTTGTCCATTTTTGGTCATGATATGTATGCTATATTGCCATGAATCATTGAAAAGAAAAACCTCTTGAAATGTGAGCTGCAGATCATAAACACACCCCAATATATGTATTTCGGGAGATTTTATTTAGAAGTCCGTGATAATCCCCAATGCTTCCGCAATTTTTGCCTAATCATGATCATGAGCAGTCCCCTATTAATGTCGAGAAAATCATGAAAATATAATATATTTTGCCATGACAACAAACTGTAATGTGTGAATTCTCCTATTCACTGAATCTTTCTCCATAGAAGAAAAATATCCAACACAGATGACAACACAATTCTAGACGAACTGGCAAAGGCAAAGCAAGAGATAATCCTTGAGGTGAGGGGAATGGCAGCCCCTGCAGCCCCAGTTGTCCCAGTAAATCCTTTAGTTCCTGCTGCTAAAGCCTGGTACCCATCAACTGCATAACTGTCCCAGGAACTCATCTGCGATCATGCACGACCACTTGTGCATTGCTGTGATTGGTGGGTACAAAATACACAGAGATCGTGCGTTTACAAATACCTTCGCACGAAAGTAGAATTGATTTTACTTTCGTGGGAGTTTATTGCGAGTTGTGCGCTCCTACAACGACCTATGATTGGTGGGTACCACTGATCTATGAATTCACAGGTCTATCTTAGACATTTCTCCCTCTTGTTCAAGAGATTCAATTTCAAGGACAACTTCCATTCTCCATTTTTTACTGACAGGTGACAGACATTTTCTTGGCAATAAATTATTTAGTTTAAGCTATCCACAACTACAGTAATGGATAATGAAATAGCCTTCATGGATACAGTAAGGGAGTATCCCTGCCTGTATGACACTAGTCGGAAGAGTTATAAGAATAAAAAGATCAACAAAAGGAAGTTTTATTCACTATTTGTTCCTCACACACCAGAGAGAGAGATAGAAAACTTACTAAGAAAACCTTAAAGTTTGCTAAAGGTTTTCCTGATTTGGTAAAAAATGTTCCTGCGACAGTTGTGCGTTTTGATGGGTACCTAAATTGTGTGAAATATGTTGTGCTGCACTTTGTGGTACCCACAAATTCTTTAATGATTGCCAGTGCAAAATCTTAGAAATTCCTGAGATTAAAAAAGCACATTGGTGGGTACAAGGCTTTAAGAGTAAGTAAGACATATTCCGTAATGGGGCTTTCAGTATTATCCACAGTTTGTTAGAGCTTTCCCTGCTGTACCTATTTATGGAACTCATACGATGACTTAATAGTATGTAGTATGTACTTATGGTACTTATCTTCAGCTTACTATTCTCATATTGTGTTTATTTCTACCAATGGTTTATTACTATCCTTGTTAAATTTGGCTCTAACATAGTGATCAGTTATTTTCATGATTATGTTTCGTCGCAAAATCCAAAGTCTGGGGATCATAAATGAAATTTCACGTACCTTTATTTGTCTTTTCCATTTGTCATCAATCTTTTAAGTAAAAGTGACCGTGTTTTATGGTTTTTCAGGGCTTTCAGATGTAAAATACGTCTGAGAACAGTTGTGCAGCCGATGGTTTCGAGTTGCTGCCAGCAGAGCCTGGGCTGCAAGGCGTGCCTTGATGCGTGGTGGCTGGAACAGGGACTAGTTTGTATTCTCTGCAGACGAGACAGCTGCACTGTTCAAGAACTTAAGGGGTGTGATAACATCATAGATGTATTAAGAGGTAACTATCTCACATTAGGCTTTGAGACTTTCAGGTTACACCAGAGTTGGGGATAACTCTAAGTTTCAAGTGATTTTACTGTGTTGATTGATGGTTAGCTACTGAATATATCACGATGCATAGATGTCTAAACAGACTGGGAAACGCAATTCTGAAATTTTCAATACTAATTGGTCGTCCTACTGACAGCTGTTTGCCATTCGAATAAATGCAATGGTACTGGTCATATCATATAGTATGATAAAAAAGATCTTGTTGTAATTTATTTCAACAGCATGTATTCGTTTTGTTTTACAATCGGCGTAGATACAAGCGGGATCTAGAGGGAACGTTCATACCAATCTGCAAATGTAATGCTCCGTAAAGTTTTATTTTGTTAACTCCTGTAAAAATATTTCCTTTTTATACGTAATAAAAGTACTCTGTAATCCACACTGATCGATTGATAAAATTTGATTAACAAGCTCTGGTTGAGAGTGGTTACTAGCACATCAGGCCCTTATACTGTCAGAACTTCAGTCATGTCTGAAATATATTCATGAATCACTACACTGAACTTACAGCCTATTGAAGTATCATGTTGTAATGATGGCTGTCAGTACAACTTGCATAATTGTACAGTAGAGGTTTATTGCTCACCTGCGATCATGCATCACATAACTTTGCTTACAAAACTGGTAGCTGAAATTTTTTCTTTCATATTTACATAGATGTTGTTTTATTATGAGTTATAACACATACGTTTAACTGAGTCCAGTAATACCGGTTTGTTATTGAGTATTTCTCAAATTCCTAATCACAAGTACTCGTGAAGTATAAATGAGTTATCTTTCCTATGGATACAAGGAGACAACTAACATAACATCGAAATTATCTGGCCAGAGAGTTTGCTCTGCGCAGTCTCATAATCAGCCATTGCTTCATTCAAAGCGTTGTTTCCTTGATATCTCACTCTTTATTACATGTTGCAAGGGCAAGTCATGGATAACACATACAAAGACCTCATCATATTAACCTGATATAGTTGTGTATAGGTTGCTTAGGCAAAGTCTCATGATTGCAACATTAATCTGTCCTCAAACTTAAAGTAGAAGACAACACTGGCACCACTAAATACGTATCAATATGCAAATAACCTTCACCAGTAGGCAACATACTCAACAATAGATATCCAAATTATAAGCTTTACATCTACACCACAGGGCAGTCAGTAGCCCCTCCACCCCATGGCTGCAATAAACTGAATTAAGTTGATAAGCTATTATAATCTATAAAAAAAAAGCTTAATTTTTTTTATTGAAAGCAATAATTTTTTTAGGTGATTTTGTAACTGAGATGTCTGTTTATATATTAAGATTGACACAACAAAAGATAACTTCTTTGTTTCTAAAAAAAAATCATTTTATACATCATTTTTTTCCAAGAATATATTTATCTGGAGAGTACGGGTATTTGAGTTACTGAAACAAAATGGTGGAAGAGAGTTTGTAATTAAATAATTAAAATTTTCAAATTTAACATTTATTTATAACATCCAAATTTAGACGGAGTGCATCATTACGCTTCAAATATCAAAATATAACTTTTGTGGTTGTCTGCCACTTTAAGTTGTCATGTGAATTATCTAGTTGTAAAGAAAGCGTTGTAAGACCACCAATGGACAGTGCAATTTAAGACAAGTAACAACTAACAATCAGTCGATAATGGGTTTTGAAATCAGCGGCTTTTCAACGGTCACCAAATCCAACATGAATTCAAAATGGGAAAGACCTGGAGTAGAATCTTGAAGTCCGTTTTCCAGTAAATCAATGTAAAAGTCATCATTAATTGTAATCTAGATAAATGCCTGTTCGATCGTCCAAGGGTCTGCAGATAAGACGATTTGAGACACATCTTGTAGTGGTGAGGTTGTGACTTATGAAACATTCTCTTCATATGTTACAACATTGTCATCAGCTAGTGCCTTGTCACACATAATCTATTGGATGCATCAGCTAATTGGTATAACAGATAAGTAAGCGATCAGTGTATTTATGGTTATGGATGATGAGGATGCCTATAAAATACAGTATCATTATGTCATCATAAAAGTAAGCATACTATACAAAATTATTGCATCAAACAAGCACAAGTCACAGCGCTTAATGTCCTATTTTTCTGAGATGCTGGTTTGATGGTTGTTTGGATGGAGTTGATGGTCCTCTGAAATTTGTTTATTATAAATCTTATAATAATCTTGAGAGGACAATTGTAATTGATAATGTTAGTCTAAGAATTGGTAGAAGGTTTTGAGAAAGCGGTGACAGCACATGATTGCTACTATATGGAATATGTTGGAGATGTTGACTCCACGGTAGCAGACTGCATCCAAGCCAAGCTCCCTCCTCCATAGTGTATGACTAGATGACGATGAATTTCTGATGATATGATTCAAACCTATCTACATATACAAATTTAATTGACCCGTTACTTTAATCTTTGCTATTGACCTTGTTATTGTTATTATGTTTAAGGTTACCTATAGTAAAAGCATTTACGAGAAATATCTTGCAGTAACTATGCATCGAAGAACGTACGAAAACATCTCGAAGAACCTAGGAAAACAGACAAACTACTTACAAGAGAACATGTTACGAAAGTAACTTATAACGTGAAACATGTACTAAACATGCATCTGCTTTTAGACCAGACCCGAGTGGCTATCCTCAAGACCAATACTAATGTAGGTGGATACCACTCATTGTGAACACCTGAGGGGGTGCTCCCATGGTCTTTTGAGACTTGCAACAAACTAAAGGTGAAATATTTTTATCTTCTTGAAATTCAAGAAGGCTGTATCAGATTACACCTTTCTAACAATAAGCTTACTCCATGCACAATCATCGGTTTTTTCCCAACTCTTCTACAATATCTAAACATGCAAGTTCAATCCGAAAATAATCCAGAGTTTCAGGAATCCACCAACTCAAGTTTTGGGATTCTTATGTAACAACTAAAATTCATAATCCAGCTGATTCTCCAGAAGATAGCCGACATTCCCTATAGAGCCGTAAACATGACTATGTAATGCAGCTGAAGCGTACATGAACATCCGGCGAGTCATGGACGGGAACAAGCACACCGACAGAGGGAAATCCGGGTCTTGGATAGCAAGGTGTCATGGCATGTTTTTGTTATAGAAAGTTATTGAAGTAACATGCTATCTATAGATATACGTGTATTTCCACTTTTATGTGGAAATTAGTTATTTTTGAGACAAGTGTGCTTTCTCTGTGAATTCAGGAAAACTCTTTGACCAGGAAGAAAAGCAGGTGGTTTATAACAGAAGAAAAGCAAAGACAGCCGAATCAAAAGGCAACAAAAGCAAAAAACGGCTGCCTAAATTAGCTGTTGGTGAGACTCACATAATCATCACAAGTCTTATTTCCACAAGCCCTTCAGCTTGTCTCAACCTTCTCCTCACATATACGGAAGTCTGTTAGTCTACCTTACAAAGTCTGAGTCACCCTCTAACGCATATTCTAAACACACACCCATTCGCTTACTTGCTCTGCCTAATGCGGTTCTCATTTTATCTATACCGCAGAGCTCAATTGTCAAAGGCAAATAATACCTCGCTAGCCTCTCTTTTCTGCTGAGTATATCTATCTCACATGTTTCATCAGATTGCTATGAATATTATTTATCCCAATATAAGGGAACAGCCTGTTTTTGCGGAGGAACTGAAGCTGAATTATTTTGCACACTGTATGCTTGCTCGCTTATACTAACTATACCTTCTGAGAGGCTTGATATGCATGCTTTTAAAGATGATGTCTATGGTCAAGTCACAGCTCGAGATGCTGATGTAAAGCAAGATAAGCTTGAGGAGCTGATGAAAGATTTATTACTGTTAATGCCTTTTTCTATCAACTCGGAGCTCAGAGAAGAACCTAAGGCTGAAAAATGTTTGTTAATTCTTGAAAATCAATGGTTGCAATGAAATTTCTGTCAGATATCCCGGGTTAGTTCTGTTACCTAAAGAGAATTTTTTTCGGGTTCTCCTGATGGTATATTCTTCTGCCAGCTAAGTAAAGCCAGTATACCATCATCTTCTGTGGTTGAATACAAAAACGTAAAATAACTGGCTGATACTGGGCTGACAGTAGATGATACCTTCAGGACATTTTCCTTTGGGTTTAGATGAGAATGGAAACTATGCTCTCAAAACTTCCCATTCATTCTACCAGCAGGTACAAGGGGTGATGGTTGCCACTGAGCTTTCGAATGCAGCATTTGTTATTAGAGGAGCCAAGCTCAGTATGGCTGTTGTATGGATCACTTTTGATAAGCATTTCTTTCTCACCCATATCATACCAAAGCTCAGACGCCAATTACAAATGATCGGAATGGACCACGTTGGTTTGAAGACAATGTACTGTGTTTTAGGGGATATAAAAGACCGGCTACCTCACCATTCATGCAGCAAAACGCTGAACAGAAAAACAATGATCTCAGAAAGAAAGAACCGCTTGCCTGCAAATGTTATTATCAGTTCTGTTTTCATTTCTCGAACATGAATACTAAACACTGATTATGGTGGCAATTTAACAGTTTGGCGAGTTGGCTTTTAAAATATTACTGCTATGTAGTACATATTTAAAGAAAATAAAATAAATTGTAGAGTTATAACTTTGAGTCATCAATGCTGGTGAAAAAAAACCTGTCAAGTAACATACTATTCTTCAACCAATTTAAATAACTCGTATCCACATATCCAGTGACCTCTCAATAATTTCACTTTGCCTTGTAACAAGCGATGTAAAGTATCATGCCTTATAACTGGTTAGTCGTTTTTTTCATTTTAAAGCCGTTCAGATAATGACATATAATAATCACCTAGATAAGCCGGTTCACGTCGAGACAATCTTCATCGCCATTAACCCAAACAGCTGCTCCGTGACATCCATCACCCATAAGATCAGGGCCGATGATTCCTTCGTTCTCACAGACAGCAAGTTTATGAGTGTGGCCGAGAATGAGGTGGCGTCCGTTAAAAGAGATTGTAGTGTTCCATTCTCTCAAAATTCATAAGCAAACAAACTGTAATCCCAGGTCATTGTCATACCTGGCAGCACAACCAGTTTCATGCAATATTGCAGTCAATACCATGTAATCATTTTGTTTGGTGAAAACAGGATGAGTATAATTCATCTCAGCACAATTCACCTGAGCACATATAGTTTGACCAGATACTATCTGACAACCTATGTTGTAGATATAGCCTTCTTGAGATCAAATGCCATGAAACTTTATGCTTTTGAGCAGCCTGAGTAGACAAATTAATGGGCGAGCCTGGCCAGAGGGACAAGAAAGTAAGGAAATACTTATCATTTTCAATCTGATCTGATCTGTCATATCAATATATTATTGAATTTCTCCCTCCCCTTTTTTTAGCCATGATAAATGTATGCTATATTGCCATAAATCCTTGACAAGAAACAACCTCCTGATATGTAAGCTGCAGATCATAAACACACCCCAATATATATGCAGGACTTGTGATGTTTTACACCACCATCATAATATCTGTGCTTCTGTATGCGTGTCCGGTTTGGTTTCCTTATATATCTCGGGGAGACATTTCCAAGCTGGAGAGGGTACAAAGCTTGTGCCTGAGAATAATCTCACCAAATACTGAACACTATAGTGACAGAACACGCATCTGTGGCGTAGACTACCTAGCAACAACATTGGAGATTTCCTGCCTCACATAATATGTGGCTAGTATAAAAACAAAATCCACATCATATTCTCTACCAAATAATACCACCAGTCACTAAAGACTCACATGGACGACTCCTTAATAATCATTCTCGAACATCACTTTTCTCAAGGAGCCTTTTAATGGGTTTTTTGTTAATCCTTCATTCTTTTGTTGACATGGTCTGATTTGTCTGATATGGACATTGATCGATCAAAATAAAGTAAAATGCAAAAAAAAATTACGAGAGACTTTAATTAGAAGATAGTGTGTGATAATCTCGAATGCTTCCACAATTTTTTACCTAATCATGATCATGAGCAGTCCCCTACTAACGGCAAGAAAATCATGAATTGAAATGTTATATATTTTAGCCATGTCAACAAACTGTTTATGTGCAAATTCATCTATTCACTGAATCTTTCTCCATAGAAGAAAAATGTCAAGGGACTCAGACGACAACGGGATTCTGGATGAACTCGAAAATGCCAAAAAGGAAAATATCTTGAAAGTAAGATATTTTCCGCTTTGGGGCCATCAGCACTATCCACAGTTTTTTAGAGGTCTCCCCGCTGCACTTATTTATGGAACTTATGCAAATATTTTGGGGGACCCAATTACTTATGTATATAGGATATAATAGGGAAATATTTCTATATCCTACTGTGGTACTAAGGAGTTGGAATATCATAAAATAATACTCAACATTGGATGAACCAATGTAGGCTCCTAAATTAGTTTCCTCTATGAAAGTTTTATATTTGTGACTATGAAAGTGTGCTTCCGCTCCAGCTGAATAACTGAGAAATACAATTATCAAATAAAAGGTTCTTCTCAAGCCCGGGGCCAGGATTCAATATCATAATCATTATTATCATAAATAGAATCCAAGCAGCTTACAATATACTCATTCTTTGATCAAAATGCATGGATATGTACTAATCTCTCTAAGGACTCGGCCCACAACGACTGCAAAATAAACTCAAGATAAAATGTCATCTTATCTGAACAGTCTATATCTCTAACTGCATTGTCCCGGTCAGAACCTCGGCGACTTCTCTATGCTCGATTTACAAATAAAGCTCCTACCGAACCAATTGTGAGTCAGAATGTAATAGGAAGAATGCAATATCACCTGAATGGTTTTAACTTCAAATCCTGCAGTTTAGAGAGAAAGTTTCAGTGTTGGTTATCAATGCCTGGTGTATGTAAAAACACAATGTAATGGGGTATGTCCAAGGCTGTGACCTCAATAAAGGGATATCCCTAGAGGTCACGTGACAAATTGCGTTGAAAGGCATTTAAGACTACCCAAAGACCACAGCATGTTATAGTCAGGTCAGTCAGTTACTTATAATATAGTTGTGTCAGATTTGCATGGTACAAAAATTCAACACTCTACTAATGTCTTGACATGAATTATTGATGGTTGAAAAGTGCCTTCCATAAGGGAAGGTAACACCCATTCTCTGCAATATGATGTCACAGTGTCCCGGAAATAATTGTTTCTTGTATTGCACATCCGGGCCATGCCTAAGTTGTTTTTTTTCTAAAATAATACGATGTTACTGGGAGTATAGTTGTTATTGAGCGGTGTTGTCCCATGTTTAAATTTTAGGACTGAAAGATGTGTCTCCTGACTGGCTAAACTCTCTTGAAGATGGTTTCTCTGAGATGACTAGTGATGAAATGAAGAAGAGTGTGACGAGATTGATGAGGCTGTTGATCAGCAAGGTAGGCCTATTCACTATCTCTCAAATATTTTTTCATATCATATAATCACCATCACTTTGCTTATATGAAAAAAAACCATTATGACAGTGAAGAAGGTTTTTAGTAAATTATTCACTACTCTTAAAATCAGTGCACATGTCCAGGGGAGGGCTATCAACTATTTTTATTGAATTAGACCTCATATACATCCAGGGAGAACTTCCATTCTCCCTGGTACATCAAACTTCTTCTTCATGATGGGAGTATTTTAAACATCCCCACACAAAATGTTTTCTTCCAGACAGGGAATGTATTTATCTCACGGTCAATCATTATTGTTTTATCTACTAGACCATGGGTGGGCAACCTTTTCTTGAAAAAGACCACATTTTACGCCGGTTCAACTCAAAAGACCGCAAAATATCTTTCAGCAATTTTCGCACTATCTATTTTGTAAAATCTAAAAGAGATTTGTTGTGTAAAAACTGCAGTATGTTAGCCATCAGCTCAGCAGAAATACTGGTATACCTAATTTTCTTGAGTTTTGTGACGTCATTTTACCTCATAATTTGATTGTGTACATGTCTGTATCCCCGTGTTTCATGTGTATGACAAAGGGCAGGGTTGGTGCGGGAGTGGTGCTGTAGCGCCCTCCCAGGGGTTAAAATGTACAAAAATTCGTACAGCAAAAATAATGTTTGAATATTTTTTGCGCCCTGTCATAATGTAAGAGAACGCTGTAATTTTAACATCCAAATGTCACTGTTCTGTGTTATTTCGAAAGAAAAACAACTTGAAACTTGCAAATTACAGAATGGCCGTTAATTTGAAATATCTTGTGCTAACAGAGTGCTATGCATGCTTGGTTCTCCACTTAACAAAAGGGGAATCAAAATTAAAGCGCAAACAATTTTACAGGCATAAGGCCATAATCAGGCCGCAAAATATTACCCATTAGACCGCACTGGCAAAAGGGCCGCAGGTTGCCCACAGCTGTTCTACAGGATGAATATTCTTATGAGGAAAATTGATTTTTAGACAATGATGAATATTGTGTCATGGAGCTGCACTTACCGCACAATCAACCATTATCCATTTCGGCTTTTGATTTGTGAATGATGGTTTTGCAGGATATGTACACAAATCTACAATAGCAGCTGTGATGAATAGTGGTGAGAAGCCGTCCAATGATAGGCTTAAGAGGGTACGAGCCCGCCACAGCAGAGGTGTAGGAGTAGTTGATAATGAATAAACATCATCCTTGGGCCTGTTTGGTAAGAAAGTATACAAAAATTGATGAGACAATCAACCGCAGATGGGCCAGACAATAAAATGACTAGCAGCAAAGTCATCTATGTACAACCAATTGAATTTACTGATGAGACTAAAAAAATTATGCTGGTCTGATGCTTGTTATGAAAAGGTTATCACCAGTCCTCACTGATCTAAGCCAGTTTGCCTGAAAACGTAAAAGGTCGACCGAAGATTCCCTTATCTCCCTGATTGATACTGTAACAGAGGACCTAAGATCAATGTGCCGAAAATTCGTTATTGATTTTCTGAGCGCATTTGATACATACAACCTAAGGATCCTAATCGGTAAACTGAGAAACTACCAACTCCACCCTTTCATCATAAATTGGCTATATGACTTTCTGACAAACAGAAAACAACAACTTAATAAATCGCTTAACACCTCAAATCTGCTATCCACCTCCACGGGCAGCCCCGGGATGCGTCATCAGCTCGCTGCTATTCTCTGTTCATGTCGTTGTCATGCCATCAATCACCAATACCTGATGACACTGTAATTATGGAAAAGCTAAAGGATAACCTTGAGAAACCACCAAAAACTAACCAATGCAACAAGATAGAGTTCTTCCAAGTGGATGAAGAACTAAAATTCAGAACCATGGGGAAGAAGAGGAAGTTGATGATAAAGATGATGAAAAATATGCTCAGTAATAGTAAAAATGAAGAGGAGTCTACAGAAGAAAACCGAGAGGATTGAATGACTCGAGACATGCTTCAATTATGATCAATTTTGCTAATTGATGATTGGGAGAGTGCTATGGATATGTTAACCTTACTTGTTTATTTAGTTGCTTTTATGTTGTGATGAACAAATGAAGACACTCGTGAAAATGAAGCAATTTTTCCTGTATTATTGCCCTTAACAATATTTGCCGAGTCTTTTTATAGCTTATAGTTTTGGTGCTCAGTTACTTTGCGTATTGCACCAAGGTAGATGCACAAATTGTATAAAATTGAACAGAATTGTACAACTGAAATGTCGATTTAATTGAAGTTGACTCTCCCATAGTGTTACATAATACCTAAGTGTCTCCAGGTTAGATACTGTTGCAGCCTGACTATGTCTATATTGCATTATATTGATCCTGTAAATCTTTGATATCCTATTACAATCTCAGATTTGGCTCAGGAGTGATTCCAGACTGCATGTCCATTGCATCATTCGCAGAGCATGACTTTGCAGCTATCAAGCGAGAAAGGACTGAGAGTTGTTATTGATGTTTCTACAAGGTGGAATTCCAATTATGATATGGTAGTAACATACTTGAAGCTAGACACTACAGTACATCCTACTCTATCACAGCTGAAGGTAGGTAGCACTAGTGTTGCACTTTCTCCACATTGCCACATTTTTATATGCATTGATAAAAAAAGAGCATGTGGATATATCAAACATTGCATGTAGGCGGCACCGTTTGGTTACATTGGCAATATGTTTCTATTATCCTGCTGTGTTGTCAACATTAAAACCAAAATTGTTATCAATTGATCATCTATTTTTCTTAGGCCAATGACTAGTTGCATCACCATGCAAGTTTAATCCTAGATCTGCTGAGAAGATTCATCGAAGTACTGAAACCATTTAAAGATATAACTGAGTGAAATGATAGGTGGTCAAACTAATGTGACGATGTGTCACTGGTCAAGCCCTGCTTCGAAATCACTTGGTTGCTAGCAGACGATACCATGTCATAATCTTTCTTTCAAGTGAAATGAGATGATACAACAAGATAAATAAGTAACTCCATATTGTTCTTGTGTGAATTTTCAATGCTTCGGTCCAGATATTCATCAAACTGTAATCCGTGACCCTAATCCTACCTGCTACAATCTTGAAGATGAAACAGAAGAATTTGGAGTTGTTTACACCCTGCCATTATGAGATGACTCCAAACTTAAACTTAAATAGGGCACTTGGGTATATCTTTCCTGCCATACCCTTAAAGTTATTTTTTATTGGCTCTGCTAGAAATCTGCAGCTTCTCTGATCCGAGAACAAAAGATTTAACACACATCTCACAGGAACAGGGAGATCAGACCTACAATCAAGTTATCTCATCATGTGGATGCTGAGCACCTTACACCAGACCGAGTAGATCCATTGGAGTCAACTACATGCATGTGAAAGCACTGAAAATTGCCTGCTATCCTCTCTACTCCCAGATTTTGATAACGTAACATCAGCTGAAGGTAATGCATCAGATGCTGCAACCCTTGAGATAACCACATACAGGCGAATGAAGGCCTCTGCAATGAAAGATGGCCCATTGGCTTGGTAGAAAGACCATGCACACCAACGCCCACTTTTCTACCAGTATGCAGTGCCTCATCTGTGCCTCCAGGGTAGATCAGTGACTTCAGAGAGGTTTGTTAACCTGTAACTACAGGCTTATTGAGAAATCAAAATGTTATCATAAAAATTGCCATCTCGCCAAAACTTGACAATTTGTCACCACTAATGATCGGGGGTGGTAAACACACTGATGATAATGCATTGTTCTACATTAAACCAAGAGAGGGTAACTCTTTGATCATTTGTAATTCAATGGGTATGTTGACATCATGACACTATCTTCTTTTCAGCTATGTACCAAGGTCTCACTTCGGTTCTAGATCGTTTTACCATACCCCTATCGAACTGCGTTGCTCTCGGCGTTGACAATACAAACAGTATTGTGGGAGCTCACAACAGTCTAAGAACGCGTATTAAATCTGAGAATCCCTCCATACACGTGGCAGGTTGTGTCTGTCATACCCTCCACAACTCCGCCAAGAAAGGAGGTGAAATCCTGAGTGTAAGAATGAGGAGGCAACGTGAAGATAGGGATAGTTTGTTTGGTTTTCAATATTCAATCCTTAATATTTGGCTTATAGTTGATATGACTTATTGCGCTTTTAGTGCTTGTAGACTTAAAGGAGGGTATGTGGTTCCCTCAGCTCGGTTTTTAAGTTTTCATTTCAGGAGTCACTTGCTGTAGAAGAATTCGTAAACGATATCTACAACCATTTTTTGAACTCTCAGCCGAGGGAGCTGGAGTCAAAATATTTCTGCAAATTCGTGAACACCGACTACAAGATGGTGCTCAAACATGTAGTCATAAGGTGGCTTTCACTGGAGCGCATAGTGAATCGAGAAGTTGATCTGACCGGGCCAAATCTGCAACTGCAAAGTGACAGGCCACAGCTTTCGTACTCATATGACTTAATGCAGCAGACGGTCAGAATCCATCATGGGTTGCTGGTGATGATGAGCCTGACTACGACGATCTGGACAATCTCACCTACTATGATGGTAAGGTTTTATAAATTGGCTTTTATGATTACTGATTTACTGGAAATCATAACCTCATAGATGTGGATCATACATACTAGTATGTAAACATGTCACAAGGCGTTAAATAAAACAGTTACGAGATTTTTTTCTCTTGTGTAACAGACAGTCAATTCATGGAATAGATTCTCACCAATTCATCATAATGTCACTGCATCAAATCTGACATAAATGGTGAATAGCAGTCACACGACAAATATCTAATGAGTGTTATTTTAGATGATGATCTGGTTTATGGAACTGCTGCTGAGTTCAGACTCAATCAGCTGGTGGCTTCAGGACAACTCTCTTCTGTATAGAAGAAGAAACTGCTAGACTGTTTCCGTCTATATATGATTAGAGTCGCGGAGTATCTCATCGCCAATCTTTCACTAGATGAGGAGCTACTCTCTATAGCAAAGCCGCAAGACAAGCCACTACCCTCCTGCTTGAGGCCAAGTAGTTAAACAGTAACAGATACTAGCAGTAACAGTAGTCCTCATATGAATAGTTTGAAATGCCTAGCTCTGTTTCAATCACAGACCTGATTCCATAAATGGCTAGCAGATTTATTCGGTCTCCGGGTCTTATCTATTTTTTTCAGAATATTCTCAGTATTAAGTAGTAGTAGTTGTCACGATTATAAACCAGTTTCCGAAACGAGGGAGGTTATAACGACCCAAGCTATTATTTTGGAATGGCCTGATCTTGAGACAAATGTACTTGTTCGGTCAAAGACAGAAAATTTTTTATACATGTATATGGATGTATGGATTTTTTTTTAATTCCCAATGCATAACAAAAGACATTATGAAACGGAATGTGAGACGCAGTGTGTACAGTGCAATAGAATACAATATTACTGGCATTCCTACAGTTAGGCATTGTGAATGTAAACAAGTATCCATGTAACTAATTCATTATTTCTTTTAGTACTATTTGATGTCTCAACTGTTCATGTCTCACCATTCAATATCACGTCTTATCAACCATCTAGAGCTGCATCTCCACTCTGCGACCACCTAACCATCATAACCCTCACTCTACATACCATGTGGCGTTACAAACCCGCCAGTTACTGTTGGTACCAACTAACTACACGACAGTGCAAAATTCACTTTCAGGCAGCAACTTCGCATGCTCAAATATGGCAGCCTAGCATAATTCGTTGGTCTATACCATGCACTAGGGGCTTCATATTTTACCCCAAAGAGCAGTTTTCACGTGCAAATTTTTCCCCGTTTCCCATTCTCACTCCAATTCCCCCTTCAGGGGTTCGCAGGTCTGTTCCTCGCCTCTGGCTATTTAATTCTAAACTCAGCCTCTTGGTGAGGCCTGTGATTTGCCTGAGGTCTGATACAAAAGAAAAAAAACACAGACATGTTTTGAAAAAATATGTGCATGATTTTGAGTGGATTTCTTATTGCTTTTGTAGAAGGACTAAATCTTCATTAGGGCTAGATGGTTGTGATTCAGCTTCAAAGGAATTCAGCAGTGAAGTGCCATCACTCGGCCCATCTTCATCAGGTTCCAATTCAGATCCAATGATCATATAAGTTGGTTACTCATTTCAGTCTTTATTCCTGAATGATCCTAGTTGCATCCAGTGAAGATGGGTTGGGATGAAATAGAGCAAGCTAAAACTTTTAAACTGCTTGGGGATTATATTGATGACCATCTTAACTTCCATCATGGAGTGAATGAGATTGTCGATAGAAGTATCATGCATTACAACTCCTGAAACACTATGGTGTTAACAATAATGGTTTGTGTCAATACTACTCTAGGATTATTCGTAAGCTGCTGAGTTATGATGTCAAGCGTGGTTCCCCTCACTCATGGACTTTGACATAAAGGGCATACAACGACGATGTCTCAAAGTTATATTTCCCAAACTAGACCATTATTCTGAGAGGCTCAGTTCATCAAAGCCTCCCATCCTGTCCTGTCTAACTTCTGCTCACAATACAGTGCTAAAAATATCAATGACCCTAACCACTGCTTATCAAACCTTGTGCCATCAAGAGTGTCGCTCTAAAGAGAGTTAACATCGACACTCTGCCAGGTTGACTGACACTTTAATAAAGGGACTCAGAAGAGAGAGCCTGAGGAACACAATTTTTCACAAATAATTTTATGGTGTTTGAGGTTTTTTGAACTCACCTTATCACAGACATTGTAAATACATTTTTAATACATACCGATTTTGGTTTATACTTGCTCTTATTATGATAGTCATATGTCACCATGTACTATTTTGAGCAGTAAAAATGAAGTGGATACCAATCAATCAAAAAAATGTGGTGCCTCATTGATGATTTGTCAGTGAACCATGCTCTGGAATGAGGACAACAATCAAACTCAGCGTTTGTAGGCCAAAGCAGAGCTGAACAAACGGCTTTGGACATACACTGAACATCGGTGTTCAATTTCCTCCAACCTCGGCCCCCTCAAAAAGGGTAATGTGCTCGTAGCAGCTCCATCTGAAAGAGCAGATACGTTTAATGAACAGTTTGTCAGTGGGTTTACTATGCCATCAGAGAAAGCAGACTACCATCACCACACATTAAACTTGACCATGAATGACATTATGAGACAACATGGTTAAGAATGAGAAAGAGGCATACATCATGGGGAAGCTTCTCTCATCAAGACAGCCAGTGGATTCTGTTGCTCATAAATGAAAACAACAAACAGGACGAACTAATGAAAACCTACCAACAAGAAATAACACTGTAAGTATTTACAATGAGTACGTAGTATAAAAAAACAAATGCAATTGTTTACGCAGCTGAGGAGGGGAGGATTGAATCGGAGTTGAGGGTAGCGGCAGAGGCAGACTGGCAGAGAGGTGAAATTAATCAGTATGATCACTCAAAATAAGCTTTTGCCAGAAACAATTAAACAATTATTGTATGTGGTTATTTGGTTCATATTCAACCTTGCTTGGAAATAATGACATAAATTTTAGTGTTTTGAGTTGTCCTCTTCATTCACATGACTGCACAACTCAACTGCATCCCACAATGCAACTTTTGTCAAGACGTGACCATAAGGGTCATTGACAAACTACCCTCCAACAAGTTTTACCTAATTTGACTTGCGCTCCAGGTACGCGTATGTGGGTATTGTGGGGCAGGGGGCAAGAGTTTGGATGGCTAAAACTAACCTTATATTCGACATTGCAGACAACATGCACGACCATATGCAAGTCAGGATCAGAGAAAATGCAAAAGCTATTGGATGATTTCCGTGAACAGATTAATCGTAAATCTAATTGCACTGACACACTAAAATATTCCATTAAACGCTTAAAAACTTGTATTATATCATTACCTCTGAACATTAGGGCATTTTGGGAACCCACTTTTTTAATTTTTCTTAGAACACTTGCCAAGGCAGAGAACAAAAGAAAAAGTCAAGTCTCCAGATGGTAATATGTAAATTTTCAAAATTATTTATGCTGATATGTAGCTTCATGCAAACCACTTCCACTCAGATTATTGTGAATGGAGTCAATGATGTAACATTTTACAAATGATAGTTTCCTCAGTACAGAGCCACCTGTAATATTTA
The DNA here is from genome assembly GCA_914767715.1 of Membranipora membranacea. Taxonomy (NCBI): domain Eukaryota; kingdom Metazoa; phylum Bryozoa; class Gymnolaemata; order Cheilostomatida; family Membraniporidae; genus Membranipora; species Membranipora membranacea. Next base: position 20,280,114 of record OU612073.1, read on the forward strand.
AAATAATGGAATAAAGCACACTTTGTTAAAAATTCAGATCTTTAATCCACGGTTCATCTACTGACTCTTTGTTCATAAATTGTAAACCATACATACATACGGCAAACAGGCAGCCAAGCTTTGTCATTTGGGCATTGGTGATCTGAAAGTTACGATTGAGGACTAAATGACACAGTTGACACAGTTAAACAACAGCATCCAAGAAAGTGAGGCTTGGTTAGAAAAAAGGCGACAGAGATAAAAAGCCAGCAATCCTGTAGGATGCGAATTAGGACCTCTAGCATTGGGCAACATATTTGATGCACCTTCTATTTCAACTTCAAATCACTATGGTTCCATGCTTCGATTTTGTGGTTCACTCCAATTTCAAATGGTTAGGATACCTTTCCCATGATGGGAAAAACATGAAAAGAATCTGCCGCGGCCGGGACTTGAACCCCGGGCGGGCCTCCCGCGTGTAATCCCTTTGGAGGCATTGTGTGCAAGCGCGCTAACCAATCAGCCACACCGACAATTAGGGAAAAGGTCGAATAAACACGGTATGGATATTCGCGTCCAAAAAGTCATTCGACACAATCGGAATTTGACTTTAATGCCGTTTCCATGGGGCGATTACTCCCAAAATCCTTACAAAATCGAATGAATGACAGCCAAAGGAATACAATAATTATATTGTTATCACCTCAATTGTTATCATGATGAATGAAACCCATATTGTTTTCAGGGTAGAAGACAACGACAAACGAGACGAGGTAGTAAAAACCTACCAGCAAGAGATAATACTGTAAGATAATTATATTCATTGGTTGTAATGAGTAAGTAGTAGATCAGTTTCATATGATGTCATCCTTTCCTGTGTCTGATTCTTTAAATGAAATCACCTTTGAGAAAGAAGAGCAAAACTTTTCTCCGTTCTCTCTCTGCTTTTGAATTCTTTGTTGTAGGATTGTAAATAATGTAAAATTATTGAAAGTTGTTAAAACTGTGAATTTGTCGGAACTGAGACCAATAATGTTATTGTTTACAGAGCTGGGGAGGGGGCGGCAGAGGCAGACTGGCAGAGAGGTGAAATTAATCAGTTTGATCGCTGTAAGATAAGCTTTTGCTAAAAATAATTAACCTTTTACTGTGCTTGGTTATTTGGTTTATTGGTGCTTGCATGGAAATGATGACATATTTATTCAGTGTTTGGAGTTGTCCACAATGAGGATTGAGGCGGAACTGAAGGGAGCGGCAGAGGCGGACAGGCAGAGAGGTGAAATCGTTAAGAAAGATCACCCCCACATAAGCTTTTCCAAGAAACTATTAAGCAATACATTTATTGTGTTTGGTTTATTTGGTTTATTCGGTTTATTTGGTGCTTGCTTTTGGTTGAGTTTGGAGCAGTCCTCTTATTTACATGACTGCACAACTCAACTGCATCCCACAATGCAGCTTTGTTTAAGTCATGACCATCAGGGTCATTGACAATCTACTCTTCACCAAGTTTTACCTGATACATCATACAGTGGTGCGCGTACCACTGCACAACACACAGGTCTTCAGCTAGAAACCATGAGTCAAACGCTGTTTCGAGGCCTTCTCCAGTACAACCTCCTCATGGCCGGCCCCAGCAGCATGAAGCCACCCCTGTGTGTTGCTGAGCATCTCAATCAATCTCATCGATCCCTCAGTGCATTTTGTAAGTTTCGTAGGTTTGACATAATTGGTGTGTTTACGCTGTTGCGCAACCAGGGAGGCTGCCAACTCTTCATTGTTTCAGTGCAACAATGTTCGCCCCATCACTCTCATGCTTATACTCTAAGCCAAACCAGTGCAGGGAGGTTTGCTTTCCATCAACTCATCGGCGCAAAGTCGCTATCGTCAAGGCACCCGCCCCTCGTGCCACTCTTTCACTACTCAAATTCACCACATTTTACTAGCGCTCCAGGTACTGTGGTATTGTTGTGGCAGGGGGGGGGGGGGGGGGGGGGGAGAGTTTGAAAGGCTAAAACTAACCTTATATTCAACATTGCAGAGAACATGCCCGATTATATTCGAGTTCGGATAAATAATGTCAAAGCATTGGATGATTTTTGTGAACAGATTAATGACACAATAAAATATTCCTTATAACCCATTGAAAACTTGTACTATACATTGTTGATATTATCATGTGTTTCGTTATGACAAGTAGTTTCAGTAGATATGTGTACCATAATCTACCTGTAAATCACATATAGTTCGGAATTTTTATGCTACTCTTTGCTATACAGGTTGAAGAAGATACACAGGCACACATGTGTCGCAACAGATGAAGAGGTGAAAAGCTTGAAGGAGAAGCTTACAAGTAAACCCCTCTGTTACATTGAGTCTTGGTGTAGGGTATGGACATTTTTTTAATGTTTCATATGGTTAGTGGTAAGAAAGCTGAACCTAGTGGTTTAGTAGCAGTATAGAATTTTAACCCTGGGCAACAAATTGTTATATCAATGAGGACTCCTTGTTCGCATTATTGTTTAGATTTTCTTGTCCAGCTGTGCCACAGATAGCCAGGTATTCGTTCTGTTTAACATGCAATACTATGCAGTTAACATCCATAATATAAATATCTCTCATGTTCTTATCCAGATGGTGACTGATATGAATGTCATATTTTATCCAGCAGGAATTAACAGCAATCACAGCCAATCTTACTGTATAATCATAGTCAGTGCTTTGTCATATTTTTCAGAGAGAAATCTGATGGATATGCGGGTGCGTGAGGATGGAAATATTTATAAGGAAGAAGGAACAAACTCGGTGAATGATATAAATGTTTGAAATCAGATCCTAGAGAAGTAGCCTCACCTGGTGATACAAACTTATCATGATAATAATTATGATCTCACAGCAGTAGTACATAGTACGGAGACAGTTAAATTATAGTCACCTGACTACCCACAACAATTCCTTGCCACCATCATCTCTACACAGATCACAAAGCATTCATATAATTATATTATCATTATATCATTAAAAAGGACATTTAAATGGATTTATTTAAATAAACATGATATCATTATTTATTAGGAGGATTTTGTGGAGGTAGGAATTACTGGACAGGACGTTATTGATGTGGGAAACCAGAATGATAACGTTGAGGAAGTAACAAGTCATAACTCAAAATAATTTTATTTCTTTATATTCAGGGTATGTGAAGTACTAAAGCAGGAGATCTTCTATTGAAGATTGATGTATTCAAATGTATTATATTTACTGGTTTTAACAACAGTTGCGAATCATTAAACTGGGGATCCTGACTCACTTGAATAACCTAGCTGGACCAAGATTATTCAATTTCGCCCATATAAATCACCGTTTTTTTGGCATCAGGTTTAGTCATACCGTACTGATAATCATTTTATTTTCATATTTCAATTAAAACCTTTTAAATTTATCTTTGAACGAAAGCAACAACTAGGTACATTAGGTGCTGGTCATCCTGATGTGGCAACCACCTACAATAACATGGCCAATGTGTACCACGGAAAAGAAGAAAATGATAAAGCTCTGACTGCTTAATCTTTTGGTCTAGATACACATTGTTGCACAGTTGATGCACAATTGCATAAAACTGAAATGATTCTTGTACAACACTTTAAGATTATCAGTAACAGCAAGGAAAGATATTTTGAAATAGCATTACAATAAATTTAATCAGAACATTTGCATCACTGAAATAGAGATTATTTTGTTTTTAGATTTAACAACAAATATCGTATCATGATATCTAGAATAGGATATGCTAAGGTCATGTTTTGTTTTTTTCTAGTTTAATTGGAGTCAATCGATGTTCATTGATTATAAAGAGTAGTATTTATATGGCATCAACCATCCAGACCAGAGGAACATACAGTACAGGCCCAATCACAGAGTCTGGGATATCTAACCAAATCATGACCCAATCGCCCAGGAGTATTTGTAACACGTTTGAGTCTTTGAGAGAGTTGTCTTACCTTAGTAATGGTCAAGATAAAGGTATAGCGATATTCGACAAACAGACCTGAGTAAACTATCACTTGCACTCGGAAGGATAGAAAAATTGGAGGCAGAAGTCACAACTCTGAGGATGATAGTGATAAGATCGAGGAGGTAAGAAAAAACTTCTCTTCTTCTCATTTTCATTAATATAACTATAATGAGCTGCCATCAAGGGAACTTGAACTAAGATAAAGCAGGGAGATCATCTATGGTCAACCCAATCTTGGTTTCCATTTATGCCAGCAATGAGTTTTCCTGCAAAGTCTTCGGGTAATCAGATCCTATGTTAAAATTTTGTGATTTCATATCATTTTTTTTATTAGTATTATTTTAATCATATCACATTACTCTATTTACATTTTATTTTTTTATATCTACTTAACTTTTCCACCATAAAACATACTGGCACACTTACATATCTTAATCTTTTATCTCAGAGGTCAACAAGTCACTTTTTAGCAACTACTGTTTACTGTGCCGTTAAGAATATAGTGAGGACAGATTTGAAGATGAAGAAATTGAAGAGAAGGTGAGATGAAATACAGACTCAGGTTTTTTGAGCGCTGGATTTCAAATTTGAATCTCACTTACTGTTAACCTGATGGCAAAATTAATTGAAAGTGTTGCCACAGTATCAACATTGCCTCGATGCAGCCCTCATTTTTCAAACATGCCCAAAGTGTTGATATATTTTTTTGAGATTCTTTGGATACTATAATTGCATCTTAGAAACTCACATTCTTTTTGTTCAAATTGAAGTTACTTTTGTATATCAAGATTGGGAAAGAAGAAGAAAGAGATGGTATGCATGGAGGTGAAGTATGTGGAGAGTAGGATAGTAAATGAGAAGATGATGGAGAAGTAAGCATAGCTAAGATCTCAATCCATGAAACAGTACAATTCAACCAATTACCAATCTGCTATCTATTAATACCACCCAGAGATGTAGAAAAAAACTACCAACTTCACTTGATTGTAATCCAGCGATCACTGTAAGTTTATCATTATGAACCCAGAGTCTCAACTCATTTAGCTCTTTGGATCCCTCCACTGCCGTGCGCTACTTGTATTCAGGTTATACTTTGGGTTACTTTGTAATATTCTATTATTGCCAACATTATTATTATTACTACTTATTATCATTATTACTCATTATTATTGTTAATTATTATTATTATATGACAATTTGAACATTTTCTCTTCCTATATCTACATAAGGGAAACAACTACAACAGATCTTTTTCCCCCATATTATATACTAAGTCTTGCACACTAAATTATCTCAATATTTTGTCTAAGAGGTTTACAAGTTACTTTTTACCAACCAACATTACTACTATAAGCTGTAGATTTTCAGAAAACCTCTTTGAATAACCATATAAAATTTAGAAAATGTCAAATGGCTAGTCTTTCCAGGCGAAACTGCATGCATCAAGAGTCAGGCCACTGAGGTCCTCCCTTCTTCATTCACAAATACCCACATTTATAGTGAGCAGCTGAACAGTACTTGTATGGTAAGGTGTTGGTTCCAACATACGACTGGACTGCTAACATGGGATCATTTTGTCAGAAATTTAAAGGGATAAAGAAAACCACATCAGACCATCTTAGACAAGGACTATCCAGACAAGAAACATTATTTGAGTATGATATTGGTTGTATCTATTACTTGAACTCATGACAGCCAAAGGAATACAAAAAGATATTTGTATCAACTTAATTTATCACCTTAACAATAAAACACAAATATTTACAGTGCACCAGCCTGTGGTGGAAGCGTGTCCTAAGGGATAATCCAGGACGGATAGATCATTATTATCATAGGATGAGCTAACAATCATGGCAACCGATGCAATGTTAGAGATTGTGATGCTAGTACTAGAATATTCCAGTTTATAAGAGGAAAAGAAATCTAGAGCACGTTCCTTGGGAAAAAGCCAAAAAAATCAGAAGTGTATGGGCATGCAGCTTCGAGCAAAGCTAAGTGTGGACACAGGCACAACTGGCAGAAGGCAAAACTGTATGCCTGATAAGTGTTGTTGCTCAAGAAAGGGAAAAGAAAGAATTGTTTGTTCATAGGAAAAAGACCCAAAAAAAATTTAAGTGGACAAGGATCATCAGGCAAATCAGAAGTAAGCAAAATCAACAGATAGACCAGTGTGGACCCATGCCCAACCGGTTAAATGCAAAGCTGCTTGCTTTATAAACAGCGTAGCTCAAGAAGAAGAAAAAAAATTTAGAGCATAACAGAACTGTTTGTTCCCAGGTAAAAAGCCAAAAGAAAATTCAAAATAAAATCGTATGGACAAGGAGCTTCAAAAAGAGCAGAAGCAATCAAAGAAGCAGGGAGATGAGTTTCAATTAATTTGGATAACTGCCGAAACGAACCAAAGTGAAGGAAGGCATCACACAACTAAGCAGAGGAACAATCTAAGTAAGATTATATTGTAAGACGTATATGGAGAGACACTGACAAGATCTCAAGACATGCGTGGTCACAAGATAGGTCTTTGATTTATGGCGTTAAACGGAAAGGACAGACTTGGAGAGGGCTCAGACCACATCCAGCATTACTGATCGAGATATCTCTTCCTATAGGGGAGGGTCTAACAAATACCACATGGTTTCAGAGTTATATTGTGTGAAAACAAATTAGAAAGTCTTAAATCCGTGTGATTTCTCTGAAAGGAATTGTTTGAATCGGTAGACAGTACCTAAATCTTCAGGAGTTGTAAGGATATATTATGTGGTCATGAGCTCAAGAAAAGTGCGAAGCGAGAACATTTCCCGCTGCCGCAAACCAAGGAAATTCAGGTAGGTAGTATATTCTCCTCTAAGATGGATGCCAACTCTTGCCTTTGGCAGATCGATCGGTTGAGTACTCTCAGCAGTACACCACGTTCATAGCCCCTTAGGGTAGGTTCCAGTACTGTAAACTACCATTTGGAATCTCTGCTGCGCCGTATCTTTCAGCATCAAATGAGTAAGATTTGGATGGATTCCGAAGGAGTAGTGTGCATGATGAAAGACATACTAGTATTTGGAAAAGATGTGGAAAAGCACGACCGATGTCTAGAGAGCGTCCTAAGGAGGTTAGAGGAAGCTGGGATGGCTCTAAACAAGAAGAAATGTGAGTTCATAGTAAGTGAAGTAATATTCCTGGGACATCACATTGGAGAAAACGGGATTTCACCAGATCCGGTAAAAATTAAAGCTATTACTGGTATGCTCTGATAAGACAGGATGAAACTATGCCCAGAGGGTAAGATACTAAAGCCAAAAAAAGAGCATCAAAAAAATATGGACACTCTCTTACATAGTCCATGTGCCAAAAAAAGCAAACCCTAAAGAATATAATGATTTTAGATCGCGCTTACTCCCATTCTTATGAAATATTTTGAACACATTATAAAAGATGGGTTTGAAATTGCATATCACTAGATATAACCAACTTGCATACAAACAGAAAAGAAGCACCAAAGATGCTTGCATTTCGCTTCACTACTTTTTACATTTTCATTTGGAATTACCATCAATCTATGCTCCAGAAATATCCGTAGATTTCTCATCGGCTTTTAATACTACCGTATCAAACATGTCCCGAACTCCCTGATTAATTTTACCTCATATTTTCTAGTTGACAGGAAGCAATTTGTTACTGTAGGCAAGCAGAGATCTGATATTGTAAGCAGTAGTAGTGGCTGTCCCCAGAGCTGTGTGTTAATCCCAGTTTTATTTTCTATCCACACTGATTTTATACAACTTTCAGTAATAACCTCAAGTGGCAAGCTAACTCTGACTATGTATTTGGTAAACTCAAACAACAATTTTTTCGCTTTTTCTAAATTCAAACATTTCTGTCCGAACCTCGCTCAGAGTCAACATTTTATAAAGTCTATTATCTTTCCGATCTTGACATATCATATTGAGATGCGGTATAGTGGTCAGCCACACAAAAAGTGCCAAAAAGCTAACTGGTCTTTTTCACAGAAAATATTTTGTGCTTGATATGGAGTTTTTCATTTCTGCCAGTGTTTGAAAGCCGGCAACGGGCTTTATTACTGATGAAGACCATATTTTACATTCCTGTTATGCCAAAGGAAGGTCTCAGTTCCTGATGCCGAGGATGAGAACCAACAGTTTTTGGAGAGTTTTGTGCCACAGAGTGTTAAGATTCTAAGCAGTATTATATTATGACAGAGCCTTGTTTCCACAGTACTGTCTTGTAATTTGTATTTGATGAAATTACCAATATAAAGTATTCATTTTGCACAGCGGGTCAAAATTGGCAGTGGTCAGCGGATGGGCATGAGAAGTTAGCCAAACAATTTGTCCTGTATACATATGGAATCACAGACACATTCAGCAGGAAAGTTTCGTGCCAAATAAAAGGGCCCACACAGTCTGCAGTGAAGAAAATAATTAACATTAAAGGAGTTCCAGGGAAGAATATGATCGACAAGGGATCAGAGTGGAACGATGTGGTTCCAAATGCTGAGATAGTACAAATGCGATCTAAATTCAACTAGAAAAAAGAGGCCTCATAGAGCCGATTCACCAAGGAGTCTGTTGTGAAGTTCTTCCTCATATGGAATCACAGACACTTTCAGCAGGAATGTTTTGAGTCTTAAGGTACTGCCAAATAAAACGGCTCAGACAGTCTGCAGTTGGCTCGTGGATGAAATAAACAACATCAAAAGGGTTCCAGGGAAGATTATTATCGACAAGGGATCAGAGTGGAACGATGGTTCCAAATGCTGAGACAGTACTAATGCAATCTAAATATAACCAGAAAATAGAGGCCTTCTGGAGCAGATTCACCAAGGAGTCTGTTGAGAAGTTCTTCAGAGCGGTGCTTGGGGGATTGGAAGGAGCCAATGCGTTCCGGAGAGGAAATTGAAAGGACAAGTTGGCAGTCTGGATTAGCACTACAGAATTCTCTGAATCAATTTACGGATTTTTACAATACCCACAAGATCCGCCATCATAAAAATGTTGATTAAAGCTGCGTTTACATGTGCGATAAATCGGCTAAAAATAACAACTCTGACACAGGTCACCGATTTGACTGACCGTGTAAACAGTTAATATGTGTTTAAAACGGTGTTTAAATCTGTATTGTTTAAAATCGTTCACTTGTGACAATGTCACAAGTGAACGACAAATCTTAACGATTATGAATGGTTCAGCCAATAACAACGCAGCAGTGACTCAGTGCTGCGCTGTTATTGGCTGAATCATTCATTATCGGTTAGGCATGAACAGTGTGTAAATAGCGTATCGTTTACATGTCGACAGACAACGATTATAGAGCAGATTCATAATCTGTGTCGGAGTTGTTATTATTAGCCGATTTGTCGGACGTGTATACGCAGCTTTATTGACAGGCAAATTGCCAAATGTTATGTACAACCATCCAGGACTCTGAGTTTAACTCAACCAATCTCAATCAACAATGATACTGCGACTGTGGACAAACGCAGCAGGTATGAATTACCTGCAGATATCTATGAGCGCTGTTTGATAGCTACCGAGGAATCAAGTGTCAAGTGGTATCGTGATATTTAAAGATACATTTAAAAGGTTCTATAACCATGTAGAACTTCCTGCTAAAACATGCAAGATTTGACATTCAAATTTCGTTTTTTCCCACAAGAAACTAGACATTTTTTATATTTGACAAAAAGAAAAAGGAAGTCAGTAAAAGGCAGGGGCAGCTTTTCTTAACAGACCTTGGTGTAGATGGAATGGTGATTTTTGACACATCTGAGTTACAACTGGATATAAAGGTACTATCATTTAATATACATCTTAGGGTAAGCTTTACAGAGGCTGTTTATTTGTGGAATCACATAAAAAAATGAATGCTGAGTCTCTCCCGTGGGTCAAGAGCAGATTATCAGCATTCATTTTTGTTCAAGCAAGTTGCTTGTAGATTCTCTAATTTGTTTGCGTGTATCGTAACTGTTAAATTACACAGATAGCAAGAGACTAATTGAATTTTTGGTAACATAAAATAAACACAGACAGGGTGTGACTAACGACATAACAGCAATAAAACCAACAAAAAGCAGCTCACATACAAAATGAGTATGACAAATGCTTTCAATGACTGGTACAAGTCAGTCTTCTCACCACCTGAGGGCATAGCACCCTCTACAACTCTTTCTTCCCGTACTGACAAAACCCACATGCTAACCAAGTTGAGCGATCTAAAGGTGTACAAAGAGAAGGGTGGAAATTACAGCTCAAAAAAAATTGACAGTACAGGCCAACCAGTGCACCAGTGCCAAAAGAGCGGCTTACGTTGATGCTGACATACTCTGCAACATCATCAACCAGTCACCTAAATACAGCAGTGTACCTGACGACTGCAAACAATGTCATCACTATATTCTAAGGGGGTAACAAGTCAAAACTGGAGAATAATCGCCCATTTGTATCACATACATCACAAGCCAGCTGCTAGGGTACATCATCACTAGCCACCTCATGCAAATTCATAGAATGTAACAAACTCCGCTACCCTCAACAACCAGTTTATGGGCCAGACTTAGCAGCGATACCTCAAAGTAGTTGCTTACAGATCTCTAGACATCTTGATGCAGGGAATGAAGTGACACCTATCTTCTGGATTTTTGGCGTTTGTCAAGGTGTGCCATGCTCCTGCAGAAATTGATTTGGGTGAGTGATCAAATCATTAAGTGGACTGCCACTCTCCTAATGGGGAAGGTGTAATACAGAAAAACTTCGGTAGCCAGTTTTATGAATAAATCATAGTAGAGGGTTTGTTGGTGCAGCCCTATGTTGCATGCTAAGATATATTTTAGGTGTAAATCCAACACTAGGATGTTCTGAGATGGGATGAAAATTATAGGTATATATATATAACGATGCCAGCTCATCAGCTGGGTATTTGTGTCTTATCTAGCAATCTGTTCTGTCGTTATTATTATAATAAGTATCAAAGAAAGAGTCATTTAGTCACTTATTGTGAAGCATTGTAACTGTCTAGTTGATAGATAAATTTTGAAAACGAACCGCGGCGCTTACTTACTAGCTACTGCTAGGTTTCAAGTTAGTTTGTCACCGGTCACACCATGTAGTTGTACAGAATAGTTGTATATAACTTACTCACCATTCAACTGTTGCAAACCTTGAATTGGCACAACCATATATTGAAATAGAAAGTTGCAGGCCTTAATCATATTTAATTGGCTTTTAGAGCTCTAAATAACCTGATTCAAATCGAATTTAGAGGTCAATTAATATATTGATTGCTGATAAATGTTTACTTTGTGCTTTACATCGGAGAGCACCACAATGTTATAACCTGACTGCATGGTGTACTTTCTATTTGTTATGAAAAGTAAATTAAAACCCTCTGCAAATAGCTTTTTATATTTAAGAATACAGCTATGTCAAGAAAACTCACAGACACATTTAGGCAAGATAGCCAATCACATCATTAAACTAGTTATATGGATGTCAATTATATCACATATAATTCCCTCCAATCACCAAACAGTAAAGCAGTTGCAGATGAACCTGATTTTCGCAGTAAGAGTAACCAAAGCTTATTTATTAGCTCTGAGAGTAACCAAGCAGTTAAAGACTTTAACTCCTTGGAGTAACAGTCTATTTATTGTTTCATCTGAGTGCACCAAGTGCTTCATTCACCAACCTAAGCAAAGGTAGGTCACTCCTGGTTGGTATGTACAATTGTGTAAATATTGTATTTGTACATACATATATTTACCATATTAAATACTGGGAACATTCACTTAATTAATTAACTCTTTTCAAGGCCTAACAGTAAGAGTAACTTACTTACCTTACTACTCTACCTACTGGCTCTCAAATAATTAATTAAAGTCTTCCCCCTACCAGCCAGTACCTGATATTCATGGCAGTGTCTCGGTCCCGGTCTCATGAGGCTTGTCTCTTCCAGACACTGTCGCGTCTCGACGGGACAGACGCATGTCGGGACTTGTTCATTAAAATTATTGTTATGATGATCACTCGATGGGCCAAACTTACAGTCACCACTAACCTATAGTGTATTATGCTGTATTGTCGTGACCTTTAATCTTCCAAAATGATAATATCAAAATTAAAAAAGCCATTTCTGTATCATACTCAATTTCCAGATGCCAATAAAGTGCAGTTTTCAATTTTATCGGCATCGATATATGTCTCGTCTCGAAATCTGTTCCTGTCTTGGTCTCATCCTGTGTCGTGAATATCTGACAATTTGCCATCACTAGGACCTGATACTAATGAAAATAGCTAAGAGTAATGAAAAGACAACACACGCCTGGACATATTGTCGGCCCATATAATAAACCATTAAGAATGGTAATTCGATTGACAGTTGAATGTTTTACAAGCGGTGCAGACAAGGGGTAGGGGTAGCCAACAAACTGGATAGGCTTACAGAAGCCTTTTATTGAGTCCTTCATTCGGAATTCCGAAGCCATCTGATTGGCTTCCTGCCCTGGTGGTGCACTCCCCATTGCACGCGGAACTATTAGCAAGAGTTATCTTCTTTTGTCACTATTAGCTGAAATTGGGGGCATCTCATTCTCCCTGACCTTCTCCAGCCTTTTCTTACATCTTATGCACACAGCCTGTAAATTGTCGACTGATCCATCATCATCGTGGGTCACATCATCTACAAGAAACCCTTCTGCACCTAAATTCACTCTTTCTTCCATTTGACCAGGTTCCGTCTCATCAGCTAGATCGCTTATCATGGATAAGTGGTTGGGTGCTGATGAGAAGTCGCCAAATCAAACCTGCATACAAACCTCTTGTCAATCATCTAGGTCATGACGTTCTTGGAGCCAACCATAGCTTTTAGTAGAGCCTCATGCGTCTTGTCTTAGATTCTTTCATCCACTTCAAGACTTCATATTCAGCGGGCTTACCATGTCAAACAATCACACAAACTCACCAACTACATCCTTGATGACATCCACCACTGTGCTGATCTTCATCATCTGTTCCAAAAACTCTTCCCCTCTCACCATAGGTCACAGGATATTATCCTTCTCCTACAGGAAATATCCTCATTCACTCTCAAATCTGCCATTGACCGATTCCTCACAGACAACGGTCTAAAACCAGAAAAAGTTTTTCCTCTAACAGTTACAGTGGCGTTAGGAGAGACGAGTAAAATACCACCAAGCCCTGGAAAAAGCAAAATATCCAAAAAAAGCTAACAAAACCCTCCAAACCAGCTCTGAAAGACTGCCAGCATTTTTGTAAACGTAAATGTACTAACTGGGTGTCATGAGATAAGTGCGATGGATGGTTTCACACAGTTTGCGTTGGTTTGACAAGGTCAACTGTGCCTAAGAGATAGTGGACGGGTTGATTGAGGGTCAGTATCCCAATCTTCATTAGTGGTTTGAGGCTAAAGTTAGGAAAACACTGCCATACAAGATCTGAAGAAGTGGGGAGAGTCTAAAAATATTAAGAAAATGCATGAAAACTGGCAGTATGGGTCTTCAAATAATGCAGTAATGATTGTGCAGGCCTGAGTTGATCCATTCCAAAACAATGAAAATGAGTAAGGGCCATCCAAATTTAAGTCAACATATGTGTAAAAGAGAATACTTTTTCCTAAGAAAGCTACGTATGCAGGATTTTTTCAAATAAAACATCATTGTCCACCCTCCAAACAAAATCAGAACAAAACAGCCACCAACCAGCCTGCATAAAGATTTCCTACCTTAAATATAAACTTACTATTAAAAATAACTTCTCAATCATACATGATACAAGGTTGTTCCATGGTGCCGAATATGGAAAGAAAGAGTGACAGTTTTGTTCAGCTGAAAGGTGTAAAATGTCAGTCTGTTGCAAGATTAGGGATGATGTGCATGGATTGCAAGAAAGTAATGACAATAATTCAGAACATTAGGAGGAAAAAGGCACCTAATACTAACCCCATTTAGCCAGGACAGCCTCCTCAGATACCAGATCGGCCTCCTCAGATACCAGATCAGCCTCCCAACATACCAGATCAGCCTCCTCAGATACCAGATCACCCTCCTAGGATACCAGATGACCCTCCTAGGACACCAGATCAGTCTCCTCAGATACCAGATCACCCTCCTAATATACCAGATCGGCCACCTAAGATACTAGATCAGCCTCCTAAGATACCAGATCAGCCTCCTCAGATACCAGATCAGCCTCCTCAGATACCAGATCAGCCTCCCAACATACCAGGTCAGCCTCCTCAGATACCAGATTAGCCTCCTGGGACACCAGATCACCCTCCTAACATACCAAATCACCCTCCTAATGTACCAGATCAGCCTCCTAGGATACCAGATCAGCCTCCTAGGATACTAGATCACCCTTTTAAGATACCAGATCACCCTCCTCAGATACCAGATCACCCTCCTAACATACCAAATCACCCTCCTAATATACCAGATCAGCCCCCTAGGATACCAGATCACCCTCCTCAGATACCAGATCACCCTCCTAGGATACCAGATCAGCCTCCTAGGATACCAGATCAGCCTCCTCAGATACCAGATCAGCCTCCAAACATACCAGATCAGCCTCATCAGATACCAGATCACCCTCCTAGGATACCAGATCACCCTCCTAGGACACCAGATCACCCTCCTAACATACCAAATCACCCTTCTAATATACCAGATCAGCCTCCTAGGATACCAGATCACCCTCTTAACATACCAGATCACCCTCCTAATATACCAGATCAGCCTCCTCAGATACCAGATCAGGCTCCTCAGATACCAGACCAGCCTCCTAGGATACCAGATCAGCCTCCTAACATACCAGATCAGCCTCCTAGGATACCAGATCACCATCCTAGGACACCAGATCACCCTCCTAACATACCAAATCACCCTCCTAATATACTAGATCAGCCTCCTCAGATACCAGATCAGCCTCCTCAGATACCAGATCAGCCTCCTAAGATACCAGATCACCCTCCTAATATACCAGATCAGCCTCCTCAGATACCAGATCACCCTCCTAGGATACCAGATCACCCTCCTAGGACACCAGATCACCCTCCTAACATACCAAATCACCCTCCTAATATACTAGATCAGCCTCCTAGGATACCAGATCACCCTCCTCAGATACCAGATCAGCCTCCTCAGATACCAGATCACCCTCCTAATATACCAGATCAGCCTCCTCAGATACCAGATCAGCCTCCTAACATACCAGATCAGCCTCCTCAGATACCAGATCAGCCTCCTAAGATACCAGATCACCCTCCTAATATACCAGATCAGCCTCCTCAGATACCAGATCACCCTCCTCAGATACCAGATCAGCCTCCTAACATACCAGATCGGCCACCTAGGATACCAGATCAGCCTCCTAGGACACCAGATCACCCTCCTAACATACCAGATTTCTCACCTTTCACCGCCTTTGTCCTGTACGGGTGGCGGGTTTTTGCTTGATACCAAGCTCAACCAGACTTCTCCATCTGCTCCGGTCTTCCACATCGCTGCTATCAAGATCCAGCCATCTGAGGTCCGCATTTATTGTATCACTCCATCTCTGCTTAGGGCGGCCTCTAGGTCTATTGCCATCTATCTCCATCTCACATACTTTTCTGATGTCTTCCTGACTATCTCGTCTTTGAACATGTCCAAACCACTGCATTCTCTTTCTTCTCATCAGGTCTTTAATTGGCACCACTTTTGCTTCTTGTAAAATATCTTCGTTCCTCCTATGTTCCTCAAGGCTGATCCCAAGACAGTACCGGACCATGCGCATTTCGCATGAGGCCATCTTATCTGACAGATGTCCCGTTATTGGCCATGTTTCATTGCCATAGAGAAGGGTTGGTCGTATTGATGTTTTGTAGATTAGATACCAGATCACCCTCCTAACATACCAGATCAGCCTCCTCAGATACCAGATCAGCCTCCTAACATACCAGATCACCCTCCTCAGATACCAGATCAGCCTCCTAACATACCAGATCAGCCTCCTCAGATACTAGATCAGCCTGCTAGGATACCTGATCAGCCTCCTAAGATACCAGATCAGCCTCCTAAGATACCAGATCACCCTCCTAATATACCAGATCAGCCTCCTCAGATACCAGATCAGCCTCCTAACATACCAGATCAGTCTCCTCAGATACCAGATCAGCCTCCTCAGATACCAGATCAGCCTCCTCAGATACCAGATCAGTCTCCTCAGATACCAAATCAGCCACATCAGATACCAAAAACTCTCTTCCAAAATCTGAAGAAGAAATTGGAGAGTTCTATCTGCCAGTGGACAGACTGTGCGGACTATATGGGAAAAATATTATTTAATGACATTTCTGAGTTAGCAGACCACGTTAAGACTCACATCGAGCAGCCACAACTAGACTCAGCTCCGTGCGAGAGATGTTACACCTGCATGTGGAAAAAGATATCAGAAGAGGAAACTCTTGAGACATCACATTCAGGATATGCATACAGGTAAATAGGATACGATATGGGTGCGGGGGGGCTACTCAGTATGGACAATTCATAATTTGGACTACTAATATCTCTTCAAAATCGCTTTTCAAAAACTGAGCGCTCATATTATTTGAGCTGAAAAAGCAAGAAGCATATATACTGAAACCACTGCATATTGTAAACTATACTTAGCATCCTTTTATTGTATTACTCATATGGGAAGTGAAAAACACGGACACAGTCTGGATGTATTTGAAAATCAGATCAGGAATTTTGATCTGCCTCCCTGACAGAGACGGTGGAGGGAGAGAACCATAAAGTTCTGTATAAGTGCTCTCAAGCAGGTGAGTGGAAGTTTCAATTGGAGCCATAATCTCCATGTCGAAAAGTAAAACACTCTTGATAACTTCCATTAAACTTCAGGTGTATCATGTCACATATTGTAATTGTCCCCCTCCCCCTTGATACTGATGTTTTTCTTTGCCATTTGTCTAGGTGAGTTGGACAAGTTGAGACTGTCAGGCATGTGTCTACCAAGTTCCTCAACAGTTCAGCGGTATAAAAGCTTCGGATGTTCAGACTCGGGTTGGTTGGAGAAGTTAATTGACGGTCTAAAGAGATCCATGGGGAGCTACCACCAAAAGAACGATACGGCATTTTATCCTTTTTATGAAGTGAAGGTTAAGGAAGGAGTGGTATATAATCCTCACACAGGAGACCTTATTGGTGAGAAAATGTCAAAAAAGTTATAGCCTCCATCTACATATTGTATGTATGTATTGTATTGTATGTCAAGTCACCTCTAAACTAGCTTTATCTCCATCCAATATTTGCTCCTACGGGGTAAGGGCAATTATTAGCAAGGTTTTGTATCATAAGGTCTCATTTTGCTTCTAGCTATTAATTAGGTGTATGTGAAGAGGGGGCAGATGTTGGTAAACATATTCTACAGTTCTTCTGGAGCTGCACATACACCAACTTTAGCTACCCTCTAGCCTTGTTCGTAACCAAGACAGCCAACTATTTAGATATCAGCAAGTACTTCTGGGATGGAGTAAGGTACCTGATGTCAGCAAACCTAACAGTACCTGCAACAATATTTGATGGATCACCATCAAACAGAAGGTTTCAGGTGAGGCTTGCCTATCTACCCAACTTTTCCTCATAAAGCAAACCTGGAAGATAGGGCACACTTCTTAGAGTGTATGTCATAAACTGATCGACAAAGTTTACCATCAAAACTCACAACTCATAATTTAAACGTATATTTAACAGTACATACTTTGTTTCCAGGAATTGACAACACTTCCTAATTGGTCCCATCTGGCTAGAAACATCATGAGCGAGAAGGTAGAAGACATTATTGTACTGTCAGATCCACCCCACCTAGCAAAGAATTTCAGGTGAGTTCGGCCATAGTTCACACAATTGAGTGCTGAACATTTAAAACTTATCTGAGTAACCTACAAGGTATTTCATATCAATGTAAATATAATTTCTGACCAAGCTGACTGAGAGTATCTCATAATGTACTTTCTTTATCTTTATCTTTATCTAGCACGAGTCAAAATTTGTCACAGTTTCTGCACTTGATATCCGTAAAGCTTTTGATTGCGTAAACCATAAGATCCTTGCCAGTAAACTGTTAACGAAATTCAATTTCCACACTAATGCATCAAATTTAATTAAAAATTATCTTTCAAGTCGAGAGCAGGCCATGAAAGTTAATGGTTGTGTATCTGAATGCAGTCGAGTTATAACTGGTGTGCCGCAGGGGTCTGTACTTGGACCACTCCTGTTTATCATGTTTATTAACGATCTGATGGAGCTCAAAAATTGTTATCTATATGCTGATGACTGCCTACTAGTCACCAGTGGGGAAAACCCAGACATTTCCACAAAACTTATGGAAAAAAGCATTCATCAAGCATCCAGTTGGTACAGTGAAAATTGCCTTGTTCTAAACAGCGGTAAAACGGATGTCATGACCATTTCTAATAAACGTAACATCAAACCTCCGGAACTTAAATTTAATAATCTCATTTTCAAACAATCTGACAAAATTAAGTACTTAGGTGTGATTCTTGATAACAAATTAAATTTTAAATCTCATACCAGTAAAATTAAACAAAAACTTTATCCAATAGTCACCAACTTTCAACGTAATAGAAAATTCCTGACACCTAAATTAGCTAAGCTTTGGTACATTGGACTTATACGTTCTAATCCGGAATACAGCTCTCCTGTTTTATTTACCACAAACGACTACGTCAAAAAAGAATTTTTAAAAATTGAGAATAGATGTTTGAAAATTATAGACTATAACAGTTCTAAAGATAATACTCGAAAGACCTACAACATCCCTGTTTTAACTTTGCGTTTCGAATATTTGTATCTGCTGACGTTTTATAAAATTGTTAATAGTTTAGTCCCAATAATTGATACCAATCTGCTCCCCGAGAAATTAACTAGTGAAACTCGGCTTGCTAAAAGTTCTGGGTTTAGACTATCCAAGGAAAATTTTAGATTTGCTTTAGCTAATTTCGGTGCTCAGAAGTTTAACGAATTACCCAATCATGTTAAGCTGAGTCAATCCCTTGCTACATTCAAAAGTGCCACTCGGAGCCACGTCCTCAAACTTCTCAATTAATGAGTCAGTTCTTATCATTTCATTTTAGCCTACTGCTACATTGTTCTAACTTTTCTTTTCCTAGCTATTGTGTATCAACTTGTGTAATGTTTTACTGCTAATTAATGCCTGCGTGTACGTTGTAATTTTACCTGTCATTGTTCTTGATTTTTAGTTACATGTCTTTTTAATTCTACACCATATTTTTATCAATTTTTCTGTTTTCTGGGTACAAGTCCTAAGGACTTATTCTTCTCCAGAATAAACATGGAATATATATAATTCAATAGAAAAATGTGATGTAATATCCCACTTGATAATTTCAGAAACGCACTGTTCAACAGCGGCGACAAAAAGCACTGTACAAGGAAAATGATAAGGGAAGATGAACAAGTGATATGGGCACATAATTAGTCAGTAAAATATACGGATATATACATCGGCTGGAGCGTAACACGTATACCAAATGAAGCAGTCTATCTGAACAACTTCTTGAAGATGAGGATTCCTCTGATAGAAAAGGTGAAGCTTAATTTTACTTGAATAAGTATTTTAGTCCCAGCTGATTTTCTTTGAGTTGCGAACAGAACAACTTAAAAATCTTAAAAATAAGACAAATTTAAATTTATTTTTTCGTAGAGTATTAGAAACATCAGACTTTGTGTAACGAAAAAGTAGGCTTATACACACACATGTTCACTTGATTTTATATCTTATTCAGGAAATACAATAACCTATGCTTGTGGACATGTGGGAGTTGATGAATTATAGACAACTAGTAAGACAAGAAGATCTGTCACAATTCTGCAAGGTGAGCACTATATCATCTCCTCGGAACTTACTATGGACTAGATTTTCTAGTTTCCATCAGTAAATGTAGTAGTAGTGTATAGTACATAGTTCAAGAGGTGAGCTTGCAAAGTCAGAACTTACAAATAGTCTCTCTTTGCATATTCTAGAAGCTAGATCCTGTTCTAGAGCACTTTGAAAGCTGGGATAGCGACAGATTCACAGCTGACTACCCCAGATACCCAAGTACAGCAGAGATTCCTCCTGTCACCACACTGAATGATTGCTGGACCACAATCAACGGGTTAAAAGCATTGGCGAAGATATCTGTAGCTCTCGGCAACGGATTGACACCCCAACGGCTCAACCAGGATGTTGGCGAGAATGTTTTTTGGCCATCAGAGGCAGGCGTGCGGGTCAACTAGCAGCATGACTGGTAATTATCCCTACATTGACAGCTGTGTCAGTATTGGTTTGGTTGAAATTAAATCAATAGCATGGGGCCAATAATTAATTCAAATAACCAAAAGAGTTTCCATAAGCCCTAAAAAGCCCATTGACCATTTGATAACCGAAATTTCATTCATACATTTGTTCATTCTTCGATCATGAGTAAATATTTCAACATTTTCAACAGATTATTTATTTCCTCGATATGATCATATTTCAACTTTGCTTCAAATTTTTTCAGTTTCAACGTACGCCTCCAACATGGTGAACATATCATCAATTAATGTGGTGGGAGGAAGCTACAACTCAGACTGATCCCTCTGTCCACCAGAAGTATCACAGAAGAAGATGCCATGGATACCTCTAGCTAGATGAAGACTAGGGCATCTCTTTCTATTACATCATTATCAAATTTTGCCAGTTGACCTAGACAAGTTGTATTTCCTTATTTACTGCCTGACTTGTTTGTTTGGATTGAAGGTCCTCTGATGCCTTGACATTACCCAGTCATATTTCAGTAGTTATAACTTAGCTCGTAGGCATCTAGAACAAACGGTAGATGATAAAGGGCTAGAATGGGGGTCAGATTTATCCATCAATACAGACAGTCTTACTATCATATCATATTCATCTGTACTTATTAAGTATACCAAGGTGCTAGAGCACATGCAAAAAAATTCTCTTTCAAACGGTATATGTGTTTGTTTAAAGTGTTTAGGAAAGCAAAAAACAACCATTGTTCATATCAAAGCTTTGCCATATAGCAATGAACAAAAAAAATTGATTTTTTCGCAAAAGCTGATTAATGGACAATGTAACATAATTTAAAGTGCCAAAAGACAGAGTCTAGAGTATTTTATCTCCCCTGTTATGGATTTACACTAAAATATCTTTGACTATGCTACCTTGGCCCAATACTGTTTTTTTATTATTTCTAGTGTAACCAGAGACCATAGATATATCTATAGTCTCTGGTGTAACTAGAGCAGCCTGGTTACTGTCTTCAGGTGTAGCTAGACAGGCCCACGAAATCGCGTGGGGAGGCAATTTTACGCGTTGTTGATGCCAAACCACGCCGTTGGCCACTCTAACGATGCGTCTTTTCAAAGACCAGCGTGTTCGTGTTGTTAACCACGTTGTGAACTTACGCTTCTGTCATTGGCCAGTTGGTACAATAGAGCGTATTTAATTGGCCATTACTCTTACTCATTGGTCATGGCTCATTGGCCACTCACTTAGCAATTTTGTCACAAGGTGGGTGTGTTAAGCCTATGAAGCCACGTCTACCACGCGTGGGAAGACAAATCCACGCATTTCGTGGGCTCATGTAGCAAGACCTTTAGGCAAGCCCGGGCTAGGCTTACTGTTATACTGTAAGTGGATAATCATCAGGTTCCCCCGCCATGGGTCCCTGGTACTGACAGGCCTTTACTCTGCCAATGTGAGCAAAATAAAGGCATGTAAGTCCCAGGGTTCAACGCCCACCCACATTACGATGGTTGTAAAGTGAGCGGACGAGAACTTTTAGGGCCTCTCACAGAATTCGTTCCCAAATGTAATTGATGGAACAATCTCGGCTACACTGCATACTATATTCTTGATTCTTGGAACGAATTTGTATTTTATTCAGCAAGAGTTGACAGAAAGGATCGTCAGTTTTACAATAGTAAAATTATTTACCATGCTTTACGTGTTTTTTTCAGAGAGAACTGATTGATATAAGGGTCAGAGAGGATAATAAGATTCGCAAAGAGCCAATAGCTGTGAGTAATACCAAATCTCACCCTAAACAAGTTCCCTAACTTTGTGATGCAAACTTATTATGAGAAGAAAATCTCAGAGCGGTGGACTGCAGTGCAGAACATAGTATAATTATAGTGAACAAACTACCAACATCAAACAAGGCCTCATCAACATCATCATTTTTCCAAGTTATGACTAAGCATGCGTATAACAACGGCATCAGAAAGGGCATATTATTAAATTCACTTATGTTATCTTGAAATCAATTTATTAGGGGAGGAATTTTGTTCAAGTGAGAATCACTGAGCAGACAGTTATTTATGTGGGATGGAAGGGGAATGATAAGGTAGAGCTGGCAAGAAAAATTATACTTAAAATAGAGAAGCCAGCATTTTTTGTCTCTACTGTTTGATAAGATACAGAAGATTAGGCTGCCCCTAAAGAAGGACGCAAGGTGCCCTAAATCCTCATACTGAGAATGTGATACATCCTAGAAAACTAGAATGCATCCTAGAGGTGTGAGGCTATAGAAGACCTCCTAATCGTGGGTGTGCAGCGAGCTGCCAAAACTGAACTGGCACTAATCGGCCATTAGCAGTGGCACTTTGATCTTAGCCAATAGGCCGAGAAGCCAAAATTCTTTGACTTTTGGTTGGCTAATTGTAAATATTTAGCTCGACAAAATATTATCGCAAGACCTGTGTCTATATTTCAGATGACTGTTTGTGTATGATATGAAGACAATTCGTATGGAGATATTTGTATGAATACTGTGAGTAATAAAAATTCTTGAATTCAGTCCTTATCATTTTGTGTGCGAACTTATATAAACATGATTGGATATAATATTGAAAAAATTATTAAAGATTTTGACTGGCAATGGCCACTTGGCACCACTATGACAGAATTTCTGTATTGTGTAAGGAAATTTTATAGTCCACTACACTAAAACCTTAGGGTATATGTCTTGTCACAAACTTGTCCTATTTTATGTTGCCAACATACGATCAATCCTCAATTTTTGTATTCCTGCCTTTTTTGCCATAGTAACCAACAGCCAGCTAAAATCCTTAGAACTATTTTTAAAATTGTTCGCTAGAGTAATTTTACCACACAAAGATGATAATTCTGAGAGACTATCAGCACTAGCCATCCCAGAGTAAGGACTTTTCAGTGAATCACTTTATCGGAATCATTTTATCAAGACAGCCAGTGACTGAAGGCATCGGCTCCACGCGTTGGTGCCTGAGAGGCAGTCATCACAGTATAGACACTCTAGTCGACTGAAGACAATTTTGTAATTAATGCACACACTGTAAAAGGCAAAAAATCAATGTTTCATGATGGTGCCAAGAAATTTTTGTGAAATACAGTTTTATTTATACCAGAGCTGTTTTATATAATATCCAAGGGGATTTTTTACAGCGGAATACAAATAAATCTGTAAATCTTTTAACATGAAAACTTGCACTTTGTTTGTAAAGCCAAACAACAAAAACAATTTAGCATCAATTGAAACGATGGAGTTGTTTTCTCTGTACTCTTAGAAGAAAACTAAGTTTCCTTGTAATATCCTAGAGATTAATCGATCTGCGATTGCGATTCATTCTGATTGATAAATGTAAATGCATTCTGCAAGTCTTCTATTTCTGTAGCCCTGTTTACTTCATTGGACTTTGATAAATTTGTTCTCCGGATAATAACTTTCTGTGTAGTGATAAGGAGTATTGTGGGAGGTCATCAGTTGTATGTGATGGAATTACAGACTGTTCTGATGGCAACAATGACAATGACTGCTGATGACCAAGTGAGAGTTTGTTTGATAGCTTTTCAATCTGATGTAGTTTATTTATGATAATATAATGCAACTTCATTACCTACATTTTTTTCACTGGACTTTATTCTGTTATTGCTCTTATCTTTTGCAAATAAAATACATTAATCTCAATATGTTAACTGCCATCCTGCCCACCCACCTGCCCGAACAGCATAGAATTCCTTTTGTTATCTGTACACTTTTAAGAAAAGCTCTATAAATGAAATAAATAATAATTGATTGCGTAGTTTGACCAGGGAGTTTGGGAGATAGTTTTAGCGGAGTTGTCTTCTCCCTTGGTCTTCGCTAATAAAAGATATTGTCATGAGGTATGAGATAATAGTATTATGCTCAGTTAAAGTTATTCCAAAAATGCTTCATTGTCCGTTTTTGTAATGTTTGCAATTTTGCTCATTGATTATTGCAACTTGAATTGTGTTGGTTGGTTAACTTGATTTACTTAACTACATAACTAAATCTGTTTGCAAAAATGGACATCAGTTTGACTGGAGTATTCGTTGTACTAATTGGTAAGAAGTTTGTTGCCTTTATATTAACTCTGTGGCTGGGTTCGACAAGAAGTTCTCGGCCTATTGGCTAAAATCAAAGTGTCACTGCCAATGGCCGATTAGTGCCAGTTCAGTTTTGGCAGCTTGCAGCACACTTATGATTAGGAGGTCCTCTATGGCCTCACCTCTAGGATGCATTCTAGTTTTCTAGAATGTATCACATTCTCAGTATGAGGATTAGGGCACCTTGCGTCCCTCTTTAGGGGCAGCCAAATCTTCAGTTTCTTACGAAACAGCAATAAGGTAAAAGAGGACCGTGTCATACAATATAACGTGACAAAATCTTTTGTTTCTTAGCATACAGCAAGAAGTTGTAAATAATTGCTTCTCTGCTTCTCGGCCACTGAATTAGATTCTTCTCTTAGAATGGAAATAGTATCATAGCGTTATACGGTTAAGACACTAAACACAGGGACCCATCTGACTGTTATCTGATTGGCTGTCCCTAGTAGCATGAATAATTAGCCTGAGAAATTGTCTTGTTTACAATGTTGCAAACAGTAATTATACCCCTACAGTGTCGATGATTAGGGCATTTCTAGATTGCTACTAGGGACTGGCTATTTTTGCAAGCCCTTTGTTTTGCAAAAGAAAGCTAATGATGCTATTCCAGATATGGAATTCAATGTTCTCGGCCTATTGGCTAAGATCAAAGTGTCACTGCCAATGGCTGATTAGTGCCAGTTCAGTTTTGGCAGCTTGCTGCACACTTATGATTAGGAGGTCCTCTATGCCTCACCTCTAGGATGCATTCTAGTTTTCTAGAATGTATCACATTCTCAGTATGGGGATTAGGGCACCTTGCGTCCCTCTTTAGGGGCAGCCCAACCTTCTGTTTCTTTCTAAACAACAAGAAGTTGTAAACAATTAAACTGATGGTGTTCAAATATGTCAAATGAATAAGCTGATGGTCCCGAGCAAAATCTCACTGCAGTCTTCTAACCCTAAACTGATTGCCTTTTATTCTCCTTGCAATGAGCATGGTTATTCTGTTTTAAATTACAAGGATTTGACTGTCATAGAGTAAACACAACCTAAAGGTATATTATTTCCCTCCATAGCATTTCTTGTTTGCTCCTCCCTTTGATTTCCCCGCTGTAGTACAACCATTTATAAACAGTCCGAGCGTCATCTTTTTTACCGATTAAACATGATCATCTCTTTGTTTCAGCGTTGACGTGGATGGTGTGTGTTTGTGTGTTGGTAGCGACCGCAGCACATTATTATTTTGGTAAGACCCCAGAAACCTTCTGAATGACACTTATTGCGCATTTTAGTCTCATGCCATGTTTTCCCTCCATTCATAATCCGTGAATTTCTCTCTTATTTGGTATTGTGTCCCCTCAACCACTGGAGTGAAGCAAGTAAATTGAACTAACTCAACCAAAGCAGGCTATACACTGGTTGTATGCTAGTTTTGTGAAAGGTAGCAACATCTTCACTCACTAAAGCGCCATCTCTCATGATTCGATGTGTCAACAATTTATATTTTATGTAGAAACTGTAGTATTAAGGGTCAGTAACCTTAAGTATATAAGACTGACGAATGTGGAGCGGGATGTTAGGGAGCAATTGATGGAAGCGGTTAAGAGAGATATCACGAAGAGAGAAAGGAGAACGAAAAGACTAGAGAGAAGGTGAGGTGATATATAGACTCAAAGTTCCTTAAGAGCTAGATTACAAACTTAGAGAGTTAAATCTAATAGTATGATTCGATAGCCAAATAAATTGATGGTGTTGCCGCAGTAACAGTATCGCAACAATCAAACACTCATGGTTCTTTCCTGCCATCTTGATAATCAAATGTTTTCTTTGGCATGGATTCTTTTGAAGTTCTAATTGTATCTGAAATACTCCTCCCTAGGATCTTTCACAATTCGGCGCTAGATGTTCAAATTAAAGCTTGTTTGTTTTTTTATACTTAGAATGGAAAGGAAGGAAAATAAGATCAAAAGTGTAGAGGAAAAATATGAAGCGAGTATTGAAGTAAATGAAAAGATGATGAAGAAGTAAGTATAGCGATCATATAATCAATCATTCATCATTCATCCATCCAATAAATAGTATAATACAATGATATACTAATCTGATATCCATGAATAACTCCAAGCAATCAGAAAAAAACCTACTTTGATTGCAATCCAACGATCATTGTAAGGTTGTCAATACGGAACCATGTACAACATGTATTCTGGTTATTGGAGCTCCAAATATTCAATGAAAATTAATTGACCCTGTCTTATACTGTAAAAGCAGTAGGTAATATCAAGCATAACTCATGACAGCCTGAGATATACAATAATTTTATAAGTACAACTAAATTGTTATCCTGATGAATGAAACCCAAATTGTTTTTAGGGTAAAGGAAGACAACAACAAAAGGGAAGAGCTAATGAAAAAAACCTACCAACAAGAGATAATACGGTAAAATAATTATATTCATTGTTTGTAACGAGAAAGTAGTGAAACAGTTCTATGTGCTATCACCCTTTGCTGTGCCTGACTATTTATTTGAAATGCCCTGTGAGAAAGAATTGAAGGTTCTTTTCTCCGTTCTCCCACTCATTTTAAAATCTTTCCACATCAGCCACGTTTGTTGTAGAATTGTCAATAATGCAATCAAAATCAAGGAAAGTTGTTCACACTGTGAATTTGTTTGTGTACAGGGCTGAGGAAGGGAGGATGGAGGCAGAGTTGAGGGGAGCGGCGGGGGCGGACTGGCAGAGAGGAGAGGCGGACGGGCTGAGAGCAGAGTTGAATAAGTAAGATCAACCTAAGATGAGCTTTTGCCAAAAACAATAAAACATTTATCATATCTGTTTATGTGGTGCATGGTTGGAAATAATAACAATTAATCCAGAGTTTGGAGTTGTTCTCATTATATACATGGCTGCACAACTCCGAACTACTGCTTGTAAATAATAAGAAAGAAAAGAGTAAGTAACTTCACCTAAAATTCCTAGTGCTCCAGGTATGTGTGGCATTGTAAGGGAGGGGTAGGAGCTTTGGGGGCTTAAACTACCATACAACATCGATTGCAAATTGGATAAAAAATCCGCCAACATACTTGTAAATCTAACAGTGAAGCTGAAATGACACATTAGTATATTAATCCATAAAACTTCTTTAAAACTTGCATTATGCATGCTTACATATTATCACCTAGAACAAATTAAGGTCAGAAAATGGGGACCAAATTTTGATTATTGCTGAGAGCTCAGATCAATTATAAGGATCATTCTGTTTTTTTGCTGTAGTTAGTCAGCACTCAGCAGTGCACCTTAGCTCTGTTTGTTTATCCCCCTCCCCACCAAAGAAGGTCATTGTCAAGACAGGCTGAAGAGAGTCATCTGACACACTGCATAGGTATTTCAGGGATAAGAAATGGTATTCTATCTTGGTTTATGAGGAAAGCAATCTCGATATTTTGTCCTTTTTTTCAGTAGGAGGAGAGCCATCAACACGTTTCATTTAACTTGTGATTTTTGTGACCAGTCTTTTTAGTAGATATGTGTAGCATCATCCACCTGTTAGTTGCTGATTGTTCATGATTTTGATGGTACTCTTCGCTTTATAGGTTGAGGAAGATATACAGGCACACGTGTGGCGCAAGGGACGATGAAGTTAGAGAGATGGAGGGGAAATTTGTAAGTATACCCCTCTATAACATTGAGCCTTGGTTTAGTGAGTCGGATCTAGAGATACGAAAGCTGATCACAGTCATATGTAAATTAACTGGAGTATAGAATTTTAACCACAAGCAACAGGTTGTTGCATTACTTGATTGTCCAGAGGAGCTGTGCAGAGTTCTCACCATTAAAAAGGAGATCTCACATGTTTGTATCAGATGATTACTGATATTCATGTCGTGTTTTATTCAGCAATATAGTTCATAGAGATCATAATCAGTGCTTTATGGTTTTCTTCAGAGAGAACTGACGGGTATGCGGGAGGATAAAAAGATTTGTAATGAGGTAGGAATGAATACAGTGAGTAAAATAAATTCTTGATAATAGACCCTAAACAAATTGCCTAACTAAGTGATGCAAACTTATTATGAGAAAAGAATCTCAGAGCAATAGACTGCAGTCAAGAGCAAAGTATAATTATAGTAAACACCAACACTACAACTACTAATGTCAACGCCGCACCAACATCATCACTGTTTCAGATTATTAAACATGCATATATTAATGTCATCAAAGAGGCCATTTAAATAAAATCATATATTTAATTAAACTTTTTATCACTTTAAATAGGAGGAGGATTTTGTGGTGGCGGGATTTACTGGGCGGGACATTGATAATGTGGGAAATCAGAACGATAAGGTAGAGAAGGTAAGCTGTCTTAATTAAAGATACTTTTGTTTAATCTTGATTAGAGTAACAATTAATCCATTTAATTTAATCACAGTTGGTTTTAATATCATCCTGTCACTTGATATACCTAGACCGAGTTTATTCGATTTAGCTCATATTCAGAGTTACTCACCCTCAGGCAGGTTGCAGATTACAATTTTGTCGTTTAAAGAACATTTTTATATGAAACTTAAATGTATGATTAGTTAATGTAAATGTATGTCCAAAAATATGATGCAATCTATCATATCTAGTATAAATAATAAGTAAGGAGGAGAAAGCAGGAGGGTTTGCTTATCTCAGCAATAAATATTGATCTGACTCGGCCAGACAGATAAAGGCCAATCTAATTTTTTTCGGCATCGGGTGGCTTATTTTGAATATTTAGGTTGACCTAATATCAATCGGATGTATCTATAGTTCAGATAAATGTGGTTGTTTGTGATTATGAAGATAATATGGACAGAGAAATAGGGATAAATACAGGAAGTATATAAGTAATAAAAATGTGTGAATTATCATTTTGTGAACATGGAAGTGCAAACTTATATAAACATGATTTGATGTAATCATGAGACAGTTCATTTGATCTATGCTAACATGTCATCAATAATTATGTAGGAAGCTGATTTGGTGAATATGAGAGAAGATGAGGGTCAGCAGAGCGTAGAGGAGGAAAGTGTGGTAATGTTCGTGGGGAGTGAAGTGGGAAGTGACATGTAAGATATTTTATGATTTAATTGACATCGCAGTTGTGGCTTCCATTTAAACTCCTTTAAAACAATATTTGTATGAAACAAACTTCTCGATCTTAGAATATCAATTTCTTGCAGAATTCTGGTACACTTTTATCAAACAGAGCTGTGTCTAATATAACTTTCTAGAGAAAAATAATTTGAAATAGCCTTACAATAAAGTAAAAACGGAACAGGTTGCCTCACTGAACCAGACAATATTTTGCTCTCAAATTTAACAACAGATACCACTTCCTGAGATTACTGAGATGCTAATGTAATGATTTCTTGTCTAAGAATAATTGGAATCGATCAGTGTTCATTGATTGAAGAGTATTATTTTCTGTTGCAGCACCAGAAAGAGATCAGGACCAAGGGGACTTGTGACCAGATTCAGGAAAAGCATCAGAAGGTTTAGCAGGTAAGGATTCAAACATTGACAGCCCACAAGCAGTTAAAAATTACGCCACTTAATTTAGCTGGTTGCCTCTCCCATGACATTTGATGGACTCAAATGCGAATTGCTTGAGTTTATCTTCAATATTGTGGAAACTGATCCAGACGGTAAAGTGACAGATTATCAGGGTCAGGATAGTAAGGGTGTAGCTTTAATTCTTACTTGTGTCAATTATGTTTCTTCTAATTGCGACTCATTTTTAGACATAATGAAAATATTGACTGATGACCAATTGTAACTACATATTGCAAATTTCGCTGAATATAAAACAAATGAATTTATTATATCTGTAGGTTATGTCGTTTGAAAATATATGTTCTCAATCATTAGATATTAGGAAGAGCCCATATGTAACAAAAAAATACACCCACAGAATTATCCATAATGTAGGTCTTAAAAACAAAAAATTCTAAACATTAATATTTATATTATATGATAGCATATTATTTGATCATATGACAATATTCCAAAGGGCTGCTCACTAGACCAGCATACACTTGAATTTGAATTGTCAGCTAGTAAATACCATCCAATATATCACCTTTGGACATCATATACTGTAATGGTACCTGGTGTGTTAACTCAACACTCAGATTTTTATAACCGAATGTACAAACTAGATCCTTTAGTAATCTGCTGCCCTTTTCATTTTAGAAGCATACGGCACAGATCAGTTCGCTGCATATGAGAACACGTCTACGTTCTATTATAATTTCCTTTTTGTTTCACATCTGTATATAGTCCAATATTTCACTCCTCAAAATATAATTTCTTGTTTCAAATTCACCGCAGATCTACTGTATAAATTATTTTAGGCCTACATGATGCAGATAGTTCTAAGCAAGAAGAGCTATCAACATTCTCAGCCAGACTATCAGACTAGTTTAGTTACCAAATCGAGACTGATATACTTCATATGTCAGTTAAAAAGGGAATATGTTAGCACCTATCAGCATTAACTTCTTTCTGAATTTCTGATCAGCTAAACCAGACTGGTCAGGAATAGAATAAAATGCTAAAGAAAACGACAAATCAAAGGAAATAAGAAGCATCTGATATAACATACCAGACATTGAAAACGGGTGAAAATATACTGCGATGAACATCTTGATATCTCTGCTTTTACAAAGATGAAAAAAATACAATCAACGGTACTCAAACACAAATCTTTGAGGCAATAGTTATACACAATATTGGTATCAACTCTGCCTAATATGCTTTTCACTAGGCTCTGTTTTAAACAACTGCCAAGACAACTCCGCTACCTAATGAGAAGCAGTACTGGTGATTGGTAGGCTGTAAGATGTGACATGATTTTGCTCGGTATGAATTCAGTATGAATCTTTATAGCTATGATAATCACCAAAAGAGGTAAGTCGGTCATCCCTAATATTGTCCACCCTCCTCCTCGGCATTAAGAGATAAACTAGAGACAATCCAACGCAGTGCCACTAAGATCATTACCCCCCCCCCCCCCCCCCGATATGAGTCACACTGATATGTTAGCTCTCCATTATATTCCACTACTCAATGATTTTATTGTTTCTAGCTGTGCCAAACATTTTGAAAGTATTTCTTGTAGCCAGTGTCATCCACTTTTTAGTCGCATTAGTATCAATTATCGCAAGAGATCCTCCCGTGCTAACAATATATGCACCAAATACCGTCCGGAAATATCCCGGACCAAGAAACGCTCAAAAACCTTACTTGGTACTATGTCAGTATGGTGGTTGTATTGTATATTGGCAACAGTCTTTATTTAATTGTACCCTGGAATTGACAAACAAAATTATTAGTCAAGTGAAGCATGGATGGTAAAATAGGGAACAATAGTAATTATCTCATTATGAATGTTGTATGAGTAATCTGTGCTTTAAAATGGTCAGAACGGTTAAAATGTGGCAACAACAAAATTGAACAGTGCAAAATCTATGTGTGGTTAAAATATGCCACAATATTATGAAATCCAAATTCTGTGTATAAAATGAGTACGCAGTATTACAAAATGAAATGGTCAGATGTCATTCAAATATTAAAGCCTGGTACCCATCAACTGCATAACTGTCCCAGGAACTCATCCGCGATCATGCACGACCACTTGTGCATTACTGTGATTGATGGGTACAAAATACACAGAGATAGTGTGTTTACAAATACCTTCGCACGATATTAGAATTGATTCTACTATCGTGCGATATGTTGTGCTGCATTTTGTGGTACCCACAAATTCTTTAATGATTGCCAGTGCAAAATCTTAGAAATTCCTGAGATTAATTAAAAAAGCACATTGGTGGGTACAAGGCTTAAACTCACAATTGTTGGTGTATTAACCACCATCGACAAAATCAGAACAGGTAATAATGGTATACACTGTTATCATAACTGAGTATAGCAGCGCCCCGACATAATTAGCTCCTAAAACAAATTATTAATCCTAAATATATGCACTGACAGGTTAAAAAATACAAGTACATATAACAAAACTGAGAAATAAATTAATCAGTCTCAAACAATCCGAGATAGAACTTTACATCATAGCGCCGGTCAGCAATGACAATTATATATAAATAAATAATCGGGTAGCCTCACAACGCGTTGAATATAAGAACGGAGTTGAGAATAAACAAAATAACGTAGCGTCACAATCGGTAGAATTATACATTTGCAGTGGAAGTTACGCAGTCGACAAGTATAAATAACAGAAGAAAACTCACCATAAATATTATATAGATTGACTTGAAGCTATTTATAGTGATGATAATACTGTGTATATCGTAAGATAAGTCCAGAATCAAGTACATAATATAATAGTTGAGTCTGGATAATAAGATGTCGGCTGAGCGGGCATGAGCCCTAGATGTTGACGGTTCGAAGGCTACTACTACACTGAAGTATAGTGTTATTATTTATGGAAATCAGGAGCGACATTAGCATTTGGCATTTAGCATGTCGCTCCTTATTTCCATAAATTGCTAAAGGCACAAAATTGCCAAATTGCTCAGAGGGGATGCAACTCCTTGGTTCAAATGGTGTTGCACTGTTTTGAGTTGAGATTGTCCTACCTCAGGACACAACTTGAATGACTACTGTATAACCTAATATGCTACTGGCCTACTATATTGACGCACTCAGTTTATGACAACCCCCCTTCCAGTAGTTGTTTCCTTTCACATCATACTCAACATCGACTTGATAAAGCTTGTCAAAACATTCTACATCTCTTAGTTCTAGGGTTGTACTCCAACAGGCAGGACAAATATACTAATCAACGTCCGCTGTACATATCCGCTGACATGCATTGTAATGTTAAAGCTTGAGATCGGTATGAAAGTTCACACCCTGATTTCAACTGAACTGTAATAAGAATGCTCTCCCTTTTTTATAATACCCCCAAACCCGGCAGCCTGTTCAACAATATGATTTGACGCTTAAACTGCACTGGCAGTTTCAGGCGGTCATGGCCCGATCCCTGAAGAGGATGTGGTTTCTGATATCCCATTAAGGTGCTAGGATGTGCCGATGATGTGGGTATTTTGAGTTATTCACATCTGACCATACCTGAACTGACCTAGCTTAGTTTGCCTATCTCCTAATTTTTGTACCTGATCTGACCTGGGCTGATCTGACCCACTTCTTAACCCTCGGACAACTGAGAAGAAAGCTTAGTGATAGGGAATCTGACTGGTGGGAGACCAGAGAGGAAACCTGACATAGAGGACTTGCTGTTTTAGGTGGTCGTTTTATAATGACAGTGGCTATGTTGCCTAGGGCCCTGGTATTTTTCACTGTATACGTCGCAAAACTATGGCTCAAAACAAGTGAATTTGCATTTGATGATGTAAATAAACCCTTATAAGCGGAGGTCCCAAGGTATCTCACATAGCGAATTAGCAGACGGCTGATCAGCATGAAACAATCTATATACCATCTCAGTAGTGGATGATGATCAGTTATCAAGTTATAGCAGATAACAGATTAGGATCACCAATATTTATATACCACTCCAGTAGTGGATGATACTTATTTATCACATAATAGCGGGTTAGGAGAGGTAAGGAGCCACTATACCACCTCAGAAGGGAAAGATACAAAGTATATATCACATTACAATATCTTATTATGGCAGTTAGCAGAGAGGAGACTACTCCCACACTAGGAAATTGATCATATAAGATTTCCATCTCCTGCTCTCAGTCCTACGGAAGATATTTATATTCGAATTGCTGCACATATATGGTGCACATATTATATGAATATAATAACCGCGCAGCTGAAATTCTTATTCCAATAAGTGTTTGCTTCTCTTGTTGCAGTTAACGAGGGGTGTAAAAATCTGCATAATGAGTTGGAGTTGATTTCTATATG
The DNA here is from genome assembly GCA_914767715.1 of Membranipora membranacea. NCBI lineage: Eukaryota > Metazoa > Bryozoa > Gymnolaemata > Cheilostomatida > Membraniporidae > Membranipora > Membranipora membranacea. Next base: position 20,314,496 of record OU612073.1, read on the forward strand.
GTCATCTTCGTCTGAAACATGAAGTAAGGCAACATAGACACATATCAGCCTCGAGTTAATAGCAGTCTGATAGCATTTAGCAAAGTCTCTGGGGTGGGGGAGGGGGACCTGGCAACAACGAGCTCTACCTAAGATTTGAGTTTTATCACATTTGTTCAGTTTATAACAGACACATATACTTATCATAGCTCCCTAGACAGGACTATAACTTATGGTAAGGCTTCACTGATAAAAATATGACTGTGCTGCATTGTGCTAGCAGGCAACACTCTACCACAACCACATCGACTGGGTAAAACGGTCATTCAGGATGCCTTCTGTAGGTTGTTAAAGCAAGGAGTACCTGACTGGTTCGAGTTAATTAATGTATGAATTATGAAGGTTGAAAGGAGTATGAAGACAATACTGTACGTCATAAAGATATTACATGTGAAAGTCTGGTCCATTGTGGCATTAACAGCTTGTCAGAAATAAGAAAGCTTTGACTATGATAGGGGTATGACACAATGGGGAAAGATTTCCACCAACCCATAATAGTGGCCTGCATTGAATAGCTCAATGGCAATTGACAAATAGAGCGCTTGCATTTTTGTAGGATGACATAGGATAATCATTTCTAACATCTGAATTAAGGGATTTGTGTCCCCTCTAGCATTTGGCATTTAGCATTTTCGTGCCTTTAGCATTTGGCATTTACCATGTCGCTCCTGATTTCCATAATTAATTGATTCTTTGATGCATAGATAAATGAGAGTGATGAGTGGACAACCACAAATTGTAATACTGACACACCGGAGGGATAGATGTTGGCAGAATTCGATGCGGGGGAAGCTGGACGCGCAAGGAGGGCCCCAGCCCTTCGCAGCGTGGCCCAGATTCGATGCGGGGGAAGCTGGACGCGCAAGGAGGGCCCCAGCCCTTCGCAGCGTGGCCCAGATTCGATGCGGGGGGAAGCTGGACGCGCAAGGAGGGCCCCAGCCCTTCGCAGCGTGGCCCAGATTCGATGCGGGGGAAGCTGGACGCGCAAGGAGGGCCCCAGCCCTTCGCAGCGTGGCCCAGATTCGATGCGGGGGAAGCTGGACGCGCAAGGAGGGCCCCAGCCCTTCGCAGCGTGGCCCAGATTCGATGCGGGGGAAGCTGGACGCGCAAGGAGGGCCCCAGCCCTTCGCAGCGGTGGCCCAGATTCGATGCGGGGGAAGCTGGACGCGCAAGGAGGGCCCCAGCCCTTCGCAGCGTGGCCCAGATTCGATGCGGGGGAAGCTGGACGCGCAAGGAGGGCCCCAGCCCTTCGCAGCGTGGCCCCTGATTCGATGCGGGGGAAGCTGGACGCGCAAGGAGGGCCCCAGCCCTTCGCAGCGTGGCCCAGATTCGATGCGGGGAAGCTGGACGCGCAAGGAGGGCCCCAGCCCTTCGCAGCGTGGCCAGCTTCGATGCGGGGGGAAGCTGGACCGCGCAAGGAGGGCCCCAAGCCCTTCGCAGCGTGGCCCAGATTCGATGCGGGGGAAGCTGGACGCGCAAGGAGGGCCCCAGCCCTTCGCAGCGTGGCCCAGATTCGATGCGGGGGAAGCTGGACGCGCAAGGAGGGCCCCAGCCCTTCGCAGCGTGGGCCCAGATTCGATGCGGGGGGAAGCTGGACGCGCAAGGAGGGCCCCAGCCCTTCGCAGCGTGGCCCAGATTCGATGCGGGGGAAGCTGGACGCGCAAGGAGGGCCCCAGCCCTTCGCAGCGTGGCCCAGATTCGATGCGGGGGAAGCTGGACGCGCAAGGAGGGCCCCAGCCCTTCGCAGCGTGGCCCAGATTCGATGCGGGGGAAGCTGGACGCGCAAGGAGGGCCCCAGCCCTTCGCAGCGTGGCCCAGATTCGATGCGGGGGAAGCTGGACGCGCAGGAGGGGCCCCAGCCCTTCGCAGCGTGGCCCAGATTCGATGCGGGGGAAGCTGGACGCGCAAGGAGGGGCCCCAGCCCTTCGCAGCGTGGCCCAGATTCGATGCGGGGGAAGCTGGACGCGCAAGGAGGGCCCCAGCCCTTCGCAGCGCGGCCCAGATTCGATGCGGGGGAAGCTGGACGCGCAAGGAGGGCCCCAGCCCTTCGCAGCGCGGCCCAGATTCGATGCGGGGGAAGCTGGACGCGCAAGGAGGGCCCCAGCCCTTCGCAGCGCGGCCCAGATTCGATGCGGGGGAAGCTGGACGCGCAAGGAGGGCCCCAGCCCTTCGCAGCGCGGCCCAGATTCGATGCGGGGGAAGCTGGACGCGCAAGGAGGGCCCCAGCCCTTCGCAGCGCGGCCCAGATTCGATGCGGGGGAAGCTGGACGCGCAAGGAGGGCCCCCAGCCCTTCGCCAGCGCGGCCCAGATTCGATGCGGGGGAAGCTGGACGCGCAAGGAGGGCCCCAGCCCTTCGCAGCGCGGCCCAGATTCAATGCGGGGGAAGCTGGACGCGCAAGGAGGGCCCCAGCCCTTCGCAGCGCGGCCCAGATTCAATGCGGGGGAAGCTGGACGCGCAAGGAGGGCCCCAGCCCTTCGCAGCGCGGCCCAGATTCAATGCGGGGGAAGCTGGACGCGCAAGGAGGGCCCAGCCCGTCGCAGCGCGGCCCCAGATTCAATGCGGGGGGAAGCTGGACGCGCAAGGAGGGCCCCAGATTCGATGCGGGGGAAGCTGGACGCGCAAGGAGGGCCCCAGCCCTTCGCAGCGCGGCCCAGATTCGATGCGGGGGAAGCTGGACGCGCAAGGAGGGCCCCAGCCCTTCGCAGCGCGGCCCAGATTCAATGCGGGGGAAGCTGGACGCGCAAGGAGGGCCCCAGCCCTTCGCAGCGCGGCCCAGATTCAATGCGGGGGAAGCTGGACGCGCAAGGAGGGCCCCAGCCCTTCGCAGCGCGGCCCAGATTCAATGCGGGGGAAGCTGGACGCGCAAGGAGGGCCCCAGCCCTTCGCAGCGCGGCCCAGATTCAATGCGGGGGAAGCTGGACGCGCAAGGAGGGCCCCAGCCCTTCGCAGCGCGGCCCAGATTCAATGCGGGGGAAGCTGGACGCGCAAGGAGGGCCCCAGCCCTTCGCAGCGCGGCCCAGATTCAATGCGGGGGAAGCTGGACGCGCAAGGAGGGCCCCAGCCCTTCGCAGCGCGGCCCAGATTCAATGCGGGGGAAGCTGGACGCGCAAGGAGGGCCCCAGCCCTTCGCAGCGCGGCCCAGATTCAATGCGGGGGAAGCTGGACGCGCAAGGAGGGCCCCAGCCCTTCGCAGCGCGGCCCAGATTCAATGCGGGGGAAGCTGGACGCGCAAGGAGGGCCCCAGCCCTTCGCAGCGCGGCCCAGATTCAATGCGGGGGAAGCTGGACGCGCAAGGAGGGCCCCAGCCCTTCGCAGCGCGGCCCAGATTCGATGCGGGGGAAGCTGGACGCGCAAGGAGGGCCCCAGCCCTTCGCAGCGCGGCCCAGATTCGATGCGGGGGAAGCTGGACGCGCAAGGAGGGCCCCAGCCCTTCGCAGCGCGGCCCAGATTCGATGCGGGGGAAGCTGGCCGCGCAAGGAGGGCCCCAGCCCTTCGCAGCGCGGCCCAGATTCGATGCGGGGGAAGCTGGCCGCGCAAGGAGGGCCCCAGCCCTTCGCAGCGCGGCCCAGATTCGAGGCGGGGGAAGCTGGCCGCGCAAGGAGGGCCCCAGCCCTTCGCAGCGCGGCCCAGATTCGATGCGGGGGAAGCTGGCCGCGCAAGGAGGGCCCCAGCCCTTCGCAGCGCGGCCCAGATTCGATGCGGGGGAAGCTGGCCGCGCAAGGAGGGCCCCAGCCCTTCGCAGCGCGGCCCAGATTCGATGCGGGGGAAGCTGGCCGCGCAAGGAGGGCCCCAGCCCTTCGCAGCGTGGCCCAGATTCGATGCGGGGGAAGCTGGCCGCGCAAGGAGGGCCCCAGCCCTTCGCAGCGTGGCCCAGATTCGATGCGGGGGAAGCTGGCCGCGCAAGGAGGGCCCCAGCCCTTCGCAGCGTGGCCCAGATTCGATGCGGGGGAAGCTGGCCGCGCAAGGAGGGCCCCAGCCCTTCGCAGCGTGGCCCAGATTCGATGCGGGGGAAGCTGGCCGCGCAAGGAGGGCCCCAGCCCTTCGCAGCGTGGCCCAGATTCGATGCGGGGGAAGCTGGCCGCGCAAGGAGGGCCCCAGCCCTTCGCAGCGTGGCCCAGATTCGATGCGGGGGAAGCTGGCCGCGCAAGGAGGGCCCCAGCCCTTCGCAGCGTGGCCCAGATTCGATGCGGGGGAAGCTGGACGCGCAAGGAGGGCCCCAGCCCTTCGCAGCGCGGCCCAGATTCGATGCGGGGGAAGCTGGACGCGCAAGGAGGGCCCCAGCCCTTCGCAGCGCGGCCCAGATTCGATGCGGGGGAAGCTGGACGCGCAAGGAGGGCCCCAGCCCTTCGCAGCGCGGCCCAGATTCGATGCGGGGGAAGCTGGCCGCGCAAGGAGGGCCCCAGCCCTTCGCAGCGTGGCCCAGATTCGATGCGGGGGAAGCTGGCCGCGCAAGGAGGGCCCCAGCCCTTCGCAGCGTGGCCCAGATTCGATGCGGGGGAAGCTGGCCGCGCAAGGAGGGCCCCAGCCCTTCGCAGCGTGGCCCAGATTCGATGCGGGGGAAGCTGGCCGCGCAAGGAGGGCCCCAGCCCTTCGCAGCGTGGCCCAGATTCGATGCGGGGGAAGCTGGCCGCGCAAGGAGGGCCCCAGCCCTTCGCAGCGTGGCCCAGATTCGATGCGGGGGAAGCTGGCCGCGCAAGGAGGGCCCCAGCCCTTCGCAGCGTGGCCCAGATTCGATGCGGGGGAAGCTGGCCGCGCAAGGAGGGCCCCAGCCCTTCGCAGCGTGGCCCAGATTCGATGCGGGGGAAGAACTTGCCCCCTTTTAAATGCCCAGATTCGATGCGGGGGAAGAACTTGCCCCCACTTGCCCCCACTTGCCCCCACTTGCCCCCACTTGCCCCCACTTGCCCCCACTTGCCCCCACTTGCCCCCACTTGCCCCCACTTGCCCCCACTTGCCCCCACTTGCCCCCACTTGCCCCCACTTGCCCCCACTTGCCCCCACTTGCCCCCACTTGCCCCCACTTGCCCCCACTTGCCCCCACTTGCCCCCACTTGCCCCCACTTGCCCCCACTTGCCCCCACTTGCCCCCACTTGCCCCCACTTGCCCCCACTTGCCCCCACTTGCCCCCACTTGCCCCCACTTGCCCCCACTTGCCCCCACTTGCCCCCACTTGCCCCCACTTGCCCCCACTTGCCCCCACTTGCCCCCACTTGCCCCCACTTGCCCCCACTTGCCCCCACTTGCCCCCACTTGCCCCCACTTGCCCCCACTTGCCCCCACTTGCCCCCACTTGCCCCCACTTGCCCCCACTTGCCCCCACTTGCCCCCACTTGCCCCCACTTGCCCCCACTTGCCCCCACTTGCCCCCACTTGCCCCCACTTGCCCCCACTTGCCCCCACTTGCCCCCACTTGCCCCCACTTGCCCCCACTTGCCCCCACTTGCCCCCACTTGCCCCCACTTGCCCCCACTTGCCCCCACTTGCCCCCACTTGCCCCCACTTGCCCCCACTTGCCCCCACTTGCCCCCACTTGCCCCCACTTGCCCCCACTTGCCCCCACTTGCCCCCACTTGCCCCCACTTGCCCCCACTTGCCCCCACTTGCCCCCACTTGCCCCCACTTGCCCCCACTTGCCCCCACTTGCCCCCACTTGCCCCCACTTGCCCCCACTTGCCCCCACTTGCCCCCACTTGCCCCCACTTGCCCCCACTTGCCCCCACTTGCCCCCACTTGCCCCCACTTGCCCCCACTTGCCCCCACTTGCCAAGCGGAAGCAAGGGGAAGCAAGGGGAAGGTGTAGGCATGCGGAAGTGTGTGGGTGCAAGCGGAAGTAAGTGTAGGCATGTGGAAGCAGATGGATGCAAGCGGAAGCAAGTGTAGGCAAGCGGAAGTAAGCGTAGGCAAGCGGAAGTAAATGTAGGCAAGTGGAAGTAAATGTTGGCAAGAGGAAGTAATTGGATGCAAGTGATAGTAAGTGTAGGCAAGCGGAAGTAAGTGTAAGCAAGCGGAAGTAAGTGTGGGCAATCGAAAGCAAGTGGATGCAAGAGGAAGTAAGTGTAGGCAAGCGAAAGTAAGCGTAGGCAAGCGGAAGTAAGTGAAGGCAAGCGGAAGTAAATGTAGGCAAGCGGAAGTAAGTGGATGCAAGCGGAAGTAAGTGTAGGCAAGCCGGAAGTAAGTGAAGGCAAGCGGAAGTAAATGTAGGCAAGCGGAAGTAAATGTGGGCAAGCGGAAGTAAATGTGGGCAAGAGGAAGTAAGTGGATGTAAGTGGAAGTAAGTGCAGGCAAGCGGAAGTAAGCGCAGGCAAGCGGAAGTAAGCGAAGGTAAGCGGAAGTAAGTGAAGGCAAGCGGAAGTAAATGTAGGCAAGCGGAAGTAAATGTGGGCAAGAGGTAGTAAGTGGATGCAAGTGGAAGTAAGTGTAGGCAAGCGGAAGTAGGTGAGGGCAAGAGGAAGTAAGTGGATGCAAGTGGGGGCAAGTGTAGGCAAGCGGAAGTAGGTGAGGGCAAGAGGAAGTAAGTGTGGGCAAGCGAAAGCAAGTGGATGGAAGAGGAAGTAAGTGTAGGCAAGCGGAAGTAAGCATAGGCAAGCGGAAGTAAGTGAAGGCGAGCGGAAGTAAATGTAGGCAAGCGGAAGTAAGTGGATACAAGCGGAAGTAAGTGTAGGCAAACGGAAGTAAGCGTAAGCAAGCGGAAGTAAGTGAAAGCAAGCGGAAGTAAATGTAGGCAAGCGGAAGTAAATGTGGGCAAGAGGAAGTAAGTGGATGCAAGTGGAAGTAAGTGTAGGCAAGCGGAAGTAGGTGAGGGCAAGAGGAAGTAAGTGGATGCAAGTGGGGGCAAGCGGAAGTAAGTGGGTGCAAGCGGAAGTAAATGGGTGCAGGCGGAAATAAGTGGATGCAAGCAGAAATAAGTGGATGCAAGCAGAAGTAAGTGTGGGCAAGCGGAAGTAAATGTAGGCAAGCGGAAGTAAATGTGGGCAAGAGCAAGTAAGTGTGGGCAAGCGGAAGTAAGTGTAGGCAAGCGAATGTAGGTGAGGGCAAGTGGTAGTAAGTGGAGGTTAGTGGAAGTCAGTGTAGGCAAGCGAAAGTAAGTGGATGCAAGAGGAAGTAAGTGTAGCCAAGAGGAAGTAAGTGTAGCCAAGAGGAAGTGAGTGTAGCCAAGAGGAAGTGAAAGCGAGCCGAACTGAGTGTCGGCAAGCGGAAGTAAGTGTAGGCAAACGGACATAGTAAGGTTAGTAGGTTCATCGAGGCGAGTTGAGGTAAGTGTAAGCAAGGTGAGGCAGCTGTGGGCAAATGGTAAGTGAAGGCAGGTTAAGGCAAGTAGAAGTAGTTGAAGACCATGTCACTGCATTATAGTGCTGATTATTGGAGGTGTGTTTGGTAAGTCAAAGTAAGAGAAGCTAAGCGAGTGAATGTGTGGAAGAGCTGTAAAGATAGATTAGTAGAAGTTTAATTAGGTAAGTAGAGGTAAGAATATGTAGGAGTTGACAAGTGAATGAAGGTACAGATATAGGTATATAGGTATAGATACATAACCATATGGGCGAGTGTATGTAGGTTGAGGCACGCATAATTAGGTGTAGGTAGATGTTGGTTGCCGTAGGTATTCAAGAGGAAAAAAATGGTGTTTTATTGTAAAGTACTGACATTTACCATAGACACACAAGAGAAGACGTTTGGAGATGTTTATATAGTGATGATCAATAGCTTCGTTGAGAGAAAGGAATGCAGAATCGTGTGATAATGAAGGATAAGTCACAACTTGAATTCAGTTCATAATATTATTGAGTTTAGGTTGAAGTTCCAGATGAACAACATTCTTCCAATTCCTATCGAACCATTATACTTTTTTCCCGCTGAAACTTTATTCGTTAACGCAATGTAGTTATTGCATGATAGTGTCACACACCGCACACTCAGATCGAAAATGAGTCAAACTAACCAACAAAATTATAACTGCACAAAATGAAATAATAATGCAAAACCAAATATGATCAAGGTGCCACTTATGGCCTCCTTTATTCAACAATGAATATAATATAAAATGAATAATATTTCCAAGAATGTCTTCATGTTGCCCTTGATCAATGGTTTTCATAAAGAAATGTTGTTGCCTCTTCATCGGTCATAAAAAGAAAATCTATTTTGTATTATCTTTATGATGTACTTATGGCTTCAATCTAAACATTCCATTATTGACAAAAGAATAAATATACCTGGAGTTGTTGGCAGATCTTTAGTGTTGGTTATTGAAGAGTTTGTTTTTCATTTACTGAAGTTCACTGCAATAGTAACGCTCTGATGCATTTCTGTAGGGCGTAGGTCACACAATGGCTACAAATAACAGATGGAGGAGATTTGAATCAAGCTCATGAGTATATTTTCCCAAACTGCCTGAGCTGGAATGATGCGAATATATAATATATTTAGACCTGAGATCCCTTCGTGGTGTGTGCTAAAATCTAGAAGTGAACACCTGAATATACTTTAATTGGCCATTCAGGAATCTGATTTGCAGCTGTGATATGAAATATGTAACATCAATTAAATTGAAATGATATGTACTCACATTTTGTCAGTTACAGAGATTGCCATAATATATTCATGGATGCAGAGAACTTGCGCGGATCAACCAGCGACGAAACGAGAAAAACTCAATCCTACTAAGTCTGGCAGGCCGATATTACCACTGACCATCTTATTGCTCACCAAGTGTGAGATATCTGCAGCATATCACCTACAATAATATAGAAATATGGTGAGAGCATGTTCTCAGCATTAAATGACAGACAGTCATTCTAGTTTCCAATTAGTCTTGTTCACGCGGCCAAAACCTGTGGCCGCGTGAACAAGGCTAGTTTCCAATAGATAGCACCGCTATTTCTCTTACAACCATGGACTCCAATTAGGGTATCATATCGCATTATCAGGTCATGCTTACACTATAATACCTGAAAATGGATAGTTGATTGTGATTAGTTGACAGCAAATTGTGCCAGATAATAAAAGATGATCATTGTTATCTGCATAAACAGATTAGCAAATTAAATTTTTGGGTGTTATTGTAGACAGCAGGATCACTCTAAGAAACACTCTCAGCCCTAGCCTCTTACTTAATGGATCAGTTATTTCTTTCTGTGAGACTACTAAATATCTTGGTATTGAGATTGACCAGGAGCTCAGATTTGAAGCCCACATCTCAAATGTAGTTCGTAAGGCAATTCAAAGAATGTAATTAAAAACTCTCTGTTTTTGAGTACCAAGCCACTAGCATGCATGCTTTTTAAAAGTTTAATTGTGTCACTTAAATGTATTGACTACCAGTCCTCTATCCTGCCATTTACCAACGAGATAAGAAGGACCCTAAATACCGCACTGCCTGGGGCAAAGACTGCTTTTTGAGACGCATGTGCATTTATATTAATAATACAATTTTTTAACTTTACTTTTTAATAATACTATTTTTGCATGCAAGGCAACTTCATTATTTTTTTAGCAGAGTACGTGTACCAGCAAGCTTTTTCTCGCAACTTTTACAGTTAGTGATAGAATACAAATCAATCAACTATAATTGCACATCGTGCTTGTATCTAATAGAAGTTCTCAAACATATGAGCATGGATGGGAAGGTAAAAAAATATTCTATGTAGCAAACATCAAATCTTTCATAGCCTATGCCTCTGCAAAATACAATACGCTTGCAGATGCAGAAAAAGTTTAACTTGAACAAATTTAACGTTCTGCAACACTCTTTTTGCAATGAAATATCAAGGCCAGCTAACAATATCGAGTTATCTATTCCATTTGGACTTGAAGAAGGAGTCCTGTACTACTCCTCAGTCCTCACATTGCCTGACCTCATTATATTTTCAGTTCATGACTACCAGTTAAAGCTAGTTCATTCTCACCTTTGAAAATTGTAAGGCCAGTAGAGCGAACTGAAGTTCAAGTCCGGATATAATATCATGAGAGGTACTGATTTGTTATTGTTTCTTTTTCAACAGCCAGAGTCTGTGCTTCATAAAAGAGTGTCCAAGTAAAACGTGATGTCTCTATAACATGACAATACAGATTTCTCTTCTGGAACACCTAGAAATTAAAATGATGTGATTACAAAACTGTGGATAGTTAATTAATGTAGAAAATGATATTATCTTTATTTAGTCATCCTAGATCATATCATGACACTTCAGGTCAATGATTATGAAAGAGTTGACCTTATCTTTTATTGAGTTCAAGATGGCAATATAATAGCGGCTATTTTGTTACATTGCATGTTTCGTGTTGAGATGTTAGACAAAACCTTTCTACGTCTATGGCTGAGACCATACATAATTATTAGGTTTATTATAAGGGCAATAGGTAAACAGGTTGTATCAATAATAATTTATTCCATCTCAAAAAGTTTGAGTGGAAGCTTCAATGACAAAGTCCACAACGTCATGTTATGGAAATCCAAGAATACTCACATTATTTTTGTGTTAGATTTAATATGTGAAAATTGAAACAAGTTCTTCCTTTGCAGCGACCCTTCTGTTTTATCTACAGTCATGATAACGCTAAAGCGTTATATACCATATGTACATATTAGCCACCATCTGTCGTTTCAGCTCGTGACTACAAAACATAATTCAGGATGTTGTTGGTGTAAATGGGTCCTATTCATAAATAGTAATTTTGCGACATAGATAGCTGGTAATGTCTTCTAGAGAAAAAACTAGTTCATCGAGGCTTGAAATATTGCCCTTTTATTTTCACAAAATTGTAAAATATTCTACCTTCTTCATGCTTAAGTTTTTTCATATCTCATGGAGTGCCAGAAGGTTAGGCAGAAGCTGATACCAGTGCCAATGATCATTCCGCTCTCAGCATGAGATGTCTTCTCTCCCTATTTATAAGAGTTCAAGTGAGATAGTGGTGTTTGAAACACTGTATTAAATGTACCTCCGGTCAGATGTCCGTGACCATCATTGGCCTTTGGCAGAGAGATCTTAAATCTATCATGGGCACCTACTCCTCATCAAACTTTATCAAAATACTTATTTTCAATTTTTGCATCCTGTTGTTTTAGCTCAACTGTAGCAGTTGAGGAGTTGAAATCTATGGCATTTTAATTGTTCCATATTGCTTTATATAATGTGGCAAACAAATTTAAAAGCTTACGTTTATCGTATGCTTGGGTTTGTAAGACCCCTTTACAAAGGAGAATGAGTTTTACGCCCTGAAAAAGGTGGACAATTGTTTCCACCGGGCACCCTGAACAAAAGGCGCATGTGATATTGGCCTTTGAAAGTTTTTATCTTTTTTTTTGTATTCTCCTGCTTTAAGACTTTCAAACGCTAGATGCCACATAAAGTCAACTATTGGTACGGATAATACAGAGTCAGTTATTTAACAGTAGCTTCTTCTAGCCATTGATAGAGCGGATTCATGGATACAGGGAGGGGAGATCTTGAATGTGTTATGACTTTTTAGGGTGCTAAGAGACTCCTCGACTTGTTGTTATGGTCATATGATAGTGAAAAAAAAAGAGGCTCCGAGTTCATTTACATCGAGGTAAAGATATCTGTAGACCAAAAAAGAACTTAGGAAGAGCAAGGCATGGGTGCTCCAAAGATTCACAGCTTGGTTGTATAAGATTGTGGAAAAGGACAAAATCATTTATATCTGAGGCCTCCCAGCCCCCTTTCTCTTTTTCAAGTTTGATGGTGATACGTCTCTTAGGCCTTCGCAATAAAATGAAAAAAAAAGAGTAAATAAGGGTTTTGAACCGTGTGGAAAACCTCCTGGTCTGGTGAGAACATAGGAGCTAAAAAGAGAAGAATTGGGAGTATGATGGTATTTATGATCAGGATTTAACCTCTCAAGAGAGCATGGGATGTTTGTAAAACATTTTAGTTTCTTTTCAACTTTTGATATTATTTCTGTGGTGTTCAGATTTGATTACTGTAATACTCTATTACTGTATTACATATTCACCCATGTACAAACCAAGAGGTGTGATGAGTCTAGCATACATAGCCTATAACTCTCTGCTGGAGGTTAAAGCAGAGGCCACATGATCGTGCAGATTTCCACTAATTCTTGAAAATTAAATTTCATACGAATATTAGCCTGCCACACATGATTGTCATTTCCCAAATTCGTACTAATGACTTATGGGTGTAATCCTACTGTAATCCTCTGCAGCCAATCTAAACCATGGCCTACAGTGATAAATAAAAAATTAAACCAAGGAGAATCTGTTTCTTCTTGTTTATGATACCAACCAGTCCAGTGATTCAGCTTCTGGATATGCTTAGGCTCAACTATCTCTCATATTTATTCAATTTGATACCCCATTAGTCATTGTATCCCTTCTCCCTCTTGCTCCAGTTGTTTACATAGATATGACCTTGACATATCAATCAAAACGAGATAGGAAATCAATCAAATCTGACAGCCAATCAGATAACATTTCGTGAAAATTTATACGATTCGGATTCGTGCATCGTGAACATCAAACGTTTCACGAATTCGTGGAAATCCCTATTCGTACGAAATTATTCGTGAATAATTTATACAAATCGTGAGAAAACAGCCTCGTGTGGCCTTAGCTTAAAAGCTCTATAAATAGAGACCATCTGAAGGTTATATGGAACGAAATAGACGATTCAAAACTCTAGTTACAAATGCTATTGCTGACCCTGGATTACTTAGAGCAAGAAAGAGAGGAAAGTGAGCCGGGGTTCGTGTGAAACATCAGGTTAAAAACTCTTAAGAGTTCCCCTGCCAGCCATCTTACTGACCACTGCACAATCAGTACGCTACAAGCTAGATGAACTGCACGGATTAATACAAACACTTAGGATAAAAAATCTTTCGCAATAACCTATATGACAGAGTCCTGGCTTACACCAGAGATAAATATTAACCTGTATGACAGAGTCCTGGCTTACACCAGAGATAACCTGTATGACAGAGTCCTGGCTTACACCAGAGATAACCTGTATGACAGAGTCCTGGCTTACACCAGAGATAACCTGTATGACAGAGTCCTGGCTTACACCAGAGATAACCTGTATGACAGAGTCCTGGCTTACACCAGAGATAACCTGTATGACAGAGTCCTGGCTTACACCAGAGATAAATATGCGCTGGATTGATTTACAGGGATATGAACAATTTTGTAATTATACTAACAAATCTGTCGGAGGAGGTACTCTCTGTTATGTAGATAAAAACTGGTCAACCAACAACCAAATAATACACGACCACATAGACCCACACTGTGAAATCCTCACTGTAAAATCAAGACCCCACTGGCTGCCTCGCGAGTTCTCATTGATTATATCTGTATACATGTACTGCTATACTCCTTTCACTTGTGACTCTCATCTTAAACCAAATGCAGCTGATACTGCTAAAACTATTACAACCCATGTTAAACATATGAGCAAAGATACCCTGAATCCTGCATACTTGTGATGGGCGATTTTAATGAATTTCTTATCAAACTCAATAACTATTACCAGATGGTCACTAAACACAACCGTGGAAATGAAACACTGGACAAGTGTTATGTCAGGATTCAGAACGCCTTCACACAGTGCAACCAGTTAGCCCAACTTGGATATGCACCTCATACCATCATATGTGCCTCTCTCCAAATCTAAGTTACCGTCCAAGAGCGTGACTACAGTGAGGAAAATTGTGAACATCTATTGGCATGTTTTGAGACCACTAAATGGGCTACTCTACTATGTGATGATGACTCCGTTGATCACCAAACTGGAGTTATAAATGACATTGAGTTTTGCACAGATTTATGCATTACGAGTGAAACTTTCAAAAGAAAACTCAATGAGAAGCCATGGATTACTAAGCAAATCAAGTTTCGTGCTATCTGACTGTTCCATTGCTTTTTGACGTTTTATATACCTTTGATACTGTTTTACTCATTCTAGTTTTTATAGTAAGCAATAAACACATGCAAAAAAAAAAGAAAAAAGATGCACATGCGGATGGAAATCAAAAACTTCATCACAAACTGAAAAATAAAATCTTGAAAAAAAAAACTACTCTCAGAAAAAATCCAACAACACCTAGCTAAAGGAGCTGCAAACCCTTGGCATGATATTAAGACACTAAGTGGATTACAATCTAACGATAGCAGCCCACCACAAGATACTAAATAATATACTGCAGATGATCTGATTACATTCTTTGCTAGATTTGAAAAGCCTAATAATAACCAACAATCATGTCACGAGATTGCTGATATCCCTACAACTCAAACTGCTCCTACTTTTGACATTAATGAGGATACTGTGCTAAAAAGTCTGAAGCGGCTCAACCCTCGAAAAGGTGCTGGTCCTGACAAAGTTATCCCTAAAGTTCCAAAACCTGTTCATCTGGATTATCCTATGTTATCACTAAATTATACTCCCGCTCAATTGAAACTCAAACTACACCTACGACCTGGAAGACTGCTACAATCAAACCACTACCAAAAGTGAACAATCCTGAACAACTTAAACAATATACCGTCCTATTGCTAGCTGCCTGGTGAAAGTATTAGAGAGACTTATAAAGACCTATCTCTCTAACCACACTCCCTTGGATAAATTTCATTCGCTTATCGCTCACATCGCTCAACCCAGGATGCAGTGCTCTGCCTCATTGCAATTGTTACTACCTTTATTGACAAACAAGCTTCTAATTATTCACGATGCCTATTCCTAGATTTTCTTTTGCTTAAATGTCAGTCATCTCGTACCTAAATTACAACATCTGGACTGTAATGTACCTGGATGATTAACCTGTTTCCTCAGTGGTTGAGTTCAAAGAACATTAGTTGATGGCCTTATGTCTGAGCCTATTATCACCAATACAGGCACTCCCCAGGGTTCTGAGTTAGGCCCTCTCTTGTTTTCTTATTTTTGATACTTACGTAATAGAATGTAATTCTGATGAGTCTGATTTGAGTAATTATTTTTCTGGAGTAGATAGAATATCCAATCAATGTAATTCCTTAGACCTTGCGTTGAACCCAAGTAAGACCCAAGAAATGTGGTTTTCTACTAAAAGGATTAAGAGCAATACAGAGCAATGTTTGACACTCAGTATTATTGTTAGCATTATACTTTCAATGAAAAATTATATTGGTATGTTTAGTAAGAAGATTGTAATCAGCAGTTAAAAGAGTAAAGCTGTAGCTCCACGTAACGATTTTTACATCGATTTGGGGTCACGAGTGGTTAATCGGTGGATCTGCACGAGTGATTACTCGTGTTAAGTGGACATCGAACTTGTTGGTCTTTTGCCCGAGTGATCTAGACGATCCTCTATGCTGATTGGTTGTTGATTGCTTGCTTAAATAATTACGCGGTTTAACACGTCATCTATCAAATCGTGACAGGCTATCAAAAATGGAGGAGTTGATAATATCTGTAGTTAAATCACATCCTCCTATTTATGATAAAAAAGACCATAACTACAAAGATAGGAGTGGTGCTGTAGTGAAAATATGGAAGGTAATAGCTGTATCACTTGGAAATGGAAGCTTTCCTGACATGACATCCATAGTATAGCATAGGAAACTCAATTTTACAGAAGAATGAAATTTTATTTGGTGAAGATTTTAAGTGACAAAGACCCGGATTTAATATGACACTATATCCGGTCATTTGTTAACACGCCCATTAAATATCATTGGTCAATCGATTGAACTGAGGGAGTTAATTGGTCAATCTAGGCACCTGGTTTATTACCCCACTATAACTCACTAAACCATCGAGTAATAACTCATAGGCCTGTGTAGCAGTGTGAGATCGGCCTAGCATGTCTAGACATGCCATCGGCCTGTGATTACATCGTTAAGTGGAGCTACAGCTTTACAGGTTTTATTGGGAAGAGTCGTTATTGTCCCCTCCCTATGGAATCAGTACAGCCAATGCTTGAAACTAAGAGAAGGCCGAAGATTACCATGCTGTAAGGTCTCCTTAAAAATGTCTACTATTATGTCAATTATGTTATTGAAAAATTTCTCCAGTAACACCATCCAAGTCTGGTATTTTATTGTTTTCCATCATAGTTTAGTTTTTATAATAGGGTCTTGTACTAGTAGTAGAGCTGTCACTACAGTTGGCTTTGTATAGCTCACTCAAATTTTCAAACCTGGAAGGGTTGTCATTATGTATGATGACAGTTTCTGGGTTTTTAACTGATTCAGTTTTTTTACTAACGTCTGTTTTGTATCCTACCAAAAAATATGCACTGCACTTTTCATCTGACGACTCCTTGAGGAAACCAGATATAAAACGGTTGCTCCTTCAATTCTCAAGTTCTCAAATAATACCAACCTAGTAGTTAAGAAGACCAGGAAAAGACTACATATCATGATTAAGCTATGCCATCTAGGAACATCAGAGCAGCTAAGACTCAACTACTACAAAACTTTCATCAAGAGTTCTCTCCTCTTCCACATGACAATTTATATACCATCACATATCCGACAAAAACAAGCAAGAGCTAGTGGTGTAAAATAATCGGCAGATAAACTAGAATCTAAACGAGAAACTGGAGGCTGCAGTGGTCGATGACAGCATCCTCCTGTATAGAGCTATACCATACAAGAGGGTTCTTTAATCTGCATGCACGATGGTGTTGTACATACAGAAGACCTCCATTATTTATAGTCCTGATCCAAAGGGACTGTGATCAGTCAAAGTCGAAACGACTTTCAGTCCCGGACGGGGTTTGAACCCACAACCGGCTGGTCAAGTGGCAGACACGCTAACCACTGCTCCAAACATCAATAATAAAGCCTGGAGGTTAGAAACTGCACTAGGCGACCCTAACATAACCTCTAAGCTATCAAGCACAGAACAAATCTTAGAAAGAACTGCCTTGGTGCCAAATCAGTAGCCATTCTTTATAAATGATTTAATAGTGAAGCAGTCAATTTTTTTCTTTTATATTTTTATTACCATACATTTTATATCAAATTTTTATCAGCTCACATCTGTTATCAGCAGGGAACATTTCATTTGTCAACATTGACACAATAAAGGCACATACATTCATACAATTCATGTAATTAATTTTTTAAGTGAGGCAATAAGTTGGGTCAGTCTCATTCTCTAATAACATTGTTATTATTTTTAGTCTTTTTTAACATATGAGCAATGTTTGGCACAGACTAATTCTATTCGCCATTTTATTTCATCCGGCCGCTCTCCTGTGGATTTAAAACCTTCTCTAATTATACAACAGCTATCAATTAGGTTTTTCTTTAAAATATTAGTTATTAAATAGACGGGTCTACATGAGTCATCAGGTAATCCTAAATGAAAGTGCACTGCCTTGTAGTCCAAAAAAGGGAAAAAAAAAGAAGATTATTACAGATTTGAAAGCAGGTGATGCAGTAGAAGTGGTTGAGACGGCTGTCTCTGGTTGAGTCACGCTTTACCAAGAATAGTTATGCAAATCAGGGTTTTCCAACTGCAAAGAATCAATTCAAAGTCCAATATTCTCAACCAAACAATCCAACTCATGGGAGCTAATAAGTGGAAGGCTATCCACGCTGATTTTTAGCATACACTTTGATTGAGGGGTGTATGTTGGGTCTATCAGCTGATTAGAAACTATACAGTGTGTTTAAAAAAACAGTAAAACTCCTCTTGAAGTAGAGCATACACACTTATCAGTCCTATCTTACTTTTACTGAAAATTTTATCAATGGCACAAATCTTGCCATTTTCACTTCTATGCACATCGTCAACCAGACAGTCAAGACCAGGTCTAAAAAAAACTGCTGAGAGGAAACAGCGGTAAGATTCACCACTCCATTCAGTGCACTTTTATAGAAGGAAAAAAATCTGATTTCATCCCACTTAGAAGTTTTATTCATCTGTTACGCCTGGTCCTATTTGCTATACAATTAACATTTAGGAATGCAATTGTTAGCTTTGGTATCATAAACGAAAAAGAAAAAAGAGAAGTAAAGGAGATAAAAAAGGAAGGGGGACAGTTGTAATAGAGCCTGGTCTTGTCAAGAGTGAGGGGATGGAGTAAGGAAGGATAAGATGTTTATACTTAACTCTTACTTGGGTATTCAGTCCGCTAAATTAAATTTAACGGGGCAATGGTGTAAATTTTATGGCCGACGAGCTTTAGGATAAAAGAGAGAGTTGTGGCGGTTTTAAAGGTGTTAGTTGAGGGGCCCAGTTTCCAGATTTTTTCGATTGTGGTTTGTGTCATCACATGATGAGGCGAAGAATAGTCAACTCGTGTTGGCGGGAATGTAAGAGGGGACGTGGGGGTCAGGGTATTGTTTTTTGTTCAGTTCTGAATCGACTCGCTGCTCTATTTGTTTGGAGGTGAGCTGTAATTATGCCTCGTACCTCCACATATTGTACAGTTATCAATCCTCTGACATTCCGATTTTTCATGACAGTATTGATGGCATAAATTACATCAGAGAGTGAGGCACCCTGATGTACGATGTCTGATGGCTCATGTTACAGGTTTCTGCTCGGTACCTATAAGCTACACCTCTGCGAGAAACAACAATAAACTGACTAACTCCATTTTCTACGCTAGGAAACTCTTCAAGGAAGAGTTGACAACCTCTCCTCACTTCACTACAATTGCTCAAAGCAGCCCAAAAAGCCTCATCATCCACCATCCAAATGTCCTGACCCACCATGGGGGAAACTTTGAAACCGTAACAAAAACGTATTGATGCAAGTCAGTTCTCAAGCTCCATGTTCTAGCTGCTTTGGTCAGAAAATTAATTGTAGCTTGTTTAATCAGAAATGTTATACCATAACCTTCTTTGAGGGTGACTATACCTTTTAAATCTGTTATTGAAGTATAGTTTTTATTTGCAATGTTATCCTGTCTTGCTATTCCTAACTTTGAGCTTACACAAACAGGTTTTCTGTATCAGCTTTAGCTAAGAACTGATGCACAGTAATTACAGATAAAGCTGAGTAATTCACATGAGTGCAATGTGCCAATAAGTTGATGTACAAAAGCAGAAATCATGTAAGTTTATAACTCACCCGAGAAATAAGAATACATCCACGATATGAGTCGCAGCAGCAAAATATATCGCTTGAGCAAAAAAATCTGAAGTAACAGAGAACTCGACCGTCGTACCTGCTACGTCTGTTACTGTGATCCAGATTCCCCTGTGCCACTTAGGTATGCCCATTGAATTCCATATCTGGAATAGCATCATTAGCTTTCTTTTGCAAAACCTAGTCCCTAGTAGCAATCCCTAGTCCCTAGTAGCAATCTAGTCCCTAGTAGCAATCTAGAAATGCCCTAATCATCGACACTGTATGGGGTATAATTACTGTTTGCAATTTTGTAAACAAGACAATTTTTCAGGCTAATTATTCATGCTACTAGGGACAGCCAATCAGATAGCAGTCAGATGGGTCCCTGTGTTTAGTGTCCTAACCGTATAACGCTATGATACTATTTCCATTCTAAGAGAAGAATCTAATTCAGTGGGTATGCCACATCTTCCCTGATCTGTAGTAATAAACACAATTTAGTAGGCAAAACAGCAGTCACATAAGCTTTAGAATTTTAACAGGGAACCACCATGTAGAAATATGAAGTGTTCACTTAAATTATTTACAAGCTGATGTAATGGAATTTTACGGCTGCTTACAGTGCTTTGGATTCACATGAGAGTTTATAATGCGTCCGACATGGGGACCATTCAGAATTTGACGATGAAAAAAATGATAATGTTTTAATATGGCAATACAGTACAACTCAATACAATAAATATGTGCGTTTGCATTTATTTGGTAGCACTACCTGAATTCGGACAATCATGGTCCTCTTGAGCGGGTACTTGAAAAAAAATCACCTGACTAAAGAATACTTCATTGGGTACTGTAACACACACAAGAGCTTATCGCCAATTTGATTGGGATTTGGAGGCTTTTTCTTAGCAATTTACTAGGTTATATTTCTTGTTCATACCTGATACTACTACAGCTAGCCCTGAATAGTGTTTGAGAAGGCAATCGCGGCCATATGTGATTGTTTAGTGGTGGGTGAACTAAGAAATTGAGTTAAACATTATATATAATTTGGTGTTTAAGTAAAATAAAATAGCAAAATTGCAAAAATCCTAGCTTCCTCACCCCCCCCCCCGTGACACCGTCAGATTCAAAACAGGTTTGAGGTGAAGCCATCAAGATATTTTACCTTAGTTAGTATACATCTGAGTCGGCAGTCGAACCATCCATTAGTTTCATCTCAATCTCTCTCGTCGTGTATAACATCAGTACACAGGTATACAAGCCATGCTAAACCTAAGGCATCAACACTCCTGCTGTCAGCAGAAGCGCAATGTATCTATAATCTGCAAAGTGAGTTTTATAAATTATTTAATAGCAGAATCAACGTTGTAAACTACATACACTGGCCACTTCTCAAACGGCTGCAGTTTCCAGCCAGTCGACTTAAAACTCTAACATTACAAGATCCAAAGCATTATAATGATAAATAGAGTTGTATACATTTTGGGTCAGTAACATTGAAAACATGCGCCCGGCGATCTATATCTGACCTATACAGATCAGGTTTTGAACACATCTGATCATTTTGAATATTATTTGATCAGGTTTATGGTGGAACTGTCAAGCGCCTTACCTAAATGTAGTACTTAGAGTTGACAGTCGAACCATCGAAGCCATACAAAGCCCAGATGTTGTCAGTTGCCCCTGTTGTCAGTAGAATCGCAATACAAATCATCTATAATCTACAAAATGAGTCGTATTAATATTTGATGGCAGAATCGACAGTAGAAACCTACAAACACTGGTGACTTCTCAAACGACTTCACACCCTTGTGAGTCTAACGGTCCAAGTTCCGATGCATTACAATTAATGGTTCTATCACATTTTGGGTCAGAAAACTTGCTGACAGAAATTGAATTCAACTGGCAGGCGACATGCCATCTCCTATCTTATTTTAAAATGTTTATGTCTTACCCTCACAAATGTCAGAGCGTTGTATAAAACTGCAGATCGAAGTGTCAAGAGATGATAACAGTGACATTATCTACATCAAGGTGTAACGTTTTTGTGGAACCATAGCATGTTTAGCGTCTTCTGTCACATGCTTTCAAGTTAACACAGTCTTATATTTAAATATCCGTATACGACTGATGGCTAACAGTTGTTTCTAAAAAAATGTGAATTACACGCTCATTTACGTTTGCATGAAACTTTGTATTCTCTAAAAAGTGTACCAACTTAGCCATTCTTACCTACTTTGGCAACAGTCTTATAACAAACTTTGATGTATGGCCTCTGATAATACCTGTACTATGAAGAAAAGAGATGGAATGCCTTCCGAAAACTATCAAGCTTAACATAATCGTTGCCCATGCTAAAAAGTTAACTGAGGCTGATTGGATCGCCCTCTTATTTGTAAGATTTGTAACGTGTCCTACCATCTTCATCCCTTGTAATAATTTCCGTCTCCTGGAGTGCCAGTAGGTTAGCAGATACAATTGCTGATTATCGATCTGCTTTCACCATGATTTGTCTACTCTTAATCTGTAATAATTTACACAATAAAGTTAGCAAAACTGCAGACCATGAATAGTTCTTATACATTTTGTGTCAGAAAATTTGCAGACAGAAATCGAGATCAACTGCTTGGCGATATGCCGGCTCCAATCCTCCTTTAAAAAATTCATGTCTCACCTTCACAGATGTGAGAGAGTTATATAAAACAGCAGAGAACAGATCGAGAAGTCAAGAGATAATAATATAGCAGTATCCTCACCAAGGTGTATCCTTTTGTGTGGGAACATCGTGAGTCCAGCGTCTTCTGTCATGTCCTTTCAAGTGAACAGTGATGGATATACGGTTGATGGCTTACGTAGTACGCTCTCATTTCTGTTTGCGTTAGACTTGGTATTCACTGAAATTGAATCGTTTGGTTGAACTGCTCCTTTTTTCCTAGAACAAGGGATTATCACAACGACCAGTAGTTAGTTTGGAGTTGCAACCAACCTAGCGATTCTAACCTACATTATCAACATTCTTATAACAAATTGTATTGTATGACCTCTGATATACAAGTACTTGGAAGACAAGCGATGGAATTGAGGCTCGATTTGAGTGTTTATTTTTAGAGTTTCATCCTCAGAACAACATGCATAGTTCATATTTTAGAGCAAGCATTTCCTTTAGTTGTTCATAATCAGCATCTTGACATAGTTATGAATTCTCATGACAAAAAGATCGTATTTTTGATTAAAAGAATTAATCATTCATTAAAAAGTAAGTTCCCCAATAGGCTATATGGTATGAACGAATATCAAATTGGCATAGCAGCAACAATTTTTACAGTCGATGAGAATAAAACAACACTCACCTTACCGTAATGTCAGCCATCTTTGTCTTTGTCAATATAAGGTTCCTGAGGTGTTCTTTGCACACGTGTATGACATACCGGTACTCTAGTTAGCTGTTCATTCAGTCTATATTGCACCAATTTCCTGCTTGATGGCCTTTGAAGGTACTTTTCTCCACAGTCGTAATAATGGTACACTTCGGTCATATATAGATATGCCGCCAGTTCAAATAACCTTCTTTGCAGTTGACTTCGATATCACCGATGTTTCTGCTTTCGGCTACAATATGTGGCATATCATTCATGTCATAAGGTCTCAGTGGGCATAACTGAATAGTAATGATCAGTTGTGAAACAGATACCTGGTAATACATCTATAATAAAAATAGGGAAGCCTAACAAATAGAATGATTGATTGCGCCAATATTTGGTTTGGGCCGATCTATATTGTCTAACATCTGTATAATCTGTAAAATCTGTATAAGAGGTATCCTACCTTCTCATTCCTCGCCTGCTTCCACTGTCTATTCCGTCTCATGATGGATTAGTGCCGGTAGGTTAGCAGAAAGTCAATACCAGTGTCAATTATCCACCTGCTTTTAGCATGGAGAGTCAGTGGGTTAGCATAACAATGGGAAGATCCTGAATGAAGAAGATGACATCAAGAAGAGATGGAAAGATTATTTCGACTGCTTGCTGAACAACGAAAACAAGAAAAAGGAGTTACCAGTAATGCTGCCAGTAGAAGGTCCCATAAATGAAATCAGTGAAACAGAAGTCAAGATCCAGCGAGAGAAGATGAAATCACACAAAGCTACAGGACCCGACCAACTACCAATAGAGGTTGTGAAACTGCTCAAAGAGAGAGGGATATCATGGATGACAGCATGTTTGAATAACATCATTTCAGACAGGATACCACAAGAATGGAGAGAAAGTGTGATAACACCTATATACAAAGAAAAAGGAGACCCCTTGGAATGCGGAAACTATCGCGGTATAAAGCTTCTGAGCCACTGTTTGAAGCTTCTTGAGAGGACTATAGAGCAAAGAATAAGAGGACTGGTAAAAATCAAGGAAAATCAGTATGGTTTTCAGAAAGGCAAGTCTACAACAGAGCCAATGTTCTGCCTCAGAATTCTCCAAGAAAAATTCAGAGTTCAGAGAACGAAACAGAGACCTGCACATGGCGTTCGTAGATCTTGAAAAAGCATACGACACTATCCCGAGGGAGCTGATTTGGTTCTGCTTGAGAAAGCGACAAGTTCCAGAGTCCTATATAAAAATCATAATGGACATGTATGAAAACTGTATGACTGAAGTAAAAACTAACTCTGGCAATACAGAAAGAATCCACATAGAAGTCGGACTACACCAAGGATCTGCGCTGAGCCCGTTGCTCTTCATAATAATCATGGACGTGATAACGGAGGACATTGACGAGGACTCACCATGGGCAATGCTATTTGCTGACGATCTGGTTCTATGCGATGAAGATAGAGGGAGCTTAGAGAGGAGGTTAGAGATCTGGAGGGAGAAAATGCAGAGTGTCGGACTCAAGCTAAGCAGAAAGAAGACAGAGTACCTACAACCTGAAGGAATCCAAGGAGACATCTATTTGAAGAAGTATGACAGTGAGGAGAGGGTTCCATTGCCGAAGTGTTCTCAATTTAAATACTTGGGGACCACTATTCATCAAGAGGGAGGATGCCGCAAGGAAGTGGAGCTGAGGATATCGAAGGCATGGAACAAATGGAGAGAGCTCACAGGGGTATTATGTGACAAAAAGATGCCATGCAAACTGAAAGTTCTAATCTACAAAACATCAATACGACCAACCCTTCTCTATGGCAACGAAACATGGCCAATAACGGGACATCTCTCAGATAAGATGGCCTCATGCGAAATGCGCATGGTCCGGTACTGTCTTGGGATCAGCCTGGAGGAACATAGGAGGAACGAAGATATTTTACAAGAAGCAAAAGTGGTGCCAATTAAAGACCTGATGAGAAGAAAGAGAATGCAGTGGTTTGGACATGTTCAAAGACGAGATAGTCAGGAAGACATCAGAAAAGTATGTGAGAAGGAGATAGGTGGCAATAGACCTAAAGGCCGCCCTAAGCAGAGATGGAGTGATACAATAAATGCGGACCTCAGATGGCTGGATCTTGATAGCAGCGATGTGGAAGACCGGAGCAGATGGAGAAGTCTGGTTGAGCTTGGTATCAAGCAAAAACCCGCCACCCGTACAGGACAAAGGCGGTGAAAGGTGAGAAGGTGAGAAGTCAGTGGGTTAGCATGAAGCTGATACCATAGCCGATTATCGATATGCTTTCACCATGATTTGTCTACTCTTGATCTGTAATAAATAACACACTTTGTTAGCAAAATATACAGACACATTAGCTTAAGATTCATTACAGGGAACAGCCACGTGTATATATTGTGTACCACTTTAAATTTTAAAAGCTGATTTCAATATTTTTCAGAATTTAAGGGTTGCTTACAGTTCATTGGAATCCCATGAGAGTTTGTGATGCCAAAAATGATAAATGTTCTAACATGACACCTTAAGATTCAGTTAGGGACAGGTTATGAGGTGAAGCTGTCAAGGATCTCACCTTGGTATACTCCCAGTTGACAGTCCAACCATCCATAAGTTTCAGCTTGGTATAGCTCACCATGTATAACACTGGTAAACAGCCATACAAGCCATGTAAAGCCAAAGGCATTGTCATTCGTGCTGTCATCATAAGTAAAATGCATCTATAATCGACAAAATGAGTTATATAATTATTTGATAGCAGAATGTAAACTACAAACACTGGTCACTTCTCAAATGACTGCAGTTCAGAGCCAGTTGACATCAAACTTTTGTGGGTCGTGATATTGATATATATATATATATATGTAGTAGTATACATTATGGGAAGAAACACAAGTCGGAAACTTATGCAGGGCAATATCCAGGCTATTGAAACATTGATATTTTACCTGCACAGATCAGGTTTTGAACATAGCAGCAAATTATTTGATCAGGGTTAAGGTGGAACTGTCAAGCATCTTACCTTAGTACACTCAAAGTTGACAGTCAAACGATCAATCATTTCCAGCTTGGTTTAGCTCATCATGTATAACATCAGTAAACAGCTATACAAGCCATGCAAAGCCAGGAGAAGCACAATACATCTATAATTTACAAAACAAGTTATATCATAATTTGATAGTAGGGTCAACCTAGAAACTACAAACGCTGGTGACTTCTCAAATTACTTCACACCCTTGTGGGTTAAACTGTCCGAGATTCAATACAATATTATGTTTAAACGTTCTATAACAGCTGGCAGACCGAAATTGAAATCAACTGCATGTCAATACGCCGACTCTGAGCATACTTTAACACATTGATGTCTTACCTGCCCAGATAAGATTGTTATATAACAGTGCAGAGAACAGAACAAGGAGTCGTGTGATGGTATGAGATAATCTTCACTAAGGTGTAACAGTCTAGTGGACACGTCATGTATTTAGTCTCTTCTTTCACATCCTGGAATGAAATAGACTGCCAATAAAAGTGTTAAAAAAAAATACAATCATCTATATCCAAATATCCATATACCGATAATGTTGTCTGCTAATTCTCATTCTAAATAACGTTTATTTCATGAAATACGGCATTTTTGAGCTTGAGACGCTCTCATTTCTGTTTGCAAGAAACTAGTATTCAATTGAACAAGGTCGTTTGGTTGAACTGCTCTTTCTTCCCTAGAACTGGGGATTACCACTACAACCAGTTGTTAGTTTGGAGTGGAAACCAACCTGGCATTACTAACCTTCTTTGGCAGTATTCTTATAACAAACTTTCTTGTATGACCTCTGATAAACCTGTCCTATGAAGACAAGAGATGAAATGACTTCCAAAAACTATCAAGCTTAACATGATCATGCTAAAGAGTTATTTAGATTGCCCTCTTATTCGTAAGAATTTGTATAATGTCTTACCTTCTTCATGCTTTCGTAATAATTTCCGTCTCATGGAGTGCCAGTAGGTTAGCTGATACCATAGCCAATTATCGATCTGCTTTCACCATGGTTTGTCTACTCTTGATCTGTAATAATAAACACAATATTTGTTTAACACTTTTATCGGCAGTCTGTTTCATTCCAGTAGTGGAATTTTTTCCGAATAGTGCCGAAAAGGAAGAAAATAAATGTGTCCGCAAAACTGCAGACACATTAGCTGTAGAGTTATTATGTATATATTGTGTACCACCTTAGTTTTTACAAGCTGATGTTATTATTTTATTTTTTGGTTGTCTTACAGTTCATTTGAGTCACATGA
Source organism: Membranipora membranacea (assembly GCA_914767715.1). NCBI lineage: Eukaryota > Metazoa > Bryozoa > Gymnolaemata > Cheilostomatida > Membraniporidae > Membranipora > Membranipora membranacea. Next base: position 20,341,255 of record OU612073.1, read on the forward strand.
GTGTTCATGATGCAATTGAGATTGATAATTCAGCTTTGTCAGAATGATGCCAAAATTAATGATAATTCTTAATATGGCATTGCAAAATTTAATTATAAGCATTGTATTTATTTGATAACAATGCATAAATTTTGACAATCCTGTTCCTGTTGAGCAGGTATTTAATAAAGATAAAGCAGGCAAAAAAAATCTTTCATTGTGGACTGCACACAAGATAAATTTCTCGGGATTGGGAGGTGTTCTCTTATCAATATATCTTTTTCACACAGCCTCTTTTGTCAAGATACATTGGTCAGTGATTATAATAAAGTATATATAAAAAAAGTATATTTCTTGCCTGATACAAGCATGAAGAGAATGCAAGCAGGCACAGTGTGAGTTATAATTGTAATGTCTTACTTTTGTACAGTTAAGAGAAAAATATCCTTGGGCAGCTTTACAATCTTGTCCTGATAGATAGGTAAGAAGTTTACACCAGTGCAAATTATCTAGCTGCTTTCAGGATGGCGTATCTGAAAAATGAAAATGTGTGTTGACAAAAAATGAATGAGGATGGCTGATAAAACTTAGGAGATATGAGATATTTTAGCTAAGCATAAGAATCATCATCGGAAAGAGCCTTGTATCAAATCTAGCTACCTTTTGTTTAACACTACCTGATGCGTTGTTGGTTCCAATCCAAAGCTGTATTCTTTTAGGATTGTGAACAAATTATTGTATTCAGTTGGTAGTTTATGTTGCGTCGGGTGCCAGAGTCATGTCTATATCAAATGCAGGTTGATGAGGGTTGGGTTTGAACATAGCAACATAAATTATTCAATTAGGATCATGTTTAAGGTGGTACTGTCCGGCGTCTTACCTTACCTTACCCAGTCGAATCGTCCATTAGATCTGGCTTGGTTTAGCTCATGGTGAATAACACCAGTAAACAGCTAGAAAAGCCATGCAAAGCTAAGACAATCCAGCTGGCAGTAGAAGCACACTACATCTATTATCTGCAAAATGAGATATTACATAATATTCAATAGCAGAAACAATGGGGTAATACAAACACTGGAGATTGGGATGTACGTACCAGTACTCTTAGTTAGGACAGAGAGGTGTTTATTGGGACTATATTGCTCCATTTTCGGCTTGATAGCCTTCAAAACTTTGAAGGTACTTGTTTGTACAGAGCATCAACATCACAACTCAATCTTCATTGTTATTGTCTGGATCAACCATAGACAATGTCTATGGGATCAACCTACAACAATGTATCTATTTATATATTTGAGCCACCCTCGACTTTTAATAGGCTTCTGTCACAAGAGAAAATAAAGTGGAAGATTTGACACTTCCAAGTTTTCCAGAACACGGGAGAGAAGAAATATTTTTGACAAAAGCTTATATCCAAGACCACAATCATCTTTGGAATGCAATGCGTTGCAATCAACTCAATGAATTTGTGTTGCCTCCGCAAGATAATAGGTGGTGTACTGGCGTAGCGTACTCAATTTTCTTGATAATTGAGCTGCCTAGTCCTTTCTTCTATGGGGTGTCCTGTTTTTCGAGTATCACTGATATTGTGCTGTTACTGTGGCAATATTTTGCAGATGAGAGTGGCTGATCACTGAGAAATACATGGTTGAGAAATACAACATTTATAACTCACCGTCACAAAAAGTTCAGTCCGACTTCCATTTAACAGGTCAAAATCCATCTCTCCTGTTCTCGATAATCCCAACAGAGTAGCATTGAGTCCATCTTTTTAGCTTTGTAAAATGGCGTCTCAACTGTCCGCGCCCATCGGCTGTATTATGAGAACTGGTTACCTCATCTAGCTACAGCTATGCGCACTGCTGGCTATATTATTAGGAAAGCTAAACAAGAGCTGTTACGAATAGTGAACAAAGAAAAGCTTTAGATTATCTTTGTATTATCTTTCAGCTCAGAGCAAAGAATCATTGCCTCATCTGTCCACTTAATAAGCTAATTGCATTTTTTAAATAACAATATCCTAGTAGTAAAGCACATTGAATGGCATATCAATTTTGGACACATAGTCAATCGATATTCAATATTTGATACAAACAAGGATTTTTTTAAAGTGTTTGCAGTTCTGACATTAATAACATAACAATAATCTTTGAAGAAAAACATCACTGCATAACCCTCTAAAGATGTTATTGTGCATATTGGTGTTATTATTAGAGCTTAGACTGTCACCACCTGTAAATATAATACCCCTGTTCCAACCAGAGTGTAGTTAGCAAGATCGTGAACTCATGACCTATCAAACAGAACAATCAGACGATTATAACTCATAGCTTTCAAATATTAGAAAAGTTAAAATATACTGAGCTGTATGGTAAATAACACTCATAAAACAGTAAACATCTCGACTTCATGATCGTTCAAAATAAAATATCAAAACATTATCCAAAGCTTGATAGTAGCGAAGAAAGCGTCCAATGTTTTATTGACTTCATATAAAAGGTATTGGTATAACACACGCCCTAAATAAGAAAAGAGAAATCATGCTCTTGATGAGTGAATATTAGATAGAGGTTAGTTTGGCGGATATAAAGGCGACTTAATGTTAGCTACCACGATTTCTATTTCACTTATGGCTCGTTGCAACCTATTCTCTGTATCAGTCGGCTGCGTATAAATAGAAATCTACGCTCAATTATAATTTCCGTTTTGTTTCACACATCTAAATAGTCTGATATTACATTCCTCAAAATATAATTTCTTGAACTAAATTCACTGCAGATCTAATGTAGAAATTATCTATAGCCATTCAGAGGAACTTCCTCATGAAATGCTTATACTTCTAAAACGTCCAGATGGATTTTGTAGTCATAAATTTTTTGAGATCTTATAGGTGCAGGGATGCATAAAATTTTTGAGATCTTATAGGTGCAGGGATGCATGAATCTGTTGTCTTGTTTACAGGAAGCTGGCAATAACAGGAAGAAGAAATACGGACTACGAGTTACATATCTTAATAAGTTAGTTTAGACTGAATAAATTTTCACTTTAAAACCCCTCCTTCTCAGTCGGCCTTCCCTTTCAATAAAGCTGTAAACTCATTAATCACATGAAACAGGCCCGTAGTTCCAGGGGAGGCAGGTAGGCACTGCCTCCCCTACAAAGCTTAATACGGTGGCCGAAAACACTATAATCGAATAATCCATGTTTGAATCAGCTAATCTGGACTTTCCATTTGTTTATTATATGTCTCAAATTTCTCAGGAAGAAGCTTACTGGTGATGCTTCGGACTCGCCTTGGACTTTTGCCCCCCCCCCCTGCCATCTTTTCTAAGCTACAGCTCTGAAAATAAACTAGCTTTTAGACAGGGCATGGAAAATGTTATGCCCTGATTGCCTAAAAACTAAGCCCTAAGTACGCTCAATATCTCATCCTAATTTGGTAATGCTGTGTTGTATCAGAGGGGGGGGGGGGGGCGGACTGAGAAAAGAAATCTTAAAATCTTTAAAAAAAAACATAAAAGAGGAGTCATTCGGTCAATTTTTTGGTATGATATAAACATGTCCTTGTTGAAGTAGCTTGGTACCATGATCTAGTTCCAATTATTTTCAAAAGGCTACCATGTATGCTTTTCATTCTCAATGTGACCCTAGACTCTCTCTGTCAGGCATTTCAGACATTATTTTGCGAACTTATTAGAAAAATAAATAAAAGCGACACACGACTCACTGCATCAAGCGATGCAGTACGCCGATTGTTGACAGTCACAACTTAAATTGGCCACTCCTTGTGTTAGTTAGTAGTAGTATGACACTCGTAGGAACTATTTAGAAGTAAACTATCTCAAAAGAAAACTTTTATGATCTTCTTGTCAAAAGAAATGTGACTCACTGAGGAGCTCTGGCTTCCCTGTTCACTCGGATATTGTACCAACTTGTAAAAAGCATTGCTTGATTGACCTATCATCATGCGTGGCGGCACAGTTTGGGGATATGAGAAAAAAGGTCGAAATGCGGCTGAACAGCCAAATACAGACGTTTGGAAAGTTGAAAAATGTTATACAAACCCTAAAACACTTGTTCATAACTGGCACGAAACACGAGCTAAAGCAGAGGTAAGTGCTAAAGTGTACTCAAGCTATATTTCTAAGAAAATGTCTTCAAATAAATAGTGCCAACACCAAAGTTATACAAAACCTAACCACTTCCTGTTGCATTAATTTACTTGGGTGATAGCGTATCAAGTTGTTATGAACTCTTCCTTCTTCACCTGCCCTCTGAGTTGTTCTCCTTTGGGCCGCTGACTCACCAGTAGAAGGGTAATGACCCGTAATGCTGTCACATCGGATCGAGCTTGGTCAAGTTTTTGGGGTGGTAAGGTATTTGAGAACATTTAGGCCTACATAGCTATTGATGCGTATTGCTCTATCATTGTTATATTCCAGCATGAATCTAAGCCGGGTCACAAGAAGTTTTTGGTGCCTCAGAGGAGGGAGACTCTACCAACAATAGATCAATGCAACAGGTTAGCCCAACTGAAAACAAAAATCAATTTTTCCGACAGAAAATCACTTGTAAAGTGCATACCTGAACTGAAACCCTTATCTTTATAAAATGCTAGTTCGAAACTATTGGATGAAATCTAAGCTAAAAGATAACTTAATGCATCTACAACTTTTTCTCTCGCAATCATAAGAATAATCTTTATTAAATAACCAAAGAAAACAAACTGAAAACATAAAAGACTGATCTAGATTGAACTTGGAAGCATGGGGGAGCAACCAGAATGTTGCACACTTCTTTAATTAAACCTTTGATCAATTTTGATAACCTTACAGAGCAGTACCACCTTCCTACATCATGCCTCAGCGCTCAGGTAGACCTCCAGTGGCGAGTCATCACAAACCAGGTGGATTCGGTGATGGGATATTAAAGGAAGCCAGGACTGATCCTTATGAGCATTACCTAGGCTGCCATTCAGGTGACACTAAGTTATAAAATCTATATCCTGTCACTTTTTCAGACACCATAATTGGAATTTTGCAGCCTGTCATGTTGGTAGGTGGGGGAACAAAGCTTTTGTCCCCCTACCCCACAAGGAAGCTTGGCAAGGCAGACTAGGCGTATCCAAAAAAACCTTTCTATTGAAGATGACACCAAGTGTGATGTCGGGAGTGAGCGTAATCCTGTGATACCAACTAAACTAGCGCCATGGCATCACGTTAACAAGACTAACTATGTACCACCAGATGACAACATACCCGTACATGGTACTCATGATGTGCCTACCCTCTACAGATTTCCTATGAGTGTTGGTGAGTAGGCTGTTAATCGTTGAGGTCCACCAGCAACTCTTCACCCCAGGGAAAAGCCAATTATACAGATATGTCTTTACTGGCTTGCTGAAAGAAAAATCATCGGCCATTGTCTATTTGCAAGTGAGATTATTCAGATTTATAGTTTTCTAACTCTCCCTACATTAAAGAGGAGGATCTTAGTGTTGTGATGACATTTGACTAATTATCATCTATATATTATTAGAGCAGGAGGACCCAAGTTATAGATTTCCTTATCCTAAAGAGGTGATCTACGCAACACCAGAAAATTACGGTTATATGGTGGCGAAGAAGAAAGAATGGGATCTGCAAGAGGATGATGAAACTCCCCAGTGGGGCAACGAGAGACAGGTACAATAGACAGGACGTATAGTCAGTCAACCGATTCAATGATATAATCTTCTCCTCAACTTGGATTGAATGACACTGCCTCTAAGAAGGTCACATTTTAACCACTTATAAGAAGTTTGCAGGAAGCATGTGAACTGATATTCTGTATTCTATTGAATGACGTTGGTTTGTTCCCCAACAGTTGCCGTAGTGGTATCTTGGTAGGTTATAAACAAAATCCTACCAGAATAATAATTGTATGCTTAGATTTGCTGAAGTCTTCACCTTTATCCCAGTGATATTCAATCAAAGTAAGCTCTATACTAGGTGGGAAAATGAGTAAAAGTTATTATTTTTGGTTGTAGAGGAATTCAATCTACCGCTTATCATACAGACAGCCATGTGTACATAGGAAGGCGGCTGGTACTTCTACTAAACCGTTTATATTCAGAGATGACATTATCCCCCCTTCAATTAACGATAGTTTTAGACCATACAAAGGTAAGAGCATATAAATGTACTTGAAAAGAGCTGGTACCAAGTATATTTTTCCTCTAGCCACTGATATGGAATACATATTACATATCAGCTCAGTGCCTCTAGCCAATAAAAGGGAATTTTCTTGACCTCCATTGCTACATCCATTTCTGTTGATCTGTCAAGTGTTTAAGCTGTAGAAGACAGATTCGAGCAACAAGTGTAGAAGTAGCTGCATTGTCACCCAGTTACCTACCGCGTGGCAACTGATACTTATCAACAACAAAACAGAATTGTTGACGTGTGGAATCCTCCTCCTTGTTACATCTCCCCAATTATTTGTCTTGAAATCATCTATGAGTTTCATTTGTCGTCTGTTAGTTAGGTTTATATGTTGTGGTCAGAATGATGGAAAACCGCAAGTAATACATTTCTATTTATTTTCTATTACATGTTAATGTGTGGTTATCTTTAAAGGTGTATTGAACAACATATACAGCCGACACCAGACTACTAGTCAGCTAGGAGAGAGACTTAACAAGACCACCGCACATCTACCATGGAGGGCTTACGATGGCGTTAGATAACGCAATACTATACAAATATACACCTAAGAATTTCATCTACTAGCAATCTCTCTGTGACATAACGGATGCATCTGAGACTACAACTAAGAACTCTCAACTACAGATTCAATTCTTTTCTTAACTCGATACGAAAATGACAAGGAGGTCGAAATACATCATTTTGTAATGCACTCAAAATAAAGTTTATTTTCAAAAATAATGAAAAATAGATTGCAGCTTCTAAATACTGGACAAGACCAATGTACATTGATGTGGTTTATATCAAAAATAAAATTATCTGTCACACCATGAGCTAGCTTAGGGTCAAGCAGTTGCATAAAAAAGGGATCAAATCGAAAATAGTTCAAAAAAGGTAAAAAAAATTGAGTGTTTGATAGAGTTTACTATGTTTTGGCAGCTTGTAGTTGTTTATATTCCTCATACTGTCTCCTCAAGTCTTCTATTTGTATTTTAACACGTCGCTCTGGGTCTTGTGTTACATCTAGCTTCGTACATTTACACTTGGATCGACATTCCAAAGCCTGTAAAATATCAACAAAATGCTCTTTATAGATCAGGAAATTTAAATACTTATCCTAGATGACATAATGATGATAAAGTGGCTTATGTTCCCCTGAATAATAGAGGTTATTCCAATAGAAACAGAAAAAAGAGGCTTTTATTGTCACTGAGCCAACATGGATAGTGCAAAATCTTTGACTTGGAACTTGAAATTCAGTGAGGATTGAAAACTTCAATTTGAGTAATATTATTTATTCTGTCGATGAAGGCATAGATGGGTAGGACATGCCATGGCCATGCATAAACATAAATGAAATATAAAAAATGAGTACGCGTTGAATATGTGAATTTGCGGAGTAGTGAGTCTTAGCTAAATCTATGATTGACCGATACCGCCCAAATAAGTTCAGAATAACAAATAGACAGAATACTATTTTATTAATATTCAATGAGATTTTTTGCCTTTTTTTCAATATGTCATTAGGATAGGTTTCTAGGAAATGGCAATAAACCAACTTCAAAATTATACCTGAGGTAGATATCAAAATTATACCTGAGGTAGATATTGTACCTGAGGTAGATATTGTACCTGGGGTAGATATTGTACCTGAGGTAGATATTGTACCTGAGGTAGATATTGTACCTGAGGTAGATATTGTACCTGAGGTAGATATTATACCTGAGGTAGATATTGTACCTGAGGTAGATATTATACCTGAGGTAGATATTGTACCTGAGGTAGATATTGTACCTGAGGTAGATATTGTACCTGATGTAGATATTGTACCTGAGGTAGATATTGTACCTGAGGTAGATATTGTACCTGAGGTAGATATTATACCTGAGGTAGATATTATACCTGAGGTAGATATTATACCTGAGGTAGATATTGTACCTGAGGTAGATATTATACCTGAGGTAGATATTGTACCTGAGGTAGATATTGTACCTGAGGTAGATATTATACCTGAGGTAGATATTATACCTGAGGTAGATTTTATACCTGAGGTAGATATTGTACCTGAGGTAGATATTGTACCTGAGGTAGATATTGTACCTGAGGTAGATATTATACCTGAGGTAGATATTATACCTGAGGTAGATTTTATACCTGAGGTAGATATTATACATGAGGTAGATATTGTACCTGAGATAGATATTGTACCTGAGGTAGATATTATACCTGAGGTAGATATTATACCTGAGGTAGATATTGTACCTGAGGTAGATATTGTACCTGAGGTAGATATTGTACCTGAGGTAGATATTATACCTGAGGAAGATATTATACCTGAGGTAGATATTGTACCTGAGGTAGATATTGTACCTGAGGTAGATATTATACCTGAGGTAGATATTGTACCTGAGGTAGATATTGTACCTGAGGTAGATATTGTACCTGAGGTAGATATTGTACCTGAGGTAGATATTGTACCTGAGGTAGATATTATACCTGAGGTAGATATTATACCTGAGGTAGATATTATACCTGAGGTAGATATTGTACCTGAGGTAGATATTGTACCTGAGGTAGATATTGTACCTGAGGTAGATATTGTACCTGAGGTAGATATTGTACCTGAGGTAGATATTATACCTGAGGTAGATATTGTACCTCAGGTAGATATTGTACCTGAGGTAGATATTGTACCTGAGGTAGATATTGTACCTGAGGTAGATATTATACCTGTGGTAGATATTATACCTGAGGTAGATATTATACCTGAGGTAGATATTATACCTGAGGTAGATATTTATACCTGAGGTAGATACTCTTTGAGTTTCTGTACTCTGCTCTCATTAGTTGGATGTGTTGATAAGAACTCAGGTACTTCTGGATTATCTGAATACTTGAGCTTAGCTTGAGTTAAGGCCCACAGGGCTACTGCTTCTCGAACATCGTAACAAGCCTGTTAAAAAAGTTTAATTCATTTAACATTATGATTTGTATTCATTTATTATAATAATATAAAAAGGGATCCATAGTGGTTGTCACCGCAAACTAAAATACTTGCTACAGGTATAAACCTAAATCTTATCGTATCACTATCAAGCGTACATTTTGAAACTAGTGAGTACCCATCAATGCATTATCATAATCATAGATCTTTCAAATCACAGTAAATGTGATTTTCAGTCAAAAATATAATTACATAATATCACAGAGTAAGGATATACAGAGGGAACACTTCAATGATGGTTATAGGGCCTGAGGCTTTTGATCCAAGGGAATATGGTGCACAGCTGGTTGCCAGAAACTCATCATCCCAATTTTTATTGTGTTACAATGGGATTTCTCTTCCAGACATACCTACCTATGATAGGCCGTAATTTATTACGTCTTTAACCTAAAGACTGATATCCGACTTTTTTCAAATCCCCAACTTTCAAGCTTTACACCAACGTTTTCATTTTGTGGTAGACAGGCTATGAGTTATCTGGGTTTTTTAAATGAGGTATACCTTATTGATATACATGTGATGATTGATATACTTTAAGCCAATAAATAAAGGAAAGTTCAAGTACAGAATAGTCACATATAAATCTGTATGTTTTAACTCATTTTAGAACACATAGCTTGTGCCTTCTAGCAAAAAGCGACGTCCAACATTTGAAAAATGCTGGAAATCAGTCTTTCAGTTAAATACAGAATAACCTATGGCCCGATACAAGTAGGAATGACTGCATGATAAATTGACATTGTAACTTATACGATCAGTAAAATTGGCAGGAGTCCAGATGACAATTTCCCCCAGTTAGTTAAAAACCGCAGGTATTATCAGTATCATTGAAGTGACCCCTCTGCCTATCCTTTCTCTGTGGCAATTTAATACAATTTGAATGAATCGAAATGAATATATAAGAAACTAACCTTAGCAGCAAACATGAGCCCCACTTGATCTGCTTCTGACTCCAGTTCCCTGCTGTAGGGTAATTCTAGCATCAACTAAGATTAAAAATGTGGTTAAACTGAAGAATTACATTTAAAACGTGACAGGCAACCTAATATCCTCCCATAGCCCTTATGGGTCCCAGATCCTTCAGCATTCTGATTGGAGTGACTGGTCAAAGCACAATCAACAATGAAACAATTGTATGTGTAAAGGAAGCCCATATAAGTGTATAGAGTCCAGCCTATAAGCAATCATAACTGCTTCTTCGTCATTTGATACATGAATGGGTGTTCATGGCTACTTACTGCGGAATATTAGTAAGGACTACTAACTGCAAATTTGTAGAAGAAAAAGCTACTTACTATGACTTAGTAGTAAGGCCTACTTATTATGAGTGAGTAGTGAGTTCTACTTACACTCATTAGTTTAGAGTAGAACCACTGGGTGACTAAAGCTATCCCATCTCCAGGAACAAATGTCCATAAAGCTGCTAGAAATACGATCATCCCAAAGTCTAGAATCTGTCCACGGCTAATGTGCTCTATCTGAAAAATATGTTGTAAAGTTTGTGTAAATTGATAAATTTTAGTTCAGAGATACCACACTTACAAGTGAAAATATTTGTGTAAAGCTAGGAAAATTACCTGGAAATTCCCTAAATCGATTTTTAATCTGGAAAGTTACCTGATACACCCATATTTCTACTACAGCTCAAAAATACAGAAGAAAAAGGCTGACTTACAGCATGTCCCATCACAGCATGAGCCATCTCATGTCCAATTATTATGGCTAACTGATCTATATTCTCCATATTCTTTATCAATCCGGTGAATACAAATATGTGACCATTCTGTAAGCAAAGAAAAGTAGTCATTGTTATATTATTATATATACTTTATCAGTGTTGGATTATGGCTTGCCTGTTGCTTACATAAATAAACAGAACAGAAAACAACCCATTTATTTGTTTTTATCACTCATTGCACTAGATTTGATTAAAAATAAGGTACCATAAGGTGGACTAAATAAGGCAATCAGGCAGCTGGATAGCCAATCGAAGGCTAGTCTTATGGCTGCCTGGCTCAAGGTTTCATCCTGGCAACAGAAACTCTGAAAAGAAATTAGATAAACTCGTAAGATACAGAAGGTAGCTATGCAGGGAGGTATCACATTGACTCCATAACCTACCGGTAATACAAATGCGTTGTTTATCTCCTCGTCATCTACAACTGTCACCTTCCAGTTGAGATGTCTTATAGCCTCCACCTCTTCTTTATTAGCAGTGAGTATTCTCATGGCGCAGTTATACACTGTCTTCCATACATCATCACTCATAGGGAGAAGCTTCTCCTTGTAATTCTCCATGTGCTACAATGATTTATATAGGACTAGAACAAATGACATAGTAAGGCATTTCATGTTTAATAGAAAGAAAAGTCTTGTGGACTGTAGAAAGCAAAAAGTGGAGTCCAGCATGCCCCCTGTCAGACAACACTGATAGATAATTATATCACTGTATATGTTGTTAGCTTTCACATCTATCAACCCAAATTTAACCGGTTCTAACAGTTACATATGAAATTACAAGTGTTGCAAATGACTGACTACACATCCAGTGCCATATTATGAAGTAATTAAGTAATTAATAGTCGATATCAACTTACACTCTGTTCCTCATAGCTGGCGATGGTCTGAATTTGATCTGGAGATAAACTTATAAACCTGCTTCTGCCTGTCAGCGGATTCTGTTGTAAATGTATCACATAGTTGATGATGGCTGCTAGACAAATAAAACCGACTAGCCCTCCAATGATTCCCTTCATACCACCAAAAAGTTCTTTATATTGTGTCCGTTTCTCTATAGGAATCCTTGCCCACCATCTCCGTATGTATCTGAAGTGCAGTACAAACTTTATATATGAGGACAACAACAACAAGCTCATCATAGCCCATATCATCCACAGTACTTTGCATTATCTTTGTATATCTCAAGGAGCATCCATTTCAAAATCTTGATCACTAGTTTGAAATCATAAAGCACTGAAGCTTGATGTACCCAATAGTAACAAAGAAAAGCCATCACCCCTCAGGAAGGATTACCTGCAGATCATATAAAGGGGGGGGGGGGGCTAATTGTTCAATCAATAATATGACAAAAAGTATTTACCTGCCCCAGAGCATAGCCCAGAGTTTCCCGACAGGTTTAAGAACAGCCCATAACATTGGGGGTACATTCTTCCTAGATGTTGTGTGAAATATCCTTATACTTGGTAGTGTAATTATATTTGGTATGGGTGCTCCAGATATCCTTGTGCTTACAAGTGTTAGAGATCTGTAATTTCTAGCAGCCGTACTAAGAAACAACTTAGTTTCAGGAGTTCTATGGTGTACATTGAGCCGAATTTTCTTAGCATTTGTGCGAGTTGGAACATGATGTACACCGTCCCTATTGATAATTCTTAGCTTCTTCTGTGGCTTATTGAAGTTTATCCAGAATACATATCGCAGATTCCTCCACAACAGTGCCATAATGAGTCAGTTGGATTCCTAAAATGTTTCAGCTATCCAAATAAACAGCAGTCTGATTATGAGTGAGGTTATCTACAATATGATGAGAATGCTCTGTAAGACATGAGGAAGACTAGCCTTGCCACGCGTCCACTGGTTTTGGTTTTTTTGGTTTGGTTGGTGGCCTTGTATTTCTAGGTATAGTATCGGTAGTTGTCTTCTGCTGTTCTAGCTCTAATCTTCACCACTTTGAGCTTTGACTTTTTCTCTGTTCCACAGGCAAATAAATTAACTTTGTCATTTATCATATTCAAAATAAATATAAATAAGTTGATTGCACTAAATATTACAGTAATAATGTGAAAACATGGCTAAGTTAAACAAAATTTAAAACACTCATGAGTATGACCATGACCTTGATCATAGTCCTACTCATGGTTGTCTTTAATTTTTTTTAACTTAGCCATGTTTTCACATTATAACTGCGATGCAATCAACTTATGTATATTTATTTTGAATATGATAAATGACAAATTTAATTTATTTGCCTATGGAACAGAGAAAAAGTCAAAGCTCAAAGTGGTGAAGATTAGAGCTAAAATAGCAGAAGACAGCTTACGATATTATACCGAGAAATACAAGGCCACAAACCAAACCAAAAAAACCAAAACCAGTGGCAGCGTGACAAAGCTAGAGGAAGACAACTACAGTGTGTTAGCTGCCTATATCGGAATTTTACAATGAGTTGATGCTCTATTAGCTAACTGATAAAGTGCAGCTGGACTCTATAATGGAAATAATAGTACTATGAACAAGGACCAACAAATGAAACTTGATCGATGATAATGGGCACCAGGGGACTGCTTCCTCATTGCATGCAACCAGGTGGCCAGCTCCATAACTACAAAGCGCAAGTGTGACAGAGGCTCGTGAAAAACTAGAATTAGAAACCCTAGCTGATAGGCGAACAAAAATAAGACATGCTCTGTTACTTCGCCTTCTGTCCCATGAGGAAAACAACGAATCGCTCACATCTGCTTACGATGAACTTATAAATGATAGACCTGGTAATGTTGCAGTTACCAGGGCAGTGACTCGGGGAGATCCCCCCACGATATATGCTAGCAAATCAGTGTCTTATAACAGCTTCTTATCAAAAACAGTTCGTGAAACCAAAGCAAGGCTGGGGTCACAGTGATGACACTTATATTAATGCTATGCAAAATAGTCGCAAGGCGACAGATTTAAATCACATGCTGGCTAAGGATTAAAATTAATGAGGCGTACCGCTTACGCTATGTTCTAGTACGTGCCAAAGAAGAAGAAAAAAGAGAAGAGAAGTTGTTTGATTGTATAGCAGATAACGGTTAAGCCACATTAGTATACATTTTATATCATAGGCCCTCGGCCTGAATTTTGTTCATTGTTACTTAACTTATTATAGATTCTTAATACTGCCTAATGGACATGGTGATGGACAATCATTATTATTATACCACCAAGGACTGGAGTCAAATTATTCATGGCGAGACACACAGACTTGCAAGCTCCAGTGTCCCATCATGCTTACAATTAATTAATATCTTATAGGCCTATGAGAGTAGTAGCAGAGAAACCGGTGTTGTGCTAAAAATGTGTCCTGTAAATGGCCATCCGCCACACATCTCTATAAAAAGGCTATCCGGCAGTGCAATCTGGCCATCCATTTCACCTTGTATCTGGATGCCTATTTAGCAATCGCCGGATATCCGTGTGGCATCTACTGGTTGCCAAAAAGGTATCCCGTTGGCACCGGATGGGCTTGTCTACCTGATGAACCCATCCGCCTCTGTCAAAATAGTGTCTGGATGCCTTCTATGCAACCGGATGCCTATTTGGCATCCGACGGTTATGCAAGTGCCAACTGGATGCCACACGGACATACGGTGGTTGCCAAATAGGTGTACGGGTGGGTTCTTAGCGCAGCAACCAGTGCATACAATACACACATGATTCTAGATATGTGTAGTATTGTATGATGTATGCATATTAATATTTTGTCTCATCCTGTCGGACACAAATCACTAGTGTCTGACAGTATCATGAATACAATACAAACATTATTCTAGAATCATGTGTGTCTTGCATGCACTGGTATACATTAGAAGACTCGTCTAGTAGTAGTGTGTGTAGTAACTGTAGTACCAACCGACCCCTACATTCAAGTAACAGTAACACTCTGCTGACTTCTTAGTCTTAACTAAGTGATACTCTTACAAAGTTTATATAACCCCTTGCCCTGACGTGACTGTAAGGTGTTCACTACCTGTGACCAATGAGTTTGGGTGACATTTGTAGTACTTATAGTGTAAAGCTTTTACAGTGGAGAAGTAGAATAGTAGGGTTGCAAAAAATCCACTCAGCCTTGATGATGAAATTATTCACAATATAAACCTTCTCAGTCTTGTAGTTGCCAAGTGGATGTATCTTTACCTCCAGTTAAAGAACACTGCTAAGTGGCCAATCATAAGTTGTGTGACAATCATTGATCCAATTGTTATTCTTTTAACAAAATGGAGTGTGAGATCTGCACAATTCAAATTGAAGTTTTTGCTTTGAAACCCTACTCAATCTCAGGTACAGAGGTTATGCTAAAAAAAGGGAATTTTGTGTGAAATGCTTTGAATGATCTACTCAAGACCTGGCTTTGAAAAATTTTACTTTACCCCTAAGCAAGGAGTATGTCAAAGAAGAATCAACCTAAGAAGCCACTAGTAGCACATGAAGACAATGATGTACAGGTTAAAGAAGACAAACCATTATATATTTACTACTGCATTTGTGGTCAAATGAGTCTAATTCTAGACTGTCCAATGGAAAGGCTACCAACTAGACCAAGAGATGGCTCAAAATGTATTGACAGTTTGAAACATGCACACAGGATGACTGCTGATAACGATGAGCCAGTTCACATACGTAGGGAAGGTGGTAAGTTATCATCAAAATTTTCTAAAGAAAGTTAGTGGTAAATCAATGCAGACAGTCACTAGCTAATAGTTAGTACAACTGTATTAGTACTAGTAGTCGGAATTGATTGATTTGTTAGGATTTTAAATGAATAAGTAATTGAGAGTGCTGTCAATGACAACAATCGCTTCCAACAACCACTTCACGCCGAATAATTAGAGACCATTTACACGTACAAATGTGATGTTATTTGCTGGCTCATTCTATCTCCCAATCAGGTATTGAAAAACAGTTCAGAATGAAGTGTAAGAAGTGCAGTCTGCCTATTTTCTACCAACACCAGGATCCAGCTACAGCGAAGAAATGCGCAATCAAATTTATACTGCCAGGTGCCCTGTCAACCACTGGGGACGGAAAATCGGCAGTATATGACCAAGTCAAAGCTAAACGACAGGATAGGGTGGGTACAGGGTTAGAAGACAAATGTGGTTATGTCAAGGAGTTAGAGGGACTTGGTTATGTGCTTATATATATTTATTCTATGTATATATAGTCTCTCTGTATTCTAGTTCAATCTTAGCTACTTGGTTGAATTCAGAAACTGTATCTGAGGGGTCACTATGTCTTTCCACGTTCTGCTTTTTCCAAGGCTAAATCTTTGTGCTGATTATTGATACTTTTTTGCTTTTATTTTTAACGTAACTCTACTCTACTTGCTCAATCAAGTATGATCCAATTTGCCTGCATTTAGTGATGCTCCCCTTCAAGCCCTTGCCATATCAATGGAATTGGATCAACCCAAAATGCAGGCAACTCGGATCAAACTAGCTCTAAAAAGGTCATCTTAGCTCTGTCTGATTTCATACAGGAGGGCTTTGATATCATTCCAATGGTGGATATCAAAAAAAGTATGCTGACGAAACCCTCAACATTTAACATTATTGTTTTCATCACTCTAAGATACACGTACCATTGATGTTAATACTTGATTCTCTTGTGACCAGGTGGTGGTTAAACGTAAGACAAAAGACATGGGAAAGTTTTCATCAGTCACAGTGTCAACAGTAGAGGAAGAGGAAGATGAACTTGATGATAAGCTCATCGCTGACTCTTATGCTGCCAATGCTAAAGTCATTGCCAAGCAAATGGCAAGAAAAGGTCTCCTCAAACGAGAGGTAATTACATTTCAATAATTGTTTTATCACACAGCTACTGAAATAGGCCAGAAGCAGCCTAGCAATAACTGCTCTATAAAATAATGGCACAGACAATTTTTGATGGCAGGATACTGATCACGTTTTATACTTCATGGGTGTTTGTTCTGTAAAATTCACCATGTGTACCCCGTTGTAGTGGTCATATTTGGAAATTAAAAGGTGTTTTGTTTTGCATTATATGTGTAGGGACATAACTCCTACTAATGAGATAACTCATATGCAAAACGTTCTGATCATCAGGGAGTTCCAGGTTGAAACTGCATTGTGGGGTTTCGTTTACTTGCAAATTTATTTACCAAGTGAACTCGCAGAAGTCTGCTCGTGTTAGATCAGCACAAATTTAAAAATTTCAATTAGTATAAGGTCAGACCTCTATGAGGCTAGTATGATATTGTGTGGTCTAAGACTACTGTCTTGCGGCAGGCAGCATATCCGCAATTTTTCTCAAAATTGCATATAATAAGTGAAATGTTAAGAATTCAATAAAATGGGTTTCTAGTGTGAAGCAATGTGTTGAATCCAAAAATAAGGGTGTACCCAGTTGTAGTGATCATGTCAGCGGCAGCGTGGCAGCATATCCCCATTTCTTCTAAAAATTGCTTTTAATGAGTGAAATGTTAAGGGTTTAAATGAAAAGCATATCGCAATTTTTCTCCAAATTTCTATTAATTAGTGAAGTGTCAAGAATTTAAAACAAGGGTATTTCTAGGGTAAAACAACGTGCTTAATCCAAAGCTGAGAGTGTACCCAGTTGTGGTAATCATGTCAGAGGCAACGCGGCAGCATAACTGCAATTTTTCTCACAATCGGTTGATTAAAAGGTTGATTAAAATCAGATGACATATCACACGCCACATCCAGAAGCATGGGCGGCGAAATACTAGTTGCCTTAGGGGCTAGGCGGTTAGGTAAGTGAAATGTTAAGTGTTTAATATGGTTTGCAGAAAATGTATGCTTTTAACAAGATATTCTATCACATCATTTCAAAAGGTGGTCAGCGACAGCACTACATCTCCACGAGAACAAGACAAAAATCAGCCTAGTCATAAGACTGCTCAGAGAATGATAGCATGAGACAAATTTGATGTAGGGAAAAATTGTTTACCCAGTTGAAGAGGTCAGCAGCACTACTGCATATCCCAAATATACACACTATCGATTGTGATTAGTGATTAGTCAAGAGTTTGATGCAGTTGGCAGAAGTCAAGTATATGCTTTATCATTGCATGAGATGAATGGTCACAGACAGCGTTACCGCATATCCCCATATTATGTCATTAGCATGTTAGGGAAAGTTGCGAAGCTGACATATCTTAGTTGAAAAAATGTGCTTTTATCAATCAGTTGGCGTTGCAAAGCCACATTCAAATCTCTTGTCAGCGACAGAACTTATTTATGTCCCGACAAACAAATGACACCGAAGCTCTCAGTTAGTCAGTATTTGTGAACCATCTTTAGGACTGATTGCTTTCAGACTCTGACGGTTGAGTTTCGCTCTGAAAAGTGAGGCACTCATTGAACTCTTTGCTCATATGTTATGCAAAAGATTCCCAGCTGAAAAATGACATACGAGGCAATTGAAACATCAAACATGTTGTTTACCCCAAGAAAGTGGTCTTAAACCACTGCTGACACAGCTGGGCTTTGCCCAGCAGTGCCACCAGTCAAAAATTTAAATAGAGAGTTGTGGCATTAAAACATCTAGCCAGTAGCTTTGAATGGAGTTATATGAGCTCTCAAAATGTAAGGAGTATCTTCTTCCCCAGCCATCCGCCATTAGTGATGACATATGTTGAGGTTGACCAATCAGGTGCCTTTAAAATCCACCATTCAAAGCTACTGGCTAGATGTTTTGATGCCACAACTCTCTATTTAAATTTTTGACTGGTGGCTATGCTGGGCAAAGCCCAGCTGTGGCAGCAGTGGTTTAAGACCATACAATGTCATACTAGTCTCATAAAAAGTTTTACATAATTCGATTGAAATTTTCAATTTGTGCTGGTCCAATACGAGCAGACTTCTGCAAGTTTACTTGGTGAATCAATTGTCATGTCAACAAAATTCCACAATGCAATTTCACTCTGGAACTCCCTGAAGATCAGAACGTTTTGCTATATGAGTTATTTCATTGGTAGGAGTTATGTCCCCACACATATAATGCAAAAACAAAACACCTTTTAATTTCTGAATATGACCACTACAACTGGGTACACCCAGTTAATTTTACAGAACATACACCAATGAAGTATAAAACGTGATCAGTATCCTGCCATCAAATATTGTCCGTGCCCTTAAACATATAAATACTCTAACTGGAAACTACTGGCTTAGAGCGTCTTCTCTAATTCAGTGACACAACGTCACTGCGCTATTCACTTTTTCACTGTAGCGCATAGGCCAGAATAGGAGTTATGTCCCCATACATGTATTGTAAGAATAAAACACCCTGTTCTTTTTAAATATGACCACTAAAACTAGGTACACCCGGAGAATTTTATAGAACATATAGTAATAAAGTATAAAATTTGATCAGGTATCGTACAATCAAATATTGTCCGTTATAGCTGCTTCTGGCCTAAGCATTTGTATAAAAAATGGTGCATCGACTATTGGAATTTAAGGTTTTGCTCAGCATTTTTACTTAATTAACTGCATCTGATCTTTCCAACTGTCAGACATGTAACCGTAAGATGGATAACACTGATGGTCCTGGAGTATGGTTTAATTTCAAATGTATTTTGTCAACTAAAGGCTTAAAATCTGAGCTCAGAACACTGTGTCTTTGCTCTTCATATCGATTCAGTGATTTTGCATGATAATATTGTTGGAGATAAGATACTTCTGGATCAATCTTACTGACATTTTAAGCTAGCATAAGCTAGAAAGTTTGGTCTTAGATTGACATGGTATTCGTACACACCCCTCCCTGATACACATGTATCAATCTGTGTAAAAATCAACAAATTATAAGCAGTGGAATCTTTCAATAGCGTTGAGGTTTATAATCTCACATATGTCCTGGATGTCTAGTGTTTCCCCAACATTTGGTGGGTATTCCTCCTGAGACTTTATTTTTGAAGAAGATTGAAGGGCAACCAAGGTTTCAAACAACTTCTCATTGATGGCCATTGATTAATAGCAGATTGCACCTTCTGCATGGGGAAAAAGACAAAATATAATTCGGATGATTATTCAGCCAGAATTCTTGTGAAACATTTCTTCCATCAGGTACTCAAACTCAGCTAAAAGAGAATACCACATAGCAGTTTCCTGTTCCTGTTATTATTTAGCCTGTGCTCTATAATCATTACAGCAAAGTCTTGGAACCTCCCCTAAACTGAAGTGTTACCCAGCTTACAGTCAGCAACTACTTTGAGTTTTGCATCGCGTAATGCACAAAGCTGATGCTGCCCAGCACATTATTTGCTACCCATTAATGCATTGCTGCGAAACCTTGGTTGCCCTTTAACTGGTAGAACAACAGGTCTCTTCATCGCGCAGGAAATTGATACAATACCACAATTTAACTCACCTTGTGGGAATAATCTGCTGGCTTGCGACAGGACATGAATAAAATATTTGATAGGGATAAGAAATTGAACTATTATCAATCCAAAGAAAAACTTTTGTTAAGTTAAAGACCTTCAAAATTTAAGCAAGACTCTTATCGATTCAAAAAATGGCCCAATCAATCACATAAATATTGAGTTTAATGTGCATGCTGTAGAGAAAATAAAAGCGGCTCAGACTAGCCAAACCAATGGATAATTTAGTGGCTGTATATTTACTGAGACTTTTCTTATCATACATGGCTGAATATAGGTTGGCGGGTCATTTTGGACTGGATAAGAGTGTTTGCACCCGTTTTCAAAACGGCCTCATGTTGAGTGCGGATCCTTACATAAAGATCAATATTTCCTTCACAACGCTGCTTGCATGCTCAGCACAACTGAATAATGAGAGATGGCCTGACTCGATAACCTTTGATAGACTGTGCAGCCGAGCACGTTCTGGGAATTTAGGAGTCTAACCTGTTTTAAGCAATTTGATCTGATTACTCTCTCTGACAAAAGACACACACTAAAAACTGCTTCAGAAGGGGTTTCGAGTCCACTACGATTCTTGAGTTTGATTAGTGTCGGCATGTCAACTTCCCTCGCTTTGGCCACATCCTTGACACAAAGGCTACAGCTTAGTTGCATCGTTCTGGTTATGAAACCTCCTATCAGAGAAAGAATCATGTTGCATTGAGTAATTAATACTATATTTAATCTATTTAAATATGTATTTATGTGTTCAACTGGCTAATTGATATGTTACTTTATAATGTTTTCATTATATAACGCCTTTGTTTTTAAATCCAAAAAACAAACATTTAGGAATGCACTGCTGAATTAGGGAGGACACTGTAGTTTATGCTTCAATTAACTAGTAGTTTCCAGTCTAGAGTATTTAAATGTTTATGAGATTACCCCACAGGATGAAACTTTTATTAAATTTTAATTTCGCATTTTATGTATTCACGAAAATATCCATAATAATATTACTTCCCTAATCAAATTATAAGGTGTTTGCAAAGTTACCAATGGTATTATACATTGTGGATTTACAAAATCGATATTCACTAATGATTCACTAGTAAGTTTTCCTATTCTTAGCCAGGTCGCTAAATTTAAATCAGTGAATATTTTCATCCTATAGGGTGCTGTAGATAAGGGTATAGGGTGCGAATTGCAAATTATGAGTACCAGCAGCTGGACTCTAATAGTTCTCTGTGGATTCTGTTTAATACATCAGGAAGTCACAGAAGAAACTCTTCGACTTTTCTACCTTAGAAAATTTGAATCGGACAAAGCCGCACTCATGTTGCAGACTTTAGTCCCTGGTCAATTTTGTAGATCTTGGCTCAATATAGACTATACATGGTACAAACTGATTTGATACACAATCAAATAATCTGATGTGCCATACACTACTACACAGCGGTCAAGGTGACTTGCTTGTGTTGTATCTACAGTTAATGTTTACTTGTGATGGCTGCTGAGATGTTTTTTTAGTTCACCGCACTAAAATTCCATCAGTAGCCAAGAGCAAGAATCAGCTTTTAAAAAATACATTTGGTTGACAAAAATACATTTGAAATCAGACCTCACTCAAGGACCATTAGTGTTTTCCATCTTTCGTTGACACGTCTGACAGCTGGAAAGATCAGATGCAACTAATTAGGTAAAATTCTGAGCAAAACCTTGAACTTTGAAAAGTTGAAGCACCATTTTTCATACAAATGTTAAGACCAGAAACATGCTGGAGAATAAGTTGTTATGGCACACACAATATTTGATGGCACGGTATACCGATCACATTTTATACTTCATTAGTACATGTTCTGTAAAATTCACAGGTTTTACCCAGTTGTAGTGGTCATATTTAGAAATAAGAAGGTCTTTTATTCACACATTACATTTATGTGGAGATAACTCCTATTCTGACCGATGCACTACTGAGAAAAAGTGAATAGCGCAGTGACGTTGCGCCCCTGAATTAGAGAAGACACTGAGCCTGTATCAAATAGCCAATAGTTTCCAGTCCTAGAGTATTTATATGTTTATGCCCGTGCCATAACAACTTATGCTATAGCTGCTTCCGGCCTAAAAGATGTAAACCAAATTTGAAACCTGTTTTGGACTATCATGCAAACATGCCTAAGCAAGTTTTTTTTATCAAGATCCACCAAGGTTAATATATCAAATTGCAGCCTGCACCTAGGTACAACTAATTGACACAAGAGCTGAGCAGTGAACTGTCATTATGCTATGAACTTGAATTTGTAGGCAGAGGGGCAGCAAACTCCACTGGAAAAGAGAGCTAAAGGAACACTCATTGACAAATGAATATCAGATGTCACACCTATCAGATCTCAGAACTCTATTCTGCTACATGGTTGGTGTACTTATCAAGAGTTGTCCTGTATTTGTAAAAAGGAAAACAACTTCTCATAACAACAATCACATGTACCCTAGTCAAAAATCAAGCTTCATTTCTGCTTACTATAGAGATAGAATATCAAAAAGTTTGTGAGATAAGTGCTGCTTGCTATCGATTGAACTGTTGGTGTGTACTAAGACTAATGAAGACAAGGACAATTGATATAGTCCGAAAGATCTGTGTGCTAGACACGTTTACTGTGATGGTTCGATCAAATGGCTGTTTCAACAACTTGGAATGGCACTGCTCTTCTAGACATTACAACAGACTTTTTTTGCCAATTTTTTGGTTTGGTATCATACTTATCCTTTCCAGTTTTGACCTGCAATAAGAGAGAATAACTAGTGCAAATACTTTTTGTCCAAAAGTAGAACCAAATGATGACAGGACTGTTGCTATAATATTCGTTTTGTAGTCTAGCAGTGACTTTTCAGCTGAGCACTTTGTAGTACAAGCAGATATCAAGTTTTTCAATAAAGCTGGTAGCTACATCCAACAAAGAAAATCCAAATCTAGTTTGTAATATTTGAAGACAGGATCTCTTACGTGTAATGTGCGATGTTCAACTACGGGTTCATTCTGTCTTGAGTTCTCGTTTGTACATCTCACACTAGAGCCGTCTCTATAATATCCGTGCCATGGGTACACATCCCAGCTATGAGGTATGGGACCACGACGGCCTAGCAAAGAAACATTGTATCAAACTATATTTGTTATGAAAAGTAATAAATACTCACATATGCGGTAATTTTGACATGTTGCAAGATATTTTTGTAAAGAATTAGAGAATTAATACTTCTCTGCTATTATATGACTCAAATCTACCGACTATGCTATGCAGTTACGCCATACCTGATCTTCGACGCTCAGGCCTTTTAGGTAAGCTGACAGTTGGCGCACTTTGACATCTTTGAGCCAGATACCGCACATAATTCCTCTCTACTGCATATCTACTTATTCTGTCTACCTGCGTAATGAATATAAAAAATGCCACTGCAAGTATGATGGCAAACTGGCCACTGAGACTGAAAATCTGCTGTGGTCCCTAACGCAGATAAACTGACCTATTTGCAGAACAATCTTGAAGCGAGTTTGCGAAAGTAACTATATGTAGTATAAGCTGAATACCCATCTAAGAAATTGCTGCATTGGTGTTCAATAAACAATTTCTTTTGACGTTTTATTACTTGCGAAATTGGCCTCCGAGTAGTTTGCCATGCTGAGGTTGATCCCTTATGTGTAACCGGAATGGTTGGTAACCTCTCACAACTGAGTGCTTTCGCTGTTTCTCTGTAAGGATAATCTAAAGCTGCCACAACAGCGAGCTTAGCAATGCTACTCATGTCTATGATTTAACATAAACAGCCATTGGGATGTCTGCGCATTAATAACCTGGACTACCAGTGGTTTAGTTCAAACATGAGTCATGTTTTCAAATGAGGTCATCATTTTATGGGTTGTCTTCTCTCCCTGTATATGACATCACTTTCAAAGATGGCAGCCTCCATTCCACCACTTCCTGCTGGATACAAGCAACTACAACATTATATAAAAACAGCTCAAGAACATGAACAGAGGTATCCAGTTGTCTCCTACTACTGTGAGTATGTAATGCAGGTTCTCCTGCCACTGCTTGTAAATTTTTGGTTTGATAAGCTGACTCAAACTCAAAAATTTAGCTTAGGGAAATTTCATGAGTGTTCATCATGAGTCATGTTATATGACTACTACTATCTATGTATCTTTCTTTCAATCCCTGATGATGTATTTCATTAAAATAACTCCAGTCCTTAGTGTTGGCAATCTCCGTCCTCTCTCGAGCTCAACCATAACCCAACCAAATGCTAGGTTAGTAAAAAGAAATTCATCAAGCCATTTCCTCCAGACTGTGAGCTTCAGAAGGCATACATATTCATTGCACATTACATTACTACATGGCATTTTCCAGTTAGTGACAATGAGCAAGCCAAGGGTACTCCTGAATACAATGATGACTCTGTGTATAATATAATTCGGCGTTTAAAATCTTAATAGTCATGGGCATTTCTGAGGGTAGATTGTATACTCTGAATCCAAAAAACATCACCTCACCTGCTTAGAACACAACAACAACCCCCCATAACAAGCTTGTCAAGACAGGCTAAGTGCAGGTGTAAGAAGCAGTAGTTTAGGCAGATTAGTGTTTCAGTCATATTTGACACATAGTAGGGATTAATCTCTTCAAAAAAAAAGTTTAATCATAGGTACCCTACACTACAGAGGTTATATATCCTTTACAATCCCTCACAACTACCTAGCGACATCTCAAATCTATCTTATAACATAACACGACTACTTTTTAAAATATGTGTGTTCGTGTCACTATTACCTGGTCAAGGTGGCCTTTTAGAACTGATTAAAAAATTATAATTGATAAAATGGTAGCAAAAGAGTTGCTTTATCCTTAGCCTGTTTTGACAAGCCTTTATATATATTTCTGAAGGTCATCCCATGTTCAGGATGATCTGTATTTTTTTGCAATCACTAAGATCAGACAACAGATCAGCGATCGGTACTGATACTGAGTTGACATCTATCGAATTGATTTCCATGTTCGCACTCGCTAAAAAAATGACTAACAAAACATGTACACTCACAGACAGCAGGTCACTGACAGTTTATTTGATGAGTTGCAGCCTTGTGTGTGTGTGGTTTGTGTTTGTTGTGGTGAAGATGGGAAGCTGTGCATGAACCAAGTTATCGCGGCTGCGCAGCTTCTGTACCTGCCAATTGCGTTGCTCAGATGAGTCACTTCTCTCTCATTGGTCAGAATATAAAACTAAACTTTAAGCGTAACAGCTCTCGCATCGATATTGCTGCAGACTATGGTATGCTCTGTTCCCATCCCCACCAAATGTTGTTGAGGAATGACTATTTGCGTCTTATAAATGTATTTTTTTACCAAAGGCTTCTGTCACACTTATCAGCTAAACAGTCTTATTGAATGTGCTAAGCTGAGCCTCTGGGTTAAAAAAAATCGTATGGCTGTAAGATGATTTTCTGATTAGGCCCTAAGTAAGTGTTGATCGCTCACAATGAGTATTGTATTGTATTGCAGGTAGGATGTATGTTCTCCAGAAAGGAATGGATATCGATAAATCCTCACCGGATGCGAAACGGTTCCTGCTTTATATGATGGATCTGTTGGAAAAGGTCAGTGCCCCTCTCAGCTAGCATTGTAACGTTTTACATGATGGAAATATGTACTAAGGGGTCTTTTCATTAGAATAAGTGCATATTTTTTGAGTCAGATCCCCACGATTATTCTTCAATGCACTCACGCTAATGGTCAGGGTTGTGCCCTTATATCTCACGCAGAAGATATGATGCTTGATCAAGCAGTGGAAAATTTGATAGGGAGACCTTTGGTAGTCTCATTCTTCTCAAAAAGAAACTACCAGAAAACGACTTGTGATTAACTAAAAGTCACCCCTAGCATCACTTCAGTAAGCTCAGATAATTTTGTTTTGCCCTTCTTGTCGGTATCACAACAAGTTCTGGTATATTTTGAAGATGAAGGAAGCATTGGCATCTGAGGAAGCCCTTAAAGCTGAAACAGTAGGGCAGGCTCATGTGGAGAACTACGCCCTCAAACTATTTGCACATGCTGATACGGAGGACAGAGCTGGTATACATAACAAGTAAGCAATAGGTTACTCTCTCCACTCATTCCTGGTTGCAGTACATTAAGCATTGAGGTAAATTGGAGGAATGTCCATGTTTGGAACAGCCTACTATGCCCCTTTGTGATTAACTGAATATCCGATGTGCAGAGGTACGTTAAACCAACTGTTTGGTGCAGTTTGGTATTGTTAGGTCCCAATGCAATCCAGGGTGCCGGAGAGGGGGGCTGTTGTCGGTGAATGATGACCCTCCGACAGTGAATCTTAAATATTGCACATATTTTACTATCATATATTATCTAACTGGCTTTACATATATGTGTATCATGCTTTGCTCTTCTAGTCCTATGTCAATAATAATAGTTTTGTTCAAAATAATTGACTGGACACTAAGATAATATCGATCAGAGCTAATAAAATCCAACTGTTCTGCGCACTATTTCAATTAGCTAGCAGGTACTGGCGTATATGCTGAAAACACCTATGTTGGAATTACCTTCCCTCAACAAAAGAGACAGAAATTGCGCTAGTTTGTGCATCTTGTTATTGCATTTCATCTTATTTGAAACACATAGACCCTGTGGGTCGCATATCAAGGGATATTCCCACATCAATTTTAATTTTCAGTGAACATATGATATATATTCACCGATAGTATGTTCTCATATCGTCATTATAGTGTTGTCTTGTTTTAGAAATGTGGTGAAGGCATTCTATAACTCATCTCTTCTGTTTGAAGTTTTATCAGTATTCGGTCCGCTCAGTGAGGATGTAAGTAATAACTATCAATATATGCATCATAGAGCGAAATCATACTAGTAACATCAGACACATTGATATGGAGCACAATTTAGTGACTACTATTGTAGCATTGGTTAGGTATGTTTATCCTCGGTCAGATCTTTTAGCTCCCTTACCAGGAGGGAGCTTTTTGGTTTGATGCCTCTCTAAACAGCATTGCATACTCATACATCGCTCTCAATAAATAATGATTGTGCTTCTTAATTTGTAAATATATAGAGTTCGCAAGGTGTATATAAATGAATTTATGATTATGTTTCTGGAATGAGTGGAATAACCACTGTGTTTGAGAAATTCCTCACAATGAAGCTCACGTACTGCTGCCTGCTGCATATGGAATTTTGAAGCCACTCATGAAATTGCCCAATGTTGGTGGATATTTTGTTGCATACCATAATAGTATGGTGCAAATCTAACCTGGCATATCTTTTACCTCTCAATAAATCATTAGTACATTAGATCTGTTACAACTCCCCCGGTTTTGCCCGAGTATGTACCACTGATTGAAGATAAATGCGTATGTGTAACATCAAGAATGCCACTGTTTGTTTCATAATCCCACACGCAAAGTTTGTTTTTCCGGGATTTAGATTAAACCTTTTCTTCATTGAATTTGGTATAAAAAGGTGAATGGCTCACCAAAAAATTTGTAACATTTTCACATTGATTGTGGTTGAATTTGGCATTACGCCAAATTGGAGCTTGCTGATGAAATACAGAACCAAATAGCTTATCTGTGATGATCACCTTGGCCTTGTCAGAGTTCATTTTAATTAATACCACTGGTTCAGACCATTGAATTACAATGTTTTATATAAACTTTTGTTCAAATATCACATACCATACTTTGGTATAATATCCTTGCCGTTACATAGCAGTTGCTGAAACGGCAGAGAAAAGTATAAACGAAGCAATGAGCTGAAACACTACTAATCCCCCTATTAGCTAAGACATGCGAAGATAGGCTATCAATAGTTTGAAATTTTCCGTTATGTATTGTACGCCCATTGACTGAAGTGGTAGTTGTATGGGTTTTTAGCTGGTCTGGATTATTTGTTCGACCTCATTAGAATGTGATGGAGAGATTGCACCTTCACTGTAAATACCCAGAATTCCATTCTGACACAAAGCTATCCCATTCATGCAACGCAAGAAAAACTCAATAAAACAATAATGGTGTTATATCAAATATTTCGATAACACCTTGTTTCTAATTAGGGCTTACTGTCAATATGATGATGTTAATTTCATAATCGCTCGCTACTTATTGACTGTTTTGTTTTATATTTACGATCAGTGCATATGCCGATCATTCGAGACTCTCATCATTACGATAATTGACTTTGCTGGCACGTATCCATAGATTGTGTTTGTGTAGTCTGTCTGATGTTTGGATTTTCAGTATAATCCAATTGAGGAGTTCTTTCTAACTCCTTGGTTATAGCCACACTCATATCATATATACTGCTCAATATAGCATATATCATAATATGATACTGCTCAATTAGTCATAAACTGACTAAATTTTGAGAATCCAATACATTTTGATTTGCTAGTTTTATTCCACTTACTCCATTGTGTTCGTACATTTTAGATAGAGAAATACAAGAAGTATGCTCGTTACAAATCAGCCTACATTAACAGATGTATGAAAGCAGGAATGACTCCAGTTCCTGGCCCTGTAGATGAGGAGGGTCAAGACTTAGGTATGATTGTCTCAACATTTTTCTTTCTATCAATTCTAATGAGTGACCAGGAGGGACAATAAATATTTATATGTTATCTCGTGTCTGCATGGTCTCTAGTTCAGCATTTCTGTACTACATATCCGCATCTTGACGGATTAACGTACAGTTTTAATTTCAATTTTTTAAAGTTTTAGATATTTTAATTATTGCGGATAAGAGTATAGGCCTAGGTATTATTGCTGTGATTTCATATTTGTTAGGTATGGGTAACCTATCGGTGTCCGATTATATGGCCAGCAGAGACCAGTCTGGAGCCATATCTACTGACTATAATCCCGCTGGGTATGGCGGTTCTTCGGCTGGTGCTAGTGGATATCAGCCACCTGGAGACTCAGGCTACCAACAACCTGGAAATCCAGGATTCCAAGACCCTTCTGCAGGAAGTGGTGGTTATCAACAGCCACAACCCCAAGCTACTTATGTCCCTCCAAAGAGTAAGATCCCTTTGTAATCCAAGATATTCAGAATTAATCTGCCATATTTGGAAAACAGAGCCAAATTTGCCGCCATTTCCTCTTCAATACAACAAACTGAAGTTTTTTCTGCCTCCTGTCATAATCCTACACAAACCGATTGTGTTGAATATCAAGCACACAATAGTTTCATCCCTCTCCAAACCGAGTGAAATCTCATAATTTAATTGAGTTTCTGGCATAATGAATTTTACCATAACTTGTTGATCTAAATTCAACATCATTCAACATTTAATAGGAAAATTGAGATATGATTCAGAATACTGAGATCCATGACACCCCGTACTGGCCAGGTTTATGTCGCATCTGTATCCTCACATATCGTCGCCTATCTCCGCTCTGTCTTGTTCGGGTAGCATGTGCCTGCCGGTTAATGTCACTTCTGTATACTACTTTCTAAGTTTTATAGTTAAATGCATCAAACAAGAATTTTGTTTCTGTTGCAGGTTCTGGTGATTTTGAGGTTGATTGGGAGAAAGCTACCAAGTTTGCTAAATATGCAACAAGTTCACTTACTTACGAAGACAAAGAAGCAGCGATAGATTATCTCACAAAAGCATTGAACATCCTTACTACTGGACATGAATGAATGCGCTTGAAACAGTCAATCAAGGCCAAATATACTAAATAGCTCACTGCTTGGCTGAGAGGTAGGGGATAGGGATGTAGTTAGTACCAAGGATATGAACTGTGCAGTAAATAAATTGAGAAAATTGCTTGAATTTTCAAACTAGATGTATGCTAGGTTTTGGTCAAACAACTACAGTTTGCTTTGCTTCATTCAATGATAATCAGCATTATGGCTGAAGACAGACAGTTCATGTTCATTGTAACCAAATATGACAATTTGACAATGATAAATGACACACCAACTGTAGCAAGGATAGGAGTTTGCCAAATTTGTTTATAGCTTTTTTTTTAAAGCGAAAGGTTGACCCTCCTGTTCATATGGCCATATTATGTATCTTTATATTATCTAGATCTATTGTTGTTTTTCTATGTATCAGTCATCATGCTATAAAATTATAATTTATTGCCGTAAAATCTCCCTCCGCCCTTCTGTTGAATGGTTCCGCAACAATATGACGTTTTTCAGTCATATCCTAACTGTGACACGCTGGAGATATCAAAATACTCTCATAAAAATATCAAAATCATACTGCTATGCAATTAACGCTGCTAAATCATGCAATTAAAAACAGTATCGTCAGCCTAACTTTTTGTTTGCTGTTGCTGACTCAATTTGATAAAGTGAAAGATTTCGACAGTTGTGTTGTGATGCGGTGGCGTATGTTGTGATACAATCAGTCACTTAAAATAACAGATCAAAGCTTGCAACTTTTATTCTGACACCCAGAATTTGTCATCATTTGTTTTCTCCTTCAATCTTATGTTAGAAAGTTTAGCCTCAAGCCAGATCCTTTGGATGGAAGGCACAATGTTTCACCCCTTCGAGGCAGGAATGTTTCTTCAGTCTATTCATAAATTAGAATTCATGGTTTTGAAGTATGAGTGCATAACAATATCAAGTAAAGTTATCACAAAGATTCTAGTTTTGATTCTTTTATGTGTAAAAGTAAAATCATCCATAAGGTTTCTTCCTTGTCACATACTGAAAAGAACTGAGGATCAGACATTAAGACAGTGGTGGCTTTTTCTGTAGGGAGGAGAAAGGTGGCGTAATAAAATATGCAAAATCATGATGATAATGTGGTCTTTAGTAACTGCCATACCTATAAAAACTACTCTGAAAATATTTTACATAACTGTGGAAAGTTGTGTCACTCCGAAGAAGTACATTCTTTGAAAAAGGCGAATTACAACCTATCAGAATATATGATGTTTGTATTAGCCTCGTCATGACGACAGTGAATGAGACATCACTTCCTGTTCTGAGGAAACATTTACAATGTACCCAACGGTTCTATGTAAATCCCAAGATATTATTAGTCAAATAAAACCTACTCCCACAATGTGAACAAGTCTAAAAACGATCAGCTCTGATTGAATTTCCGGGTCTGAGAAGGTTAGGGTTTATAGATTTTGATAGTCTGGAAAAGTCAAATTGGTAGCTCAATTTTGTATTATGTCATGAGCTGTCCGATGCCAAGCAACGGCAGAAATGAGCACTCTATTTGTGTGATAATTCATGAATGGGTGGTGGTTGAGGCTTGTAGTGCAATTATGTCATCAAGTGCAAGACAGTTCAGATACATGAACAAGAAATAGAATAGAACTAATCCTGATTATCAATTTATTGTCTTTGATGAGGTGATCATCTGAACAAAAAGAAACTCTCTATTCGCCAATAATTATTGTAAGACGATACTTTCTTTGCTGATCTATTTTTGGTTATTTTTATTGAATCAATGAACTGATAATGGATTTTATTGCTTGTTTGATACTATGAGCACCAGTTCCTGAATGGTACGAATGATTTTGTGTGTTCTAAATCTAGGCTGTTATTATACCGAGGTCATCTTCAAGCCACCTCGCGTCCGTGATGTCATAAAAGCAAATTCCAATTCATTCGGTGTCAAATCAGATGTTTACTCGCATTGTGCAAAAGCAGAGCACCCTGATGAAAATTCTTTTCATATTTCAAAGCTGTAAACACGAGTAAGAATGTAAAAACCGCCTGAACTGCATCTAATTATCAGTCTGCTTGTACAACTTAAAATCTGGCTGTCAGTCAATTGTGTTGCAACATTAAATATTGCATATTCTAAGGTGTCTATCAAAATATTGTTTTTATTCTGATCGTTTTGCATTTTTTTTCACAAGTTTGATACTTTGCTCACCTGCTGTGGAAAGTTATTTATTTTCAAATTTAAAGTAGATAATATGATGATTCAAAACACCAACATGGCATGGTTAGCATCAATATTCCTACTCTATAATGGTGAATTAATCTGTTAGCACTCTTTAAGTTATGTAGATATCCAGGTCTGATCATTATGGATTTTGAGCTCTGAGCTCACAAATTTTAAATCCACACAAAATCCAAAATTCCGAGTAAGAATTTAACCGCATTAAAGTACCTCAATTTGTTGGTAGGACTTCATTTTGGATACTGGCCTTGCCTTTGGCCACAAGCTAATAAACCCTTAAATACAAATAATAAAAATAAAAATATATGGCATTTCTAATGAGTACTAAGTTTGTACTTGGATTAAGGACACAGCTTTCTCTGTGCCACTGAGATTGTTTACCATGAATAAACCGTCACTGGTTACCACTTTGTTTTGAAACTGTGAGAAAACCTAGCTGATATCAGGATAATTGTGTAACTTATCTATGAATTTCACCTGCCACCATACTATAAGAATGACAAAGTATTTATGCCTATGTGGTTTATTTTTGATCAGTAAAAATGCTATTCATCACATTCCAATATCTGCAATCTGGTCCCATCTTGTTTGCATCTCGATGTTTATTACTTTTTGGGGATGTTTACTTTCAATTTTTTCAAATCTGAACTGCTCTTTTCTGAGTCATTCGCATAAATGATTGTATATGTTTTGTAAGCGTAACTAACAGCGTCATAGCGTTGTTGGCTTGTGTCAGGGTCTCCTATTGTACAAGATGATTGTTGATTTTCAGGCTGAATTAAAACTCATTATTTATGCGCATTTCAGTGTGCTGACTATCAAATTTATTATCTACTAAGTGCATCAACGATAATAAACTCCCTTTTGTGTCACAAATACGATGTTTGGGTTGGTACTTCAGCGTACCTTGTTAGCAACCAAAACAACTTCAGAACTCTAAGGCTATGAGTAGGAGAATCCTTTCTCTGATATGGGCAATCCCTATATCACGAGGGTGGATATTTATTGTTATTAATCAGGGTGAAACCATTTTTATTTCCACCTCTAAAATCAGCAAATCAAGTTTGCGCATAAACGCTACATTGGACCTAAGCTTAATATTTCTAATCATCCAGTTGTTTTCACAAACATACAGCATTATTATTTTGCAAGTGAGGCGCCAATAAGCAATCCCTGAACATTACTGTATCCACCCCTGAGCTGTGATACCTCGTAGAGTTTGTATATATTAATCAATTAACTCCTCACGGTCTTCGGAGGGTATATAAAGATAGGATAGTAATGTAATCTTCACATTGTTGGATAACATAACAAACTGTAAAAAGTGAGAATTCTAGCAAATATCATCGGAAGTTTAAACTAAGATATTTCTGCAACAATAGTTGATAATGTTACTATTCAGAACAAACTCAAACTCTATCATGCAAAGTCTGGTGCTGCAAGCATCGATGATCGTCTTCATTCTCTCAGAATTAACATCCGCACAATGTGAGTACCGCATCATACCAGAATATACTCTCTTTTTTACTTTTATATTGACTATTCTTGCTGTTAAATGTTTCAATGTATTCTAGCGTAGTGATTGTTTGACACCTTTTTTGTTTTAATGCCTTATACACTTATCAATCACTCAATTAACCTTTTTGGTTTTCTTGTCTTTGCAGGGAACTGTACAAGAATGAGAAACAAATATGGATGTAATCAAGGTAAGCCACACAGATTGTAGCAAATTTGTTATCAAGTATCTTACCATTGTAATCAAAAGCGGAATCCTACATACATGTATAGAAGCGTGGTTATCTCCGGAAAGTATTTTCTATCCACGAAAGTAAATATTTCCACACCTGAAATCTATTATCACACGTTGATAATCTTAAATTACAGATATAATGATGAAAAAGGCGGCTGAGACGAACGAGCAACCCTCTATAAACTCAAATAGACTCGCTAGTCTACTAGAAAACAGTGCAAGGGATCAGCAATATACACAGCTGGTCATCCAGCTAATGGATGCCTCTAACAGAAGACTTCACAGTCGTAGCCGAGCCATATTAAGAGACTCCGAGTCGTTATTCCCAAATAATTCAGCAACACACACTAACGAGCCAACGAAGAGTTCTGCGCATAGAATAAGAAAGTCAAGACATCGTCTTAATCGGATCTTCTCCCAGTAAGTATTCATAACGTTATAAAGATGTCGTGAAATTACCAAACATTTCCAGGTGCGAACGTGCTGCTTGCTGAGGTTTTAAAATCATCATTATGAGTTTTCTAATGAATTAGATATTTTTGGTGTCTACATGCTTTCACACCTGAATGCAGTCATTGAGGGATTATTTATGGCATCACCAAAATTATTTGACTTAGTTCGCAATGATAACCTCCATTAACTCTGTGCTATCTCCACTTTCAGGTTGGCAGATCAGCTGTGATGATTCCTAGTGAAGTGTATTAGATTCCAAACTGAGTCGCGTCCTGCCAAACATCCCAAAACTGAGTCAAGCTTTGCCATTTGTGCCAACATTATTCCATATAGACGCTCAATATTTATTTTTCCTAATATTTATAACTGAATCGAATCTCTATTTTTCATCTGGTTGTAAAAGACACTCTATGCGTGTTAGTTATACTTGGCCAAGGTAAGCTATTTTTCCAAATGTTGACGTGCTGAGATCTGACTTTTTCAACCAGAATTTTTAACATATTTGCGGTTTTGTGCAGCATAAAAGGAATTACTTTGAATCTCATTCACGACAGTAGACTGCCTGTAACCCTAATCCAAGGGATTAGTTGGTTAATATGTCAATGCATTCCTTTTTTCTATTTTTGTAACTCGATTATCCAATTATTTTATGTATTCTGCTTATACGACAATCAGTTCAATTTACATTTACGTTTTGGTGATCGTTTTGAACATAGTATGAAATAGGTCAATTCTGTTTTTTGGGCTCTTATCAAAAACATAAGCATCAGTTTTTTAGACCCATGAGCTCATAACGTTACATGATATCACTGTGTTAGTAATAGCGATGAGTTTTAGTGAATCGATTATTTATTCTCGCTCAAACAATCAGGAGTTCTATATCAAATACTATTTTATCTAATAAAACATCATTTTATGACCAAATAAAAACAGCTATAATTGACTCACTTATCCATATTATATGACTGATGCCAATCATCGGCATATCAATCCCTTCATCATCTCAGAATCACGTGTAAGCTCAGCTTAGGTTATTTGAACCCGACACGCTTAGAACTGTCTAGCTCCTACTGCGGAGTACGCAATGCCAAAAATACAAAACAAAAAATAGGCTTTAGCCAATGTCAGGTTATATCCGCATTGGGTTTAGATCAATTGTTTACGAGTAGAAGGCAAAAGTGTAAATGTTGCCATAAAATTTAACGGAATAAAATAGACTTCATGATAATTGTTATTAATATGTCCATGATACCAACTTGATGTCCCTTATTTTGATAACATCCTATTTATTATGCATAGCGGGAGAATAACAGGCATGTAAGTGTATTGGTAAGTCGAATTTAAATATTATATTTTCGATAAAGCAGTAGCCCTGATATAGTGACCTTGCTCCTCACAGGAAAATGTCAAAAATACTCTACATCTTGTGTCGATGTTTGAAAAACAATCAATATCTTGAAACTACATGAAAGGATTATCGCTTGATATCCTTCACATGAATCTTAAAATCTTTGAGATTCATGGAGAACAATCTATACAATGAAGGGAGTTCATTGATGTATATGAGACATCGGTGGTGACATATTCAGGTTTTCGACTTCAGCCGGTGAATTTGCAGAGGTCTCCTCTGGTGCTTGGTACTAATGTAGTATCACATTAAAAAAAGGAGATTGTTAGATAAACTTTGCATGATCATATTAATCACCACTCTACACTACTCTATCATTCGTAAACTTTTACTCATACAATAAATCAAACAATTATCTATGCTACATTCCTCGTGTTACACCTTATTCCCACAATGAGCCAACGGTAGTAATGTGGCAGTGGCACATATATGTAAGTGCAATGAACTGAGTTGAGCCTCATAAAAATAATGAATTAATATTATAACTGAATCATCATTTCACTGTTGGTGGGTTTTAATAGAAGTGTAATTACATGCCACATATTTTGTTAATTGACCATGAACTCCTACACTTGTGTCAAACAGACATATTCCATTCACTTCTTGAGAATTCCACTTCAAATTTCAGCAAAAAGGTACTATACTTCTCGTTGACATGATTTTTTGTAATGCCGTCATAACCGGATTTGGCACAGGTGGGTATCTAACTGGTAATGTCAGCCATGATAGTAGGATGGTCATTAGACGCTCAATTAAACACACCAAGATCTCACAAGCATCTGTAAACAGTTTAAACGTAGGAAAGCAAGACATGTAATATATGAGAGTGGATGAGCATGGGAACTAACTGTATAATCAGTATTCATGGGTACTCATATCTACTGTGTAGGGGGAAAAGATTAGCCGATATACCTCAAGGTAGATTTTGGCCACATACCAATATTGTAAAAATCATAAACAGTTTGGTTTGGTTTTCCAGCAAAGCAATTCCCAATACTACCAATGATTGATATTCTTGCTGTTGGTTGTTTATCTTAGACTTTTACATAGCGTACCTCCGGGCCTCAAGTAGTATTTCAGAGCCTCTCCGTGCTCAAAGAGCCTCAGCCCTCAACGGCTTACTCTTTATAATAATATACGTAGGGTGTGCCCAAACAAAAAATATAACCATAATGAAAGAGACATCCAGCAAACTCAAATAACAAAGCACTGTAGGAAACTCCCTGTTACCTTTTATACAATACTGTATATCATGAGGGTATCCGCATTGTGAGAACTGCATAATTTGCGTGTCCGTATGGAAGCTGCCCAGAAAAGAGGTACAGTTGTTGCAATTAATAGTACTTTTGGGTACATTGGCACCTCTCCCAATCCTCCCTGAGAAGAGAGAACGTGAGTAGATCTGTATTCTCCAGGCTTCACATGGCAAGTTATTATGATTTTTGTGTTCCTGTATATGTGAATACGATCTTCCATTTATTCCGACTCTGCGTTGTCTAGTGTTTCCTCCTAGCCCTATTTTTTCTTTTTTTGATAGGAAAGGGAAAAAGGGGCTCAGGGATGTTCAGTTTTTCAGTACTAGTGATTGTAATCAGTTACCCCTGCGAATTTTTACTGGCCAAATCATATGTTGCAGTTGATTCTGTAGGAAATTAAATTTCAATATTTAACTGGCAAGAGGTTTGAGCCATGTGAGACCATGAACTCAGTGGTGGGGAGAGGATCTTATGGGATGGTAATCAAAACACTGATGTCCAGACGTATTTATCAGTTTCACAGTGCAGGCACCTGTTGCTTGCCAAAAATGTCCATGTCCAATTTGTCATTTGTTCATAATCACTACATACAAGAACCTCAAAAATTTCTCAGTCATTCTCGCGTATCCGCTTACCAATATTTATTTATGGTGACCCTTGATGGGGTGGTGTCGGTTTGTATCAAAATCCATAAACCTTTTTTTGTCAACAGACATACACTCTTGTAGAAGCAAGACTTGGATTCGGGGAGATCAATGGCTCCATGGCACCATCACTCAAATTATAATTTGAAGGACAAACTACGTACTAATCCAATGTGCCGGATGTTTTTTTCACCTCCAAATAAATGTGTTATGAGATTTTTCTACAACTCAATTTCTTGGAATGGATGTCGTTTCCATGCTGCTTGCAAAAAAAATTCCATACCTACTCATATGAAGTACGCCGAAGTACCAAGAAACTTAACTCTTAAAGGATTATTGTAATAATCTCGGCAGACCCAGACAGCCGATGACTCGGCAACAATAATGTACTTTTCATCTTTCCTTCTCACCAGGCACTTAGTACAAATTTTTGTCTCATTTTTTTTTGTGCAGAACAATTTGAGAAATACCAGATCCATCCCACACTTTGATGACTGACGTAAGTGGTAAATAGTAAACAGGCACAAGCTGAATAAGTGCTCTCATCATTGTCAGGTTTTTACTCATAGTGGTATTAAACTCTCGTTATGTGGGATTAAGATCTTATATAAGCCCTTAGACTCTGGGAAGATCTGAAGCCTTTCAAAGACACCAAATCCCCAAAGTGAAGTGCTAACTGTCATGTTCAGACAATAGAGTTACACCTATTCACCACCTCAACTGGGGTAGTGGGAGGGAGCAGCACATGGCTTTTTTTACAATAATTCAGTAGTAACATTATCAGATATTGTATTCTCTCAGTGTGCAGAATCCTTACCTGTTTATGTCTCATCATGGAGGGTGGGGGCGATGAGCTCCCTCTTCGGGGAAGAGGGAGTTTGTTGGTGGGAGGTCTAATCAAGCTATATGTACCCAAATCACAGATAGATCACCAGAACTCTGTGATCTATTGTTCATCTCATCAATGAACTACTAGAGGTAGCTCATTGATCTCATAGACACTAACCTTTTCAATAGAAATCTACTCCCTCAAACAAATCATGATTATAAGCTGCAGTATCAACTTGGTGTGCAGGTTGACTAGCCAATGTTTTGTTTATTAATAATAATTATGAAAACTATGTATCTTTGTCACTACATGAATTGCCTGTTGTAGTTGAAACAAACACAAAAATAAGATAGAAGAATAGAAAATGCAATCAAATAGATTTTGGGCTACAAAAATTTCTAGCTGTAGGAGTATTACATCATCATGGGATTAATAAACCAATTTACACCACGAAACTCAGATTAAAATCACCTCAAAACTTCCCTATATGCTTACTTTTTAAGTGGAGTAATTATGACGATGGCACTCTGATCTTTGGCAACATCTACCTGCTTGGGAGGTTATAAACCATCAAAATTTGTAATACGAAATGAAAAATATTTGATTTTTGTTGGCTTGGCAATGAGCCAAGGATTAGCTCGTACGCATTTGGGAGGATTAATCATGTCATGTTTTTGTAAACATTCACTAACGAGTTTCCCATTTCTATTTAATGAGAATAATATGGGGCGGTATAAAATTGTCAGCCCGTAGCACACTGGTGGAGCCAATTTCACACACCCTCAACTTCAAGCTCATCTACTTTAAATCCTCGGCACCCTCAACAAGGTCACATTCCATGGGGTAAGTTGGCGGAGATCAAAATTGATGCCAGAAAAATTAGC
Source organism: Membranipora membranacea (assembly GCA_914767715.1). Classification (NCBI taxonomy): domain Eukaryota; kingdom Metazoa; phylum Bryozoa; class Gymnolaemata; order Cheilostomatida; family Membraniporidae; genus Membranipora; species Membranipora membranacea. The sequence continues at coordinate 20,380,751 of OU612073.1, forward strand.
TTGGAATATCAGCTTATAAAAAAAGGAAATATTGAAGTATAAATCGGAAGTAAAAAATATATTGCTCTCTTGAGGGTTGCATGCAGTTGCTTAATAATCCCAATTGCGCATTATTATAATATACAGCTACATGACACCAGTCCTGCAGGCCATTCCTACATATACCAAGTGTTTCATTTCATATTGTGGGATTTCCCCTGTAAAGCCAGCGGTGGGGATGTATGGCCCATTGATTAGTTAGCATATATATCTCCCATAGGTATCCAGATATTTTTAACCTGTGTAGAGTGATAGAGGAATTCCTCTCCACAGCCTTGTTGCGGATCTTCCCAGTTGCGAGACAGGCCGTAATTCACCCACGTACGCTTCACGTTCTCGGCAGACATATACTCAACATACTTCGAGCCTTTCTCTCCACCGAAATACCACAGGGACTAAAAACAAATACAAGACGCTGATGATGGAACAGTGTGGGTCTTAAAATAAACTAAGTCAACAAGCTACAAGGCCTTGCAATCCTACTAATTTAATACCCTATGGGACAGCATCGGGTTCATGTTGCTGACCAGGTTTTGATTGTGGCGCCCTAAATCTGGCTTTGATTGGCTGATGCTTGCGAGTGAGCGTGCACAACCCTTTCTAACATTTATTCACTGCACATACTGACGTCACAATGGCCAACACCTGCAGTTAGCGGATTTTTACTTTCTTGCTGGGAAACCCTTCATGTGCACTACAATAGTGGTCAACATTCATAATATTTCAAGGTATATTTTCCAGCTTAAAAATTAAAACGTAGACTTTAGAGCAAGGACTTCCTTATTATTATGAAGGTAACTAAGATTGGGTCAAGTTTGCAAATTATCCAGGAAATATACTCTGATGAACAGTGATAAAGAACAATGATATGTGAATCATGAAAAATGCAGGAAATCAGCAGTGAGTTCAGTGATGAATGAAACTCGAGTTCATCGGATCTAATCAAATGAGTTTCAGACAGAATGGTTTCATTGACAGAAGAGTAAGCAAATTACTTGAGTTGCACTCAACTACTCCCACACCTAACTGCGGTAATTTTCTGCACTTGTACTCGAGGGACCCTAAAGTGACAAGTGTCCGCGCCCTGGGAGGGACTGTTAGACTTGCATTCACACATTGGCTAATCTGTCACAGGCTAAGGGTGTTTCATCAATTCCGCTCCAAAAATAGAACAACGGGAAATCCATGACCGAATTATCATGTATAATGTAATACCTGCTACGAGACTGTAACAGGTTTGATGAATGCCAAGTATTCAAGTTGGAGATTCGGTTTTATGAATACTTCCTTCTAAATCACAGAGCACTAGAGCACATATTATGCCAACATTTGCTGACATCAGGCTAAACTGAATAAGCGATTACCATACCTGAATATCCTGATGCTCGACGAGGTATTTGGCCAGGTGATCCTTATTTCCTGTTAGTATATTCACTACACCTCCCGGTAGATCTGACGTGTCAAACACCTGTAACACAGATGAACTTGAATAAGCAACGGTGACTTAGAGAAAGGTTCGGGTGCTCGCTGTGTCATCATGTATTTTGACCGTTATGGCTCAATTATTTCCCTCTAGGCTAGCATAAGATCCAGATCTTGTGTTTGAGACTTGAATCATAGGTGGAAAAGTTTGGCTGTGAAGTGAGAGAAAGCAATAATGTCCATTACCTTGTCTGTACAGCGAAGCTCAGACTATGTTTCATTCACATTTATCAAAATTAGAGAAAGTGATCAGCAGGTTGTAACAGGTTGTTGCAATCGGTGGTATTTACTTAGTGACCTGATAAATGTCTAATGTTAAGGGCCTTGTCTAGCTTCAAGATCTCCGCTCAAGAACCTAAGCGTAACCACTGCTAGACAGTAGACACATTGAGAGTAACAATGCTAATCCACACCCATAATTGATTTCTGAAGGAGTTTTAATCCATGATAATCCATATTTGTTGAAATTTACTTGTTTCTTAATTGGTGAAAACTATTTTAATTGAATTTAGGGTTATGAAATGTTGATAAATGGTATAGGGAACCTGTTTCAACACTTATTATCACATTAGAAACAGGTAAAGAAATGTGAACATACATAACCCTTGTTTAATCCCAGACTCTTGCCTGTCTAATCGTCTCTTGGAGAAAATAACATCAAATTCCAGTTTTCATGAAGGTTTTGTTTCAGACGCTAACAGCCGCTGATAATCGGAGAAATCACAACTTTTTTCCCTTGTTGTGATTTTAGATAATAATGTCCACCAAATACTAGGAGATAATTGTCCATCAATCTAACTTACCTGGTAGAGGTCGAGAGCAGAGATGGGGTGTTTCTCACTGGGAATGATTATAACACAGTTGGACCTAACTACTGCTGGAGCTAACAGGGATACAAAGCCAAGCAGAGGATACTCATCGGGACATAGTATACCCACAACTCCCACAGGCTCGTTAATCTTAACTGTGGCTCCGTATAGATTGGTCTCCTGCAAGTAAAACACAAACACTGGATGAGTCTTTTTGTCCTGACACTGGTCATACCCTAGGAGTTATATTTCATCACAACGGAATCAGAGAAAAATTCATTTCATTTGATATTTTTAATAAACAACTCGATTTTCATAAAAAAGTACACAGGGACCTGCTAATGTTAACAAGCTGAATGTGGCCGTCACAAAACCAAGTAGTAGGACAGTTTGTCACTAAAGTTCTTACTACAACTCTACTCTCTGATATGAAAATTCTGGTATGGAAAAATGTTAATTGATTTAACTACTTCCTAGAAGGTACCAGGTACTGGATTTGGTGAAAGAATTGAGTACAGGAAGTATAACCACAAATCTGAAGTATTGGCATAAAGCCAGATTTGGTGTACAGTTGTAGTTGGTTGACAGTAGCCTTGTACTGGACCACCGGGATAAGCACGGATGTTCAGGGCATGTCTCCTCGAGAATAAAGTAGTATTAAACTCAGCGAGTATAAAGGGCAGGGCGTGTAACAGTTACCTGGTGCAGTACACTCTTCAAGTGACCAGATGGATGGACATGTGGTGTGTCCGAATTTAATTAATTAGACGAAAACAATACATCATGTGAGATGTGAGGTGGGGTGGGGTAAGGCGCCTCTATCACAAAGCACCTGTTAGGAGTTAATTCTCTCCGCTTATTGATTTATATCTTTTTCAGTATAAGACTCTCCATTACATCCTTGTTATTATTCCCCTACTACGTAGTATAGTGATATATAATATATGAGCTGATAACCAGGGTATCACTATTAGTGTATATACATGATATCATAATGCTGAGTACTTTGTATTAGACATTTTTCTTTAGGATTAAAAACTGCAAAAAACACTCAAAACACAGTTTTACAATTACTAATTAATATTCAACTATTGTTGGTATGAGTCTATTACTTGATATTGAAGATTAAAAAATCAAAACAATAGATTTTAATCCATGCAAATCTCGATTCGGTGCAAATCATTTTTGAGTAATTACACAGAAACCCTGGCCTTGCCTTCATAGCTGTTATAATAAAGCTTGTCTTTGACCAAGGACTCCCTGCTCAGACCTACTCTTACAGGGAGCTCCGTGTTGTAGAGGAAATGCCTACACTGTTAAGGTCTTTTTTTTTCATAGTCTAAAAAATCATTATCCACCCACTAATAGCCAAAAATTGGGAAAACTCATCGGGTGAGATCAAGTTCAAAATGTTCCAAGTGTTCAACCAAAAAAGCAAACACGTAATTTACAGCAACTGCTAACAGGAACAGTAAGTAATGTTCATCTGTCAATAAATTACGAAACTTAAACATTGATTAAAAATCCATGAAATGCAGCTTAGATCAGACTTTGCATATTTTAGGCCACCAATACATTTCTCCAAATCCAGACGTCTACCGTCCCGTACCGTTTGCCCAGCAAAAATACCAAAGAGGATGCGGAGTAAAATCATCGCAACACTAACCAAACATCTCACGACCAGGAAATCCTTGATTGAAAGGTTAATCTGAGATTTTTTGTTAACCACAACAGTACGTATTCCAGAAAATCCATGTTTGTATACATCTATATGAAATTGAAATCAAACATTTCTGTTGCACACACCTGTACTATATGGAGAACACGACAGTTGCATTTACAACGCTCAATTAGATCGTTCTCAGCTAACGCCCAGTTTTTTGGAAAGCGTTTTAGTAGATATACAAATATTTTTTGAGGTTGTTTACTGGTAATCAGCAAGGGATCTCCAAATTCCCTGCTCCCATATTCATCAGTGTAAGTGTAAACCTCATTTGATTGCTTCTCACTATGTGTTTAGCTGTATCTAGTTTAAGCACTCCGACAGTGCCGTGATAGCTAGTAGTAGCATTTCACTATGGGAAAATGGTTGATAATGAAATGCTACGACCAGCTATCCCGGCACAGTTTGAGCGCCCAAACTCACCTGAATTTAAACACTGAATGTTAGTCTTACCTGGACTCCACCTCCATATTTATCTGCATAAGCCGCCCAGTGGAATAATCTCTGTATAGATAAGTCCACCTCCTTCAGACAGCTATCCATAGCCCTGCCTGTCTGTAGGCTCAGCTTATCAGCAAACTCCTGTCGTCTCTGCTCCAGATTCTCAGCTAAGTAGTAGGTGATCTGAGCTCGATTATACGCTGCTCTCTTACCCCAACTACAGACAGAACAGGTAATTATACATCCATATCTTTGAGCTTACTCTGTGTATGATATGGCTTTTAGTTCGTATCCATGCAATCAACCTTCAATCCTTTATGATGATTTTGATAGAGCTTCCATACAATAGTGATGATCAAGAACTTGCATTTTGCACTTAGTTCGAGACACTGTACAGTAGAAGCAATCTTACGAAAGTTTATGTGCTAAAAAATTAAAAGATATTTATAATCAACCCTTATATTGAAAACAATATCATCATGACCCCTAGCTTGTCTTGACAAGCTTTGTCCACCCACTGAACAATGCTTGCCAAGACAAGCTACATGACCCAATATGCTCAAACTAACCCTGGAGCAGCCTTGTGAGCGACCTCTACAGCATTTCTTATATCCTTCCTGTTACCCTCTCCGACATGAGCGATTACTTTACCCTCTGCTGACCTAATGGGCATCATATAAGGAGCATCAGGTCTCTTCTGTGCTCCTCCATAATAAAACTTATATGTGTGATCTATCCTGTACATGAGATCAAGAATAAATGTAAACAAATACAATTCAAGACAAATAGGAGTTATCTTCTCATTGAACATATTGTTCAAGGAGAATATAACTCCTTGCAATATATTTACTTGTGACAAAACGAAACATAGTACACCAATAAATGGGATATATAAGCGATACGTTTCATTACTTCTTTGCTATTGATATTGATTGCTAGCCGTTACTCAATCATACAGCAAGCAGCAGGCTACCTTTTGAGCACAATATTAGTGATTAGCAGTGTAGCAGTAGTGATATTTGACTATTCAGCACAGGTACAAGTCACTTTCACAACTTTTATGCGTCATGCAATGTCATTACACCAAGAAACCAATGGCAGAGAACATAATATTTAATTTTAAAATCACAAGCTGTAGAGCATGTGATGACATGTGACAGAGTGTGTAGTGTTGATACTAATATTTAATAATCGAGAATGTAACTACGGGCTGTTGGAGCTCAAAGAAATGACTGAGAGTATTCAAATATGACAGAATTGCAGATCTCCAAGTTTGAATTAATTAATTTTTTTCCCAATGATTAGATCATCTCATGCATCCAATGACCTTATCACTCTGACAACGCGTAGCATGTAACTCACGGTTGGACTCCTGCTGTTCCGCTCACATCCAGTTTGGGTTGATGGTTGTCACTGAATGTTGGTCTTGATTGTAATGTAGCACCAAATTTAGAATAGTCCAACTCTTCATTAGCGGGACGCGGTCGATCCTCCCATTTTGGTTTAGCATACTCATACAACCCCTACAATTACCGAATAAGATTGATTTATAGGGGAAAGTAAATTGAAATTTGGCTACAATCAGGTCCTACTAGGTAAAATCAGTTTACCAGTAGAGAGGGAACAACTTCTAATTCACTCAAAACAGATCACAACTGACTTTCTGACAAGGAGTATTCCAGCGGAGTGGTTTACTCTTGACTATTTAATCAGTGTGTGTCATATTTATTTTTGGAGCACTAGGCAACGACTTCATATTGGAATAGTAAAGACAGCATGAAACGTTTTAAATCAATGATTTTCTGCTTTATTTTCTACACACATATAATCATGTATATATCACAGACCTCTTTGCCGCCATCTCTACCGAATCCACTCTCTCTATAACCACCAAATCCTGCTGCTGCATCAAACATGTTATGTCCATTAATCTGTAATCATCATCATAGTATATAGTACAGCCAGTCCATAACTTATCGTGGGCGGGCGATTAGTCACAGGCTGTCATAAGCTCAGCTCTTCATAACATAGTGGTTTTTGCCGGTTTCAATCTGACATATTATTAACTTTGCTTATTTCCTCAGTTACTCATGTATCATATATTAAAGTGACAGTCCTACTAGGCCATGTTTAGTGTGGTTTTAAAGATCTCAGGCTGAAAAGTCATAAGGGCATGAGAACTAAAACAGCCTGTGAACCTAATTGCAGTTAAACTACTGCCAAGTCTGAAAATTGAGATCAGAGCGATTATAGTGATTTATTGCCTCCACCTGAACACTATGATCCACTATGATCCTTGCTCAAATATGTAAAAAAAGAAAAATGCTATTTTCCACAATTTTTATTTTTTCATTATTTTTATTTGCCCTATGAACTCACAATTTTCGACTTACTGGGGTAACATATCCACTTTTCTAATAGGACTGACCCTTTAAGTGTAAGACATGCAAACTGATCACAAAATGTGTTTGATATTCAATGACACACCAGCCTGACTCACATTATATTTGCATTATTTTACAGTAGGTACAACAAATGTTGTTGCTGTCTTCTCGGCTTTCAAAGTCATTTTATAGAGTGAGGAGACTTTCTGTAAGCACAAGAACCATATAAATTAGGACGTACCCAAATAGCGCCTGCTTTGATGAGTAGAGCTACCTCGAGTGCCAGAGAGACATTCTCAGTCCACACGCTGCCTGCTAATCCGTATCTTGTATTGTTAGCTAAAGCCACTGCCTCTTTAGCTGTTCTAAACGGCAGAGCCACCAACACAGGACCAAATATCTGGAAAATAACATGTGACATTACGATTTGAAGATCTATAAACTTTGTTTGGAATTAATCATTTTGATACGATGTTAAAGCATATGATGTTCATGATGTACATTGAAATTATCGCTTCAAAATGGTTAGTTACAACTGTGTGCTACTAGAGCAAATGAGAGGGTCATTATTACTCTTATGTGATCTATTAGTCCATGAAATGGTAAAAACAGAACATCTGATCATTGCCCTCAACACAGGTTTGCATGGATTAACCGCTCAAATCAGAAATCTACCTCAAAGCTATACTGTTTGATTTAATTATGATCATGAACATGTAATTTGGTTTTACCTCCTCCTGTACGACTCTGGATACTGTCTGTACTTTAGATATGAGAGTCGGAGGATAAAAACATCCACCTTCTGGCATACAAGCTGTAGCCTGGTACACCTGTAACAAACATAGATACAATGTACAGCTATGACAGGATTTTTCAAAATGAAATAGACGATGGGATGATCATACTAATATCTTTATTCAATTATTAATGCGGAAATAAGCACAATTCACACTTGAGGGAGGATCACACAGGTTTCAAAGTTTCAATAAAAGTGCCACTTCTGATTTATAAGGAAGATCAAGGTATCATACACGCCAAACTTTTAATTTGGATCAGGGATACAGTAAACAGCTATCTCTTGATAACAGGTTGAGTTTTGTTTACCTTTTGTAAATAGCCCTAGTCCTCAACTAATCTGACCTATACCTTATAATAACCAACTCTGATAATAGTGAAGTTCGAACAAGTCAAGTTTTTCTCAGGTACAGCTGCCAGTTCCTGAATACATACATGCATACATAGCTATTTGGTAGTATTACAGACTCTCCAGATTAAATAGATATTACAGAGCAGACAAAGTAATATCATACCTCAGCTCCTTCCTTCCTAGCACTGTCTACATACTCAGCCACAGAAGCTCTCTGACTCTCATCTACTATAGCTCCCATATCCATAGTCTTATCCAAGCTACTACCCACTCTGAAGTGTGTGAGACGCTGCTTCAGCTTATCTATAAACTTATCATGTATCGTCTCCTGTACAAGTAGCTTAGACCCAGCACTGCACACCTGACCAGTAAATAAAACATGTCTGAATATTTGTATTTACCAAGTGTTATCCATCTGTCACCTCTCTGTGATTTATTGCTCCATCTAATTCAAGTCATCCGTGTTTGTGAATTGTCCATTGTGGTGAGTTCTAACTTGAATTAACTGTTGATTTGTATTGCCATGAGTAAATACAGTTTTGTTCCTGGTCTTTGACCTTCAATTCACAGACTTGTCAGTTTTTGAGAGGATTATTATACAACGCCACAAGTGATCCGGCCTCAGGCTTTTCCATTGACTGTTTGGCAGGAAAGAGATACCGGCTTGCAATTATTAAAGTTAGGCCTTCAGCAGCAGGCATTGCTCCAATATCGCCTTGTTTAAGGGTGGTGAAGTAACCGGCTGCCTCTGAGGGTGCTCAGCTTTACAGTTCAGTTACTAACCTGTCCCTGATTGAACCAGATAGCGTTGACCACTCCCTCCACAGCACTGTCCAGATCAGCCGAGTCAAACACAATAAAAGGTGATTTACCTCCCAGCTCCAGGGATATTTTCTTACCAGATCCGGCTGTTAACCTCCTCAACTTCTGTCCAACCTAAACATGTATAAGTTGATTGTCATACAATAAAAGTATAGTCCGCTTTTTGGAACAAGAAATTGCATGGTGGCCATTAGAAGTAGTATTACATTGTAGTTGGAATGTTTGCAAATGTAATTGTCTCTAAGCACTTCCTAAGCCTCAAGAGTATGGGTACATGATGCCTGAAAATTAATCCATCACCTTTATAAAGACAAGATAATTGTAAGAAATTACCAAAGTGGAGCCGGTAAAAGCAACTTTGTCCACATCTTGATGTCCAGCCAATAAGCTGCCAAATGCACCACTGCCTGTCACCACATTAAACACACCAGGAGGAAGCCCAGCCTCAGCGCATATCTCAGCCAGGAGCAGAGCAGAGAGGGACGTGTAGGAAGCTGGCTTCAGCACAACTGTGTTACCCATGGCAAGAGCTGGGGCTATTTTCCATGTCAGCAGCATAAGTGGGAAGTTCCAAGGTACAATAGCACCAACCACACCTGTGATATAAATGACAGCAAATGATGAGTGGTGTACGAGAGAAAGGTGAATACATTTCTGGTTAAGTCAATATACATTTAAAAAATATTCCCTATTGGCTTGACATTCGGTAGGCCAAACAACTTTGGAGGTTGAGATTAATGTAAGCAGGAATTATCTCGGGCTTGCTTTTTGATAAAACACCCTCAATAACATTCACCCTGTTGTATGCATGTAATTTAAGTTTTTGAAACTAGATGCAATGTTTATAAATATCTTTGAAAACATGACATTTTATGAGGTCAAGAGGTCTAGTTAGGTCATATCATAATAAATTGACGTAAAAAGGCAAAAACAGAATAATGAAACCTACCAATGGATTTCCAGTTTTGCATCTCCGTATCAGCGAGCTGTGCCCATCCTGCATAGTGATAGAAGTGTCTGATAACTAGTGGTATGTCGGAGTCTCGAGTTTCTCTGAAAGTCTTACCGTTATCCATACTCTCTATAACACTTATCAGCCTGTTATGTTTCTGCACATGACGAGCGATGCTGTAATAGTATGTTAATCGACATTGACATGGAGTACTGTGTAATTGACATTGATAAAGGGGTAATGCTCAGAAACTCAGCACGCTCTGATAGCTTCCGCCATTTGAAGTTTAATTTGTATGCGTACCCATTTAAAGTTGTCCTACCAATTTTGCACTACTGTCAAAGGAGGGCAACTCCTTATGGGTAATTGACATAGCCATCTGTATATACTAATTTTGTGATATTGGCATAAGATTTACTCCAGCATGCAAAGAGACAAAGGTAACTCCAAATTACAAAACTCCGAGTAAGAGCAGCAGCCTGGGAACCCATGCAAGGTTATCCAAACCTCCTTTCATATTCATTTTGCATTAGGTGACTTTTGTGTAGGCTGGAATTCAGATGGCACCAATGAACTAAAGGTTTAGAGGTTTAGTTCATTGATGGCACACAGGGCAACTTATTGAGCAACTCGTAAAGATAATAGCGACATGTGAGTATGGGGCCTACCTGTATAGATGTCTTGCCCTTTCATGAGGAGAGAGTTTACTCCAGGTAGTATGAGCTTTCCTAGCAGTAGATACAGCATGATCTACATCCTCGCTCTCTCCTCTCATAGTGGTACACAGCACCTTACCTGAGGAATAATCAATAAGAATAATGATACATCTGGGAAACAGTCTCAATGGTGTGTCACACAATCTGGTCTTGATCAGTCATTACAATGAAGGTCTGTTTATTTGAAAGCTATTGAAACAAACCAGATGAACACCTTGTGAGTCATTTATTTAATTTGATCATTGAGCTTTGCAAACCTATATACCCTTATACTATGACAGTACTATACCCGGTGTTATATTAGCATACCAGTAGCTGGATTCTTCACGTCATATGTTTTTCTTCCTGAGGGTTGATGGTATTTTCCACCAATGAAATGTCCAAATGCCCTCTGCTTGTCTTCGAGCCATGCCTGGAATACAAAAATCAGAGAGTGCGATCAATTCGGTTATACATATATACAGTTTGCATGTCAGTAGAGTAGTAGAACTAGAAGTAGATAGTAATCACTAACTAACAGTCAATCAAAAACATAAATGATGATATATATATAGAACTATAACTATATTGAGGCTTGACATGCATTTGCCACCTAACACTGAAAGTAGCTTCAATGGTTTAATTGCTTAATCAGAACGGATAACCATCATTAAAAAGCAAGAGGATGATGAGGTGAGGGAGGTCTGAGTGGAGTGAGATCAGACTCGACTGATTACTGAAACAGTTTGTTTAATCATTCATGCTTAATCAATCCTCTACTGATAATGAAACAGTATTATTTTACCTGTGCAACATTATCAGCTTCTGGAGCAGGACCATAACTCATGCTCTCAAATAGCTCTGCAATTGATTGTCCTGCAGAGCCTGCATTTTGTCCAGAGCTTGCACCTTGCACATTTGCAGGAGTGGAGGCTGCCATGTTGAATTTTAGACTAATAACAATGACACCTTGGTGTCGATGATGAGCCGTAAATTACCGAATGTTGTTCTATCAATTCATAGGCTAATACAACTTCCCAGGGTCCGAATTGTCAAGGAAAGAGTTGTCCCCTCTTACAACTGGGGAGAAAACTCTCTTCATAACTTGAATAGAAAATAAAAATCCCAAAAATTAGATTTTAGCCAGTTCTATTCCAAAACCTTGGTCTTTGCTCTTTGGCGATATTTGACTGTACTCATTGCGTTTTTTTTTTCATGGGGGATATTCAAACGTTGCCACAACACCAACAAAACTTGCCAAGACATGCTAATGTAAATCATGGCCCCAGCAATGTTGACATGGATACTTTTTGAAAAGAGATGGGATGGTCTTGGTCATCCAAATTCAAAGAATTTCTTCCGCAGAACATTCTATGGCGACTTTGTGTTTGTTTTAACATTGCAAAAACACAATGTATATTACATTATAGCCGGTCTAGTCATGACAGGTCAGTTATAATTCTAGCGAGCTTAAGTTCATTTGTAGTATGGAAGTAAGGATGTAGAGACTGAGTTCTCTTATTCAAGAGTATGAAAAGCAGTATTTTTGTACAAATCACACAATGGAAATTACCATACAGGGTTCCCCAACTAGTTACCGGACCAAGGTCACTTTCACAACGTGCATTGGTCAAAGCACAATCACCCATATCAGGACAAATTTCCCAGCTCAAAACTCTCTCCGCAAAATTAAGTGAGGAACCAGTTCTTGAGATATTAATTAGCAAGTTTGAGGCTGAGTCTGATGATGTTGCTACAATCCGATCAAAATTACTTAGAGAAGAGAATTATTATGACCAGCCTGATAGAATGGGTTGGTTTGGTATAAATAATTAGCAGAATACTAGAGATTTGATTAATGGAATTTTTTTGTATTTAATGGGATTGAAGAACTATATCTCGTTGAATGATTTGTATGAAGAAATATACAGGTTGTGGCTAAAATGCCAAACATAAAAAAGTTTGGTTAAAAGTGTGCATAGCTCTTTTGGTGCATTTATTACAGTATGATTATCGTGTGCACTGAATTTATAAAAAAATATTGTTAAGTCAAATGCACTAACAGATTTGGTATTCATTGCCTACTGAAGCACGTGGATCTAGTAGGATTGTGTAGGTAGTTGGCATATCTGTTGGTTATTAGCGTTGTTTAATTGCCGTTGCGTTTGACTGTACGTCCGGACTTGTCTCCCCAGCTTGGTGGAGTCTTATCTACAAAGTAGTAGTGTCCACTCTCATCCATTCTCATACCCTCAGGCATCTTCCTTCCATGTTTGTCCTTCAGTGCTCCTGAAAAGAAAACCAAGAATATTTTTATTTACAACGCTGTTGATATAAATTATGATACACAAGTAGTTGTCCTTTCTATTGATGGCATGTGACAACTCCTAAAATAATCATTGCTAGATCCTAGCAGCAGGGAGTTTGCTGGCAGTAGCTAGATTCCTCAGAATTGCAGTTCATCACACTGTTGGTTGTGTCCATGACTTTGTGCGTTTCAATATGTGGTACGGCCAGAAACATATACCCATATGAACATTTATGATATATTTTATATGTTTATGGTGATGACATGAAATGCTAGAACAGGGCACAATAACGATGACGTCACCCATATCTCACCTGGGTTCCTCTCTTTCTTATGGTTACCCCTGCCCTTCCTGTCTGCATTCCTCTGGAATTTTCTAAAAAAAAAGAGCAAAAGCGGTTGATGAGAATTTACTCTACTGCATATTATAAGTTGTAACAAAATCCCAGAGACGGGGCATGATAAAAAAGCCCATACTCCCTCAGAGTGTTTCCTAACAACGATTACAACGCATGAGCTTCTCATAGCATGATAATTCAACCTTCAGCAGTTTTTTTTTGGTATTTTATGGTAAGTTGATACCATGTGTCTAAAAAGAATTTAGAAGAAAAACTGACGTTTTTATTCAACTATGAGCTACAAGTGCTATGGAAGAACTTCTTCCTCTTACATACATCTTGCACCCTTAAAAAGTTGTACTTAACACCATCATAGAGCTACATACCTATCCATAGTTTTGACTGTCACACAGCAATCCATGAATGTCTGAGCACATTCCACATCGACAGCACCTTCAGGCCACTCAGATTCAAAGTTAGTCAAACTCAGGTCACATGCTTCATCATCGGCAACGCCGTCCAGGGCTATGGTTGTGTTCTTACCGGCAACGCAACACATATCTAAAGGGATCAGAAACCATAGAGCTCAACGTTAACAGAACAAAACAACGGAAGTAAACAACATAATCTAATAGGACACGACCTGATAGTATAAATCTCATGACCATGTGCAGCCTTCTTTGAACTTGTATATGCTCAGCCTTTGTTTTATGAGGATTAAAAACGAGTTAAAAGCTGTGAGAAAAATTGAGAATTTAAACTAAGCAAATCTACAGAATTGTCAAGCAGCCACATCCAGTACACCAAAATTGAAGTGGTTATTTATTAATGCAAAAAGCTCTCCACTTCACAAACCTTTATCTGCGAAAGTGACATCATACATTTCCTCCTCCATGATTTCTTCGATCTCCTGGAAGGTCTCATCAGGTACAATGAGAGCCTCTTCCTCCATGAAAAGTTCCTCCTCAGCAGCTAATTCAGCCTCTTCAGATGAGGAGCTGAAATAACACAGACATATTCTCAGAGTTCAAATAAAACTTTTTAAAACAAATTTATTTATTTTCCTTAACCTGATATCTGAACAACAGTTTTCTAAAATTTAGTTTGGTGGCTGTGAAAAGAGCGTGATGAATATTTAATGTGGTGAAGCATAATTCCTTGAACCTTTACAGATATGAGCGATAGTATATTTATATCTTACCCGGCTGCTGGTCTCTGTTTTCTTCCTCTTCTTGCATCTTTCCTTCCCTGCTTCTTCTCCTTCTTCATCACATTTCTGTCAAATTTCTTGCCTAGAAAATTTATTATCAGTTTAATTTCATGGAGCTAAGTGGAAAACAGAACAAATTTTGCAAAATGATTGCAAAACATTAGAGCATCAGTGTGCGATTTCAAAGCATGGAATGACCATAAGAGACAACTGGGAACATAAAAGTTTGAAATACCTTTTCTAATTGATTCATCATTGACAGTTTTAGGTCGCCATCTTTTACCTCCTCTGCCTTTGCCTCGGTTACCCATTCTTTTCTCATCGCTATCACTGTCCTCCTCACTCCTAGATTTACCTGCAAAAATATCCATATATATGAATATAACCTGGCCCACAAAAGTGCTGTACGTCATTTTTGTATGCCTGATGATTTTGAGTAATCTTCTTTAATCATCAGTGAAGTCTAGTAGTTAAGTAGTTAAACTGCGCAAACAGCTGTAAGGGAGATTTGCGTCACACAGAGATAATAATATGATGGTGCACTTGCACCGTTTGATTGGTTGAGTTGAGTGTGATGGTTTGTTGTCTGTAATTGGTTCTACTGGCACTGGATATAACGCATGTGCTCACACTGCTTTCGGTTATGATACAATTTGATCCATTGCATGCACTGATTTGTGTACCTATTTTAGATTTACCTCCTCTATGTCTACCTCTGTAGAGAGTTTTGTCTTCTGAACTCTCGACATCATCCTCGTCACTCATGGAGTCGCCCTCACTTGACATTGAAGAGGATGATCCATGCTTCAGCTTCTTCAACATTACGAAGGCTTTCTTGTACACACTTCTCACTAATTCTCTACAAAAAATTCAGAATTTAGGTGTTTTTTTTATCCGATAAAACCAGAGTAGGCACAATCAAGGTCAAGTGCCTATTCCTCTTAACAAAACACGGATGATTACCACGATAGGTTACAGCAAGTGAGCTTGCACATTGGTGAGAGATTGAGAGGACTCATGGTAATGATCAAAAGTAAGCTTGAATCATTCAGCTGTCTTACTCGTCATTGTTCTCATTGATGCAGCAGGAGAGGAATCCTTTAACACATGAGAAATCTCTGGCTGTCTCATCCTCTTCTGACAATGCCATGTACTCATTGAAGCACTGCTTAGGGTTGCCATCAATACTGGATGCATTACCAGCCTCGCAACAGGACTCAAATGTCTCCTCGTCTAAAAAATTAATGTATGATTTATGGGTTCCATTAAAATTTAATGATGAGTTGTACTTAGTCTGTCCAACCAGTGGACCTGGACTGTATCGAAATTCAAAAACCCCCGTTATCAGTTCATAGATTTGGAGATTGAACATCATAGTTTCAAAGCTTACCAAAGTTGTGTTTGTTCTTGCCTCCTCGTTTGTGATGTGGTCTGCCTCCCTTCCTATGATGAGATTGTTTACTGCTGAATTCATCACAGAACTCTTCTTTCATATCAGCAATGCACTCATCTCTATCTTCAGCTACAAAGAGTAGAACTGAGTCATCACTGGGAACTAGCAACTAATGCGAACCTAACAATGCACTTTTCTATAACTAATCGCAATGCAATGCAATTGCAATGCAATGCAATGCAATTCAAGCGGAAGAGAACGTTCACTCTAGCCTGAAACACACCTTTCCTGGTTGGAGTCAGACATTGATCCTAGTTCTCAGCTTAGTTATACTGAATATTTTAACATGAAACTGAAAGGACAATGTTTATATCTCTGGGCTTGAGAATTTTTTAGTCCCTCTTCTCAACCAAAGGTTACTATAAGGCTGCTCCTACCTTCACAACACTCAGCAAACTTGACCTTATCCTTGTTCTCACAGGCTTTGTCGTGGTTTTTGGCTCTCATATTTTTGAAACATGTCATCCTATCAGATTCATCCTGCAAAGATAACAATGACTAGCTGTTCACCATGGTGTAGCTGGTTGTTAAGATTGGTATAAATATCAAGTAAACCGATCAGGCACCAATACAGAATTCTCAATGTTAGACATAGCTCGTTCGGTAATAGTCAGAAATTGTTGATGATTGACGATCTAAACAATAACCTCCTGACAACAAGTGTTCCAGCCAGCTTTCTTAGAGTTCTCCATGACCATAAGATAAAGTTTCTCCACAAGAGGATTGTGCTTAGCCATCTTCACTCTGCTACACAACATCTCTACTCTTTTCTCCATATCAATCTGCTCAGAACAAACAAAAAAGGCAAATTATTGATGGCGAGTGCTTTTAGATACTTTTCTAGTTTGCCAAATGCTTGACAGTCAATGGTCTTCGATTCACCATTATTACTGGTCAAATACCATGAGATCAATAGGAAGTTTCTATGGGCATAAATGGTATGGTATGGCAATAAAGAACAGAATTATATCAGCATCAACTAAGAATTTGAAATCAAGCACAGGATTGGCTTCAACAAACATTGAAGTTGTTGGAGTTCCAACTGTGAAAGTTCACAGCCAGGAAAACGTAACTCAAAAGACAGGCAACCTCGAATAATTTCACTGTAAAGAAGAGCAGCGGACTAGGAACCCTGGCTATATTTTCATGTACCATACTTACACATCTCTTGGGTCCCTTCAAAGACTTATACACGTGATTCTTATGCATCTTCTCGTGATGCTTTAGAAGCTTCATTGTACTTTTAACACTTTCTTTTGCCATCTTATGGTGTGGTCTTTTACCATGTCTTCCTGCAAAACACAAACAAGCTAGTTTTAGAAGACCAGTAATATAATAAATAGGTAAGAGTGGGTGGAAACTAATTAAAGCCTCTACTCTCAAATCTGCAAAAGTAACGGCAATGAAACCAGATCTTAATGAGAGAAAGAGAATCAAAATACATGCATATCTATGGAGTGGGTTCTGAAAAGCTCATAATCCTTTTATATTTTCAGCATGCATAATCTTAAACTTTTAAATGTGTGGTTAGAAGGAATTGATAAAGTAATCAGAGTTACTCACCCCTGATTTTTCCGTGCCTGGACCTATCTCCAGATTCTTTGCTTCCCTCTGAGCTCATCTCCTCTGAACTCATGTATTCAGTTTCGTCTTCTGCAAAAAAAAAAGATCCAGTTATAATATGAGATGATCAAACCACAAGTTTTATTACTTGTTTGAATCAAAACAACTGCACTTTGGTAACAACAACCCTGCCTGCATGAACAGAGGTGTTTCCAGTCTACAAAAAGTTTACAACAAACTACAACTTGAGTTAGGCATATTACCTTCTGTAGATTCCGATTCAGTCTGATTCCTCATCAACTCATCAGTGAAGTCCATGATACTCAAAACCATCTCCTGAGAAGAGAAATCAACTTAATAAACCATTTATATATATACTAGATTATAAGAAGCTTTACAGGGTGGGACTTAAATTGTCTTATGACAAAAGAATTTGGCAGCTCAGCAATAATCATTAATGAGTACAGAATGTGAAGGAGCTCCAAATGGGGCCATTCTACATTACTGGAGCACCAAATGGGGCCATTCTACATTACTGGTGCATTGATGCAGACATTTTCACTACACATCTGTAGGGAACCCCAACATTTGTTTGGCATTGACAATTACCCTGCGTTTCGAAGAGAAGAAAAATGAAAAGCACAATATTTTATCAGCAATTTCAATAAAACCAAAACCTCCCACCACAAAATTGATTTTTTGTAACAGTCTGATACACATTTGTGGTTTTTTGAGACGTTAGATTGGAATGATTAGATAAACATTTTTTTCAAATGCGGACATTTTATCAAAACACTCAGCTCAGGCTATAGATTTGATAAACATATCACATTGCATGTACAAAAACATTCTCACCGGGATGTTTGCTCCAGCTGTACCCGTGCAAAAAGATATAAAACTCACATCAAGGCACTCCTACTTTCACAATTTTTATGTTTTTATATTTTCAAAGCCACAAAGTTTTATTGTTTTACCAGATCCTGTTTTGATATCATACCACAGCGGGGAGAAAGTCGTATGAGTCAGCAATGTTATGAATAACAACAGGCAAAATAACAGCATTGCCAACAGGGTTGGCTGCCTAACCAAATCAAATATCACAGTGGGCAGGGTATTTGTATATCGTGAGTCAGCACTATTACAGTAGTGAGGTCACATGGGGTCTTCTGTGAAACTGATAGTTTTGGCAGCAGCTTTATATCCCTTCTGTAACTTGTCAAACTCTGACAGGCAGCTGCCGAACAACAATCTCAATTGTAGTCTACTTCGTTCATTATGTGGTATTTTTCACATTAAAATGATCATCCATGGATTTGGTTTTATAAGCTCGGCCTACGGTGCATCAAGAATTGAAGGGGTGACTAGGTTATTTTTAAGTTCAAGAATAAAAATCGCGATGCTACCAACAGAGTTGTATCGAAGTTAGCACAGATGGTGATTTATTAGAAACATCAAAATTTTACAGATTCCGACTCCCGGAGTTGGCTGGAAATATCTATGATGTAAACAACTCATTCAGAAATTTTGACACTCTGATCTGATAATGCCACTTGCAAAACTCAGGATTAAATGGTCGATTGAAAGGGGATTAAAGGGTAAAAGTAAAACAAAGAAAGGTGATGAATAAAGAAGTTTTGCTAATCCATTAAAATTTTCACTGTCTGGATTTAAACTCTATTCAATCGAGCTAGTTTCTAAGAATGTCAAGCTGAGAAATAACCGAGAATAATAACAGCTCATCAGGTCTAACCCGGCAGGAAGATGGTAGATGTAGAGCCTGACCAATCTTAATTTCTAAGCTACAGATGGAGAGTGGAAATAAAGATCACAATCACTGGATATTGCCCCCCCCCCCCCCCTGCTCATCTGATTATTGAATGTTGTGTTGCCGCTGAAGGTGATCATATTTCTGACAGATAATAATACTTACAGTTTCCTCATCAAAGTCAGCAGGTAGAATCTCGTTATCTTCTCCATCCCATTGACCTGGATTCTTCATTGTATCTTCTACCTTCTGTTTCAGAGCGGTCATAATATCATTGTTATCAAACTCTAAATTCATTGGAAAAAACCAGTTTGTATACAATGATGCGATTATGATGCCATACCATATTCCCTCTGAGGTTGGTTTCAAAATAATATTAAGAATGATGGCCACATCAAAACGTTTACCATTTCCCCCTCGATAGTAGGCAGCCCCTGAGCGTGTGTTGTCTCACAATAGATGGCAATGAACTCATCTTCAAAAGCCCGATGTCTTCCCATACCTGGGCGCTTAAACCATACTCTATTATGAGTGATGACTTGCATGGCCATCGTACAGATCACAAAAAAACAACCCTCATTGCTTAATATGAGCGTCTTACCTTCCTTAAATGCCGACAATGCTGGATCTTCTGTGTCCATAGACACACAAATGTTGAACAAGGCAGCAATGGAAATTGCTGCAACTAAAACCTTCATTGTGCAGCTCTCTGCAACAATATTGTAGTGTTTTTGCAAATTATTTCAGTCAGTAGTTGAGTTCAGAAAAGCGCGCAGTGTAAGTGATCAGCAAAGCCTGGCTGTCAGTATTTATAAGCAAAAGCATCCCTGCCAAACAGGATTATGCATCATAAAACAAAACTAATGGGATTCTATACTCAGTAACCCTAAATAACCTGTTTTGCTTATCATGAGTGTTGTGTGGTTTTGATCCAGGCATCTGGATTTGATCACAAACTAATTATATGGGGTCAGCATATGGCATCAAATGTCAACAGGGGCGTCAACACAAGCTTCCACAGAGCAAGTTCGTAGCAAAGCTTTTATAAACAAGGTGTCAATCATGTGTTACCACCCCTGATGTGCAGCAACCACTCGCTCTGACGTCTTGTGACTACTTCGATGTGAAAAAAAACATTGCAAAATATTTTGATATAGATGATTCACTTTCTCCTAAAAGTCAGCAGATCCGACATGTGAGGTGACTGTTAGCTGCCAATGTAATCAAAGAAGGAATTCATATCCTAAAATGACTCCATTAATTAGGTGTGCTGGGCATGGTCATGACTTGCAAATTATTCGGTTGTTTTTCTTGTTCCGGGATGAATAGACAGTCACATGCCTCAAGGTGACTACTCCCCTGATTCATTACTATCATGAATGTCTCTACCTCAGGTACTTTGCTACATGATGTATAGGAGTAGGATGACAAAATTAACAATCCTAGAATATTTTGTTAGTCTTATTACTTATATACTATTTCAACATAACAGGTATAAGTTCAATCTTTTTTTATTCTATATGAGATGCCTTTAGAATTTAATTTTATGCGACTGCTTTTCATCGGCAGCATTTCTCACAGATGAGTTCAAATTTATACACAGCCAGAGCAAAAAATTGGAGTTGTGATTTTTATCCAACGTGTCCATTTATGAGAGATATTTATGAAGCATGGAAAAAGTCAGGCAATAATGGTGTGATTTTTACTGTCATCGGTTCTAGTGCACTCTGTGGCCTGCGTATGTGCAAATTGTTGATACATACGTTTGTCTCTGCAGCATAGACTGAATAACTAAATAGGGAAAATAGTGAAAACCCATAATTTGGAAATATTTTGATCATTACTGGTGCCTATCGCTGGTTTCATTACCTTGACTTTCCTTGCCTTTTCTTGATGGAAAGCAGCATAATAATGAGTTTATTTTCCACCGTAAGAAGTGTTGAAAAACATTTGTATAATACGATTGGCTTTAAAAAATGCTCTCAGATGAATTTTTGAACTACAAAATTGAAATATGTATTTTGGCACTTGGTGGTCCTGGCTATGGTAATAAGGGAATCCTTGCAGCAAGCAGAATGTCAGCGATTCAAAGACTGTCTCTCAGGTATAAAAGGGTGTAAAAAGTGTTTAGGGTTACTAAAAATCTTCAGAAAGTGGCAGCGATATTGTTCACGAGCAAAAACAATAAGCTTGGGAATAGCTAAAACTTGCAATCGTTCAGTATAGCACTCTATATCTGGTAAAATGGTTTTACTGCATAAGCTTTGAATTCTCTCAAGGTGGTCTTTTTGGGTATTGCTAAGCTGACTAAAAAATGCGGCTATGCAATATACTAAAACCGAACATATTACAGAAATATAAAAAAGCACAAATTTATCCGTGGCATCACCATTGCTGCGCCTCAGAGATAGTCTTTGTCGCAAGACTATCATGCAGTAGTAAGAATGGCGATAGGGTGGCAATAGTTTGATTTTGATGTGCACATCCCTATAACTTCTTGATCATATCACAGAGTAATGATATATCCTTACTCTTAATCCTTAATCTGGTATTGACTTCATGTGTATTGGTATTGAAGAATGTGCTTCTCAAATTTGGTTAGGAATCACTATTTGACGAAGGGCATCACCACCACCATACTACTATTACAAATACACGTCAGTCAATGTGTTGCCTAGAGCTTCCAGAATAACGGCAACCATAGCTGGTAGTTATAGGGCACTTGCAATTTAAAATTACTCATCTTCTTGATGGGCTCATCGGCTTCTGACTTTAAAATCGATCGATTGATTCATCTCAATACAATTATTTTATTTGATAGTATTTTTACTTCAATGCAGGCAGGCATCGTACAGTGAAATGTGGTGCAGGGCTGAGATTTTTTTAATGCACCAAAGTTTTAAATTGCTAATTAATTTTTATTGTAAATCACTCAAATTAAAAACAAACCTGCAACAACATACATGACTCTCTCCACTCCCTGACCACATCAAATCAAGAATGAAAATGAGTGATTTTCGTTTTAGGCCTCTGTGCTTGTTTGTTCCGCTTAAATAAGCAATGGTTTCTTTCTGCAGAAACGGCCTTGCTGATTTGAGATTTTACCCAATAAATGTTTACGAATTCCTGTTGATTTTCTTCACATGTGTTACAAGAAGATATTGGCTACAGTCTAGGCATTTACTTGAGCAGTCAGTCGGTGAATTTTGATTACGATTTTGATTTGATTACGTGGCTAACATCTCTGTTTGAGACGATTAAAACTAGCTACACACACACTAAGAGCAAGCCCTTATATCAAATTAATGTTTTATGTGACCAACAGTCATCATAGGCGTGGAGGGTGAAAGAGTTATAAAAATTGTCATACAAAAGCTGGGAACTACATAAAAACAGCTAAAAATCAGCCTTCTCCCCATACAAAATCTTCTCGTGAACAACTAAAAAAGTATAAAAAAAAATTATTTACAGATCGCTTCAATAATGATAATTGCATGAGAAGATAATATATGGTCTGGAGAGACAGTACAAAAAGTGACCAATTCAGACTCAGAGCAAAACTGAGACAAGTCTCGTCTATGCAGATGCTAAGCAAAAGTTGCAACACCAACTGCATGAATGATAAAGACATTTATTATCATTTGATCTTAGAATTATCGCATGTTAAATCAAACCTGTCCACACAAGCTTCCCTCTGATACCTTGTTACATCACCTTCTGGATACACTCAGTAATATTTATTCAAGTTTAAGGAAAAAATAATAGAAAGTTTCTCAAAGTCTCCCAC
The DNA here is from genome assembly GCA_914767715.1 of Membranipora membranacea. Taxonomy (NCBI): domain Eukaryota; kingdom Metazoa; phylum Bryozoa; class Gymnolaemata; order Cheilostomatida; family Membraniporidae; genus Membranipora; species Membranipora membranacea. The sequence goes on from OU612073.1 coordinate 20,403,669, forward strand.
TGATAAGACATATCCATACTCCTCTTGAGCAGGCTGTCAAATTTCTTTGGTTTTTACATCACTCGGAAGGCGAAATAAATAGATAGCTAATTTATAAAATTACTTGATACTTGATATTTATGTTTGGTGTATAAAGATCAGGTTGAGTAATTCTTGCTTGTTCCAACATCAGAAAATTTACGAAAAATTGCTTAAATGTTCTTAAAACTCAAATTCACTATAATGTTTCCATACGTCAATGTGATATCGGTTTTAGGGCTAATTGATAGATGGGATTAGTATTAAGGTTGACTTCTGTACCATTGGTACGCATTTATTCATTCAAACTCAGGAACCATATTGATCCGGATTGGTGGCATAAGTCAGTGTAGATGATTGGTGGTGTAGATGAATGAATAGCGCGCATTGCAGACAATGACTTCAATGCAGGAGGCTCGGGTTCAAATGCTGTCGACGTCCAGATATCTTTCATGTTTTTCCATCATGGAAATCGTAAGCATTCATCATTCAATATGGGAGTGAACCTCTCATTCAAAGCATGGGACCAAAGTGATTCACTCTTTAAAAATCACCACATTCATATATGATCTTCACATCATTCTAATGCCTAATAAAATTAGTTCTTAAATTTGACGTCCCTACTGCGTTATAATGAAATGGAGTTTGATTGGAGTGTCACATTTTAGTGTTCAGTATTTTTGCCTGCAATGCTTTATGCGAGGGTTTTATCTACTGATATATATATATATATTCATGGACAAGGGTCTTACCCTCCAAAATCACATGGCAATATATGAAAGGCTTTTGCATTTCGTATTTTCATTTGCTTGGTTTAAAAGTTCAGTAATGCTACAGTGCACTTGTAAAACTTGCAAGCCCGCCAATGTTTTAGATGCTTTTTAATATTACTGGGACCAATGAACTCCCTTCAGTTCATTGCTGGGACGTCAATCACTGTGTTATGTTAAAGCTGTCAGATCTTTTAGCTAGATTCAATTACTGATGCACAGGCTCCACTCTACCCCTCCCACCCTCCTGATAGCAGGGAGAGTGGGTATTCCATTCCCCCTCCCTGCTGCAGGGAGGGTGGGATATACTCCACTCTCCCTGCCTGCTGATAGCGCGTTAAAATTGTGTTTGAACAATGTAGTTGCCCCACCATGTTAAGAGGCAACACAACTCTATTTGCGTCATAATATTTTTTGATTGGTTAGTGTTGCTCCATAATTGGCCAGTCAATGTAACTGTAGTTTATTAGAAAATAATCTTACTTGAGCCGACACTAAAATTATGATAAATCATATCTGATTGGTTGGCAACAAAAGTTTTCTTACACAAGAATTACTTTGCACCTCTGAAGTTAGAAAGTTTGGTTCACTTTTACCAGGAACAAAGTTTTAGATTCCCCTCTTTTAAAAATCAGTGTAACTAAAGAGTAGAACCAGTACTTGGACTAGGTGATTGGACTGGTAAAGCCTCTCTACTAAGTAGCTTGACCTACCTACCTACTCCTTGGACCTACAGGTGTCCTCCCAGATTCACAACAAGTGACAAACCCTCTACCTAGCTAGTGGCTAGTCCCTGTCTTTCTGAGCATTTCAAACATGGTTAACCAATGAGTATCTTTATATTTAACCAAGGAGTAACTTTTGTTCCTCCTTGATTTAACCTTTTGGGTGAACTAATATGCCCATTGCCAAACATAACATTGGACTGAGCATCGGTGGTTGGTGTTTTGTTATAACAATATATATCCAGCCACCTCGCTTGCCGAATGCAATAATAGAAATGCAGTGTCATTTGCCTTAAAATTAGTACGTATGTTGCAATCTCAAGTATGGGTGGTCACCGATCAAGCTCATCGTACTTGTGATTTTATGTAGGAACTTCGACAAGACATGGCAGAGAAGCCTTCACCGTCCTCATTGACCCCAGGTGCAATGTTTCCTGCAATGAACTCACCTCAGCGTAGTGGTAACGCAACAGGCTCGCTGAGGAACAAAGTGGCTCTCCCTAAAGGAAGATCTCTCATGGACTGGATCAGACTGGGTAAGTGATACTTTGATGATCAGCGCGAAGTTAAAATTTGCAGCATTCTCCTTTTTGATACCTCAGCAGCTTTGGAGTCAGATTAGTTACCGTGGTTCAATTCCTTTGTATCAATATGTCTATTTGATCCTTGATTCGATATCTTATTAACTCTCTTTGAATGGTGATAACAAATAATAAAATCTGCTGGAGTTTTGAATGTCCCAGATTAATTTCTATTTTCAAGGTAACAGCGGTGTTGATCTCACTGGTGTGGGAGGCAGGTTAATAAGAGTTACTCCAGAAGACCTTAAGAAACACAACACTAGAGATGACTGCTGGATGGCCATCAATGGTGTGTAAAATATCTTTAAAAAGGTTTGCAAACCTAGGCCCTACTTCATCATGAGGAAATATGTGTCATTCCTCATAGATCACAAAATGTTCTTCTTTGTAGTCCGATAGCAGCCGATGCAAAATATGGTTGGAAATGCAACTTCGTTTACAAATTCCATGGATAAGGTTTGACTATTGTGGTTAACTGATGGCAATTTTAACAACCCATCATTTTTTGCCAAGACAAATTTGATAAATTATTTATTTTTGTTATCCTCTAGGTATGGTATATAACATTACTCAGTACTGTGAGTTTCATCCTGGTGGAATCGCTGAACTAATGAAAGGTGCTGGAAAAGATGGCACACAGCTATTCAATGAGGTAATACAGATCAAACGCCATGAAGGGATATAACTTTTGTTAATACTTTGAAATAACTTTACATATTAATGCTTGTGGTGTCTAAACTATATCCTCACAGCCACTGTAAATTCTTTTATTCAGCTCAAAGTTTTTGTTTGCTGACCTGCTATCGTGATTATACTGGCCACAGCAGTAGGAGGTAGCTCAGTTGGTTAGAGCACCTGCCCTCAAATTCGAAAATGTTGGAGGTTCTGGTCTCGAGTCCTGCTGCAGTCTACTGGGCACTGTGCTACTGGTTTGCTCCGACCTGCCTACAAACTGAGAGCAACTTGGCCCCAAATATTGCAGCCGCGCCCTTAAGGTACCTCTTTTTCTTAGTCTTCGGACAGAGACCAATATTTACGATTTTGACCAACATATTTTTTAACCAATAAACTTGATCACATTTTTAGGTTTTTTCTGAGTCAGCACTTGTGGCCTGCAAATTATTTTTGTTTTAGTATGTTTTTATCAATTTCCTAAAAAGGTGCACAGATGGGTGAATTACGAGTCAATGTTACGGAAATGTCTGGTTGGGAAACTAGTCACTGACAGTATATTTAACAGAGCTCCTCAATATGGAAACAGCCTGGCGCCACCCAGAGGTTTGAAATTTGTTTCATTGTAATAGGAATAAATGAATTCAAATTAGGTACTAGAGTACAATGTAAGTTATTAGATATACACAGCCACAGTCCATAACTTATATGATAAGAATATGTTATACAGCTTTATATTATAAACACATTGCATAAAAATCAGGTATCAACCCGATAGATTCTCTGTCTTCTTTCCCGAAGATTTTGAGAAATATTTAGCAGCTTACATAAACTTTTTTATACACTTTGTACATATTGTGTTGATTAGAAACTGACTTACTGAGGTGTTGAATAATCATATTTATTAGCTGCTATAGATAAAGAAGCGTAACAAAATCTTGATTAATCTTAATCATATTCTCGGGAATTGAAGCCCCAATTTCTAATCCCATTCAGCCTAGTCTATATTAAAAAATCCTGTATATTTATTCAGCAATGGGTACACAACTCCAAACAGTGAACAAGCCTCAGAGCGCGTTACCCGCTGATAGCGTGGATAGCAGTAGAACTAAACCCTTACTACCATTCTCTAAACCTCTGGCTCCAGTCGATAAACCAAGGTACTGTATAAAGTGTCAATATATTATGAATGGATGACAGCTGTATTTATAAGTAGTATGAATTTTTAAATCTGCTTATAGATGCAAAGCGTTTCTATAAAGCCTAAATCCTATATGACACCTGAACAATTTTTTCTTGGGACATATATAGTCTGAGTTGCAAAAATAATTTGCACTGTAGTTGGATATTGACAGGTATGACTACTATCAGAATGACACCCATGTCAAGGTGTCTATCTACACTCGTACTCCAGGTGTCACAGCCGATAACATGATCATAGAACGTCCTGACTATGGGAACATTAGAATATCTGTATACCTTGCTTCGGATAAAATCTACCGGCTCCATTTTGGTGAGTCGATTGTTTCTATACATGATGTGAATTAATAGGGTGAATGATGTTATCAGTTCATATATCTCAGCCAATCATAGCAAACCGTGCTATGGAGTGGAATAAATCAAGCACCATGCTCAGTTTAATCAAGGAGACTCCTAAGTTTAAATGAGAATTGAAGATCGTTCATAATAAATATTTGTGTGTTGCTTATCCCAACGGTTTGCATATAACTCATACTATTATTCATGGTCTGTTATATTTCCAGCCCCATCTCATCCTCTTGGAACGGATTACAAGATTAAATCAGCAGCGGGACTCGGAAAAATAGAGATCGACTTCAACAAACTAGAAAGCTCGGTTAAATGGACACGTCTAGGGGAATTTTTATCTGAGCACAATACGATTAGTTTAAAATCTACCGCAACTTCATTTAATATGGATTGCCAAATAATCAGTATTGACCAATTAACTCATGACACAAAGCTCTACACTGTGGGGCTACCACAGGGATATCGTATGCTGGTACCTATCGGTCATCATGTCTCCATTACCGCTGCGTTAGAAGGTATTATAAATACATCACCATGTTGCCCTATTATATTCAAAGATTCCTATTCTCAATGCATTGTAAGTTAACTGGAACATGTGTTTGTGAATATTAGTTGTTCAGGAGGTTCACAATGGTCTGAACCTAAACCATTATATGCGGAGGCCAAGGCTGGGTGGGCTAGGCTGACTAAGCTGCCAACAATATAAAGCTTAGTTAAATGATTATCATCTGACTTCATAGCTTTCTCCCAACTGTTTTATCATTTTTTCCTCCATTCCATCTCTTGTTATTTTTAATCTGACGGTTTGTTGTTATACTTTAAGGTATGGAGATAAGTAGAAGCTATACACCAGTCTGTAGATTAAAGTCCCTCACTATACCCTCCACTACATCACTAGAGTTTATAATCAAAATCTACACTGACGGTGCTCTCACTCAACATATCAACTCATTATCACTAGGTAAGTATTAGCATACGTCAGTAAGTCTCTATCGGATCAGTTGGTAAGTCCTTAAAATATCAATCAGTAGGTTGCAGTTGTGTCACACTGTAATTCTCACATGAATGAATGACAAAACAAGATGGGCGACTAGGAAATCATTAACTCATGTAAAAAAAAAGAGATGACTTCAATAATAAAAATACATGCTAACAATAGCATGAATTTTGAAATATGCCTTTCATATTTCATTATCTTTCACATTTTATTTAACTTGTTTTGATTGAGTTGGTAAACTAGCTTCCTCAACTGGAAAACTTCATGAAGTGCATGGAATGCTATTCAGACATTATTTTATTTCCGGCTTTTTTGTCCTATGTTTTAAATTTTTCATTTTAATTTGTTCCACAGGAGATTCTCTAAAATTAAGTCACCACACCGGGAGTTTCTCTATATCAGAGTTAGAAGGTTACAGTAGTGTACTGTTACTGGCGGCCGGGACTGGCTTTACACCGATGACTAAACTAATCACTCATTGTACAGCAGCTGGTAAACAATCACATCTAGTCTTCTTCAATAAAACTCAGGCTGACATTACATGGAGAGAAGACATAGAAAACTTCAGGGAAAACTCAAATGGGTAAAAATATAAATATCTCTTTATTCATTCTTAGAATCCTAGATAACATGAATGGGAAGAAGAAAAACTGTTGGAAGAGAAGATATGGCATTTCATCTACCTTATCCTTCTTGTAATCAGGGAGGGTGGGATCCTGCCTTCCCTGATGTTATTCATGATGATAAATCTGATCAATTTGTAGTTGTTTCCTTCTTGCTACTCTAAGCCATGTAAGTGTTACTCGTAACTTTACATGATAGGCTATATCTTTTTTTATCAGGTTATTGACAGTGACACATGTCTTATCACAGCCTGATAGTGAATGGCAGGGATCAACAGGCAGACTATCCATTGATATGCTTCAAACTTTCCTTCCCCCTGAGAGAAGATCAAATACATTCATAGCTGCCTGTGGACCGATTCCATTCATGAAACTAGTGCGCAGGTAAGTGATCTTCTATACAAGGGATCGACACTTTATAAGTCTCAGTGTTCAGACAGTCTATAGGTATCTCTGTTATCTCTGTTGAATGAGGAAGTTTATCTTAGTAAACTTCCTCACCATTTTTCAATTTGTATCTGACTTTTCCAGAAACATAGCTTACTCCCTGTTCCTTGTCAGCTCATAATGAAATAATACATTATCACTGGGAAGGCGTAGTCCGTCCAATGGTAGTCATGAACTTGTAAATAACCTAATAATTGCTTAGTTCATTCAAGGAGTTACTCCTTGTTTCGTTTATTATTGTTAAGTCTATGAGTCCGCCAGTTTTACTCTTTCATCAGGATAATAGATGAGATTGCTTTGATAGCTCTATGTAAGTTTTATCGCAGAGAAAGGATAATATGTCAAAGCCGAACAACTTGATATACCCAATTGATTTGTCCAATCTTAATTTAACATGGCATCAAATGGAGTAGTCTGAGCCCCCAAGACTCTTGCCCCCCTCCTGACGGCCCTTATCTCAAAAGCCCATTCTTGATTTTGTCAATAACGAAACAAAGCAGGGCCTTTGAGATAAGGCTAAAACAGAGGGTTTTATGTGCCATTTTAAAGTTTCATCTAATTTTTTGTTTTAGTCTTCTCAGTGATATAAGTCTGGAGAACAAGCAGGTTCATTTATTCCAAGAGTGAGGGGCGCAGAAGATCATTTTCTTCTACTGTCACAAACAATACATCAAATGATCAACAGCAGGAATCATCAGGTCCGGGCATCCCAAACATTGGGAATTGGGATAGGCTTATCTGGAGCAAAAGAGCTTGATTATTCTGCTAATTGTCCAATCTGTGCGCCAAAATACTTTCATCACCAGACTTTCAATTCAACTTTTTTTGCTTTTTTTATTTTTATTTTATTACAGAAATATTGCACTAAGAGATTGTCAAATATAAAATGAATAGTACTGTCAATTCTCCTTTGGTTTTTTTCTAATTATCTTTTGGCTGACAGATTCTGGCTTCAAAGCATCTCAAGCTCCTCAGGAGGTGTGACCATTTTGGGCCTGGGTCCACCTCTGTCAGAGCGGACTCATATTCTACCCTCCTGAAATGAGAAAAATACAACAATCACCAGGTGGTGAAAGGAGATTTTGCAGAGCAGTCACTGTTTCCTGAGCAATTGATGGTTGCAAGGTAAACCCGCAAAAGTTCTTTGTGGTTTGCTGTCTCACCCAAATAATGTGGGAATTATTATTATTTCCTACAGTATTAACCAGTAATCTGCATGTGGGGTACTAATTGACTTAATTGTACTTAATTTGATTAGGAACTGAAAGGTCAAAATACTATGTTGCTTCATACAGTACGGTTAAGAATAATAGATCTGTGTTGACGGAATTGGGTTCTGTTCTCATCTCAATCTTGTTACCGGTAGATCGTATCGACAAGCAATGTCTATTAAGTAATGTAAATTAATGTAAGTTAGGATTTTGGCTACTTATAATATCTTGATGATGGCCAGACTCGTAATGTACTGCGTTACCTTCAAAGAAATACGTTCATAGTGCTGTGGATGATGGAGAGCTTGCACCATAGATATAAAAACTCCCTTTTTATATCCATGGTTTGCACGCAACGCAGTTTTCGGGAATTCAATGGTTGCTCAGATTGCAGTGTTTGTTAGTTTGGGATTGACAGGGATTTGCAGTCATTGGTTACACACTAGATGACAAAATTAATATTAATGTCATTGATTTCTATCTAGTAAACATCTCAACTAATTCTGCATATATGCCAACTCCTGTTTCGATGGATCTTAGAATTAATTAATTTCTCTACCAGCTATCAGCGAATATTTAGGACCACTGAAAATATTAGATCAAGCGTGATCCAATTTGCCTGCATTTGGGTTTGTGTTGGCGGCTCACCAGTAGAATGGGAATGACCGGACTGCTGGCAATTTGGATCAAACTTGTTCTATGGAGACATGAAGTCAGCAAAGTTGATTCTCCTCGTAAGTCTAGCGTCAGCCCAGCATCAGCAAGGATGCGCACGCCAAAAATATATTAGCAATGTTTATGCTACATGATAAGTTATGCTGGGCTGGCGTTTATCCTACCATCAATACAAAAAGCTAATAGATAATCCTACCTGTCTGTCCTAGGAGGGCGAGGCCCTGTCCCAGCACCATGGCCATTTGACCCACCAAGGGAACTCTCTGATCGGCTGTCAAAGAAACAATATAAACTCACAACAAAACCAGAGAAAGCCGGCTGAACAGCCATAATTGCACATAAATAAGCTGTGAATTATATTGCCTTCGTCACCTAAGCAAAATCAACACAATTCTGTATTCTTCTCTACCCTTGCATTACCCGCTCAGATATGTAAAGATAATTATCCATTGGTATTTGGTTTATTTTTGTGGCCTTACCTGTTAACAGTCAGATCATTGACCCTCGAGGTACTAGAACTACTCTGTTGCTCTGTTGCTTGCTGGGATACATTAGTGATGGTGTTACCTAGATGATAAATATGAAACAGAAATTGAAAGATGCATCATTATCTTTATTGATGGTGAACGTTATGTACGTTATGCACTCTAACTCTAGTATGACAAGCGTTCCAGAAGACCAGTAAAGACAAGTCATTTATCTTTCACACAAACTGGTTAGGAATTTAGACCATCACAGCAATTGTTTCTTGCATATGATCATTTGATACCATCAATGAAGACTGACAGAGATTTAAAGTTATCTAATCTAAATCCAAAAATGTTTGAAGAATAATATACCAACCTCCTGTAGCCATAGTTGGTGAAGGAAAGATAAATTGATCTCTTTTTTTATTATTTTATTTTATCTGACCTTTTAGCCTATCGGATTTTTAAAGCTTTGTTCCGAATCGATTCTAGTCGAGTATCACTCGAGGAATTTCATACAATGAGATCCAATAATACGTACAATATTTAGGGTTCAATTCTCTTGCTTGACGGTGCAATGGAAATATGCCCAGCATTCATTTTCATGAATTGATCACACTTGCTGATATGGGTTTTCACAACGATATTGTTTGGTCAAAAAGCATGAACTCTTTATCTTCTCGGTCTCATATCAAGTATCAAGTATGATTGTTAATACTTATGTAACAAGATTCTTCCGAATACCCAATATTGTGTTTTGGTTTTTGTTTTTTGTTCAGGTTAGTCGGTCAACTGGAATGTACTTCACTTAGTGGACCTACTGTGATGTAATGAGCAGTATACGATTATTTTAATTTTCAAATGCTTCTACTTAACATAGCATCTGGAATGTATCAGACAAGACATCGCAACAGAGCTATAAGGGTTTCACTCAGAGTCAGAAGTCTTACAAATTAAGGAGCTAGTATTCCATATAGCTATTATATCCCATCATCAGGCTAGACTAATGGTATCTGTTACATGGACTAGAAAGGGGAGCCATAGTATTTTATATTTTCAAGTTTAAAACTTCTTAAGCTCATAGCCCGGGACCTTCCTAGGTATGATTAGCTGGTAGGAAACCCTTCTTCAAGACTGAGGTTGTATAGTAAGTCAAAGAGAAGCAATTACACAGGAATGCGTGTTATGAGAGTGACAGGGTTTGGATAAAGTCCTCTTACACTTAGCCATAGATTTAATATACTAAGTCTATGTACTTAACATATACCTCAAACTGCAAGAACTGACATGATCACACCATTGCTGACAATTATGCTGTGTGGAACCCTCTCATCCCACTGACATCAAAGATGTGTCCTATCAGTGATAATATAGCACTTCAGACAAGACCCATTACCCTCTCTGCCACTAATCACAGGATTGCAAAAAATGATCAAAAGGCAGTTTCGTTCGTTTTTTCCTGACATGAGAATGGAGTATTGGAGGAAGAAATTTGATGGTGAGCAGAGGTTTTGGGAAGAAACATTTCCGAAGTGAGCACCAAACCATCATAAGTCAACTATGGTGGTCTGGTGTTCACGTTGAAAGGCGTGCGGCTAATTAAATGTCCAAAGTTATTGAAACCTCTTAGATGTATTACCTCCCGCGACTAATTTGAGCATTAAACCGAAAAGAATTAACTCATACCTTATTTAATATAAACTTTATTGAAAAGTAGGAGAAATAGAAGATGTACTCACTGTTTGTATCGGTTTAGTGTTGATGGTGGTTGACGTTAGTAACATTTTCACTTTTTACCTGCCTTTGAGTAGTTACTGCCAAATAAAAGGTGTATAATAATCCTTGGCCATTGAAGCTGCCGCTAGATATGATCATCAACAAGCCGTGCGACCATGAGAATAATGATTGCTCATGGATAGGTAATAAATCACTGAATATAATGGTTTCTCATTTCAGTTTTTTATTTCATAATTGGTTGCATTCCTGGTCTCATGGGAGCAATATAATATCACTATTGAAAATCAATGGGATACATGACACATGAGTTGATATTCTGAAACCCGATTTCCTTAGCTTTTGTTGCTCGACTGACTGGGATTTAGTTTTTTATAGCAAACAAGGACATTACTATATACTTGGTTAAACAGCCCACGTAAAGCTGTGTTAACTCTAATAGCTGCTCCAAAGGCAGCTCTCATACAAAGAGTCAATCAATAAGAAATGTCAACAGAAGTTTTAAAGTATTTTCGCTATTTCAGCAGGAGAGGGAGAACTCTCCTAGATTGTAGGTATAGAACACTGCAGGTATGGTACATGGTCGGTGTTAGCAGCCGTCATAGTACGAAGCTTGGATGATCTTAGTTCGGGCTCTGAATGATTTATAGGTTTCCTGGGTGGGCAAAGGTGCGGTGGGCGAAAAATATTAGTACCTTAACAAGTTTACACAAGGATATAGGGATCTTAACACCTGAAAACTGCTGTCAGGATTTTCACATTCAAATGCTGGTGGTTGCCACTTCATGATATGGATAGGGAAGTAGTTATTTATCCATGTCACATATCTAGGCTTATATTGTCCCACAAATTGGTCGCAACTGCCACCCAGAAAAAAAGTGGTAAATGTACCATATATTATGATTTAGAATGCCTCCTAAAGAAAGAACTTAAAGGGTATATGATACATGAAATGGAGTCATATATCATAATGTTCATAGGCATGACTAAATGAAATGCTGCAGCTATCCGAGCAAAGCCAAAACTTCGCCATCTACATGCTCCTATGGTGTAACCCTGTTGAAAATTTCTTCACGTGCATGGTACAAAACATTCGAAGACTATCGAAGAGTGCTAATTCCAAATTTTAGCTCAATCAAAATGTCGTAGTAGTTCTAACATATATTCCAGAAGTCAAGAAGTGTGTGCTGTATTCATATTAAATAATCAAAAAAATGGACATTATAGTGTATGGTAGAATTATTTACAACAATGAGGGATCTTATGGGAAAACAATGAGGGAGTTATTGCCTCCTAGAGAAAGATGGCATTACTCCCATCCAACTTTCAGCAGACACTAATATCACAGATTTTTTTTCTTTTTGTCTTATCACTACAGTACCATTTACTTTTTTTTTCTTTGAAGGAAACTTACTGCATTAGGTGGTCTGGTGTATTGATATGTTTTTTCAAACTTTTTCCAGGTTCAAACAAAGCTGTGAAAATAACTCATTGTACATTGCAATGTGCCATCAATTTAAGGAAGTACTGATTTAATGGTTGTGGAAATAATTTGTTTTGTTTTGAAACCTCTCTCCACAGGCATAGGGAAGACATTGTATAAACGCATGAATTAATTTTGCAGGATTCATTGACTGTAAAACTATATGTTTGGCCTAAAGTAAGAAGGTTTCAATTTAAACAACTATTCAATGAGTCAATAAGTTTGAAAATTTATAAACAAAGTATATTATACAGTGGTTCCAATATTTCGCTTAATTAGTAGATTGCTACCTAATATGCAAGGTTGAATGCAGCAAAAATGAAAAAAAAAACATGAATTACTACAATATACGAGATGCCTGCATCTGCATATAAAATGAATAAAAGTATGTTGATGAAAAATGAATCATTATTACTATAATTAATTATGTTACTAATTTAACCCAGGGAGTATAAACCCTGAACAACGGTGCAGGATATAATAGTATAATTTCATGTACTTGCCCTCTCTTGATAAATGTGAGCATAAACCATAGATTTAAAAAACTGTTTTTAAATCTATGGCATAAACCCTGGGAAATCCGTATTGGAAATGCAATGTAATATTTCAATATTCATGCTTTTAACCATCCCTACAGCGCAATGAGTATCGAAAGAGTTCCATCAAACAAAAGGGGGTAGAGATCATCTGCATTTAAAAATTTAAAACAACAGTGATAATCAGTGAAGGAAAATCTTTTGTTGGATGTAAAAATGGAAGACATTTCAGACATGCCATATGCAGGTACAGCAGTTGACAGGTTCATAGCACAGACCTGTCCTAAACTCCTCATCAAGTACGCTATTCTTCCATACCTTATTCGCTATCCAGAAAGGTACAGTCAGTAGGAAAAAGGCTGAAAAAAACCCCAAAAAATGGTAGTTACAGCAGATCAGTTTAGTGTGTCTCCTTAGCAAATTGCAAAATTTGTCCCAGCAATAGTTGTTGCTGTTGCATGCAAAACAATCACTGAAAGTTATAATACAAAAACAAAGCATGAATGTCAGATATTCATGTGGCATACAATTCAAGATTCAGCCCAGTTGTAATAATCAGTCACTGGGAGAGCCCCCTCACTGCTGGCCAAGTTTGTGTTATATTTTTCATACTTACATATGCATAGAATACAAAGGATCCCTTCTGCTAGCTCAAACCAATAAAGCTCCTCTGAGTAAATACCCTGATATAGATAAATAAATGGTGTAAGGAAAAATGCATAAACGCTTGCATAAAGGATTGGTAGCATAAAAGAAGAACACACCCTAGTTTTTGGCGTGACTAAGGAATGAGCAGTCCAGCTACAAGAATTCAACCCCCCCCCCCAATAGACTGGCTCTGATTTAGGCCTCAATTGGAAGTTGTCCTCTCTCCAGTTTGGTACTTTTAACCCACGCCGCATAGGAAAAACGTGCTGAAAAGAGGGTTATCTTGAAAACCGCTTATAATAGGATAAAAATTATTTTTGATTCAGAATCTGCAACATTAAAAACTCATATGGACATAGTTTAGGAAATAATTGTAGTATTTGGCTAGTCAATTATAGCATTTTCTGTCTGTTTTGAGGACAATTTGGCAGAATCTTCTTGAGTTTCGTCACTAAAATTTAAGATTTATCAACATTCAAGCCTCCAATGATTTGGAAACCCTGTCTCACAGGGTTTTCAATGGTGCAGACTCTGAATCAAAAATCATTTTTATCCCAACATAAGCGGTTTTCAATATAACCCTCTTTCAGCAGGTTTTTCCTATGCGGCGTGGGTTAAAAGGACCAAACTGAAGAGAGGACAACTCCGAATTCTGGCATAAATAAGAACTCAGAAATCTGTCTATACACAAAGTCACAACCAATCGTGCTGAATGTTTGTCAGAGAACTTACACATTCTTGAGCTTGTAATCCATAGGCGGCTTGTATGATGCTGTATAGAAATGTACATCCACCAAACACATGGAAAGTCATCTTCAGTTGATAAGGAACAGGATCCATCAGAGCAAACAGTATGGAGAACCCTGAAAAGGAGGAAATTCAATATGCATGTTAAATAATAAGGCAATATCTACTCACATATTTATGTATATTTTTCATATATCAATTGACAGGAGTGTCATGACTCATTAAATTATTTTTGCAGACAGTATATAAACTCATCAACACGATGAAATATTCACAGAATTGTATCGGACCCTGAATAGCTTGAAATACTATCAGATCAAATGGATTGGTAATTTAGCAAATATCTGACCAGTGAAATAACATGATTGATAATCTAACATAAATTTGGAGCTGAAATTTGTGTAATGTGATATACCCATAGACTTAGTAATAATAATAATAATAAATAATAATAATAATATTATTAAGTCTATGGATATACCGCAATAACAATTTTAAAAAGGAGGAGAGAGGAAGGCTCTGACTAGAGATCTAAGGTTATGTTGAGATTTCCCATGAAATCACATAGACTAGTCAGTTTTATGGTGGGTGGTCCCTTTTTGAATCGGTCAGAACTATTCTGATCAAAGTTTTAAGAAGGAAAGTGGTCTGTTTGAGTAGCTGTTTTCTTACCGATCATAAAAAATGTGAAGCAGATACCAGTAGCCAGCATATTAAAGAGTGGGAAGGCACAGAATCGAGTACTCCGAGGGTTGACTAGAACATAGATCTCTGGTATCAGCACACACAGAACACATAGTATCAGTAATACTCGTCTGTAAAACCGATGCAAATAGAGAATGTATACTAGCCATCAGATCACAGTGTCACAGCTTTGTGTGCATCGAGACCAAAGTGCTATCAGTTCTATACTGAACGCATAGGAGGGTGCTATTTTCATAAACCAGACTACCCCAGAAACCAAACAGGTGTTATCACCAGCAGGTTTTGTTACCCATGAAAGAACATCTATTATACGGTGGCATCAGCACTCATGGTGGCATTTTGACATTCATGCAAAACCTAGTTTATCAAAACTGAAAATCCGAAAAACTTGAACTGTCAATACATTTTTACTAGTCAAATTTATTTATTTATAGAGGTTGGCTTGAAAGTTTACAATTAACAGATAGTTAAAGGCAACTAATAAGGGTAGTGACTCAGGCAAAGGTTAAGTACTAACACTTTCTAAGAGAATTCTCATCATAATGTTAGGTTAAGTACAAGAACTACATTATGCTATCTTGCATCTGCATCGTTGAAAAATTGCAGCTCTTACATACATTTTTATCCTGTTGTTCTTTGGGAACCATCTCATAAGATGAAAAACAGCATGAGGTATGAAGTAGTGCCACATTATGCCGGATGTCGTCGATGGTGGAGGTCAGGTCACTTCATGGATCATGTCAGTCTTGTGGGATTCTGGAACAACTCTGCCAACATCAATATAACCAGGTCAACACTCAATTAAAATTTTAAGTTTGCAGCTGTTTGCTGATGTACTGTCTAACAACAATCCAGTTCGCCTTTATCAGTAGCAAGCAAAGCTAGAAAAATGCTGGATCAACATCATAGCCAGGATATATTGAAAACTTGCAGTTAAAACTTTTTATCACCATAAAATTCTTGTAAACAAAGGGGAATCAATTCTCCAAACACTCTTTTACTTTGATGTTTTTTTCTGCAACATAAAATAATGTTAACAATTATGGACTGCAGTAGCCTGTCTTGACTGGCTAGGACTGCAGGTGTACTCAAGCA
Source organism: Membranipora membranacea (assembly GCA_914767715.1). NCBI lineage: Eukaryota > Metazoa > Bryozoa > Gymnolaemata > Cheilostomatida > Membraniporidae > Membranipora > Membranipora membranacea. The sequence continues at coordinate 20,419,351 of OU612073.1, forward strand.
CCACCTTCCTACTTTGTTTCCTAAAGTAGCCGTCTGATGAGTGTAGATGAGACCACAGATGTCTTCTGCTCACAGATCAATGTAAGAAACATAAGAAGTTTGGTTACCAAAACTCATCAAGAAAGGATCCAGTGAGGAAAACAGTGGACAAAAATGATAGGATAATATGCAAATGTGAGTCATTAGATAGTTTGCTGACAGTTAGTAAAGAGAAGAGAGGAAAGGGAGATTTGTATAACATACCTTTTATTTCTCTATGAAAGTCACAGGAGGTGTGATGGGGTGTGTTACTTATTCATTACACTGAAAGAGCACCTGTTCCTGATCATACAGGAAACCATGTCAACATGTAAACAATAGTCATTATAACAAGGTCAAGGTCAGAGCTTTAGCTGTCTCAATGTGTAGATAACTCTTAACAATATGTCCAATTACATTTTTATTGATAAAGTGTGATGACAAGAGTGCTATTGAATATACAAATAAGTTGCTCATGTTTCTTGATGAGAGTAAAGAAACTAGATATAGTGTAGGCAGACAAAGTTGTTCCGTCAGTGGACACGGAGGAATATTTTGAAAGCCGTGGATCAAAACGGTGCCTCACTATACAATTTTTGCAATATCGCTCAGACATCATAGAGCAAACAAACTTGTTCCACGCCAACACATTATTTTGTTATTGGTGATGTTGCAGCTTCGTGAGGTATCAAGTTATTTCAGAAGCTCATAATATTTTGCTTAATAACTTTTCCTTCGAAGCTCAATAGAGCTTTGAAAAGTGGGAAGAAAAACAGATTACTTTTTTCTTTGCTTTTGTCTTTTATCATGACATCGATAGCCATATAGAATAAATAAACATTGCCATAACTATAAAACGAAAATGATGAGAAAACGCTGGCACAATGCACCATGAAGTATAGTCAGCGTAATCAGTTTACCATCTGTGATTATTACGCACCATTCCACAGTAGTATTGATGAGGCGCAATCATCTCTTTCAAGTGAAATAAAAGATAGCCAAACAATTCAAAAACCCTGCCCTGAATGGTTTGTTTGTTATGAATGCTACACCCATGCTCACTGATCCACAGTTTGAAAGCTGGAATGAGAGAAAGTCTTTAGTATAATGTCACAAGTTTAGATCAGTCTATGAGCACTAGTATAGAGATGAATCAACACAGCGGCTAATATAGAGAGATCGGTGACTTACACTGATAGTATCACACTTCAGATAATCAGATTACCTGCAGACGCTTGGCTCAAGGAGACTTACTGAAGTGTAAGGCAAATGACACTGTTACAATAGCACCGACCATGAGGAAAAATGGCAACCATGTCTTTAAGAACCCGCAGCAACTACAAAGGAAAGAATAAAATACTTATAAATTTTTGTGAAACTCAACACACGTTATTTTATGTATTTATTATCATGCAATATGTGAGAGAGAGATGGCTTATTTGATACAACAGATTGTCAGCCGAATTCATATGTTACTTTTGTAGTGAGCAGCTAGAAAATTTACAGTCGGAGAAGGAATCATGGGTGGGTTAGGACTGTTGGATAAGTCCTTTTTCTGTCCGGACTAATGTGATTACTGAAGTTGTTCTCCTCTAGATGATGTAGTGAGGCAACTCGTAAAAATAATCTTAAGACTCAGCATTAGGCAACGAACACAATCAACACATAATGGTACTAAGGACAGTTCAGAGTTTAAATCTAAATCATCTTACCTGACATGTTTACCATAAAAGAGCATAAGAAAGCAGAGTTTTACCATATTCCAGCTGTCATTAAAGTCGTAGTTCATTTTATTCAGAGCCATAGCCACGTGCGAGTGACAGTTATCACAACATAAGTTGTGCTGAAATGTATCATTGAATAAGATAGTTAATCTGCAATGTGGTAAGCAGTGAGTGCTACCCGGCCGTAGGTCCATACAATTAATTAATTTTTGACAGGGTCATGAGAAGATAACTACACATATTAGCGCGCAAAGACAAACTAATGTTTCGATACAAATGTCAGCATTTGTCCTATTTATCATTAGGTATTGAGCAAATGTCGCACAAAATTATTACTGTACAGACAAACTTGCACCTACCATTCTGCCTTTGTATACTTCTGAGGCTTCATAGACGGATCGATCCCAGAGCTCAGCTCCGACTTTGTCTATATCAAGTTGCCAATATCTACAACCATATATTTAGACAACATAACAAACTATGAAAATACGAAGAAAACACATTGTGTGATATTAGTTATCAGGCTAGTAATGCTTCCATAACAGGTGGGCCTTATGACCAATAAATTCTCTCTTCAGTGATGTTTTGAAAAGGTTAGGTTATATAATAAACTTACTTTCAACAGAAATTTTTTTCGTATTTGGACACCCTTTTTTGCATTGTAAATTATGTCATCATTTAGGTCATTAACTCATACTTCCCTAAGAAAGAGCGGATAGTATGGGAGCCCAGGTCATATTACAAGGTAAGACTTAGTGTTGATGTAAATCAAGTTTGATCCATTTTGCCAGCACTCTAGTTGGCCAGATTCTACTCGTGAGCTAGTGTCGGCTCAAAACTCAGGCAAATCAGATAATAATTGATCTAGTGTTGATGTTGTGTTATTCCCATGGTACAAACTCACTTTGTCGGTTGTCCAAAAGCCATATCATCCTCCTGAAAAATCAAAGTCAAATATTCATCGTAGTAATAATTTCTAGTTTACAATTCACAATCACAAATATATGCAATTTATCATTATATCTCAATATATGCCATATATTATTATCCATGTCTCTGACCATGTACAAAAAGGAATATGTCGCTGCCATTTTATTGCATTCTAGTGTTATTTTTTACAATAGGCCTACAATAATTTATGTTTCGTAGCATGAAAAGATCAAAATACGGATCTTTTTACTTACCGACACATAATATGGTCCAGCAAAGTCTCTGATGATACCCTGACTGGTGCAGATACCCATATGCCCAATGAAAGGAATAATCCATCTGTAAAAACAAATATTTTAATCTATTCAAATCACTGCCAGTTGTATTGCTGGATGGTTGAGGTGGCTGATAGTGACGCCAATCCTTCTGATCAATGATTCGAAAACCATACTCTGTTTTGATGCCCTACAAATCACAGGGCGGGTGCTCTAGTCTTTAAGATATGTATCCATGAACAGTCATGACAAAAATGCTAATGGCCAAGTTCCACTGGCCCCCGGGGGCTTGTCGGACGGTGGGCAAGAGTCTTGGGGGCTCAGACAACTGGCTCTCAGAACCCAATCTCTACATGAGTAGTTCTACCAAGAGCAAGATTATAAGATAGAAACCAAAATATAACACTTAACCAGTTCAAGCCACAAGTCATTCAGCAGCAAAGTACATAGTGTAGATAACAGTTACACCATACAAGCATTTTCAAACCCAATGCACAGTAGTAATTATAGTTAACAGACAAACCTCCAAATTTATGGCCTGAATTGTAAGCCGTAATGGACCTGTCCACTCCAGCCAAGTCCAACAGCAAACTGTCAACTCAGCTCAGAGAGAAAAAGTTCAGCAAGCAATATCATTTGATTTAAAATGAGGCGAGTTTGTTAACTGCATCAGACTTACGTAATGATAGGCAATGGAGTCCAGACAATACAGTGTGGAAATCTGGCTGCTTTGGCATTGATTGATGGCTCAAACACCATGTTTCTAGATGACATAGACTCTGAATCCTTGTTTTCCAAATTTTTGTCCATTGCTAGTATACTAGACCTTCAGCAACCTGATTTGATAAAGTAAAGTATTAATTTCATTTACGCTATAATATTTCCGATGTTTGGGCATTTGTTGAAGTTCTATAGATCTTTTTCCTGTTTACATTTATTGGATCACAAACTAATTATTATGGCTTGAGCCGATTCTACTATTACCCACTTTTTGATGAGGCTCCAGGCTAAGTCAAGGGTGAATCAGGTCAGTTTTATTTTTTCCAAAAAGGATTGGAGTGGTAGGTAAGCTAAGCAGTCATATATACTTCATTATATACATATATATATCCAATCAGCAACCATTATTAACAGTAAATCCCAATAAGCTTGAGAATATACATGCTAGTTACTACTAATTTGATTTTGTTTAGGTAAATAGATAAGTTTTCCATGCATGTCTAAAAAAAAGTGTGTTAGCTTAGTCAACCTCAATGTCATGTATTGTATGTTAGCACAACAAACAGCGACTGTAAGTGTTGTTTAGCTGTCCATAACTCAGGAAGTATCTGTTGTTGGAGTTCATCCAAAACTTGTTTTATTTTCTATTTACTTCATTCAATATTATAGTCTCTCTTTCTCCTATATTACTCCTTGACCTCCCTCATTTTTGGTGGGGACCTGAGAGATAACTTACTAACACAATATGTCAGTGTGCATTTCCATCAAGCAGATTTGCTATTTGACCATCTGCTATATTGGTTGGAGGTGTATAGTGGTCTGAAGACGCGTTGCTAGGCAAGTTGTTCGATTGTTAGGCCAGTCATAATATACAAATAATGGTTGCTTGAGAAGGAAAGTGTTGAACTGTGAGCAGTTGTGGAAATTGGCCTATACGGGCCTATATGGTGTATAGGAAGTTCACATCAATGCCTACACTCCTTCAATAAGTGTACTTATTGCCTATCACTGTTGTGCACTTTGTATGCTTGGATAAGTTTGTTTTATGTTGTATTGTAGGGTTTGTTTACTTTTGCTTTACTGTTTGCTTCAGTCAAAACATGCTCTTAGATTTAGGCACAACAAGTCAAAAAGATACACCAGAAACACTTTTTAGGGCACGAATATCAAAAAACTTCACGGGGGAAAACCCCTGCGCCTCTCCCGGACCCACCCCGCAGCAGGCTGCGCCCGCTGCTCGACCGGCCGGCCGGCCAACGCTACGCGTTGGATGGATCTCAATGTTTGGCGTATCGGCACTTTTTTATTTCCATTTCCACCACTGACTGTGAGATGACGGAAGTATAGATTGAGCTGAATGCTTAACTTACGAGAACAGATTTGCAAGGTGACTGATAGAATACGAGAAGATCTTATGATGCAGGCTAATGTTTTGGTGTGTGTCTTGATGGTGGTTTTTAGATGGTGGTTGTAGCAAGGAGTCCTTGGTTGTAGTGACACATCTCAAACGGCAGATGTGTATCCAAACACCGGGCATACAAGGTGTCTGTTTATGGTTACATTGACCAGGGAGAATGCCATTCTCCCTGCATTGACTGGCTATGAGGAAGGAGTTAGTTGTATTTTGTTTAATGGAGCAAAGAACGAGTTTCCTTTCTTCTGAGGCTCATTTTTGAGATTGACTTTGTTGGTAATCATTCTTGGAACAAAGATGTTTTTGTCTGCCAATAAGAAGTCTGCTCAACACTTCAGAAAACCTAAAGAGAGAAACAATATTATCAGTTAGCAGCGTTATCTCATTATGAACAAAACACCACCAGTTTTCATGTAATCACAAATCATCATGGGATGTGGATGGAAACTAAGACAGCAGAAGGTTGGGTAACAAAGTGTTTAGCAATCCACATGAGCCATAAGCTATCAAGCTCATTTGTTGCTGGACTGTTTAGTAGAAGGATCAAGCAACTCATTTCTGCGGAATTTCTGTTCTAAAACAAGGTAACTCCGGTCTTGGGCAATGTGTTTTTAATCTAAATAATGTCCTCGCTTGTAAGGGCCCACAAGCTGGCTGGTCAATTGAGTCTTTTTTTTGTCAGTACATATCGTCTTTCAACTATATTAAGGCACATCCTCATCCAAGAGCTGACAATGCTTTGCCTGTTATAATCTAAACTTAAACTGAATCTAAACTTCCTACACTACAGTGATGATATTTGCTCTCTCACTTCCTGATAGGCCTAATCTCATCGGACAAAAATATTTCATGGTCTTAAATAATACCCCCCAATAATCCAGTGATTGTAATCTCTGATTGCTGTGTTAGGATATTTTGTGGCACTAATGTGCTGAAAAACTTGACACTACTTGGTGATTCATGCAGTTCACAAGCGAATTAAGCTGAGGGAATAAACACCCGCCTTTTATTCTGCAGACTGTAGTCAAGGGAGTTACCATCCACATTAAGAGCTTTGGTTTAAGTGATATTATATAAAACAGTCTAAGCTCAGCGCTCACCTACTTGTGTGTAGGTGTGTTGAGTTATATGGTTTTTCTGATCTATATTATAGATTAAAGCCATTTTCTAACTTTTTATATCACAACGAAAATGATGAGAGAACATTTGGCATGACCAAAAATTAACATGTCATTAATTTCCAAAGAATGAGTCATGGATCGACTGGCATATTATCATGTATTCAGTTACACAGAATCTGATGCGGTTTCTGAAAAGTTCATATGCTATTTTCAAAATACCAAATCATATAGCAGTATTCTGTTTTGTGGTTTGATGTGCTCTGGCAACGATATTTGAATTGAGGGTCGCAGATGAATGAAATTAAGTAGTTGTTTTGAGGGAGAACCTGCATACCTTAGTCTCAGCCCTGACACTGTCATGAGAAATGCTACATTCATAATATCGGAAAATCCCTTCTTAATATGTTTGCTTGAGCTTTGAGTTATTTATCTTCACAATCTTTTTTTGAGGTCTCGTATTTTGGTTTTGAGTCTGGTCCTAAAGCGCCTACTATTACTAACTGGCCATTAGTGCTGCCTGTTAAAGCTAATCTAAACTTTGCATGCCAGGCCTGGCAAACTTAAATCTTTTTCTGCTGCACACAGTATAGTGCACGGGTACTAGTTAAACAGCTCTTTATGACCATTTCTGTGAATATTGCCCTCAGGTAGGTTTAAACTACACGGAGAGATTGATTTATTGTATAAAACCCCCTGGTTATATTAGCACTGTGAAGCTATCACTACACTGCTCAGCTCTTTCACAGTATTTGTTTGTATTGTATAAAGTTAATACAGCTTAGTGCTGTCCTAGAGGTTGTGTATTATTATTGTCTCATTCTTGTTCCAGCTCAGATATTGATGCGGGCTTTGTATGGGCCATTTTCCAATCAATATGACTATTATTTGATGTCGTCAGACAAATCAACGTATGACCGAGGCTTGTGAGAGATCTGAACTCGGACATTGATGTCAATGGGTCATTGCTTTGGTCTCAATGACTCATTTTGTTAGCAAGCTATGCCAGCACCAGTTTCATGCTCCACTTGTTGGTAGAATCAGCTATTAATAGCTTGTTAGATAGTGTGGATGGTTGTAGGAGGCACATGTGCGAAGGTTTGTAATGCTCATTAGTATGGATTACTAAGCTGTGACATGACGCTCGTATTTCATAATTTCGTTATTTAGTTCATTAAACAACATTTGCTCTGTCATAGAGACCCCTTACAGTTTACTCCGCTGGCTCTAACTGGTTTTGCTCATATAAACCCCACCAGGTATAAAACGACTCTTTTCATGTCCTGACTCATCCATTTGTGCTTTTATGACATGAAGCCTACAAACGAGATGGTCCTTGATTTATCGGTAGGAATATTTTGTGGCTGTCTGTGAGAGTGGTAGGCAGCATTTTTGACCATCGTGGAGTCACAATAATTTAGTTTGTACGTCAGCAGTTGAAAATTGCTGTGCTGCGTTTAATCATATATTATTCTCCTTTGTGAGAAGGACTCCAATTTGCTGCGTTTAATTTGCTTCATCACTTCAACGCTGCTACAACGTGTCTCATACAGCACACACTTGAGATATCGAGTCACAGTGTTTATATGGAATATTCCTGCATCTAACAAACTAACACCTTCACCTAGACCAACCCTCCCTCTTCTGATCTCCATTCACTAATATCTAGATTTGGAGGAAACTGGTTTCATGGGAAAATGTGTTTTATTTTCAGTGCGAGTTCAATTGGAGCATGACCACGGCATGACTTCATGCATTTCATGAAGTGCTGTCACTAACCACAGCGAGTATGTTTGGGAGCGCCTTCAGGCGGGGAGGGGGTGGCCCTCCCTCTGGGGGTATTGGCAGTGGATATTCTACACCACAAACTCCGGACTATGAGAAGATCGGACCTACCAGAATACTGCCACACCTGTACATTGGATGTGCAAAGGATGCTCTGTCATCAGAGACCAGAGAGGTTAGTATGGTACTGTGTTATAGGACTTGCTGCCTTGTGAGTTTGTAATTTTTTGATGCTGAATGTAATGGACACATAATTTAGTGAATGGCATGCTTCTGTAACCTAGAATTGAAATTCAGTTTTAAAGTTTTATGTAACATTTAACTCAATTAAGGAGTACTCTTATTACTTGGAACAATTATTCTGGCACATGCATCAAACTTAAAATGATGAAAAACGGACTGATGATGGCCGGGGCAAGGAGTTAAAGACTTTAACTCCTTGGACGGGGACACCAATTTTTATTTATGCCTGATGTTTGCAAGCCTGATTTCCCTTGGCCATTACACTGCTGAATATTTGATTGGTGATTGCGGAAAGACAAGCTAGCTCTCTAATCCTCAGCTGTCTACTTTGCCAATCATTTTGATGTTTGCTTGAGAAATATCATGAATGATGACCAGTCCATATTGTTGCATTTGACAAGAGAGAAAGTTATTCATTGTCTTTTTAACCTGCGCCTTTTGTTAAAAAACTCCAAAATCCGAGCAAATATATACAGATAACTGGAATTAACATAGGTTTTGATGACACCTAACTAAGGCTTCATCATGATGGTGTGTGGTGGGGAATTTTACCCTCACAATGGTCTTACCCAGCCTGTCTTGTCATGAAATGGAAAAGTTTCAATCAAACTATTTTCCTGTTTATTACACCCTTTATATGAATTCTTCACGGCCTTACATCTGGGAGTGTATTGTCTTAGGGTACCCCTCCTCGGTACTGGATATCTGTATGATTTCCCAAGCAGTGTACGTGACACATTAAACTGCTCCATAATTTTCAGAAAAGCAATGATGTCATATTTCCTTAGACTTTGTCCGATATATCGTCATGTGTTATATATATATTTTTTTTTTAGAAGCATGGTATCACCTACATTGTGAATGTCAGCGGTAATATTGACCAACCGGACGACGTGGACGACGATCACTTTTTGAGGTGTTCTGTGAATGATGGATACATCGATAAACTACAACCTTTTTTTGCTGAAGCTCACAAGTTTATCGGTAAAGCTCATATATAAAACATTGAAAAAATGTGAAGACATTTATTTATGCAGATTAATTTTTGGTGTAGACCTTAACCAAGGAGCAACAGCAGCCTGTTAATCCTTGATTTAACCTGCACAGTGGCTCAAAGAGCGCTATGCTGCCAGTATTTCTGTAGTGTTAGCAGTGTGAGGTTTAGTGTTGAATTCTCCTCCTCCGTTAATCACACTACACACTATAATATCAATCTTTTTGGGCTCCCGCCTCTAATAGCATCTCATCTTATTGATTCATCGACTAATGATGAAATAATACATCAAAACCAAATCATTTTAAAACTATGAGCCAATGCATGGCTAAATAAAAGTAAATCACACATTATATTATGCTTTCTTCGTCCTTTTTATAAATTAATGACTTTTATTAAAGATAAAGTACAGCTGGAGAGGAGTAAGGTTCTGGTTCACTGTCAGGCAGGAGTCTCTCGGTCCGCAGCTCTGACTATATCTTATATAATGAATACAAGACGTATCACATGTGAACAAGCTTACAGGTATAGTAAGATAGCTGCCTCGTATCACAAAAAATAAGATAGCTGCCTCGTATCACATATGATCGAGCGTATAGGCAAAAATAAAATATCTGCACAAAATGAGAAAATATAAGACATATGTCAGAAAGGGTTTTACATGGGATAGCCTGGTTGAAAAACAACTTTTACTGTTACTGTAATTGATAATGAACTCTTCACAAACATTTTTTTCACATTTTTCAGATTTGTGAAAGTTATGCGACCGGTGGTGTCGCCAAACTTTAATTTTCTTGGTCAGCTACTGGAGTATGAGAAAGAGTTAAAACTGTGCACCTCACCATCCAGCAGTGGAGCTGGCACCAAACGAAAACACATGAGTAAGTGTCAGTATTACTCACAAGCCTTACTCATCAATACCTGCTTACATCACGTACACACTGATGACCGGCTGGGATAACTCCTGGGGGCCGACTGCTGCTAATTATATCAGCATAATAAACAGGTTTTTTCTCATGTAGTCAGCATGCACTGGAGCCATATCTATGACTGGGATATAGCTCCTTATCTCTCACAGCCATTATATCACTGGTATAAATACGTCAGAAAGTTGTTATATATATTAGTAGGAAGACTTAACGACATGACCTTTTACAACTTTTGATACTTTTTGTTTGTAGAAGTTGTGGCCTCTAATCATAATGGTACTACAAGTGGAAAGACAACTCTTCACTGTTTTATTTTTGTATGCTTTTAGTTTGTTTTTATTTTGTTTGAGTGTCTGAGTCACTGATGGATTACGACACATTATAACTCTGTGGTCTTAGTTAACACACCTCACTTAGTCTTGGTACACAATCACAAAAGTTTCATTAACAATAAAGAAGCTTACCAAGATCGATGGCTATTTCAGAGTTTTAAATTGGTTTACATGGCCTTTCCATTTTTACTCAATCCAATATTTTGATCATATTCTCTTTTTCTTTTGTAGATTTGAGTCTGTCAGGACTTGGACAAAGACCTTCCGAAGGGACAAGCAGCAAGCGACTCAATGTACCCACCAAATCAGATAACAACAATAGTATAACATCACTATCACCTGCTAGTGCCTTAGCTGGGCTAACATTTGAGAACTCTATCCAGTCCATGGCCCAATCTGAGGTTAGTGAATTATGCTGAATAATAATCTTCTTAGGTTGTTTATCATCATGTTGTTCGCATAAATCTGTAAGGAGTAGATTATTTCTGTGCAGTAGTTCCATAACAAGCCAGCCATGGCGAAGTTGTTAGTCACACGTGAGTCATTACTATTAGCCATCAGGCATTTTCCATTATTTAACTGTAATAGTGTAACACGTGCGCGCAGCATTCCTATTCTGCTGTCCTCAAACATACCCCATGAGTCAGCATTGCTTGCAGTAATTGCTCTGCCATTTATATATGATTATTGGAATGATGAGTTCATCTTATTTCAGCGTTGTCCACTACCTGGACCAACTACCATGGTTGGCTCCACTGTAGTACCGCTACGTCATCACCACACTTCAGTTAGAGCTTGTGAGTTGCCTCCTCCTAAGCGCTGCCACAGCTGGAATGGACTCGCTGATTTGGCGTCCCCAGGATTGGTTCGAACACAAAGTGGTAATGCAACAACGATCTCACCAAAACTCAGGAAACCGATGGGAAATCTGAGGCCGCGTAGTCTCAACCTCAGTATGTCACACCTAGCAGTGCCTGAAGCTGTGCTTGAGCTTAACGCCAAAGTGGACAGTGAGCTAAGCAGACACTCTGTAAGGGGCGGCTATAGGGCAAACTCAGCAGATAACATATTAGATGTAGTAGAGGAGAGCGAGGGGGGTATGAGCTCCTCCACCTCTGCCGGTAGTCTATCCGTGACTGATCTTAGTAACACCATCACAATGGGTACAAGTGAACTGCCGACAATGATTGGTACGATGTCACATGACACACCTGATAGCAGCTTAACCCCACACAGCGCTACTTTCACTCTATCGAGCAGCAGCACTAATACCCCTGTAGATATTAGAGATCATGATGTTGCTGCCTCTCCTCAGGTCAGCTCACGTAAAAGTATGACTTTATCACTGACTCCCTCAATTGGCTCTGATAATGATGCATCATCAAGTAAAATGCCGGCACCTCCAGACAAACTTCTCCTGGTTTCTGAGAAAAACATTGCGCACTCTTCCATATCTAAACCTACGCATGAGGAGACAAAAACAACACCTATCATCAACAAAGAACTCTCATCTAGTAATCCTTCACTACCTGTACATAGTGATATAAAAGACAAACAGCGCTCTAAGATGAGAAATATTGCAACAATTGGTCAGCTTTCATTTAGCCAGCCTCTACTAAGGCATTTTTGTAGCTCACTAGAACAGCTAAGGAACTTAGGCTCTGGCCACACCAAGCCCTCAGATCTCAGCAGTATTGTAATATTAGGAGGTAGGGGTCGTCGTGATGACATGTCCCTACCACTATCACCCCATCGTAGATCCCACAGTCTAGGGAACATTGTCTCTCCCACATCAGATGATGAGGATATGGTGACATCTCCGTCTATCAGAAGTGACTCTAGAACCTTATGTGATCACACAACTCCCAAACCACTTCATGATAGTCTGGAGATGATTCAAGTTACATGATGTTATTTGAGGATGATGCGATTTTGCTCTTGTATATAGCAATGTATCAAAAATATTATCACCCACTCACTACAAATTACACCAATAAGCCATCAGTATTTGATGGTTATTAAATGTTTGAACTCGTAAACAGATCAGTATGATTTGTACAGTGTAATCCTAACTTATTGTGTTTGAATGTGCCGGATGTTGGATTGGTAGGTCACTTTTACATATGCCTGATTTACTGTACACAAACACACACACATATATATTAAAGTTGCACCCAGTCCCATTAGGTTGGAAATACCTTATATGATTTTTGATATACATAATTATTGTTATCGCTGACATACAAATTTGCAAACATGGATTACCTACAAAATAATATTATTCCAGCAAAAGATTTCAGGAACAAAATAATTGTATTTTTTAGAATGAGCTTTCTTACTGTTTTATCCAATATGATCATGTAAGCATCAGCCAATGGTTTGGCTGACACTGTACTTGGAGTGAGCAGGTAGCGCCAAAGTATTGGCTTACACTTTTACCTTGTGGTACTGAGAGTGCTATTTCTTGAGCACCTTTTTATGTAACAAAGAATTTCACAAGTAGTTAGATGTTTGCAATAAAGCTGAATGACTACATGTGAAGATTTGTTATCTTGAATATTAAAGTCAATCGCTTGATTAGCAAGCACATCAATGAACTCCCTCTTCATTGAGCACATCATCTCAAAAATACGTAACAGTTATTGAGACCTGGATTTTATATTTTCAAACTTTGCTCTGACCAAATAATGAACTATCTTCGCATTTGAATAAAATGTGTATGTTCGGGGAGGGGGCACCAGGGAGTTTGGGGGCACAAGCGTAGTAATTCTCTAAAAAAATGAGTTGTCCCCTCGCAAGAAATGCAGAGAACTCTTCGGTTTTTGGATAATAACAGATATGGAATACTGAAATCTTAAGATTGCAGAGTGGGTAGGGAGTTATGCGCTCAAAAAACTCCCTAGGTTGAGGCACCAAGAAGTTTGTAACCTGGAGCCACTTACATATTGTGACCATTGTGCTCATGTTAAAAGTTGTCTTTTCTTCGTCACCATTATGCATTTTCATTGGATAATAGAGAGAGTAGAGACATGGCTTTTAACCTTTGTTAAGTGTATCCGGTGGGAAACCCAAAAATTAAAAATACATTGAATAATGAGAGATTAAGTACCTTTTGGCAAGGGTTGTTATATACATTACAAAATAAAGTACAGTTGTGAAATACCCTTTCCCAGTGGTTCCTACATATCGTAGCAGCGGGTGGATTGTGTATACCCACAAATGAGTGTAGCAAAAGTAGAGAGCTGAGCCTAGCATACACGCGCCCCAGCATGCAATCACAAGAATCCAACATGCACACAGACAAGCACACTATGCCTGCCATTGTACTCCTTTGTTCACCAAACAAAAGGCATTTTGTTACACAACTCTCATAGGTGCATTGGGGCATGTCTCCCTGACATCGGCCCCCAGGGCCTACCCAACATACTACAGCATAGGTGTACTTTATTTTGTAATGTAGGACCCTTGCTTTTGGCAATAAGCTTTCTAAAAAGTGTTGAGTTGAAGTTATAGACAGAATAGGAACTGTATGACTTAGACTATGACTATGACTTGGTGTTTTTTGGGTGGTTGAAAGTGGACATTGGCAAAGTAAAGACATGCAAGTCCCAGGGGCCCATGCATATATAGTCACATCCATAGTTTTCTTGGAGCTCATAACATTTTATACACTCATCAACATGTATTTCGCTCAGCTCATGGCTGTGATACACAACTACTAAACACTGTAAATGATTTTATTGAGATGTATGATCAAAACATCCCAGTTGATGTCGCTGTACTGGATTTTTCAAAGGCTTTTGAATTAGTGTCACATCCTAAACTACATAAACTAAACAATATTGGTATAAATAACACTTCAATTCTCTGGATAAAAGCATGGCTTACAAATCGAAGACTGACTGTACTTGTTAATAACACTAAATCCTCCTGTCGCCATGTCAGCTCTGGGGTACCCCAGGGCAGTGTACTTGGCCCTCTCCTATTTAATATAGATTAGATATAAATGACATGCCTGACGCAATTAAATCAAGCCGGCTCAAACTTTATGCAGATGATTCTCTCCTTTACCGTCGTATCAAGAGCGACAGTGATAAAGAGCTCCTACAAGAGGACCTCAATAATATACAAAGTTGGGCTGTTAACTCCCAGATGAAATTTAATGTCTCCAAGTGCGAACATCTGAGGATATCACGTAAATCAAAGCTTCCAATTTCAGTACCTACGTACACTTTAAATAACATCGGTCTGAGAACTGTCGACCAAGCCAAATACTTGGGAGTGGTAATTGACAATCATCTTTCTTTTAAAACACACATTGTCGAAACATGTAAAAAAGCCAACAGATCACTGTACATGTTGATGTGCTCATTAAAAAAGGCTAAAACTCGGACTAGAACTGTTGCGTACAAGACAATCTGTAGACCCATCCTAGAATATGCTTGCCACATCTTGTCACCTTATCAAAAAAAATATATTGCTCAGCTTGAAAATGTAAACAGGAAAGCCTTTAGATGGGCCTATCGCCTCAGAAAGAGAGATCATATCACACAACTCATGATAGATAAAAATTGGTGCACCCTCCTAGAACGGCGTTGTCAAATTGACACAAACCTACATAATCGCATCTTGACTGGCAAGGCTACTGTTGATGCAGAGTCATTTAATACAACTGTTAACTCCAAATATAGCACCAGAAAAGGTGTGATTAAAAATGCTGTAAATACCGACGTGGCAAAGTACTCGTTTAAAAACAGAATAAATAAATAAACCCTCACCACTGTAACACACTTTTTTTCTTTTTTTTTTCTTTTCTTCTTTTTTTCTTTTCCCATTACATATAAAGCTCCCGTTGTCATGTTTACAAATTACAATATTTGCATTATAACATCTGAATCGCTCTTACACCCACACTGTCTGTTGCATCATTGTTACATCTAATTGCTGTCTAAATTACTTTATATCTCGATAGTGGGGCCTAACGCTCTGAGTGAGATTATTTGGATCAGATCAGATTAATTAATGAATCATTGTAAGCATATTCGCATTGGCCCCGAAAGGAGCAATGAATAGCAATAAAGCCTGTATTACACCTTTCCATCCATGGTATGTGTCTATCTACCATTCCTTGCATGTACTGACTAAGCTAAGCTTGTCAAGTTACCAAAGACTATAGTATCTATCTATAGCTTGTCTTGACAAGCTTGATTCTTTTTGGGAATGTGTATCATTGTATGTATGTCAACCAAACGTGAGTGGAGAGGATCAACCAATAAGACTGAGAATGTAGAGGATGCAACAATACTATAAATCATATCTTTATCCCTGAGTGTCAGTCCAAGAAGTATGGTCTAGTTGGTCCAAGGAGTCCTTAGTTGGTCAGTCCACAGATCAAAATGTCTATTTTTATTGTTATTGTCAAGTCAACTATTACTATTGTCCCCACTAATATACAACTTGTTCTATTTCTCAGTATTTAGGTAGTTGGATACTGCAGTGCCGGTGGTGTGATAGAATGAATTAACCCGGCAATTAAAACAAACAAAGCAATGAATTCTCAAGGTGAACAAAGTGTGATCCTATCAGAGTTACAACTGGAGTCAATCAGATTATTGGTAAGAGGATAAGGTTTTTTTTGGTGCTAAAAATGGGTCCGGTAAATGGCCATCCGCCACACTTCTCTCTAAAAGGGCCAACCGATTGTGCCTAATACCCATCCGGCAGTGCTAACTGGCCATCTACTTCGCCTGGTATCAATCTTGAAGTGTGACTGTCATAAACCCATCCGGATGGCCATTTTGCAAACTCTTTGATTGCCAAATACCCATCCGGATGGCCGTTTCGCAACTCTTGATTGCCAAATACCCATCCGGATGGGCTTGGAGCAGTAATAATATTTGCTGCAACAAACCCATCTGGATGGCCTTTTAGCAACTCTTGATTGCCAAATACCCATCCGGAAGGGTTTGGAGCAGTGATATTTGCTGTAACCACCCCATCCGGATGGGTCTTTTGCTTGGATGATGAGTGTCCACAACCCATCCTTCTCTGTTACGAACTCATCTGCCTCTGTCAAATTTGTGTCCGGATGCAATTTATGCAACCGGATGCCTATTTGGCATCCGGCGGTTGTCCCAGTGCCAACCGGATGCTTATCGGCATCCACCGTATGCCGCGCGGACAACTGGAGGTTGTCCAATAGGCATCCGGATGGGTTCTTAGCGCAGCAAGGTTATGGTACAGTTTACTGACCTTCATACCTACCATACCTATACCTTATTAATATTTTATCTACAAATTGATTGGTGTTGAATCAATAGTGACTGACAGTGTACCAAAATCCTCATTGGGTGCGTATAAGGAT
This sequence comes from Membranipora membranacea, assembly GCA_914767715.1. Lineage (NCBI taxonomy): Eukaryota > Metazoa > Bryozoa > Gymnolaemata > Cheilostomatida > Membraniporidae > Membranipora > Membranipora membranacea. The sequence goes on from OU612073.1 coordinate 20,436,197, forward strand.
GTTTGATGAGTCAAATAAAAAGGCTACTGAAGTACAGTATGCTACAAGTTTCTGAAATAGAATACAATAAATGGAATTCTGTACATAACCAATTAGCTTGTTAGAAACAGTATTTTATTGTTTCCAGACATGTAGCAGAGATAGTGATATCAAGCTAGATACATTTACTCAGTTAGTACAGAGATGTGCACAGATAAGGCTGAGTCTTCAGCATGTCAGAGATATCGACCTGTCATTCTCCGCATACAGGAACTGTGTGCTACAGTCGGTAAGGTTATATTCTGTGTGTGTATTCTTATGTGCTAACGGTGCTGCATATCAGTAGTCAGTTGTGACAGGTATCCGTGCTCATCATATTTATAGAAGGGTATATCATCTCCTTGGTATGTTTGGCTGGCATCTCTATAATTGTGTATATTCATATAATCTTAAATTATCAGTTATTGTGATTATCTAACCTGTTTCTTTAACAACCTGGGATGATTCATGGTTCTCACCATACATAATGGTATTTGCTGCCGAACATCTAAAATTTGTATTTGATTAACTTTGCAGGTAACAGCGGAGTTCGAAATATGTTCTATCGAGGTAAGTTGGATAATACATACTACTAGTCAGGTGCCTAAACTTTGCCTGGTCGCTGGTAGTCACATTCCGTTATCAGCCTTTCCAATGTAATTTTAGGGTGGTTTAAAAATTGAATGCCACTTCTGGCTGTCCGGGCAAAGTTCATTGTCAGACCGTCATCAGCTTCATCGGATTATTATTTTCTACTATTTCAACTTGCAGTCTTGGATTGTTCTAAATTCAAAGTTTGGAGAGACCCTACATAGAGAAACCTTTTATTGAATCTTTTATTTGCGAAAATTGTTAATGATGGCTTACACTGCTGAATTTCAAAACATAAAACTTGGTGTAGTCAGTCATTCTCAATGGGAATGTTTGAATTCTGCAGATTCTCAGTATTGTAGGCGATGATGCTGGTAAAATAATGATGATGATGTAAAGTTCGATGCATGTGAATAATAGTTTTGTTACTAGACTAATAACATGGAAACAGCAAGGTGTCACTTTGCTTGCGTCATCATTACTGGTCTGTTCGTCTCTTTGAAGACTATACCAGATTTGCTCAGAGCACTGTTCGCCTACCATGAGCTCATCGTCAGTGGAAATGCGGAGTTATCTTCCATCAATCTATGTGATATAATGGGCTATGTGGTCTTATTGATACATGTGTTAGAGAAGGTTATATGGTATGTCAAACAGAGCACGATGAAACAGACAGCACACCCACCTGAAAAACTGAAGTCTTTGTGGAAATCTGCCACTGAACTCACCCTGGTAGGTCTGAGGTGATGAGGATGAGGATGGTGATTGTATTTTTTATCCATCCTCATCTCGAGGATGTACATATACTTTGCTTTGATATCATTTAGTCTATCTACCATAGATAAATTGTAGTTTGGATACTTCTTGCTACACAGGCAGCCAGTGAGCTATTAGGAAACATCCCTATTTTCATGAAAACCTTGATATGAATATATATTTAGCCCTATAGACAGTTTTCTGAGCTTTAATTTGAGACTCTATTCGGAGTTGCCCTCTCTCTAGTTTGGTACTTCAACTCACGCTGCACATGAAAAAGGAGCTAAAAAGATGGTTTTCTTGAAAACTGCTTCAAATGTGTCTTGATTCAGCATCAGCATCATTGAAAAGCCTGCGGAACAGGGTTTAAAAATCATGATTTGAAACGTTCTCCTCTTCACATCAATGTGAGAGCTGAGAGAAAACTGATTTCCTTATTTGAATTGTGCTCCCAGGCACTTGTGTATCCTCATCTGAGGCTCTAAGTCAACATTAATGGAAGCGTGATGAACAATGAATGATACAAGCATACATAAAGAAGTACACCTATATTAGGTTTCATGTTCAATCTCAACCAGGTGATAGGGTATCTCTTTTCATTGCTATTATAGAAACTTGTTGGCCTTCTGGAGAAATATCAGCACTGTGAGCAGAGCGAACTACTGCCAACATTGTCAGGAATTCTTGAGACTTTAGCAAACATAGGCAGAGCTATAGCTGATGTGGAAACTAAGACTATGATACTCATCTATAAATGTGTGCTCAGGTAAAGGCTTTGTCATTAATAGTGTGCATCCAAATAGGAAATAAACTAGCTGATATAGTAGGGGCTTTGACCTTGTTGTTATAACAACTTACCATACCACATTAATGATTAAATTGATATGGCGATCTATACCATCTTACAGGCTAAGTTTTTCAGGATGGTTGATCATCAACATGCAATATTGGAAAGCTTAGATTCTGTATATTGCGCCTTGTTTCTGTTACAGACTAATAACTAAGAATGTGTCACACTACGCGGAAGATAAGGTATTGGAGAGAGTTACTGAGTGTATAAGTCACAGCTTACATCATAATCTCACTCAATATACTGCAGTGCAGGTGTGTCTTAAATTTCCACTAACATATCAATTGAGATACTCTTAATGATGATACTAAGCTTTGAATGTAATAAAAGAGGCAATTAAGTCATCTTTTTCCATTTTTTGTATATCATGTGAAGTTGTGTTCTCTCGGCAAAACAAATGACAACCCCATAGGCTACATTTATCTAATATGCCACCAGGGAGTTTTGGACATACGTCTCAAAATCCATCATGCCACAGAAGAGTATAACATAGCTGTCAGACTTCTGTATAGCAACAAATCTCATATACTATGTCTCCCTCTGTAAATACTCATCATGCTAACATAGATCTATCAAATAGGGCACATCCAATATTATATGTATTATATGTAAACACTATGAACACGGATTCGTATCGGCTGTAGTTGATGGTTACCCATGTTGTTCATGGTGGGAGGTTCACTACTGACATTAATAATGTACTACAATTTATTATAGAATATGGCAGCTGTAGTGAAAGTATTAGTGTTTCTCATCAGACTTATAGCTAAGTTATTATCGTTAGATACAACAGGTTCAGTGGTCTCATCTGATACAATCATTGAGGTTATACTCTCTATATCCATCAGGTAAGAAGCACATGTGACCTCATACACTCTGAATGTGAATCGTTATTGTATTTTTCATATTAGCGTTATTTTCATATTGCTCATATTAGATTCATTTTCATACTGTTCACATTAAAATAAACGTTTGCAGTAATGACTGCAAAATGCAGGCAGCCATATCCATACATGAATATAGAACAATAATAATAATAATTAGACTTTATTGCTTATATATTCAGTGCCCCTTTCGGTCCCAATGAGAATATGCTTCCATTAGTTAATAGACAGTTTTCTGAGTTCTTATATATGCCTCAATTCGGAGTTGTCCTCTCTCCAGTTTGGTACTTTTAACCCATGCCGCATAGGAAAAACCCGCTGAAAGAGGGTTATCTTGAAAACTGCTTATGTTAGGATAAAAATGAGTTTTGATTCAGAGTCTGCACCATTGAAAACCCAGTGAGACAGAGCCAAATGGTCCGCAAAACAGGCAGAAAATACTATAAATGACTATCCAAATACTAAAATTATTTCCCAAACTATGTCCATATTAGTTTTCAATGCCGCAGATTCTGTATCAAAAATCATTTTTATCATATTATAACCGGTTATCAAGATAACCCTCTTTTCAGCACGTTTTTCCTATGCGGCGTGGGTTAAAAGTACCAAACTGGAGAGAGGACAACTCCGAATTGAGGCCTAAATCAGAGCTCAGAAAACTGTCTATTAAGATCAACTCATCTAATTAGCGCACCCTTGTACAAGGTAAGGTTAAGAATGTCATAAATCGTTATAAGTTGACAATAAAAATTTATGTGTACATGCATGTACATGGACATCAGGTTTTTTTTCAGCGTTTTTTACTTTTGATTTTTATTATTGGAGGGTTTACCTGCCGTTTGTTACCTATCTTTTATCTACTTTTATCACATATCTGATTACACATATTACAGACTCTGTAATGCTGTGTACGGATATGGTGTAGATGTCGGTCTGGAATCAGCTCTGAAATCTCTCTTATCATCCTGCCTGAAATATGCTGCTTTCTCTTCTACATTTCTACCTGCAGGTAAATATCTGCTGATAATGATCAAATTCAAGACCTCGGATGCTGAGATATTTCACTAGAACTGTTTCTTTTCATTTATTGTAGACATGTTTTGAGCTGCAAAAATACAGAAAAATGAGATATTGTTGTGGGAAAAAAAGGCACTCATTAATCTCTTTTGTAATGGAGGTCGTACTGAGTTAGGGAATGATGTTTTAACTTTTGATCCAAGCAATGATGGTCATTATTAGTCAGATAACCGGTGTTAAAAGTTCTGTAAAAAGATTACTCAAATCTTTGTTCAATGAACATATTTCCTCCGTTTTATAGTATCACAGACAGAGAACAAGCTTAGTGGATTGTACAGTATCTGTTTGGTGCTTGAGTGCCTGGCTTCTTCAGGAGGAGATAATACGCACTGGTTATCTGATGATAGTCTCAGATCTATTATATCTGCTCTGGCTTCCTGTAAGTATGGATGTGTTCTAAGAAATAGTACACATGATAACTTACCTGGTATAAAGACCACATTGTCACCATGCTAGTTCCTTTTGATGACTTCATCATGCAAAAATTTTCTTTTTTCAATGCATTATTTATGTATTCCTTTTCTATTCTTCAAATGGTCTTTATTTACTTTGCAAAGCTTAGTGCATTAACGTATTTATCAATCAACATCAATAACATCATTTATATCATAATGCACTGATGGCTCCGTTCAGTCACATCATGCAAATCTTAGGAGACATTCTTAGTAGAGCATTACATGGTTAAGCTGTTTTCACTGACAATTAATCATACTTGAACATTAGTTTCATGTATTGCATACTATCTAACACAGTATGTATTCTACATTTTCAGGCGGGAATGAGATATGCTGCCCCCTATCTCATAACTCCTCTTCTGGTAATCAGTGAGTATTTTCAATGTCTAAGTGGATCAATTAAAACTCTGATAACAATAAATACACTGTTTTTTTATAATGTGGATAGTATTCTCAAATTGTGATTTTACAGTAACATGTTATCATACTTGGAAATAAGGTAACAATTATTCTATGAGAACAGCATTTTTATTGAACATCTCAAAGAAGAGCAACTGCGAAATCCTTTGTTCTCAGTCCCTCTTAAATTGAATACTGTTTCACGCCTTGTAGAGTAACGACTGGATATGAGTTTACACTGAGTCGACTTTGTTCAGTCATAGCGACAACCCCAGCAGGCCATCTCTTCAAACAAGTTGTAAGTAGAGATGTGACGTGTATTTGTAATCTGCCCCAAAATATGGGTGGGGGATGGGGCGGGTTGATGATAGAAGTATTTACTCCTTACCACAAAAGTTCAAATGATAAAATCTATTGATGAAAATGAGGATGTTGAATACTCAACCAGCATGTTCACATAAGCTCTACACATTAGAAAATGTGATCGATTTTTTACAGTTATTGAAGATGTAACCTTGATTATGCGATCTCTGAAATAGGACTTGAGTTTGTGCACCATGGATATAGTGACAGAATTAATGTTTCAGGAGAAGCTGTTGTTTAGTATGCTGCTATCACAGTATGTACATCTCAATCTGATGGCTGTAGACTGCTGGCACTTTGTGGCTAGGTAAGTATAGACCTGATCTAATCATTAAAAATACCAACCAGGGCAAAAAACCTGGCAGCGGAAAGTCAGCTTGGCCGACGATCAGCAAAATATATCTGTCATACCCTGTACCAATGAGTACCAATGGACAACGCTGTGTACATTCTTATATTTATTTTGAGATAACTTGGCACCTTACTATCTCACTACTGCAGACCAATCACTTTTTCTTTCAGCATATTGCCTTCATAACATGAGCTAGTTAGGTAATAGTGATCCAAGAAGGTATAATATGATCTTTCGCATCTTTCGCTTATTTTATTGTAGATATAGTCCAGATCGTCTGCCCTTGTCTCATAGCCTATCATTATTAGATTTACAGAATACTGGGAGACTTACAGATAAACAACAGCAATCTATACAATGTATGCTATCCAGGCTCATACCTCTACTGTCAGTACAACAACAGGTGTGTGTACATAGAGGATGACATGACTGGACATGTGCCCATCATGTACATTCCCGTTTTTGAGATCATGTGATCAGGGTCACCGAAGTGATCAAAGGTTCGATTGAAGATATATTTTTGTGTTTAGTATTGGAAGGTGGGACAGGTTTTGTATCGAAGCTACAAGATATCGCTTATAGCAGTATGTAGAGGTTCGCTTATGTCTTTTCGCCCTTAACAACAAATTGATAATCAAAAGGATTGTTATAATTACCAATGGAAATCATTCTATACATGTCACAGAATTTACATTGGGTTTGGCCAGTTGCTCTTGAAGATTCTTCTACTGATGTTTCTTATACATAGTCTCCTAAAAACAATAACTTTGTACTTTCAATGGAGTGGTCTCACTTTGGTCAAAGGAGAAGATGATTCTATAATGTCATATTTCCCATACATTACCATATTGTTGTTTCATTACTGCTTTTTTATATAATTCTTTGTTTTAATTCACCGGATATAACTCTCATGTTATACAGCAAAGAGTTGTTCGTCATCCGTCTGCCTTCGACTCCGGGGTGTTGTCTAAGTCTTGGTTTGAGCAGAACCTACACACTGATATTGAGTTACTGATCACACAGTCTATACAGCGACATATCACAAAGCTGGAGAGTGACGAGGCTAATCAAAATCAGAGAGGTGTACTGTTTTATATGGTAAGTTAACGTGATACATATCGCCTTTTCAGTTTCTCAGGAAGTACTTATCCAATCTCAACAATTCCCTCACTGTCACGTCGATATTAGTCTGACAAAAGTTTCGTACTGCAAATTTTTCAAACTGCAAGTTTCTAACTCAATTATTCATTAAACTGAAATACATTGACAACATATTGGCAGCGATGGGCAAAATGATGCAGTAAATTACGTTATGCAAAAGCGTGATGAAAAACTATGAAGTATTACATGCAAAGCACATTGTGCACAACAATGGATCACCTATTTTGCAGTTTTAAGCCTCAAAGACAGGAGGCCTCAAAACATAAAGTTTTACTAAAATGTCACTCCTCCAGTTAGTGACATGCCTCCTCTATATGGTAAAAGCATAAACGCATAAACCAAATACCTCAATAACAACGCACAGAGGGCTCAATTTAAAAAAGGCACTTTTTGCCCCAAAATGAACTTTCAGAGGTCACTGCGACACAACGTCAAATGTTTGGGAGGTATCAAATGTGGAGATAACTATGTTATGAATGCTGCACTTATTGTTGGTCTTTACAGTTCTTTTCTTTCGCATTTGCTTGGAGACCAAGATCATAGACAAAACACACATGACCAAGATTATCACAAAATAAAGAAATATGTGAGGAAATTGCCTGGGTGGAAATGAATACAGAGTACACCCTATTCTTTTTTTTTGGGTACTCAGTTGATGCTCACTCACAGTTTTTGAAAAACATTATAAACGCCTGCTGAATATGATCATATCGCCAGCTGAATAAATATGTTACTATGGTCCCAAACATTTAATTTTATGATTGCTAATAAGGTTTGTTCTCTCATTTTAAGAAAGCTACAATCAGACTACTGAACACAAAATTCAATGAAAACTCTAGACAGACGGAGGAGATTATCACTGAAGCATCAACACTTATAGCTGATATGCTCACGGATAATATAGATAATCCTGGTATATATAACTGTCTCTGTTTGGCTCTTCAGTCATTCACAAGTAGAAGATACCACACACAGTTACTCAGGGTATGCCCATATATGGAGTTATTGTGGAGACACTCATCAACTTTAGTGCTTGTTTTGTGAATGTGATGTATTTTTTCACTCCATTTTACCAAAAAAGGGAGGGTACTGTCTTGTGATCTGTGAGGTCCAGATTTAATTCCCTGTACCTGCATTTTTTTATGATTTTGGTACTGACATGCCATTTATCCTAGCCATATCCTTGCAGAACGGGACATAAAAAGAGGCTGGAATTCAGAAAAAATATCCCCCTCTGCTTCTTGCATAAAATTGCAAACAGCCGAATTTCCAGCAGGCAAGGGTAACGGGTGGGGCTTGTGTACCACATGGGGATAATCCATTCTGTCCCAAAGATCTGAGGATACCTTGAGATGTTATACCACCTCCCTTCTATTTTCATCACATTAGACTTTCAGCCAATAATTATGATCATCTTAACTTCTGTTACAGGTTTTGCACTCTCTGACTGGACGATTTGATCAGATAGATTTAGGTGTTCAGAGATGTATGATAGAATCACTAAGTTGTCTGACAACTCTACCTTCTACTCAGGTCAGTCCAGTCATACAATATAAACGTGTCCCCGCTATATAAAATATGTTATCTCCCTGGTCTGCAAGACCATGCTTTGAATTGTACGTTGCATGTCTGGCTTGTTTCTAATTTTGCCAAAATTAACCTCTCTTAGCCGATCTCTTGGATCAACAATATTGCTTACAAGTGAGCTAATCTAACAATTCAGTGGTATTGAGACACATGAGCAACAAATGGTCCCAGCTGTTTACATGAAAGATATCACAACCATAGTGATGTTTTGTTATAAAAAATCAACCAATTTTCACTTCCAAACCAAACGTACTCACAATAAAATTTATCTCACAATGTCAAAACTGCTTATTTATAACACTGCTCTTATTCTGACCTAAATATTTTCTTGGCATTTTGTGACATAGAAGATACTCAGATACCTATTCAACGGAATAATAAATTTGTATGGATTTCATTAGCAAATGTGTTTTTGATGCTATGGCTGCCCATTCTTGCTCGTAGAAAAAAAAGGTATTGTTGAACCTCTGATTTTCTTTAACTTCAGGATAAGGAGCTGGTTGTATCACTCTACTCTAAGGGAATCTCATCGTCACATGTGATTCTGAAGCTGATCTCTCTAGAGAGCTTCAGGAGGTTCGCCAAAGTCACTCCATATCAGGAACTGATCAATCACATAGCCAATCAGAGCGATCAAATCAACAAAAGCATTGTGAGATACTGTAAAGGTGTTGAGGTATGTTAACATAGTTTTATTTGTTGTTAAAGGCTTCATCATGTTGTGAAATGTCATTCATCTACGCTGGTTTTCATGGTCGGTCAATTAATATTTCTGTTATCACTGGAATGCCTTTGAAAGCACTGGAGTAGCGATCACATCTTTACTTTTAAGCATTGATTTCATTTATGTCAGTTATTATCTTGTACGGTCAACTTATGGGTTTATAAAGTGCTATAGACTATCTAGTCAAAAATATGTTTCAATTTTAAATTCGGAATTTTTGATGACATATTTACTATAAAGTGTTAAAAAGATCTGTGAGATTCTAGTTAGGTTTTCTGGATAAAGACATTTTCTGCATACATTGATTCATTGAGTATGTATTATTTTTGTTGACAGTTATCAGACATGGCAGCTCGTTGGTCGGCTGATGAGGATCGCAGTATAAGGTGGAATATGAGTACGATAGTGAGACATACTCAGACTGACACAGTCACCGATCAGCATTCTCATATCATATCAGCATATCAAACCAATGAGGTAAAGCAGTCACAAATAACAATTTGTACCGGTCAACCAACCGCATTCAGAAATAAACACATATTCTTGTTGCCCTACTTTGATGCCTATATATGGATATGGCTTTTCCTCTGTCCGATTCCTCTCAGGTCATAAACCAGACCTTCAATATTCCCCCCCCCCCCTTCAATAACAATGTGTTTTCATAGGGATGATACACAGCACACAGATAACGTCTTGTTGCATAGCATGTAGGTCTATATATATCGCTAGGAGCTAAGGAGCTAGCCGCTCAATTTATGTCACCATATAATTATGAACCATCTACTAGAATACACTGATATATATTCATATCAATGACTAGAATATATCACACTGTATGTCACTTAGTTATCTATTGTAATCCAGGAGCCAGTAGATAAGAGGCCCAGACTCAATGCTGACACAACACTAGATGAGTTGGAGGGTATGATAGCTTCCCTACACTCACAGACTGGTAGTCTGACCTCCTACCATATCTCAAGGTTAGAAAATCTACAGGATAAAATAAGTCATATTATATCAGCTAATGCAAACAGGTGACAATTATGACATTGGTTATAGTATATTTTCTGTTTGTTGGCTTATCCTTATCGTTTTCTGGGATATTACCCATGATTGTCTTCCCTTTTCATTTTCTTTTAATATTTTTGTTATTTTATTTGAAAGACATCGATTATTGCTTTACTTGTTCTTCTCTACTGAGTCAGACTAACAAGACCAAAGTTAAGTTCTCTGGTCTCATGTGATCAGAGACGGTATATAGTCGATTTGTCTCTGATGTAATGTGATCAGAGACGGTATATAGTCTAGTATTCCTGATGTCATGTCAAGTGGTTCCCCAATACTCTCTCAACGGGCTAGCTCAATAGCTTTATAAAATAAATTGTATTTTCAGATAGTTATGTTATTTAATTTTTATCCAAGACGCTACTCAATCATTTTATTAATGGTTAACAGTTTTTCACTTACATGTACATAGTATATCAGACCAGGATAAAAACCTACATTTTCGAGAGCGTTTTTTACCACAATTCGCACTAAATACAATTTGCTGTTAAGACAAAATCATTATCCCTTTCATTTCGAGATCTCAACCGTTGCCTGGGATTTTAGTTGTAGCGTGTCACTATCAATCGCATTACCGTCAAATTTTGGTGGGATGTGGGCGATAGTGAAATGCCAATACCATCAGCCCGTGCAACAGTTGAGTATTTATCTACCGCAGTGTAAGAATGAATATGAGGGGCTTAACAAATGAACATCTGGAGCTGCTTCTCTGCTGTCAATGACTATTATTTATAATCTTTGCTGCTGTGGTGGCTTCAGTGATTTTGATTATGCCACAACAGCTAATGTTCGAATATGACTCGTAATATTTTTGAAAAAATCAGTACAGATTGAAAATTGGGCCAGATACTATAGATATATCCATAGTCTCTTATTGGGCGTTATTTGTTTTGACCTTAAAATAAGTACTGTGACTCTTTGCTGGGTACTACTTGTCCGCAATTGTTTTACATTGATTACCATAAAGATAATTTCTGAATCACTGCCAAATCCATACCTGCTTGACACCAAACATAATCATTAAAAGTAAATGTCTGTTATGAATATGAGGAATGTTGGTATAAACTCAGCACGCTTTGATCTGGCAGATGAGTGACATCAAACACTCTCAAAATACACAAAAACAAACACTCTGATCAGAAACGGAAGTTAGATTATAGTACTATTTTGGTAATGTTATGACCATGCTATGACAGACCAAATAGAAGTAGTAAGATTTGTAAACAAAGAATTTACACTGCTGTAGTAACAGTAAACAAGAGTTCACCTGACTCATTGAATATGCTATCGTAATCGGATGAGTAATCGCCATTCCATCCTGCCCACAATGGACTATTAATCCAGGCCAAAGAATGGTAGATCCATCAAACTAAACATTCTCACCACAAAAATAAAGCATGACCTTATTGCCCCACAGTCTGATTAGCAAACAATCCCAAAACAGTTTTTTTATGAGCATGACATTGCTGCATCGATGTGGAAAACATATAAAACCAGCGTCTAAGCTGTTTGATGCTATCAGATCATCACAGGCTTTCAAGAAGAGTTCTTCATATGCAAATACAGAGTAAAAGATTAAAGTCTATAGCAAAAATAATATGTCTTGGCAAGTAAAAACACTTATCATTTCAATGGTTAGCATTGCCATTGTGAACTCACAGATGCAAGGTAAGATTTTACTTAATTTTAAATAATGTTCGTCCTTTGCTAATGTTTCTGCAACCACAGTTTAATTCAATCACCTAAGCAATGGAAAGTGCAGAGAATCTGTACTAATTTCACTGAAATTATTTTTAAACAACTCTTACATGAGGAAAATATGTCGGTAAATCTGTAATTGGCTTTTTGCATGTCAAAACTAAATGCGCACAAACATTACTCTGAGATGGAAATTATAATGTCTCGTAATGATTTTGAGTAAATTTGTGAAGGTATCTTCTCTCTTCTCTTCTCTTTGTGCTTTCCAATTTGTGGACAAACTTATTCTTTATTCTGCATTGTAGACGTAACATGGTCAAACATTGACCTTCCACCAGATGTTGATGTAATCAGCACAGACAATACAAATGGTCAGGACAACACAGGAGGTCTCAGTGGGCTCAATAACGGAGGGAAATATAACGGAAATGCAAACATTGGCGGATTCAATGGAAATGGAAATGGCGGGTCACACAATGGAAATGAAAACATTGGCGGATTCAACGGGAACGGTAACGGTGGAACCAGCGATGGAGATGGAAATCTGGGTTGGTTAAATGGAATAATTGGTGGCAGACCTATAAAAAGTACCAGAACCTTTAGCGGATTCAGTCAGTACAGCGGAACACACCATGGACTGGACAGTATCAGCAGAGGTACAGCAACTGGAATCACTAGATCAGGCTACAGTGACAAAGTTAGTCAACCGACCATTAGTTGGGCAGGATATGAAGATGGAAATTCAGTCGATACTGATTACAAATACAACGAGGAATCCACAGCCTCAAATATAGATGTATCTCCGCAAATTCCAATAAGATCTAATTTTTTGAGAAGACAGGGGCTACTTTTTACATTGTTGAACAGATGGTTGCAGTAACTAACAGTTACCCAAATGTATACACCGACTGAAGTTTATAACTTGCCCTTGTCACTGCTATTGTACGATCAATGAACAGGTCATTGGTTATATGTTAGTAGCCGCTCAATATCCCTCCAACTTATCCTTCCATCTATCACAACTAAAAACTGTTCATTATATTTTATCTACAAGTAGTTGTTTTATTACAATTTTATTTAATACCCTAATAAAATCCAAATGTTACATTCCAGTGTGATTTCTGTTTCACTAGTTGTACCAAACATTTTTTTAGGCTGATAATTATGGCACAAGCAATGCCAAAAACAATCAAGAAAATTTTTTCAACAGTGGCATCAAGCGTAGTATGATTAACCTAACAGAAAGCTCATGTTTTGAATATATGTACCATTGTGTCCGCTGTAGGCATCATTCAGCAACCAACTCTCAGTAACCAGCAGATTACTATTTTATGATTGCTCCATTGACATGCGATGGGTATAGATATAGGATCAATTTGTTTACAGCAAATCGTCTTCTCTCCCCCCCAACCATTCTATAAAAAATATTGCAAAAGTATAGACTCATCTGCAAATTATCATGGGAAAGAACTCCAAAATACATGGAAGCAATATATCAAGGTTTGACAGGATGCAGTAATCCTTAGCACTCTTGCACTGCCCAATACACATACCTGCGTTCTAACAGAGTCTACTTTATATTGGTGAGGTAGATGTGAACTTACAACAGCATATTAGGTGATCATAACTATGGTTACTCTTGTTATATCTGAAACTAGGGGTTTTAGAATAACCGGTACAACTAAACTCAATGCAATCGATAGAACAGGCTCACCTCAAATCACTGTTACAAATGTCTGACTTGCTCAAGCAAGATCTTCTCAGTACAGAGCTATCAGTGTATTGTCCTCTCTACTAGCCGGCAGCCTTCTGGGTCACTCTACAAGTAATATAATCCTCATATGAGTAATCTAGCTGTCCTCATAAGTATACATGTTGTACAGTAAACAGTCATAAGTAGAGTCCCTCTCCCAATCTTGCCTTCTTCTCTTTTTCCATTTCTTTTTTAGCTTTTGTCTGTTTTTATTGTAGTTTTTTGTAGTTTTTGTTTGGATCCATAATATGTAATAATAATATATATACGTAGTTGGTACAAAGGTATAATATGCCTTCATTTATGTGTGGTGGGGCAACTCCAAAGTAATATGATGGCTATTAGAGTTTGACTAATATTCAATATAGCACACTGTTCCGGCTAAGATTGATGGTGTATCAGTACCAAATCAGTTACAATACTGACATCAGGTAATAAGTCTGGATTTTATGATCACAGGACAGTTACCTTTAGCTATTAAACCACTCCCACATTGAATCCAGCGGCATGATCGTGGGTGTCAAATATCTTGTCTATATAGATTCTGATCTCACTATGCTCCACTCCGTCTTTGCTGGTCTGATAAAATTATGTTTTAGAAATAAAATTATGCAATGATGATTGTGTTTCAATAACAAAATACTGCAGACTTCATAATTAAGTCTAATGTAACTATATTACTCTTATGAATTTATCTTCTCATTGATTAAAGGTAGATAACTCTCGTTAAAAGTGTCTGGAGCCTCCCTGACAACTCCAAAGGCTCGGTACGTCTGGAGCCTTTGGAGCTGTCCAGGAGTGGAGTCGGCACTGAAGACGATTCAGACCCTGCAAAAAAGTATGATATTATTAATTTATTTAATTAGGGCACTTCTGATGTTTGTTTGCTTACCTGTGTATGCTTCAGATCGCTTGGTGCAATGTCGTCATGTAGATGTATAGTTAGGTGTGGTACAGCAATTTCTAAGAACCGCCTGAGGGACACCCCGAGCATGTTTTGCTATCTTGCCAGTGGCAACATAGATCCTTCGAGTACTCAGCAGCAGCGGTATCCTGACGGCCCTTCTCAGCGCAGTCAGGAGCTTCGGCGGATCGGGACACACTCTGGGTAGCAGCATCGCAACGCTGTGGACGCAGGGCTCGCCATGTCACCTACAAACTACACTCCACTGATCACATTTCTGGCTGGTCTCGGTAATTACTTAGGTGATTGTGGATGTAGCATGTTAATTGTGTTCTTGTTAGACCGTGACAGCGCTGTTTAAAGTTGACACTCGGCTTGGGCTTTAGTGTAGTGTAGGGTAGGTTTGTCAAACTTGTTTGCTATTAAATGATCGTTTGAAAAGTTGCTCGGCGTGAGCTGTAGTGTAGGGTAGTTTAGGGTAGGGTCTCCTTTCATGTCATATTTCATATCACACTTGAATTTATGTCCATCTTTCCTCTTATCGCTCTCCCATGCTCGCTCTCATTCATTCTTATTTTAATTTTTTGATTAATTGGAATTTAAATTTTAATTTGAGTTTTTGAGATGGATTTGTGGAGGTACAGCTGTGTCATGCTTGTGTTTTCCAGTTATACGTACTGACTGACAGACTCACCGGTACCGACTTTGGGGTTTTATTTAGTTATTTAAGGTTTCATTATTATAGGGATTAGTTTATTAGGTTAGTATGACTGGGGAAGACAAGTACTGATTCAGCTGTATCCGCATTTGGTCATTGCTTTTTTTTTTAACTTTTTATAAACTTGTTATTGAAAGTTTCAGTTTAGGACTTCGCCCTCCTTCATTCTACTCACTCAATTTTCCCTGCCTTCCCTCTTCCTTCCATCTTCCATCCCCTTCATTCTCCCTTCCTTCTCCACTTCCTTCCTCATTGCTTACCTTCACCATTTGTAAGCTTGTTGTAGGTCGTTTTACCTTGTTGTAGGTATAATTGCCCATATTAAAGTTATATATTGCAGATCTTCTCTCCATCTGCAGATCACCACCAACTACTTATTAATTGAACAGCTCAGTCACTTACCTTTTTTTTTTTTTTTTTGCAAGCTAAATTTTTTTTGGAGATTAGGAGCTTTTGCTGCTTATTGCTACAGCTTCTTGTTTTGACCCCATTGTTGTTTATCCATTTGTATTCTGTCGATGAATGATTACTACTAACTAGTCCATTCCCATTCTGTATCCGACAGGTCTAGAACAACAAACCCTACAAAATCCTTTTCGAAGGGGCCTTTGGGTTCTTACTCTGGATCAGGAGATCCAGAGATTCTTCAGGCCCAGGACAGCTGCTATAACTGGTTGTTTTATATCATGTCAGTTTGCGCTGGTTGATCTGTACTTGAATGACAAAACCAACAGAAACTTCAATCACTCTGCTCTGAATCAACTATGCGTCTATTGGATGTATGAACAACTGCTGGAAACTAAAGTACAAGGTACTGTGAAGATTTTAAGCTATGTCTGTTTGTGCATTTCATTGCCATTTTGGAAAAACCATGCCACTCTTTGTGATTCTGCACTCAGTTTGGCGGTATTGGTCAATCTCAGCTTGTTGTTGTTGTAGCTTGTTTAGTTTATCGTTGTTTTTAATGCACCAGTATAGTGGATAGTGTAGTTGTTATGAGTCTTATCATTTGCATTTAGTGTAGGTCTTCTTACCTATCATGTTTCATATCATGCTTACATTTATGTACATGTTTCTTCTTGCGGTGTGGTGTGGCGTGGCGTGGCGTGGCGTGGCGTGGCGTGGCGTGGCGTGGCGTGGCGTGGCGTGGCGTGGCGTGGCGTGGCGTGGCGTGGCGTGGCGTGGTGTGTTGAGGTATGGTTTGGTGTGGTGTGGTGAGGTGTTGTGTGGTATGGTAATTTCACTACACTGTGTTGACTGTAGATATATGTCATCATAACAAATGTTTGAAGAAGTCTTGAGATGTATCGAGAGTGTCTGTCTCGATGAGACGAGACGAGACAAGACAGTGTCTCGATGAGACAAGTGTCACGAGACCGGGAAATGTCTGATCTCGTTGCCATCCCTATAAATTAGGCAGGTAGAACTGAGAGGTGACCAATTTTATGCTCGAGAATCTATCAAAATTAAAGCTTTTCGATGATCCGCTCATTGAAATATATATAGCATGTTCATTTTGTCATCCAAAATACTAGCATTCATACAGAGACCATAGAAAATTACATGTTTTACTAGCCTTCATAGCATAAATAAACAGATCATAAAGTCATAAAAATCTGAGTGAAGTAAAACCAGAGACTATAGATATATCTATTGTCTCTGGTAAAACGTATGGGATGATTAAATGACACAGTGATAACATAGAGATAAAAGAAGAAAATAGAACAAACGTTCTATTAACTCAGCATTAACCGATATAAATACAATAAAGATACGAAGGTTCAGGAAAATGATGGAAGAACTTTTGCAATGTAGGGCGGTCGTCGATTTCTCAGGTATAAAGCACCCACTCCTGTATGATGTAATCTCCCTGTGCTGTTTCGCTGATGCAGTGGGGGGGGGGGGAGGGGGTCTTTGTTATCCTCGATGCGATGGGTGAAGATGATACATTGGGGAGAGTTCTGTCTCGATAAAATATACTAAATGTCCCTGGTATCTCCTAAACTTCTCAGTTTTGTAACGTGACAAGCAGATGGGTAGACAATTATGGCTATCTAAAACCCTGCCTATTACGGTGATCGTTCTTTTAGCAGAGCACCTATCTGTCTGGAAAGTTTAATATACAGAGTGGATGGGAAGTAGTTGGGTTATAGCGATGATTTGGCATGTTAAAAAAATTTCCTCTGTCAGAAATAAACTCATAAAACTTTAAAACATTAGAAATGTTTTTATGTAATATAGCCTGCTCATCATCCAACTCGAAGAGCAGGCTATCAATCGCCTGTCTAACAGACCTCAAGTCAATCTGTGGCAGAGAGGTCACCATGACAACAGCAACAGCTGGATGTTTAAAACGGTCAAGAAAAGCAGCAGTAATAGTGAAGGAATCACATCGTCGATGGTACAGCTATATAAACAGGAGCGATGTCACCTCAGCGGGGAGCTTGCTCGGCATCTGGAACGATAGCTTACATAAATATGACATTCTAAAGTTTTCAAGTGAAGCTGCTGCTCCAATCAAAGTCATCGGACAGATGTTATCACTGTTCTCAGGACAGTGTGATCTCCAGCTTTTTAGATACAAGATAGGATTATCCTACACACCTACTTGTGCGTGTCTAGAAGATGATGAAACACCTTGGCACTTCATGTTCGAGTGCCCGATCTATAAGGTGAGTAGAGCCTACCACCGAGTACGGCCTGATATGCATATCACTGAATTTGAAAACGCTATTGCATACCTTCATTCAACAAGACGACTTTGCAGCCATATGGTTACATGAATTTAAAACATTACGGATACATTCTCTAAATTCTTTCATCTTTTTGTCATAAACGACTTTTTGCATTTGCCATAACCCATGCTATTATCTGGTGACCTCTGGCCACAATCATGGCCAGGGGCCACAATCTCATTACAGATGCTGCTCATTGCATGTTTAAACCAAATGTGTTCATGGATTAGTCTGCTATGCAGACAGGGCCGGGGCATTATTGTCCGTTGGGCTCCCGGGTTTACAAACCCTATGCCTACCCTGGCGTCAGCCTCGGTGTGGCAGCTCACTCACTCTATTGTGACACATATAGATGAGCACTGTAACGACCATGTCTCAAAAAATACCTGGCAACTTCCGAACTCTCATCAACCGCAATTACTACTCAACACCGAAGGTGTAGAATTGGATCAGTCTGCTCCGCAGACAGGGCCGGGGCATTTTGTCCGTCGGGCTCCCGGGTTCACAAACCCTATGCCTACCCTGGCGCAAGCCGAGGTGTGGTATCTCGCATACTTCAACACTATCGAGCTTGTCAGATCTTCAAATCCGTAACTTGAACATTTCAATAATAGGCAGTAGCCCTCATCTTTTCCGAGTTATTTTATTTAATATTCAGTGTAACGTCTTTTCTGTTATACCTGTATATATGTTTATTTTATTAACCAGTCATTCATTCATGTAACATGTAAGACGCCATTGCCCTACCATATACATGCCACACTGTACGCCTGGCTTACTCACAAAAGTGTATAATATAAATGCAGTCAAAACTAGTCAAGGTACACAACAAAATATTAATCCATTGAAGTTATTCATAAATTTTGCAATTCAGTGATTGAACCCATAACTGATCTTTCTGTACTTCATACGACTTAAACAAGGTGACGAATGATATCACACATATCCGCGTCATACAAGCATAGTCTTGTCGGAGTGCCGACGTAGGGTACTGCTACTCAGGAGCTAAGTAGCATCGACACGGAGTCTTTGAAAATGGTGCAAGCCTACCGGTAAAAACCTCCAATAGCGATATATGTTAAATCTTAAAGTCATAATCTAAAATATATTCCCACTAAGCGTAAGGAACCGCCATAAGGAACTTGTACAAATTCTAGCGATTGCGAGAGTAATATGCCTTTAATTGAGGAACAAAAATTAATCTAGTGTGAAAAAAGAGGAACTTTTTCACAAAATTATAAATGCAGTAGTGCTATTTATATCTTGATTGAAAACGTCACTAAACTACAGCTTTAAATATCAGGACAAGCTTTAATTGGTTTCATTTTGTAAACATAGTTCAGACTGCAGACATCAGAATTATCATGTGCCTCGAGATTTCCATCATCCGCTCCATGGTATGTAGTTAACACCTTTGTGAGCAGTCACATGTTTGTTTAGTGACTAAGTTGGTTAGAATTGAAGATTGCTTGTAGTTATGAACTGTGTGGATGAGTAGAGTACACCAAGGCTTGCTGTTACTTTACAAACTCTGTTATTTCAGCAGGTGATGGTGATATGCAGACTTATTCTGATTCCAGCGGTGATTGCTGAGAAAGACATTGAGTAAGTTATGTTGATTGAGCTGTAGTTTGATTTAAGGGCTCAGGCGGCTGCAATGCGAGTAAGTGGCATTACTCACGTTGCAGCTGTCTGCACACTTAGACTACATGCCAACTTCCTGCTGTTTTATGCGTTTGTTAGAACAACAGGTATTTTGTTAAGTGCATGAAACAGAGCTCATCATGTTTTAGCACTGTCATGTGATGAGTGAATCAAGTTTTACATTCCCTCGTAACTGAGCTTACAATATTTATAGCATGTAAGATGTAAGAATTGTTTTGGCTGTTTTCACTGAATCTCATAAATCTGTTTAATTCCTCTTAGTTGAATAAAAGCTAATAAACTGGATAATAACGATGAAGTTCTAAACAGTTCCTCTTCTTTTCATCATTGACATTATTACACTGTTTTTTTATTATTGTTGAGCTAGTGATTTAGGATCAAAGCTGTCCCAGAGGAGTTATTTTTCTAAACAAACTTAGGTTATATGAGTATATGAATTAGAAAATGCTTACATTGTAATTTGAAAATTTCTTAACTTATCCAGAATACCTGACGGAGCTCGGTTAGGTACATATATTTCTACAGAACACAATACACATCATATAGAACTGGATAAGTTTGTATCTGGTAACCTATTACTCGCCGAGGGAACTAAGCTAAAAACAACCGATGGGGAGACCTCGCAATTGGTTTCTGGTAAGGCATGAGTAGGCACTCTAGGGTTTAAGTTAGTTTACCATCTATTCTGTTGATTGTTTTTGCTAGGCTATAGGTCAGGTTTATTCTTATTAAAACTAAAATAATAGTTAATTGAAAATAATATATCTCTTCGTTCAGTGCATTCATATATTAGCTGAAAACTTGAATAAAAATAACTGAACAAAAAATTTGACCAAGATCTAAACTAACTCATTCTGACCAGAATCTACTTGACTCATTAGTCTAGTCACAGGAAATATGATTGAGCTGTTTATGACAAGACCAAGAAAAACAATAAACATTACTTGTGAAGACAGGGAGACCCCCAATTTGTACTGAAAGTGAAACCATTTCTTCTTCTTGTTCTAGGTTCTGAGTTTATCGAAAACAACACATATGTAGAGGGGATAGGATCAGCTGCAAAGTACAGTCACATGATCAGCTTCATCCAACTTAGCACTACCCATGTGCTCGTAATTGACCGCTGGAATCATTGTCTAAGGCTAGTAGATCGTTTCAGTCAGCAATCTTCCCATTTTGCCGGCAACTGTACCAGAGGACCAGGCTACAGAAATGGTGTAAGCCCGTTGTTCTACCAACCATGGTCAGCAATCAGAGACAATCGGGACGGTAATAAGTTGCTTCTGACTGAAAGTGGAGCTGTAAGAACAATAAATATCAAGACTGTCAGAGTCGAAACTCTAATCAAAGATGATGGTCTTTCTCGACTAAGAGAATTAACACAAGAAAAGATATCTGGGGATCTCTATATAGTCATCTTACACGGTGTTATGAAGTATACAAACAGTGACGGGTCACTGCGTCTTTTGGCTGGGTCATTAGTGCAAGGTTTGATGGATGGTCCATTGCTTGAAGCTCGATTTAATCACCCTAATTCCATTGAGATGCTGTCACCAGGAAAACTTCTGCTGACTGATTATGATAACAATATGCTGAGAACTATTGACTTAGATGGAGACACTACTGGCTCAATTTGTTCGGGTGGTAGAGAAAGCATCAATGGAGGTCTTGAAACATGTCAGATTGATGGGCCGACAACATTATTAAGAGTCAATGACACCGTGGTCTTAATTGGTACAAAACGGATGATTCGAACACTGCAAGGTAAGATATACATCACGTACTTCATTTTGGTGAGGGGGAACCGGGTGAGCGGGTCATGTCATAATCAGATATTATATGACAACTCTCTGGTTCGCATGTACTGTTGCTGAGACTGTCAGTTTCTATATACTACAATATGTACCCGGATATTGACGGAAGATGTTGCCGATTTTTCATGTAATTAACCAAGAAACCCTAGACTGAAAACTGTTTGCTTTCAAATCTCACACTAACGGGTCACTCTGCATAAAAGTGCAATCCGAATTATTACATTAAATTTTTTATTGTCATGGGTTTTTTCAACAGCGAGGCTGACAGGGGAGTAGTCAGATGTGCTTGTAACAGCTCAACCACGGCAGCTTTGGTCAAATCATCAAAAATACAGAGAGAATTGCTGTCTACGCAACAATTCTCTCTGCTTTTTAGTGTAAACTACAAATTAACACTAAACAAGTTTAGGTTGTGAGCAATTTATCATTTTCAAGTTTTTTCATTATTTTCCTATGGGAAGAGAGACACAACTCTGAGTAGTAAATAGCGGGCACGCTAATTAGCGCCATCGACCCATTCTTTTTTGGGGATGGTGAGATAGCGCAATCAGAATCGTAATCGTTAATGCGCTTGCTATTCACTGCCAGGCGATTAGTGCCGTAAGAGTTGTGGGTTCGAATCCCATTGGGGGAGCTTTCAAGGTTGATTGTCCCAGCCCCCAGAACCTTCGGGTGTATTCCTCTTCAGGTTTTTTTTATTATTTTCCAGTTTCGCTGATTGAAGACCATCAGATGTCCCTAAATACAACTCTGATGACTGACTTAACGGTGGTAACAACCACAGGTAAGAACAACCCTAACACTCCAAGCTATACTCTAAACAAATCAATCGGTATAATAACACTATTTATTTATATATAATAAACTTCTATCTGCAGATCAAGCTTTAGATAAGTATATGATCATAATATTTAACTATGGTTAGGTGTAAGAATCAAATTTGGGCAATCATATCAATTTTCACATCCATTCACATCCATTCTAGTCATTTGAAATAGATGTGCTATATATCTTATGTTTCAGAGAGCCACGATAACATGCTTGTCGTTATATCGCTGTCAGTAACTGCAGGAGTTCTAGTTCTTCTCTTTATCATCGTTTTGATCATCGTGTCCATCAAGTGGAAACAAAGGAGAGCAGTAATGGGAAAAATTCTTGCGCCAGAACTAAGGTAAATCAGTTACTTAATGACTGTTAAATCACAACACCCGTCTTTGTCCAACGACTGTGAATAAAGGCGGACGAGGCATGGTTATAATAATGGTTGATGAATGTGTTAGAAGTTTCCAATCTGACTTTTCTAACTCTATAGACTACCGATAAAAGCCAACTATGTACTACATTCATTGTGGTGAATCACGATCATGATGAAAAAATATATGTATGACTGTGAATTATTTTGTTTCAGAGCCTTTCCTGCTGCCACGCAAGAAAGGCAAGCGACCAGCTGTGAAACCACCTTGACTCCATCTCAAATTATTCAACCATGTCCAGTGCCAGCTCCCAGACAAGAATCAAATACTAATGGTATTTATTTGGAGAGTAGTGAAAGCAAATCAGGTGATGATGATGCTGATTGCATTGATCCATATTATACAGACATAGTGGACGAGGAAAGTATCACATATGAAGCACCAATAAATAATTATGTTGAAAACTCATATTATACTAGGTTAGCATAGTTATTTACACACAACATGTGTATCAAGGAGCTATAAGCACTTTCTTTCTATATCTAATGGCACAACGTATGTTATCAATAACCTACAATATTTGAGTATTTTTTCATCGCCTGAGGGCCATAAAAAGACTGATCTTTTAAATTGCTACATTCCTGGCCAGGAAATTTGCATCTTGTAGATTGCTGTGATGCTTATAATATAATGACCCATTCTACAAGTGGTCGTATTTATTTTGAGACAATCAATTTTTATTTTCATTCTAATATTAACATTTTCATATTTATTATGTAACATACATACAAATATCCTATCATTTTTTATAAAACTGCCATGTTAGAGTTTTATTTCCTGAATATTAACTGAAACAAAGACCACAAAAAGTAAGATCCTCTAAAAATAAAACAATGTAAATGACCTTTGCTTGTTTCATCTCACATATAATATAGATAAAGTGCTGCCACCAAGACTGTAGTTTCCCGCTTGTTCCACTACCATCATGTAATAACCAGAAGAAGTAAAGTTTGATGAGACTTTCACAATGGCAATCTCTCCGGAAGTTTGTTCAAGCTACTCCGATTACACTGAGTAAACTTATAACGGAATACTTGCCAATAATATGAGGTGACAGTTTCTCCTTTTAGAGAACCACTACTATTTAGCTAAGGTTTTTTGCCATCAATTCAGATTTTATTTTTGTTTGAAAATGTGGTAAATCTGGTCATTTTCCCTCTGAAAAATCAAGCATAACAGTATCATTTAGAGCGAACGTACATAAATTTTAGCTTTAGGTGCCAATATGAGGAAGTTGTACGCAATAACTGTTGCAGATCCAATCCATAAAAAAATCCTATTTGAATCAGTATTTTTTATCCGGAACTAAAATTTCTTAATTTACAAAAGTGAGTACCAAGTGCAATAAATAACTGTGTGTAACATATTTACACACACAAATTACATACCTGTGTATCATACCTAAACATTGAAAACAACAAATTACAAGAACAAAAGAGGTGAAAAAATGGAACATTCATAAATGAAGCACTATCAAATAAAACTGACCACCAGACTATCATGTCCATGACAATAGAACGACGATTAAGTTAGCCTAATGTTTGAGGTTCAACCAGGGTCCTACTCTAGTCTGAGGTTTGATGCTACAACAAATAACCATGAGAGTGCTGCTCACTCTTTTTCCATCTGTGGTAACAGTCACCTACCACTACCAACCATTGATGTCCACTCTTCTTCACCCAACCACCAAAGTTCAGTAGAGGAAAGACATCTGTGACTGTTGTGGTGCGTTAAGGAGTGGCGGTACTATCACCCCTCGGTTGTGGTGAACATTGACATCATTTATTTAGCTTACAAAAACCTATGACAAAACCCTACAAAGACATAGTAGTAAGTAATGTGTTGTATTGAACAATGGCCAAGTACTCACAGTTCGACAAGTTCTCAGTTATCACAATAATCTCTTTGGAGTTGCCCAGCATGATAGAAAGGGAAGGCAATCCCTTTTTACATAATTATAGTTGGAATACAATACGAGCTCATTTAGTCTCTCTTTAAGCACCATATGCCATACCCAACATCTACATCACAGTTCTGGACTATTGGTCGGGGAAGTCAATTCGCCTGATAGTGTTGAAACGAGAGGAAAGCTTAGGTCATGGTTGTTTCCATATTTCCCATTTTTCAGTTTAGGTGGCTGGTCTCAACGTAACCTATTTACCACAAGAAAAAAAATTGTGAGAGCGATGAGATATAAAAAAAATGAACTCTGGACAACTACTTACAATAAATATGCTGTAACTATCATATAGGTATAAATTCTTATATTTTTGGACTCAACCCTCGAATGGTTGTGAGTAATATTAAGTGAACCAAGGTTATATAAATATCCCATTTCCATATTATTATCTAGTTCATGCATAGACTAAGAATTAGTTTTTCGTTTTTTTTATTCATGCAACTTAGTTATTCTTCTAGTCGGTTACTATCGATGAATTTTCTATGCTGTGGAGGCCTGCTTAGGTGCTCAGTTCGGTGGGAATTGTGGTTCAATAGTCATTGTAATGAGTCAAATTTCTATGACCCTCAAACAACAATCAAATTAGATAGCACTGTTCACAAAAACCAGAATTTAAAAAAAATTAATAAGCTATTAGCATTTTTTCTCTCACATAATGTAATTATGTGATAATAATAAGTCTATCGACTCACAATTGACTCAGTGTCATCAAATATCACAGTGGTAAGATGTGGACGGAACAATAGAAAACCTTCAAAAAAATTACAAATGATCATTGATGTGAATTATCTCAACAATAATTATGGTTAAGAGCCCAATATAATACATTTCAAACTTTTCATTCTCTGTCATTAAACAGGAAGTTGAACAGCTTTATAGAAAAAAAAGTTGTCATACACAGCTATATACTTCCTATTCTAGCCAAAAGTAATGGCCTTGTTTTTAAAATAATGTTCATTACTCATTTCATGTTTGAGTTGATTGAAGTCTCTCTCCGGCAGACATGGGTATGTTATTATCAGTCTGTACAATATGATTTCTTTGTTTAGAGCCACTGGCAGTGTTGGCAGGTGCATCTGATCTCGTCGTGTTCTCTCTGTCATTTCTTATAGACATATATCTCTGTAATAGCTGATTAGGATTGTGTATACTCTGACCCAAGTCAAACAGGTTTATCACAGACATTTTCTGTAAAACAGCGAGAAATAAACCAAATAAGGCTAAGAGCAAGGGTTACAATCTAAGGAACAAGAGAAGACTTTAATCTCAATTTAATCAGCTGTGTTCCATCACAAGCTTCAAGGTCATCATCATGAGTGTTTGTAACCTGTTAAGGAGGCATTCACAACTCGATCTGGTCGGAACTTCGACCAAGGTAAATCTACTTCTCAACTCATAAGGCTTGAGCATTGCAAAAAATAAGGTAGGGGCTGTCTATCAAAGGATGATCGTCTTTAGGAGACGCAACTTCGACAGACAAATATACATCAGGCAAAACAATCATAAGAACTGGGAGTCCCAAACTCCTTGGTGTGAATGGAGTATAGTCCCATATCAGGGATTTTGACATATTATAGACTATTCTGAAGTTACTTACATTTTTGAGTGGAGGTAGGTTCATCATTGAGGGAGGCTGTGTAAGCCTTAGTCCGGATGTACCGGTAGGATGGAAGTACTGATTCACTCTGGGGTTATAGACATTATTCCCTGTGTTAGGATTGTATAACGAAGGCAAAGTTACATCTGGAAAGAAATTGAAGCATAAATACAACATGAGAAACTGTTATCAAAACTGGGAATGTCTTTCAAGCCAAACGTCTCAACAAATATGTTAAAAAATATTGGTTAACCTCGCAAGTTCTAGCCGGGTCTGAAGACTGAGAAATAGGGGTATCGGCACCGCTGGTCACCCCTGATTCCCTTGTCTTTCCCGATCCAATACTAATATTCAGCTTTCAAATGCTCCAAAATTTACTCACTCTACGATTAATGACTGAACGATCGGTGATACATATGAAAAGCTGAAAAGGCTGTTGTAAATATTTACCTTTAAGGGCATCGACCACATCAGTAGATTGTCCTCTGAAGGCTTTATTCTGGAATGCCAGCTTCTTCTCGATATTCTCACTCTCCTCTCTCCTGACCTGCTCAGATACAGCTCGCCTGTTAAACTCGGACTCCTCCTGGAACATCTCCAGCCTCTCAAAGAACTAAAACAAGACATTTTATTTAGGGACATGTGAGAACACAGATGTTTTCACTCCGAGCAATTAGACTGACACACATGAACCTTGACCTATGATATAACCAGAAATAATTTAAACAGCTTCATTCTAGCAACATGTGTAATTTATCAATTAACCAAAAACTTTGTCTCTTAAAGAAGAGATAGACAAATCACTTAAACATTGTCAAATGTATGTAAATTGTAATAAGTATTGTTAATATGACATAAACATAAATATGGTATAGGTAATTATTATGATTGTCATATATTGATTGTGGATTTGAATAATTATAGAGTAGCTCACATCATCAGGTAGTGTTTCTCCCCACTTCGGTAACCTTTGTGACTTCGGCACCTTCTTTGTCTCTCTTTTTTCTCTGCAAATTTGAAATAAAATGGTAGGATTATATCATTCTCTGTTAAGAAGTTTCCATGTCATCCACTCAATGATGTCTAGTACAAGTCTTGATCACTTAACATTTACAAAAAATATATTGTTTCCTCGATGAAACTTGACCAACACTACTATTCACGCATTCATTCTGGTCATCTTTCTAGGTAGATGATTAACTTACCTCTTGAATACAAACTGTCTGGGTTTGTCTCCCTCGACTGGTAATTGATCCATCTCAGCAGGAGTTCGTTCTCTTCTAACCTGAGCTTGTAAAGCTCCATTCAACCTCTGTATCTCCTCATGCATCATCAGCATCTTCTGTCTGTTGTCATGAAAATGGAATTGTTTGAAGGAAGGATCATGGAAGAATGAAATTTTCAATTTTCAATGAAGGATGAGTTGAAGGAAGGATCAAGAAAGTCATTGGCGAGGTTATTGAGTGCGTATCAACAGTGACAGTCCACATGCGTTGTTATGAGGATCCCAAACAAACTTTGTGGTCTAAGGAGCATAAGGACCCATCTCACCATGTTGCAACAATAAGCTATCATATAAACGGATCATCTCATCAAAATTTGTTGACTAATTCAAAACTGCTCAGAAGTCCATAACTGTAATTTCTATGAGTGGAAACCTGCACCGACTTACTCATAACCCTGCTGCATGGAGTCCATGTCTCGCTGGTGTGAGTCAAGTATAGCCTCTAATTCTTCACTGGGTATAGCATCATCAACTGATGATTTACCACGGGATGGTGGTGGGGTGCCCCTTATTGTCATAGGACTGCCTGCTTTGTCACGTGTTTCAGGGAACAAGGTCTCCTTAGTGTGCTCCAGAATATCGACTCCAATTTCATCTATGATCAAGTCCCTCAGAGTACACGTGCCTGCAATATTCAAACACACACAAGTCAAGGATGGTCTGCTTGATCCATTGTAGCTTTTACAGTGTTGCTTAGCTATCTAGTATGGATATCTACAATATGCAACTTATTTTCAAGGCCAAAGGTACGCTTTAAAAGTGAGACACAAATATAGATACATGATTCGCCCACCTATGGCTCTATTGAGTTTCTTTGGTCTGTAAATCTTCTTATAATAGAAGAAGAGAGGTACAGAGCCCGCAGCCTGGATTTCTGCACCAGCTCTACCTCCACCCAATGGATAGATAGGGAATGATACGGGTAGGGGCTCAGCGAGTTGTAGTTCTGAGTCTACGACAGAATTAGCTGTATACATCATACTATCCTGTAGACTGAGCTCCATGTTGTTATCAGTAGAGAAGGGTAACTCAAATATCTCGGGCATCTCCTACAATCACACAAACAGACAGACACACTGGTCTCATCATCTCTACAATAAACTATACGACAGCATCACTGTATGCCAGGCTGGTATAATATTGGAATTAAGTTGCTTGTTATAGAAAAGAAGACCTCAGTCCTCAGATCGAGTCGTGTTGGTAGCATCATTTAGGATCCATACATGGGCTTGGGGCTAGCCTATAAAGGCACACAAAACGGTCTCTATGTTATGTTATCTTGTGGTGAAATGATCATGCAGTCTATAGACTATCACGTGATGTTAATATGACTCTGAGTTTACCAGAGAAGTATCATATATTATTGACTCACACAGCCCTCTATGTCCTCTACTTCTATGGTAGACATGCCAACTATCTCCTCATCATCTCCGACGTGTACAGAGACTGTGAGTGATTCTAAGGTAGGGGGTATCTCTCTACGCCCTATCATTTTCACGGGTAGCTTGAACCTCAATTCTGAAAATCTGTAACAGGATGTAGAAAGTTAGCACATGTATTATTG
Source organism: Membranipora membranacea (assembly GCA_914767715.1). Taxonomy (NCBI): domain Eukaryota; kingdom Metazoa; phylum Bryozoa; class Gymnolaemata; order Cheilostomatida; family Membraniporidae; genus Membranipora; species Membranipora membranacea. Next base: position 20,465,425 of record OU612073.1, read on the forward strand.
TGTTTTTCACTGCATTAATTTGTTTTTTGCAAACTACCAGCACCCATTTGACCCTGAGAACTACACTAAAAGCTGAGTTTGTGTCGCTTTTTCCAGGTCTACTCAACCAAGAGTGTGTGAGAGATCGCTGGTCCTAGTTCTGATCATGTGGCACATCAATAGTGACAACGGGTCAGGTTAGATTTTTATTCTTATGGGTTTAAGGCCATGTGAGCCCACAAAGATATACCACCAATTGCACTCTAGATAACTATAACAGTCGGTAGAATAGACTTAGACCACCCATGCTGTTACAAACCACAAATGGGTCTAAACATTCTATAACTCATATTCGCTCAGAAATACTGCACAGTGTAAATGTCTAAGAAGACAAAAATGAAGGAGATGAAAAGCTGATAACACGAATATGAAATTTTTATCCAAAGCTATAAAATAATAAAGTTTGAACAAAAAGAGAACCATAACATTGAAAGCATAAAGAACACAGTTCTATAAATCGACACAAAGTCATAAATAATCGCCAACGATGAATAACCAAAGGCTGCTTCTTGTTTTCATATTTCCTAAACCCCACAGCCCACAACTCCAGACTTTGATGTTTAAAAATCTCTTAAATATCTGATGGCCTATTCATTACTTAGGCGTGCAGTTGAAATAGTGCAGTCCAGCATAAGTAATTGTGACATGAAAAAATAGAAAATAAAAAGCAAAGCTGGTAGCGTCCACCGAGCCTATTTTGTTAGTACCTGCGCATTAGACAAGCCTAGAAAAGCTACAAATACGAGACAAATCAACATGACATCAGATAAGTACATAGAGCATACATCAACTATAATACTGGGAACGAAAAATTACACTGGATCTGAAGGAAACCGTATCTGGCTGTATGAAACAAGAAAGAGCTTAATATATGGGGTGTAATTACAGGTATAACAACAGTTGAAGAAATATAGATCGTTTTTGAGTTCAGTCTTCATTTTAATGCACATAGTTCAGATTTACTGATGTTGGTAATTGGATTATTTGCTCTCTGGCCACTACCCACAACAGTCACAATACAACTTACTTCACTGGAACTGGTATTTCTGGTTCGGGTGGTGGAGGAGGAGCCCCTTTTCTCTTTGGACCCTTAGGCTTGGGTGGTGGAGCGTCTGCAACCTGTTGTGCAATCTGTAACAATGATGATAAGGCATCAAGAATTGAATATAGCGTTAGGAGATTCAGTGTATGTTGATCATTGAAAACTAGAACACTTTAATGAGAGTTGTTTACTCAATATTTGTGAGTGGAGATCTCATTTATTATTTTTGATTTTTTTGAACTCGCTAGCAGGAATGGTTAAAGAGGCCTTAACATGTAACTCTACACCTTGATTAATTGTTTCTCACTGAACATGCACTGCAACTCGATAAAAAAATCAGATCGCTGCACTTTATAACTCCTAATTTGTGGAGTGCAGGAATTCTTATTTTTGAAAGCTATTGATTGCATCAACGAGACTTTGGACATGATGTCAAAAATTATGATCATCTTATGCAGAATCTCTCTGCCACTGATCTCTCACCTCCTCATCAGTGAAGTCGAGCCTGGATGTTTTCTCATACTGTGTTCCATGTGTGATCGAGCACTTGACATTCCTGCCCTCTACACCTTTAGGACAATAACATCTCACGTGCAGGATAATGTCATAATCAGGTGGGATAGTTGTCATACCACAATCAGATACTTCTGGTTTGGGTGGCTCCAATGTTGTTACCACCTGCTAATAGTAATTCAAGATTTTTTATGTTGTCTCAAATAAAACGAACAAAATAACACTCTCTGGTTTTACTTTAGATCACATGTATATTTGGTGCTGTATAATACACCGGGACACTGGGTCATGTAGTGTATATTGGGTAAATGGCTTACTTGCATTGAGAATCCAGACTGCAGGGTCTCTCTAATAGATTCTTCTGAATCCGATCCTTCAGAGAACCTCTCCCCCGCACTCTGTTAAACAAATACAATATTCTATGATTGATGATTGTTGAAATTTAAATTAAATGAAATTAAGAGAAATACTAAACAGCGTTGTTAGGAGTCGGAAGGTGCTCAGTTGGATGCAGCGCCTGGCCTTTAAAATTCAACTTTCTCTCAGTTTCAGGCAGTTAAGGCACACCTCGGAGACAGTGGGCCTCACACCACTTGTACATCAACATCTATGTGCCAAAGATCCTGGGTTCAACCTGCCTGAGACTGAGAGCAAACTGATGAATTCATTGGAATATCACCTCTAAAGCTCCATACACTTGGCTATTCATCTGATTTTAACCAACATGGTTTTTAAACCTACATTGTTCTTACTATTTTCAGGGTTATTTCAGATTATTCAGCACTCAGCGTTCTTTCAGAAACATAAAAATTAAAATAGAGAGAAGAGTTCTATACAACTGTAAAAAGCAGAATCCAACACCAAGGTAGATGTGAAGTTGAGTGTACTGAATAAACAACAATCACATCATAGTTTACAAGACTGGTAGAACGAGAACAGGCAACACACATACACAGAGATTAAACCAATGTAAAAGTCCGAGAGCCAAGACAGAAGGCAAACACAAATAAGAGCTGACGCCGAGAAATACAGCGGCAAGTTCTCATGCTTTCTTTTCACTGTGTCCAAATTAACCAGAGAAGCTATAACAAGTCTCACATTGTATAGATAAGAAAACATGAGGGATGACTACTTAAATTCTTACCAACACAGATAGACTTGTGCTTGGTGCTGAGCCAGAAGCAAATGATTTCTCATTTGAAAACTTGGCTATGAACTTAGCTATTCGCTGTACAAATTATTAATATAGACAGGTTAGATTATCAAGTTAGTTAGTGTCAGTAATAGTACGCAAAATAAATTAAGGTGAGGATAACAAATATGAAAGCTGAAAAATTCTCAAAACAAGCCAAGTCAAAACTGGTATACACATGTCATGGACCCTATCAAACTTAGGTAATCTAATTTGGATTGTCATTCAATTGGCAGAGAGTTATCATCTCTTAAAGATAGAAAGCACAACTCCCTTGAGTATTGAGACAGTTTGCTGTCTGCTGGCTGCTGGTGGCCATGAAATACAACATGTTTGAATATTAATTGTGCTAAACATTAATGTGATGTTTGGAAAACAATCGTGTGTGGTGTAGTGTATTAATTTCATACACATATTTGGGGCATAACAGTTATAGTAGTTAATTAGCATATAAAGACGAAGATCCTTACCTCATCATCAATATGGCTGCCCTCCTCACCTTCCTCAGCTATAGGATCCATCTGAGGAGCCACAGACTCAGTCCTCAGCTCCATTTCAGGATAAGGCTCATTTATATCTTGTTCTATCTGATCAACATGCCGTACCAGTACATCATACCTGTAATAAGTTCAGAGAATGTACACCATTGTACATGACTACCTGATGGTCGATCAATGGATATTACCGTGATAATGAATTCAAAAGATGTGTCGTCTATAACTAATGTATTATTACATATATAACAGTGTATACTTATATTATTAGACATATTAAATGTGTATTGTAAAAGGAAATCAAGAGATAGTATCAGTAGTCAGATTATGTTATTTCAATGTCAATGTCCAAAACAACAGATTCTCCTGAAGTAGCATTATCTTAGCGGACCAACTTTTTATCTTTTGCGGGGCCTGTGATATGGCTATCTCATATTCACTGAATTGAATGACTTATCATTTGTAATCCTAATTCTCTTACCCCTGTGTGGTTCTCTCTTTCAGCTGTTCGATAGTGTATTTCCACCTCCTCCCATGACCTTGTACACTGGTTATCTTACAGTATAACTTCTCCCAGTTTAGTATCTTACGCTCATAAGCGATTTTCTTTGCCTGCAACATATATTTTGAATCAATATTCTGGTCTGAATTTGAAATTTTACAGACCCTCTCTAAGTGCAATAAAGAAGGGCAGAGCATTGAAAAGCGGGTTAGATTTGAGCACTTGCTCTGCTGCACCCAAGTGCAAAACATTGGAATTCAAATCCTACTGTTTTAACGCTTCACAGAAAAATAACCTCTATCTGGCGTATTCCAAAACTGAAATTACACTTAATTTTGGCTCAGGTTTACCAAGGGCAGAGATGATGAAGAATATGATCTGTATTGGGTCAAGTAATATAGTAACCTGCTGCATACCATAGCATCTATGATGTTAAGTCTTCTTATTGCGACATCAAGCTGTCGTTTCTTTTTATGGAAATCCTCATGCAGTTTTTTGAGAGCAGCAGATTTTTCCTCCCATGGTGTAGAGAATATTCTAACCATTCTGATTAGCTCGTGTATGGGCTCCTGCATATCTGTCACACTGCAGGAGGAAATGATAGTTGATGAATTAATCATTTGGCTTTAAATCTTTAAATTTCTACTACCAATCAGTTAAATGCAAAGAACCAAATCAAGTGCAATAAGTACAAATCATTTAGTTTCATATTTATAAGGAAGTTTAGCGCACATGCTTACCTTCTGAAAAGTTTGGAACTTGTAGTTGATAAAGAGAGTAATACAGATGGGGGAAGAAAATGTTGCAGTAACATGTCCTTGACCTCAAGAAAGTCTTTGAGGCTCTCATGAAGTAGGGCAGTCGTGTTGAGAACCCCATCACATAGCACGTCAAACTTGTTGGGATCATCAGCTACAACTCCGGTCATAAGTTCATCTTCATCCGAGCCTGATTCCTCGTCTAGATAATCATCATTCCAGGACACTGTTTCCCTCGGACCATCACCTGGGTAAAAAGAATATCAGGTAATGAACCAATATCTAAAACTTATTAGAATCGGTACTGTCGCTTAATTATAGGTGAGCTCATTAAAGCACTCTGGGTTGTGGATAGAGTGCTGGAGATCATGGGTAGTCAACAACAACTATCATATCAAACATTTTTAAGGAAAGATTATTCTTATTTGGGAGCTGTCCGCATGAGAAGCGACAAAGTTTCTGCAGCTACCTGTTCTCATTGCTCTCTAATGTTGAAGTATACTGTTTCTATATAAGTACAAGAAATCTCAAGTGATATCATAATGCGTCGTCAAAATTGAAATGGCTAATAGAGTCTGAACTGTTTTTTAAATAAAATGGTATATGACCATGACGAGTTGGAATCGGACAAAGCAAGGCCTATCTAACTCTTTGATCTAACCTACAAGATCAGTTAGTCAGAATCAAGGTAGGCTATGCCTCATCTTATCGAACAATTGCTTAGAGACCAACGAATTGCATTGATCATAGATATCATTAGTTATTCATAGTCACTCCTGCTTGCCAGGTACTACACATGATTGTTGCAGTGTTGAAGCATGGTATGGACACACCTTGAAATTATATATATAGACAGCACGAGAATTTGGAGCAGTTGTGGCCCTTAGCGTCGAAGACACCCCCATTTTACTTTTCTATCCGTTGGGCGGGAAATAAAAGTAATCTATGGTTTATGCAATGAAAATTCAGTAAACAAATCAATCATTTGAAACGTTGGGTTTGGAATGGATGATCCAAACCCATGGTTCAGATGATTGTGTCAGACCAGTGGGGCTCTCAACCACTGCAGACTTGCAACAACTATAGCAGGCCTGTGTGTCAAACTAACAGCCACTCTTTTCCACTCATGGCCCATGTCGTCAATAGGTGATGCTGATTTATATGTTATACCATGTTTCAAGTTATTCATTGGTTTGACTAATTTTAGTCTGTAGCAGGCCTACTACTACTAACCTAACTACTTCAATCCATGCAAAGTAAAGTAGTAGGATGAACTCTAAACTAATTAAATTTCAACTGAAAGCTCTGGCAGACATGTCCCAACTTCTAAAAGCTCACCTGCTCCTTCCATGTTATTTTCTTGGATACCTAGCAGTTTAACCAATAGTTCATGAGCTGTATTAATGCAGAGTAGGAAGTGATTTTGTTGAATATATTTTTCACTCCCAAAATGAGTATCAATATCACTAAAAATTTTTGTGTGAACATGTGCTGTTGTTATGATGTTGCTACCACGTGATACACAAAACCTAACCAAGGAGCATAACTAAGCTTGGGCTCTACACTAGAACCCAGCTTACAATGATTGGTTCATGAACTAACAACAACCGGAAACAGAAAGTACACATACAGGCAAAAAAGTTAAACTTTATGTGTTGAATGATCAACACTGGTCAAATGTAGTTCACTTTCTGTACATATGACTTGTGTAAGCCATAAACCATAATGACTGGATCCAGAAGGATGCAAAGACATGGCTCTGCCAAGCTTGAGCCCCAGCTGTGAGTGATATGCCCTATACTTAATCTTCTTATTCTAAATCAAATAGTAAATAAATAAATCTACCCTTCTTTCTTTCTCTTTGGCCTTTTTTATTTTGCTATACCCTGAATGTGAAATCACAAAAATAATATTGAGTTGCTATGTTAGCAGTCTACTGGCTAGGACAACTTTCTGTTCTCTCAGAAATATCAGCTATGTAGTGATGTATGTGTTATATTCATTGAGCAGATACTTGGGATCTCTTCCCATGTTATAGTAGAAAGTTAAAAACTTAGTACTAAGGTATGAGTAAGAAAGAATAGAATACATAGAAGGAACCACAGCCAACATCAGGCCTGTTAGTGTTAATGTAAACTTACTTCCAGTCCAGTATGTAATGATACATGAGTATCCATTGTCACAGTTTGGATGTAAAATATAGGGGCGGGAGCCATAGTTTCACTTGGCAGAGTAATAAAGAGGAAGATTTCAGATCAGCATCTTGTTTATTTATACATAATATATATATAAATATCTAACCCTTGACATCTCTTTACACAGAGTTGAGGACACTGGCTCACCAGTACTAAACACACAAGCACCGCTGCCTCGACACTGCATACTACCAGACATACAGTCACTCAATGAAGTGGTGTACCAACTTGGATATCTTGCTAATACTCTTGTCATGATGACATTTCAGTATCTCAACCTGTATAATACTATCTGGTGGATGCCTAATAACCATCATGAATATGCTATAGTAAGTTCTCTGCATAATTATTAATTTGCCACTATGGTATATGGATTTTTGGTGAGAAACATTCACTATTTAATTGAGACAAATGGTTTATAGTTGGTTAAACATGGCTGCAAGCCAATCAATACACACATAGGGCCTACCCAACAACATTCTCAATATGATCATGAAAATAAAACACAAAGTTATTTTGCACTCAAAGTAAATAAAAATGATCTTTATTTTCAATTACAGGACATATCTGCCATCGATGTTGATCTCGTAGTGTTGCTGGTGTTGATACTCAGTTACAGACTTCTACGAACAGCTCTCGCTGGTGTGAGTACTCTCCTTGGCTCTTCTGTCTGACATTGTATTTCATAATAGTATATTTCTGTATAATCCCATAAATTATTATCTGTGGAGGATGACTGCACTACGTCCACAGTCACATACTGAAATACTTGCTAGGATAATCTGAGTATTTTGTTCTGTATTCTGCTCAGATGTTTGAATGATCTTGGGTTTTTATGATTTGACCTTCAATAGACAGTGTTCTGAGCTCTTCTTTATGACTCAAGTCGGAGTTGTCCTCCCTCCAGTTTGGTACTTTTAACCCACGCCGCATAGGAAAAACCTGCTGAAAGAGGGTTATCTTGAAAACCGCTTATGTTAGGATAAAAATGGTTTTTGATTCAGAGTTTGCACCATTGAAAACTCTGTGAGACAGGGTTACCAAATCATCGGAGGATTGAATGTTGATGAATCTTAATTTTAGCGACGAAACTCATGAAAAATTCTGCCAAATTGTCCGCAAAACAGGCAGAAAATGCTATAATTGACTATCCAAATACTTAAGTTATTTCCCAAACTATGTCCATATGAGTTTTCAATGTTGCAGATTCTGAATCAAAAATAATTGTTATCCTATTATAAGCGGTTTTAAAGATAACCCTTTTTCAGCACGTTTTTCCTATGCGCCGTGGGTTAAAAGTACCAAACTGGAGAGAGGAAAACTCCCAATTGAGGCCTAAATCAGAGCTCAGAAAACTGTCTATAAATGTAGAGGGGGCGTTAATATAACAATGGGCTGCCTTACTTGCTGCTATACTAGGCATAGAGATATATGCATAAGCCACAACAATAATGCTCATATCATTTATTTTTTTCACAGCATCTATTCTGTACAGTGTTTGTTCCCTAGCGTCTACTTCTGACGGATCAAAATATTTATTTTGTAGGTATGTGAGAAGGGTTCTGGAGGATTAACTTCAATGTTTGCTACTCTTACCAAATATACAATGCTCTGTGTTTACTTTATATCCATCGCTGGAACATTTATACTCATCACTTACAAATATCCACCTAAATGCTGGGTATTCCTTCTGATACCGTAAGTGGTCAAAAAGGCAATACTTTCAGACACTTTGATTTACCTCCACAACTTTTGTAATGATCTGCCAGCCAGAATGTGTAAATTGGTGATACGTACATCAAAAATGAAAACATTCAGGGGTCCCACAATTAATAACTGCCAGAATCGCTAACTGATCGTTTGTTTCTGAGATAATGGGACCTACAAGACATGTTCGTCCCCAATCTCTTACTGACTAATGCCAGTCTTTATTTCCCTAGTGAAAGATTTAGGAACAAATTACCTGATTGAAAGCCTTTTTTAATATAGCGCATGGTACAAAATTTCACTTTCAATTCTAACAATCAGTGTGTTGGCACAGTAAAAGTAACACGCCATCGACAAGGATATCATTTATGTACCAAATCAGTGCACATTTAATCAAATAGTCTTCCTTTCTTTTCTAGAATTGCTATATATTTGCTGCTCTTCGGACCAAATATATCACGATATTTAGCAAAGCGATTACCTTGGTGGCCAATAAGTAAACCTAGTCATCCATATGAGTTACTGGTACCACCACCTACTCAAAAAACGTCCAGGTTTGTCTTTAATCCTTGCCATCCCTTCACACTTGTATGCTTCTAATGGCAGTGCCCATATATTATCTAGTTGTGGATAGTACATAATTGTACTGAAATAAAACCATCTCACAGTATTTAAGTGTTGTTAGTGATAGAATTATTACCAATGAAGCAGAATAATACCAGCTTCTCAATCAGTTGACCTAGAGAACAAATTTTATACATCACCCTAGATGAGCAAATCGTTCCTTACAATCTTGAAATAGCTATTATTTACTCTCCCCTTTACATATATAGACTCCTACCTCAGCTAGCAAGACATAAAGTCACTCCAAACTAGCCATACCAGACTCTACCAGACTCTACCAGACTCTAGCTAAGCTCATCTAGGCTGTTGGCAATATTAAACCTACATACTCTATGATTATCACAGGAATATATACCATGCCTGCAGTATGAATCCTGAGCATGTACGCAGAGAAGTATTCATACTAAAGACTGATTTTAACTATAGACTGAAGACAGTATACTATGAGGCTATTATATCTGTATACTACGGTACTGTGGTACCTGTTATATTCTGTAAGGTGAGAGAAGCTTATTGGACAGTTACTATTTCTTACTTTTCACGTCAATCATTGTTACTTTAGCGAACTTTACACACACTGTGCAAATGGTTTGTCAATCAGCTCACAGAAAGAAAGTTTGTTGTTGACTATGTTTATTAATGGTGTCTTACAACCACATTGTTTAATTTTCCTTAGGAAATGCAAGGCTTACTCTATTCTTGCATCAAATTCCAGCCTTCAGCTGATAATAATCATCGGAACTTCAGTTAATGTCTGTAAACCTAGATTCTCTTATTTCAGAACATACACCATCTCGATATGACATGGATAGCATGTTATATACTTGGAGCTGGTCTCACTATGGCTCTAGTGGGCTTTGTGCAGAGAGTGCCGGCCACTTATATGGATACTCTACATAAGAGCGCTGTACATCTAGGCAGCTGGAGGAAACACGAGGAAAGACTCAGTAATATACCACATTCTGTGTAAGTTATCTTATCATGTAATATACCACATTCTGTGTAAGTTATCTTATCATGTAATATACCACATTCTGTGTAAGTTATCTTATCATGTAATGTACCACATTCTGTGCAAGTTATCTCAGGGAGTTTGGGACTCCCTGGTTACCTTATCCTGTATTCATACTTTTACTCACACTCACACTCACACTCACACTCACACTCACACTCACACTCACACTCACACTCACACTCACACTCACACTAATAGTCATGGGTTTGTTGGAGTGCTGAGCCAATCAAAAACTGATTATATCAAAGTTCTCAATTTGATAATGGATGTCTGGGAAGTATCAGCACTGTAGTATTGATTGATCGGCTTTGGAATTGACCCTGAATTTTAAAAACAAACACATGGTAGTTTTTTGCTCGAATTTTTGTTGTATGTAATTTATATTCCACATATTATTCTAAGTGTTGATTTTTCTCTTTGCTGTTCCTTATGTTATTAGTGGACATTACTGTATGATGATTGTAGAATGTCAAATCAATTAAACCAAATTTCAATACTTTATATTATTTACTTGATAGGTGGTCTGAGCTGACAGTGTGGCCTAAAGGAGTAAATGTTAAACATGTTAAAGGTTTGTTTAAAGCTGAGGGTATCAATAATACAGCAGAGCCAGGAAATCCTATGCACTCTAAGTTTTATGTAAGTAGACAATCTATTATATCGGCGCTTAGGGTATTAGATCTACACTGGAACTGCCTGAATCAACAATCTGATTATTAGACTTTATTAGACTAAGACTTTTCACAATGAGAGCTCAGACTAATCCGCAATTGGGATCTGTCTTGTTGTTTGTGTCTGTATAAAAATCTTAAATGAGCATAAACTATTGAGTTGCCTTCTCAATGTTAGTGAAAATACAACTCGGTTATCAATTCAATACTTAAAGTAGGTTTTGTACTGAGAATGAGATCCATTCTCTCATAGAACAATACAAAAACTACCAGAATTATATCAACAAGAATTATATTACAATTATAGAATGATATCAACATCTCCAAATATATTGAAAAAGGAGACACTGCATTGCTATGTGGGCGCTGTGCCATTTTTATAATCTTTCCCTCACATTTGATTTGTTATTATCTTGTAGATGATGTTTAAGAACCCGGAGTATATGTGTGCAGCGATAGCAGGTCTCTCGTTTGTATGCGTGTTTATACAGCTTGTCATGCTAGCAGAGTTCAGATTCTGGAATCAGGTATTGGCTACAGCAGCCCTTATGCTCAGTAACTACTACGCACTGTCGCTGTCTTGTAGGGACTTTATGGTTTTGCATCAAGTGTACAAAGATGAAAAATATCGCAACGAATGATCAATGTGGTCGTCCTGACGAGAATTATTAATTTGGTTAAACTGCCCTTGCTCTCTCATCCACAAAAACGCTTTGTACAAGCAGACATAATCTATATACCTATACTTAATATCTGCTATGCCATTCAGTGCAATTGTAGCTGAAACATAATAAGTTATTCTGTGGTATGCTAACTCCTCTCATTCACAAATAAGTAAAAGAAGTTAGTTTCCTTTTTTGTACATTTTTGTTTTATTATTATCGTTTTATGCCGTTCCTGTAGTTGGGAGATACCATGAAATACCAAAGGTGCAATATGTAATAAATCTGTAAAAAAATATATTTATAAAAGTGTAAGTTAAAGAATCAGAAAAAAGTGAAAAAGCATTATAAAGATAATTCAATTATTGCATCTCTGACTTGAATATTGAGAACAGAATGTATAGATGTAAAACCAGTCATGGAATGAATGAAGCACAGAAAAATTCAGAAAATTGAAAAATAAGCACCACAGTATTATATTCTGAAACGTGAAAAGCCTCTGAGATCAACACAACTAGGAAAATGGAATCATTTGTCATGTAATTCTTATGTGAAACGCTGTTCTTCCTCTCTGAATCAGTATAGAACTTAGGAAATGTCTCTAGTCTATCTTCCCTTCTCACTTCTCATACTTGTTTGGAAGTTTGACATTGAGACCTACTTTCTCCACCAGACCCAGTGTGCTGAGTTTAGAGACACACAGTTGATCGATGAAGTCCATAGCTAAGTCGGGGTCAGTGATTTCTCTCACCCTAACCCCCGTCTCTGTGGGTAGGATTACCTTCCCTGTCTCAGCTATACGCTCCTCTACAGCTCGGCGGATACACTTCCGATAATCAGTACCGGATGGGTGATATCCTGTATGGTAAAATAGGGTCAAGTTAATACTTTCAAATCATATTTTAGAACGTGTATATCTGTACAAATTTACAAAATGAGGTTTCCTACAGGTCACAAAATAATCTCAACCAGGATACGACTGATATGTATGGACCAGGATGTTTTTATCAATATTTGATTCAATCTGACGACGCAACCTGGTTCAATTAAGGCAATTTGTACACTTGATTTTTGCTGCCCTGCTCAATCATGTCAGTAGCAGCTATGTAGATATAATTACCGTGCCTCTGTTTATGGGGCAGATAGAACATGCAGAGCTTTGTGGTTTAATTTCATACTACTGGTTCTACTCCTAATATTGACTACACTTACTAGTGAGCTTCATAGATTCCCTTCCTTCTATCTGAGGGCTCATCCATAAGCTATCCTTGTATTTCTTGAGCCCTGTTGCCGGCGGACAATATACCATCCATATTAACTCCATCATCTGCAAGAAGAAAGTTACACTCCACTCCCATATCATCCAACTCAAACAGACCATCATCGGGACATTACATTATAGTTCACATGTCACTGGCTAGACTTACAGTTACAGGTACACAGGTGATCCAGACCCATGTGTGATCCTTGTCAATAGCAAGACTTGCTGGTAAATGTGTGACCAGCCCCATTCCTGAGTAATTGCCACTGATACGTAAACAAAGTTTACATGGTAAGAGTTTCTGACAAATCAATCTCTAGTTAATAAGCCACTGTTGCCATTGACCAGCATTCTTTTTGTGTAGTCGATACCCACCTCATGCTTGAATAGCCCTCTCTTGTCGTCACTGCAGGATTTCCCAGCTTTTCCGAGAGTTTCCTTAGCATAGTGACAGAGGGGACAAGTCTCTATAATGGGAATATAAAAATTGTACCCTATCAGTTATTAATCTTATTAGTCAATGATACAATGAGGATTCATCTCTCCATAGCAGGCGTGGAATCTCTGTTGAAAGTTTTCTTGTCATAAAAATGGATAGATTCACAGACACGTAGCAGTAGTGATGTTAGACCTAGTCAATGTGTTGACTCTGATCATATCATTTGCAATGTTCATCCTTTTGGAGCTATTGAATTTGAGACACTCACTGAGGCATTGTTGATTTTGAATGGCAGTTTTGATAACTTTGAGTGTTTTGTAATCTCCTAGTTTGAGTACATGGTCTGTTTCCGGGGCTATATCTAGCAGATAAGGTTTGGCTGTAGACTCGCTAGAACATGTAACTGCGTACATCTCAACCTATAACACATAAGTATGATGTTTGTTAACCATATGACCTCATAAGAAGCAGGATGAGGATTTTTGCATTAGACTTTATCCTATAAATTATTAGATTATAATGCTCTTCACATGCATGTTTGCCGTTATTTGCAGACTACAATGCTTCAACTAGAGACACTTTCCCTTACTGTGCAGTACGAAGTCAGCCCGTAAATAAACCCACTCTGCTGTTGTTTACTACCTTGAGTTTGTCCCTTGCGTCTTCCGCCCACTTTGCAGTAAGTTGTGTGTGGTAACATTTCCCATCAGTGAATGCAAAGCAAATCTTCGGTATTTGAGACCCATCTCTGATGTGATCATTCACTTTACTAACTTTCTGCAATAATCCAGATTGATATTTCAGACAAAGCTTTGGTACTGTGACATCAGGGAGGTTGGATATACTCCCACCCTCCCTGTTGTCATAGCAAATATTTCCTGTTAGAAGGTGAAGTTATCTCCTTTATGGTTGAGAGCAGACAATTACAGCTAGCATATGAAGTAGGTCACTAATTTATAAGTGTGTTTATAACACATAAATCAGCTTGTGAATCTGAAGGTTAAGATACATTGTATCACACCAACATAACCTAAGTGTGTGCAAACCTCAATAAGTTCTGTCATGCATTTCAATCCTAGGTCCGTTCTTGTTATCTGCCCGTATTCTCTCACTTTTTCATACGTCAAGTCATCTATAAATCAATAATTACGATAGTGAGTTCGAGGTGTATGTACTTCTCAGTAGAGTTATCAAAAAATATACATACATACATTATACAATTTACCTCCATGATGGTATTTGTTATAGCAAGATTACAGAGGCTGGTTCATGGCAGTGTGAGGTATGAACAACAAGCCAAGATTGAACATGTGTTACTCCAGATCCTCACTTAACAGCACAACAAAGCCAACCTTGCTCGCACACATAGTATTAAGAAGATCTCTTATGCTTACCGAGCTCAGTGAGTAGTTCATCTTTTGAGCCATATGAGTCAAAGTCTATCACTCTGAATGCGTGATCATTGTATGGTACTACAGCAACTCTTATCTGGGGTGGGAAAATAGCAGTTAGAAAAATTGTATATTGCCTTTTTCTTGACCGATGGGTGTAGAAATCCCATATTATATCACTTCATTTCATTTTTAGTACCATATGCTAATTTGGGTGTCAGACGCATATAATTGATATATTTCTTTACTTGAACCGTAGATAAGACAGTAACAAGGTGTGAAATCTGTTTTTTTATTTCAGTTTTAGAGGGTGTTTAGCTTTGCCAGGCATATCCCATAACAGACACGTCATGCTCAGTTTTTTAAGGCACTATTTGGAAAACATTTCACTATTGAAATGATATATAGACTGCCAAAATTTTTTTTTTAAATACTTCTGTTCGCTTTTTATTTGAAATTTAACCATACACAAGCATCTTCACTCTCCCAAACTCTTACCTTGTCATAAGCGACCTCACAGTGCCCAATAATATCCTTAATTAGCCCTATCTGCATATCATACACAGTTTTACCGATGCTGGCTGAGCAGTCCATTACAAATACTATGTCTGACTGAACGCTACAACCTACAACAGCAATAATGAATAATAATGATTATATACACCAGACCTCTTGACATGTGAGTCTCACCGGTTTTTATTTTACCCTTGATATAGTAAGTGAAATTACTCAAAAATATTTCACATCTGAGCTGGCTTAGCTAGAACGTCAATGAAATTATGTCAAATTCTACTTCTGAAGCACATTGACAAATTTGAACAATCATGACAAGGTTATTGTCTTCCCTTGATATGAGGGCAAGCATCGTTAAATAATTCACCTTGGCGTCTGACATTGTACAGTTATTTCATTATTAGTAAACTGATGGTACATACCTTTGAACACAGTCCTGAATGCTGCATCGACTTGTCGATCAAGAGGAAATAATCCACAGTTTCTGAACAGCGTCATGATTTGATTCCTGGCCAAGGTCTGGTCCATATCCTTCATGTCATCAAACACTGCCTCATACTCTGAAAATGGTTGACAAGTCATCAGATACATTCTGCTTGCAGGATAGCCTTGTGACATAGTCTATCTCTGCAGCACAGCAGTGGTGGCGCTGCCTTCCATCAAGAAAGGCAACTCCCAGGGTTCAAGGTTATGAGATATAAAAACCAGTGTTCCATTTAGGCCCAAATATTTCCAAATTATGGGTTTCCATTGTTTTCCCAATTTTGGTACTCAGACTAGGTGAATTAGTTCAAGCCCTATGCTGCCGAGACGAACGTATGCCTCAACAGTTCGCACATGCGCAGACTGCATCAGATAACAAAATTATCGTCATTCAATGAAGTAAATAACGAATTAGAATAGTTCACATTCTTTCATATTCAAAAATATAACCCCAGGCAGTAAAAGTAACTACTTTGCTCTCTAACTAGTAAGCCCTTTTTCGATATGTTTTTTCTCCATCTTGTCTCAGCTGGCGGCGATAGGGCTAGTCTTCTATCCATAAAGATAGTCCTATAATGTATAATGCATTTATCTCTTCGCAAAAGGATAAGATTACAGGTATTGTACATGAAGTCTTATCCCAATAACACAAAATTCCACAGAAGTAGGTCGACTTACTCTCTTTTTTATCCATATAAGCCTGTATATCAGAGTAAGTAAGAGGACAGCTGGGTTTAGGTTCTCCACATCTTCTCTGTATCCTCGCCAGTATCGACTTGTACTCATTACAGAACTTATTCCAGCTACATCCATGCTTCATCATACACTGTCAATGGAATACAAGCCTCACAAGATGAGTATGTTGCTATGTCGAGTCTATAGACATAGTAATAAATGATTGTCATGGTCCAGTCACATTGTTTTCAAACACCAAATAAATTAAATTCTATTAACTATCATTCTGCTCTTTAAATCTCTGAATTCACTGAACTCTCTTAATCTTTGAAATACTTTTTTTGAGTTTCACTGTGATGAGTCTTACCCTTGATTTGAGATTCTGTATTTTTCTTCTCACTAAGAAACCTTTGATATATCGCTGTATGCTAATAGCCGCGTACTTTCTTTTCTGGTTTGCCATGCTCCAATCAACAAACTTACTGTATAAGAGTAGAACAGAAAGCACATGACAATTTTGAGTCAGAAACGCTGGAAATTTCTCAGTTTTGTCTGAGGGTACACCAAATAATTCCTAATAACTACATGATCGCCAATAACTCACGTCCATTAATAGTCTTGATACCGTGTGATACCGTGTGACACCGTGTGACACCGTGTGACACCGTGTGACACCGTGTGACACCGTGTGACACCGTGTGACACCGTGTGACACCGTGTGACACCGTGTGACACCGTGTGACACCGTGTGACACCCTGTGACACCCTGTGACACCCTGTGACACCCTGTGACACCGTGTGATACCGTGTGATACCGTGTGAGAAACCATGATGTTGCTTGGTTTTTTTGACTCGGTATCAGTACGGGTCTACGGACTGGATCCTAATGGGGCACAGGAGCATTTGAGGTAGGATGCTCTTCCCGACACCACTGTGACACGCCGGGAATCGAACACTGGGGATCGAACACGGGACCTCTCGATTGAATGACCCATGCCTTACCCGTTGCGCCATGATCACCAATACAATATTAAAAAGTTTTTTGAAGCGATATACCACGTTAAAATCCATCGAATCAGGCATGTATTTGCTCTGAATCAGAGGTGTGTGTACACTTGTACTTACTCAAACACATTAGCTTTATCTTTAGGATGCGCTTTAGATAATCTCTGTTTCCATTCTTTGTGCTCAGACGCCATCTCCCTGAGTGTCACAACGAAGATTTGGTAAATAATTTGAGCACATTTTTATACGTGTTACCTCTGTACATTGACACTCATATCTGTTGGAATTTGATGTGTGTGGCTCAGATGTGTGAACAACACAAAAAGATTGCATCAAACTATGGCCATAACCAACTCTTTAGTAGTGCAATAGTAGGGTAGTAGCAGCAGCAGTGTGACAGTAACATGACAGTATTGTGACAGTTGTTTGATAGCAGTTTCATAGCTGGCTTACCTGGCAGTTGTTGGTGCAGTCTTCGGTCTCGGCTGGTTCACCCTCCCTGAGTTCTCCGCTGATATTTGACTCTCGTTTGTTTTCACTCCTGTTTTATTTCTCCTGATGGTCAAATGAACAAATAAAAACATTGTCTACAAACCTCATTTCCAACTCCTATCCGCTGAATTATGAATAGCGCTGCAATTAAGCTGATTGTTTTAGCTAGCTGACGTTAAACTCATGATTTATTCAACACGGCAGAGCCTCATTGCGTTGTGCGAAATTCCGGTGATCAGAAAATGACAAATGTAAAAGTCATCTTCCTCTAGCCTCGCAAAATACACGGTTGGTCCCTGATGGATTTTTCTTCTTGCCATCAAAACAAGTGTAAATGATGTCTCAAAAATTTGCACAGTGTTTAATGATGCTGCCGCCCATAATCAATTAATCTGGAGGTGTGTACCCTCAGAACCCACCTATGGTTATTTTCCGTGCTGTTTTGTGTGAGAAGTTCTCTGCCCCTGCCTGTATACTTAGGCTTATCTTGTTTTTCCATTAGCCACACCTGACAATCATTCTCCCACAGAAACTTCATACCTTCTGTAGGAGCGTATCTCTGCTTAGCAGATCTACATACTCTACATAAAGGCATATATATAATAAAAGCAGGTGAAAGGTAGTATATTTTAATTTTCACAATAAATAATGATCTGACGCCCCAGCACGCTGTGAAATATCTCAAACAACATGCTGTCTGTAATAACTCTACGTTCAACCTCTAATCTGTAACAGAGATATTATAAGCGATATTTACTCTAATACTGCACTGATATTAGCACTGATATTTGCAAAAAAGTATTGCAGGAATAATGATCATACCTTGTTACAAAGTGATTTCCATATTTGTGGTTGGTGACATACTTCTTAGGCTTACACTCAGTCCACACTGCAGACGGGAGAGCTTTCTCATAGTGTATTTCTAAATGATGCAAAATTGAAAGAATAATTATCAGCAAAGCTCTTCGATACGCTGATCTAGAATTACAACTGCATGTACGCATGCATGCACATACACAAATTTCCATGATATTATCCTAAAATGGCGAATAAGATAACTTTTTATAGAACCCATATCCTAACAAGAGAGGAATTAGCATCTAGGTTCTCCGTCTAATAGACAGAGGCTTTTAAGGCCATGTGGATGATGATTTTGAAATGAGTGCAATTCAAGGCAACTGACAGTACAAAATTGTCTGTTGAGTGGGTCTGATTGTTGAGTGGTTAGCGGTAGGATCGCACAATACTCTTTCTCAAAAAATATTCTGTTCCTTCCGATTTGAACTGAGAGATTAATCATTAATCTCACCAACAAGACTTCCTGATCTGTTTGTCTTGGCAGAGTTTTGTCTGGATGATTTCAGTGAGCGACTTGAGCTCTGTCTCCATGGCCTCACTCTCTGTGTTCTACCTGCTGAGCGCACTCGAGACAGCTCCGATTCCTAGACAAAATAATGAAGGAAATGTTCAAGTTCAAGTATACAATCTGCAGCACGGACTTAGAGAAGTTGAATTCTGCCGATATGCTGATATCTCAGTGGATTCCAACTAATAAAATCTTCAGATGATAAACAATACAAGGCAGTAGTCAGGAGGTACCGCTGGTCTCACCTGATTTTTTGGTGTTTCTGGTTCCTTATCTTCTAGTTTGTGTTTCATCATACCGGCGGTTTGATATGAAGAATATTCTTTTGAGCTCCACCGACTATCCACCTTAGCTGTCACACTCTTCATGTAGGACTGCCATTTAGTCATCTGTCTGGGTGGCTCTGCAAAGATGCACAGGTCGGAGTTTACACCATTGGGATTTTTTGGTTAATACTTTTATTGGCAGTCTATTTCATTCCAGTAGCGGATTTTTTTCTTGAATTGTCCAGGTCAACTGAATAAAAAGTTGCCCTCCCTCAACCAACTAAGGACAACTTATTGGTAAGGAAAACTTAGAACTACTGTTCTCAGCCAATGATAGGCTTTCTTAGAACTACTGTTCACAGCTACTCACATATTCTTTCTTTCAATCTACATCCGGTCACCACGCTGGTCTTGAAAGAGAATAAGTCTGTCAATTTCCCTCCCACCTCCCTATCACTAACCTATGTCGTCCATTGTGGAAATGCTAACAATTTCCTGGTGATGGTGTTCATTTGTTCGTCAATTCTGCACCAGATTTAACAACATCTAATACTATGGCAAGTACCTTGTCTGCCAAACAACATATACAGTGGCGTTGATCGTCACTTTCGGTTACAAATGCGTGAAGCGCCCCATATTTTTTTCCCCTATAATATGTTACATTATAAGAAAGAAAAAAGAAAGCTTTTGAATGAAGATAAGGATTGCTGGATGCATGATTTTAACTGGTAGATGATTTTGCCCATCAGCTATGCAAGCAGAAATGCTTATCGAAATGTATTATCTGCAAAAGTCAGAAGCCCATTATACTGACATACTAACAGGAGTCGCCATGTCACGATTATATAAAATAGTCAAGACCGATACACACCATAAAGCTGCGTTTACATGTGAGACAAATCGGCTAATAATAACAACTCCGACAGAGATTATGAATCTGCTCTATAATCGTTGTCTGTCAACATGTCAACGATACGCTATTTACACACTGTTCATGCCTAACCGATTTCAACACAAACTTCCAACTCAACTTGTCTCTGATTGGCTAGTGAGACAACTAGTTGGTTTATTCAGTAGTAGTATTAGCTAGTAACTAGTAGTAACTAGTTAGTAATTCATAGCTGGAGAGTGGAGTCTCCTTCACTAGTCTCCCTAGTTGAAAGGCTACTGTTGTGCCCCTGCAGACCACTGACCAGGGAGGGTGGGACTGAGACTGACAGAGAGTCATGTTTAGTAATGATTCATCATCTGATGAAGATGTTATAATAGCAGCAGCAGCAATAACTGTTATAACTATATTGCTGTACGTTGCTGCTAAGGACAAGGAAAGGGTGAGAGAAATATAATGATCAATCATCATTACTTATACTCATTTATTGGCTGAACCATTCATAATCGTTAAGATCTGTCGTTCACTTGTGACATTGTCACAAGTGAACGATTTTGAACAATACAGATTTAAACACCGATTTAAACACAGATTAGCTGTTTACACGGTCAGTCAAATCGATGACCTGTGTCGGAGTTGTTATTATTAGCCGATCTGTCGCACATGTAAACGCAGCTTAACAACTATGAGTCTGCTTGGTACTCTGATGTCGGATTGTAGGCTGATTTTGTGGGATGTTTATGAATGGTGCTGATGAGCTGTACATTCTCATGTTACCATCAATCACATCTGGATCCCGGGCTAATATACCTGATTGATGACCTACAACATACAGTAGACATGACAACTTTGAACTTTGAGAATAGAATACTTTTAATACAATTTTTATCAACTTCAATGTGCGTGCTGGTCAAAATGAGTTTTGCGTCACAGAGGCTCAGCCTTCTGACAGGACTCCCTGTTTATGCAACTCTAAGATAATTCTTTGATTACTAAAAAAAAACTACTCACTGGTGATGCACCAATTCTCTGAGAGTGAAGTATTGGTATGTTATGTTTATTAGTGATTCTAAAGAGGAGATTGTAAAACTTGCTGAGTCTATTGAATTGATTGGCATTCAACATTATCTGTATATTGCAAAATAAATCAATAAATCAGAGTTATTCCTCTTTGTGAGGATGCACTCTTAACATTGTTCTTGACCAACCATGTTTGCCCATTATCTCTCATTATTGATATGGTAAATTTTTGATGAGCTGTAGGCCCTCTGGCAATATGAAACAAAAATAATGTTCGACGGAAAACAGTTTTCTGGTTCACGATTACTAAGCATTTCGCTCAAGGCATAGGAGCACCTGTTAACTACACAGTCATTATTTAAACACGCAACTTAGTTGGGGTTGATTTTCGACTAGATTTCATAGAACTACTGTCTACTGAATCTCTAGGGATCTCCGAGCCTTTACGACTGGCCTCACTAACACTGTGAAAAGTGAATAATTGCTCAGTGTGTTCATCAGGTCTGATATGATTACTGATATATCACAGTCCAGAGTTCTGTTCAGAGAACTCATGTTTGATCACAGAGAACATTAATCAATCGTGCAGCAATTGCAGCAATTTATCATTGATAAATATTGCTTTCAACTCTCTAAAACTTGATGTTTAGTGGAAAAAAATTTATTGAGAATTTAGTGATGTTATTCTGGTATCACAGAAGCTCATTCCTGCCGTGTCATTTTCTGTATTCTCTATTTGCTTTATTGACAACAAGGAGTCATTAAACTCTGTGATGGATGGCTGGTTAGAACGTTGTATGACAGCTGAATAGTCTGCTCTGTATTTGAATGTCTGAAGTGAACCCGAGATCATTCTCATTCATGGGCGTATTGCTTTCATGTTATCTTATGTTATGTAGTTAGAGAAGGGTCAACCAGCAGCAGTTGCCAAGTTTTCCTCATTGATGAGATTTGTTTATCATGATTATTTGATTTATCAATCAGCCCAGCCAGATAAGGATGACATTTGAATAGTGAATGTAATTAGTTTGCCAGATTAAAAGCTTCTCTGATCGATTATCGGCATACAGCAGGGATCTGACTTGAGTAAACTTTTCCTTATATTCCCATAAATTTTGAAACTTTATTTTAGTTTTGACATATCAAAGTTTGACATTGTCAAGTTCATATCCTTGTTTTTTATAGTCTCAACGATCTAACCTAACTCAAACTTTTCAACAAAATAATCACCTATAGGTAATTCCTTCCAGAATATTATACAAGTTGTGCAATGGCTCGGCTGTGCTAACACAATACAGCAAAAAAGTTACCCTCAACTAGACTTGAACCGATGAGTCTTGCAAAACCTACCGATTGCCTAGTAGTGGATTTATGTCACTAAGTAGCAATCCCTCTATTTACTGATAGAGTGATGCACACATGTATTATGAAACTCATCCATAATTCCACCGATGTGGCCCTATTCTACATGCAGCAGCTTACATGTGATAGGGCTGCTGGGCTACTGGTAGATGCGATTTGATTAATTTGCATTAATTGCCACTCTATCTGGCTTCTTAGCGTAAACTGTCCAAAAAGCAAGCATCATTATTGAGTAAGCCTTGTTTACCCACTGTTGTGTTGTGTGCCTCCTGTACAAATTTTCCCTCTTTATCTTCTCGGGCTAGGATTCTTTGCCATGAGTGACAAACCTTTTTGAGGAACTATCATGACAAATTCTGCACTTAGACGGAGCAACTGTGTGCTTGGCCTTTTGATGCCCGACTTTGAAATCAAATCATGTGATTTATCTGTTGTTACTAGGGTAGCTTGACCGCTCTCTATCTTACAGGTTCGGTGATCTCCCAAGAGGCCACTTTCAAAAAGGCCATTTCCTACAAGGCCACTGTCCAAAAAGTCACTACCCATAAAGCCATTACCCATAAGGCCACTACCCACAAGGCCGCTACCAATACCAACCAAACTTCCATGGGATATAATACAACAAATGCAAACAGTTATATGCGAACCCTGATCCGTCAAACCCAACCCATTTTTCTGCAAAACGGCCCCAATCATTATTATGCAGCTCTAAGACACGCATTGATACCTGTGCTGGTCTGTGATTGAGATTCCTCTAAGATACCCTCATCTGGTGAGATTCGTCCCTCCTGGTGTTTGTTGAGATGGTTGATCTCAGCTATACTTCTGTTGTCAGGATCATTATAGAGGTAGGAGTGAGGTGTAACCTCCGGAGGACGGGGGCTTATTATAGATAGAGAGGTCGAGGGTCGTGAACTGTAACCGCTATCTGTGTCACCACCTTATATAAAGAGGCAGAGACAGTAGAAATATGCAAAAAGATTAATCAAAAGATACCTTAGATTGCGTTTCTGTGAAGTACGCTCTAAAACCTACTGACTTGGCAATATTTGGTACAAGTAGTCTTGTCATGAGGCTATTTTGCTACCTCCAAAACAATAAAGTAGCCGTGTGACAAGGCTATGGCGCAAGCATGAGACAGTTTAGATACTACAGATATTCCATTATTTTCTCCTTGTACAAAACCTGGCTGTATATCAACTGATCACCCACCATTCCTTGTCGTGTCACTAGAGAGAGAGTTGATTCACACAGAATTATTACCTGTGTGGAATTTGCTGCGTCCCGCCGATGATTGAAATGATCTGGCTGTCCTCGGCATCAGAGGAGGCCTGGAAGGCTGCCAGATGATGTTTGGTGTCTCCTACAAAAACCAATCAAACATTTGTCACTGTTATGTTACATTTATGTTTTGTAAATGACATTGGAGATCCAAGATCAATTGTATCAGAGGTTAGTCACAAGAAAAGGCATGGAGCTGGCAGATCTTCATCTGCTATAAACCTGTTACTTTTACCGACAACACTAATCGATTACTAGTCCAATTATTTTTGGTCTTCTCTTGATCGTGAGTTTCATCAAGATTTTCTCAAATCTGTTCTTTGAAAAAATAAGATTGTGGATTTTTAAATTAAGGCTAAATCAGAAATCGTTAAGGTACTCTGAATATTGACGTGTTTGGATTTGGCTCCTCTTCCCAAAAGAGATATAACAACACCTAACTGCAAGAAGGCTACACAATTTGCAATATACAGCTTCCAAATGATCCCAGACTTGCTGGATACGTCGATGAGGTTCACTGGTGAGGTGAGGATGGTAACTGAATATGTCCAATGAGTTAGAGGTTGAACAAAAAATGAAACCCAAATACAACTCTCGGTTTGGTCGATATATTATGGAATACAAAACATATCAGCTGTAAACTAAGTTTTGACTGTACTCACCACATTGGGCATGCTGCCGTTATCCTCTTGGGACGCTGTCTCAGTGCAGATAATCCAGAAAAGGTCAGTTAGTCAAGAATACGATAACTGGTAACACAGACTGATGTTCTACAGGTGAAGGTCTTTCTGTATCTGCCTATTTGTTTGAAGCTAAACAACAAAATTCATCACTCTGATAATGCTCTGCCATTTGCATAGAGATACTACATCAAATATTCATGGCTCTCATTGTTTTAATGGCTTCAGACGACAATAAAAGACAAAAGCAGAATTAGCAGCTGATAACAGTTATACTGATGAGATGAATAATATTGCTCTTATTGATTAGCCATCTATCTTAGAACTTCAGAACAAACTTTTCTCATATAAAATTGTGTGTAGAAAAATAATGATGACAAAAAAATCTAATCAATTATCACTGATGTTGTCTATAATCGTTGAAACGCAGTTCAAAGTAATCCCATGGAAGCACGTGAGAAGAAAACATTTTTTTTATGTATGGTGTACGCATTATGTAAGTGTCCATCAAACAAAACTTTACATAGCAACAACCATTCTGTGAATATAGCATGTAAGCTAATCCTTGGCTGTAAAGAATCTGATTTAAGAAAGCTGTCCTCAGATGTGTGATGGCGTGCATTATTTGTAGCTGGTATCTTATGTCGGCCTTGAAGTCAATGATGAGCTGCATATTTATAGCGGTGTAATAGGACATAATAATATGCTACTCGCCTAGAATGATATTATTTTACTAGGTAGGTAACTCCAACCACATATATCTATACTCATTTTTTCAAGTTTACTGAAGGAAACATCACGAGATAGTAAGTTAAGCTCCTGATCAATTTGAAAAATGGCCAAGCTAAGCTTAGCCATCAATACAATAAAATAACAATGATATCTAACATACGAGATTCATTTCCAGTTTAAGAGTTGTCCTTCCATGGTTAAGAAGAAGATGATTTTAGAAGTCTAACATTTCTTCTTTCAAACCACCCTCCCTATTCAAACCGAACTTATGATGATATTGTCTGCCAAAAAGTAAGTATGTAAATATATATGATAATGTTGGCAGTCCATCGATGTAGTCTCCTCTGGCTGGCTTGCCGTTTCATTCATGGAAGATAATTTTTGGCAGCATAAGAAAAGTTTCTTACTCTGATCATCCAATAAGCAAATGTGGCACAAGATATGATGGACAAACTTGTTTAAAAAAACTCTGGCATGACGTGTTATTCGTAAATTATCTTGCGGCTGATGACTTCTCCATGAAGAGTTGCCAAAAACCCCAGTTTGACTGAAAACAGTATGTCAATAACATGTCTCATATTTGGCTCGAATGTATGTGAAACATAAAACAGTTTAACGTGATATATCGCTTTTTAAAACCTTTTAATATTGTATTGGTGATCATGTCTAATATTTCCACAGTTGAAACCTCCCAAATATTTGACGTTGCGTCACAGTGACCTCTGAAAGTTCATTTTGGGGCAAAAAGTGCCCTTTTTAAATTGAGCCCTCTGTGCCTTGTTTTTTGAGGTATTTGATTGGTTTTTGCTTTCACTATATAGAGGAGGCATGTCACTAACTGGAGGAGTGACATTTTCGTGAAACTTTATGATTTAAGGCCTCCTGTCTTCGAGACTTGAAATTGATTTTTGCAATAGTAATAGGGCCATTTCTGACCCCTCATTACACGCGACCCCGATAATGCAGAAACTAAAATTTCCAATTTATTATACCATTTTGGTGTTGTACTGTCACTTCCATCAATAATCTTACCAGCTTACAGATCCTGGTTGTCACAACTGTAACAGATAATAGCCCAAATTTTAACTAATTTAGGTGAAAATTTTCCAGCCGAAATTCAGAAATTCAGAAAGTTGCTCAGACATTAAATGTTTGAGCAATCATGCTGATAACAATTTGTGAGATTCGCATGGTAAAAAAATACAATGCTCTACTTGGCATGAATTATTGATGGTGAAAAGAGTGCCTTCCATAAGGGAAGCTAACTCCCATTCTCTGCGTTATGTCACAGTGTCCCGGAAGTGATTTGTTCTTGTATTGCATATCAGGGAGAATGTGAGATCATGTGACCCTTATGGAAGGCACTTTTTCCACCTGTTTGACGCATCTAGTCATAAGCGGTGAATATTTGGAACTTACGTAGAACAAGCATTACTTTTAATAGGGCGCGGTCCCGTGCACTTAGCATTGATAAGACCTTCTCACGTCACCAATATTAAATGATTGGTGTCAGCCATGATGTTGTCAGCATGATGTCAGCATTAAATCACCCAGTCAAATTTGTTGTCAGCATGATGAACATTAGGAGATTGTCTAGGTTTTGATCGAAGCGATTGTTGATTATGCCTTTACATCTTGAGATATTTGGATTTTTTGTGGCTAAACCAGCTTTGTTTGGTCCAAAACATGCACTCCTTTCCAGCCAAAAAACTGAAAATAGGTTAAACAACATGTTATACACACTAGCTTCCATTAAACTAGAGAGTATTTCCGAGGTTTTGATCGTGGCGTTTGATGATAAATTCAATAGTAGAGAAGCTATGAGCATAAACATTTCTCTTGCAATGCTAACTGTACTAGTCAACGGTCAGATCCCAAAAAAGTGGCTCCGTTAAGGCGTTTCGTGATATCGGAAGGAACAAAGCACCACTATATATCAAATCGAAGCTAAGACTCTAGGGAATAAGAATATTTTGGTAGTAAAAAATTTAAATTGGGGGGGCGCACCTGAATCGGAGGGTTAAAGAGAGGAAAACTTCAAATTTGTCAAAAATATACCTATTTGCATTACACATCACAGAGAGTGTTCCTATCACACTAAATTTGATTTACACAGTTATTTTAGATTAAAACATAGTGGGTGACATAAAAATAGTTGAAAAAACTTTCTTGGATTTTTATGCTGCTGGATATTTTGAGGGCACCAAAAAATTAGTATGATTTGGTTATACTGTAGACGAGGACTTTTTTTTCTCTTTTCATATTCACTCAAAAAAAATACAAAGGCTAGATTCACATGTTTGCTTCACTTCCTGAAAGTCTCAAAACTAAAACTTAAACAATTTTTAAGCTATGGTCATTTCAAATATGAAGAATTCATTCGGAGTTGTCCGACAGCGAATTACAAATGCATTTTCACTTGCCGATCTTTGAATATAATTAATTTTCCAAATGTAGATTAGGATAAATTACTTGCTGCCACCCTTCTTAACATTGTTGAGTATAATTTTGTCTCTGCTAAACTTTAAATATGTCATTATTAATTTCCTTCACTATTCAATGAATGATGATTATTGGAACGATTTTTTGAAGATTAAGATTATTGTCTGATGTCACCTTGTTTCTAATTTAAAAAAATCGTGTATAAGAAAGTATAGTAACCTACTGTCATTATAAGAGCTTCAAAAGGTAAAACAACATTTGTGATCGGACAAGGCAGTCCTACATCAAAATCCCAAAAGACTAGTCTTTGGAGTAGCACCGCTGAGACATGACCAGATTATTCTGGTGTCGTATTTATCGAATTATCTTGAAAGTTAAAATGCGCAAGGATCCACCAGGCCAACAGTTTAGTAACAACTTGATAGAGCACTGTCCCAAAAGGCCACTGAGCTACATTAAGAAATGCTACAAATATTACACAAGCAAGCAAACCGTCTCAAGGTTTGCTGACATGGCAATCTCTTACATAGGGTATGAACTGAATGAACTGCAAGAGATGCGTCTTTGGTTGTGAGCCTTAACTCTTTGAGAGGCCAAGAGTATATTCTTCGTTGTCAACAAAATGAAAGTGAGTCGACAAATTTTTCAAGCGTCTATGAGTATGACTGAGGTTCAACAGAGAAACCAGATAGACATGCGATCTTCATTTACAAGCACAGTCTGATCAGGATCATCTAGCTATTGATGCACATTACAACAACAGCTGCCAGTAATACATAATGAAAAGAGTCTCACTCCAGACTGCCTAGCACTACAGCGATCAGATAGTATCTTATAAGTCAAGTAACATATTCCTAAACCAGTTTTTACATGGCAGTAAGGTCTCACTAGAGCCAGACATTCAAAAAGCAAGCGATTTAATATCAGGTTGCTCCAGCGAACCAACATCACCCCTATCTTGTAGTTCAGCTGTGGGCAACCTGCGGCAATTTTGCCGGTGCGGCCTAATGAGTAATCTTTTGCGGCCTTATTGCGGCCTTTTGTCTAAAAAATGATTACTCATTCATTTGTTTTCCTGATGTGGATGTCAAAGCATGCATAGCAGGCTTTGTCATAACCCCACTTTTGAAAAAAAAGAAGAAAAAAGTGGGTGACGAGACTAATGCATACCCCTCTGTAAGCACAATCCTTAGTTTGAGTTTCATAATATTTGCCATTCTGCATCATGCATGTAGTTAGGCTACATACATGTTAACGTATCAAGGGAATTCCCAAGCCATACTTTACAAAACATCATAACAGTACTAGTGTAGACTACATTTAATAAGAGCTTCAATTTGTAAAAACTAAACCCAAAACAGTGAAAACAAAAATGTCCTTTCGTAACTTTTGGATGTAGTCATCTTACAAGTGCTCAAGATATTAGACAGGCATATATGAAAAATTTCCCCTTGCCCTTTGCTCAACCACTTGTAACTAAGATTAATTGTAAATTTAACTTAATGTCACGAAACTTCAGACGATTAGATAAATATTTAATTATTTAGTTTTAGCTTATGCAGTCAGCTTTGTAACAAAAAGTTGACATGTTACAAGTGCTCCGGAATTTTATCTGAAATGTTACAGAGTTCCTTCATTCGACAAGCCTAATTGAAATTTTCCCCTTGTCCTTTGCTCAAACACATGAATGATTATGATTGTAGCTTAATGTCACAAAACTTCAGAAGAATAGATAAATATTAGTATTTTGTTTGAGCTCATGAGAGTTAATTTTTTTCGCAACATACTGCAGTTTTTATTATCACATATTCTGATTTAGTTTGTACAAAATATGCAGAGCCAAAATATACCTCACATTCCAAATTTATGTTTGAAATATTTGTTGAGGCCTTTTGAGCTGAGTCTGTGTAAAATGTGGCCCTTTTCAAAAAAAGGTTGCCCACCTATGCTGTAGGCGAACATATTCTAACACATGCCTCAAAGATTTGGTATGTTTGTTTTCAACTGCAACAATGAATTTAGAATTTTGAAATTAGAATGTATTTGGGTGCGGCAGAGATGAGGCCAACATGCGCAATCAGCGTGTTAAGGTTTTAGTTTTTTGAGGTACCAGTCCATACACCATACAAGATGTGGCAAAAATCCGTTTTAAAAAAAGTCAGTAGCACCTGAGTGCCGAAGGTGGCCGGAGTCTTTTTGTATTCCAGGTTGTTGGACAGTTTGTTCCACAGGGCCGACATTTGATAGGAGGCACACTGGTGAGCGGTTAGCTAATGAAGTTAGATTAAATGAGTTAAACGTGCTCTGTGAGCAGATTAAAGTTTCAACTTATAATGTTTGATTTTTTAAAAGGGTTTGGGGTGAAGTTAATCTTTCTGATTTTTAAATAGTTATAACAACTTGTGCTGGCTGTATCTGCGTTGCCTGACATCTCAATAAGTTCCATATAATCCAAAAACCATCACATTTTCACACATTCCAAAGGTATTAGCATTAGCATTAATACACTTGGTTTTTGGCAATTTTTGAAAACAGTATAATTTTTATTCCGATTTTATCCCATCATTCTGTTACAGATAAAAGGGGCAGTGTAAATTCGAATTTAAGATAAATTGAGATAAAGTCGGACCTAGAACTTTTAAATAACTGAGGAACCCAATCATTTATAGTACCTGCCTCAGAACATATTCTTAATGATCACCTAAATCTTTCTGTAATATGCAAGGCAGGACCTGAAGTGCTCAATTGAACATGGTTTAAACACATATGGGATAATTCTGAGAGCAGGACATGTCGGTGGAGGGTATCAAAACTCTGAGTTTCATTCACTCATGGCTGTCAAAACTTTGTGAGCTAGCAATGAAAGTGCCTTATTGGTTGATCTATATTCCCTTAACTGCAGTGCGCCATCATTGAATTCAAAAGTTGAGTCGCAAAGAGTGGGGACTTATCTGCTGATGCAGCTTTGAAATAGGTCCCGAACAAGCTAACCATGTCATAGCTGCACTCATTGGCGATGCCAAAAAAGACGCTCTGCCCGCGTGAAAAGCTGCTTCATCTCACAAGAACGGACGGTCTTGGTGGAGCTCATGTAAATTGCTAAAAGTATGGCAAGACAAGCTTTTTTGGCAGAAGCAATGAACAATGAAAAGCAAAAAAGTCTTCAATCATCTAATAACATGGCAGACTAGATACTATGCAATGCTGTTGATTTCGGTGCTTGAGTTGCCCTTTATATGGAATGCTCGTGTGGGGGAGGGATAACAAGGAGGGATAAAACTTGTGCCAGGTGGTTTGTCACATTTCACACAAGTTTCTTCAACACATCGGCTTAACATATTGGCTAATCATGAGTTGTCATTGAGACAAATACACAGGGGCGACTGCAAGTCAAAGTCAGGCTAAGAACTGCTTAATGGTGCCTTGGTATCATTGGAGACGGACAATTAAACAACTCAGCAGCTACCCAGTTTGTGCTAAAGCTGTAGTGCTTCGAGAGTTAATTTAGCGTCCTGACCAATTATTGCTGAATTTGGGGTCAAGATATAGGTGATAATCTTTATAAAATTCCTTGATGTAAGCTTTCTTTGACAACCTCACCGAAATCTTATAATAATCAAATAATGTACCAGGTTTCAATATATGAAAAAACCCGAATTCCAGATCCAATGTAAATTTTCATCCTGTAAGGAGCTGCACTGCATGAAACGGTGGTGCAAGTCTCATGCACCTAAAAATTATAATACCCTGTCACCTGTCATTCTATCTGCCAGCCACCAACTATTCTCAGGGAAGTATGAACACAGAAGATACTTTCATTCTCTGTCTGTCTCTCTGACTATGAGGCAAGCAAATGGGAGATTGCCCAGCCAGAATAAAAAAAATTGAACCATCTGTAATCAACGATCATGGGCGGGAGATTACCGGGGCTGTCTGCAAGATTGTATACACCGCACTACCCCCAGCTCTTAAAGATCTAGAGGAATTGACAGGGACCAACTACCGGTCATCACAATGCAGATTGTAAGCTTGCAGCTGCCGAATATGAGAGGAAGCTTTTGCCGCAATCTTGTAGTTGTGGGTGCGACGTCTGCTTCGACTTTCCAGCTTAAAACAAGGCTGTATATTCAGATTGGAGTGACTATGACTGCTGTACTTCTTCTGGGATATGGCAGATTGCTCATGACCCGTCTGTGTAAAATTTTGTTGAAGTTAAACCTTGTTAAACAACAAAAAATGAAAAAAATCTAAAACGGGAGAGACAACTACCACTTTGCAGAAATTAAATTTGTTTAAGGTTTTTTTTGATGATTTCTTTAGAGATACAAAATTTCTTTTTTAACCATGGATGAATATCATCTAAATGCATATTTCTGAGGTATTGGAAGTATATATTTATCATCCAAGGTAGAAACAGGCCCAAAAAAGTCCCAAAAAAATTTGTTTTGCTTAAAAAAATGGCCGCCCCCCAATTTTTCTTCTTTACTACCTTAATATTCTTACTCAGGAGAAAATTCCCTTCGATTTGATGTATGGTGTTGCTTTGTTCCTTCCGATATCACGAACCGTAAAAAAAAAGATGATCTGTCCGTTGACTATACATTCCGCCTGCAAAAAGAGGCGTAATTGTTTTTATTTTGTCTAAAGATAAAATAAAATAGATAACTAACTAACTCTTGCAATGCTAAACAATCACCCAAAAAAGGTGATCCATTGTTGTACACAATGTGCTTTGCATGCACTGATATATATATTCTATATCAATGTTTGCATGTAATACTGCATAGAATTTCATCACGCTTTTGCATAACGTAATTTACTGCATCATTTTGCCCATTGCTGCCTATATATTTTCAATATATTTTAGTTAATGTACAATTAATCAAGTTAGTAACATGCGGTTTAAAAAGTTTTGAGATAATAAACATAAGCCAGGCAACGTGTCAGTGAAGGAATTTTTGAGATGGGACAAGTGGTTCCTGAGAAACTGAAAAGGCGATATATCATGTAGGAATATAACTGATCATTTGTAGACTGCATGACACTGATAATACATTGTCCTGAATGTGCATTTATAACCACCGCCAATAACCTGAAGAGTGTATTCATTGCCTTGCTGATAAGGGCATTAATATAAAGAAGAGAACCAAACTGTCATCACCTCGCTTGCGCAGTGCATAGTTACTGTGTACATGCTCATACTCCAACACATTGTTTGTTCAATTTTCATGTGACCTGGCTGATAAGACCATCACATGATATACATATCACATGACTGACGCATCCGGCCAATTTCATTTTCCCAAAGTTCCTGATCCCAGGATATTCCTGACCCGTGAAGTTTTTTCTCTATACATTACATTTGAAAGATTCATAACCAACACACTGAGGAACTTTTGTATCATATGCATTAGAGGCTTTATTGGGTCAACATCTCCTGCCTTATCATAACTGAATCACCACCATGCTGCTGAGAAGTGTTTTGAATGCTCTGATATGGACTTCCTTGACTATTGTAACACTGAGAGCTGCTGAGAGAAAATACATGGAAGAGAACAAAGAGCTCTCCTTGAAGCTGTTGACCCTGTCAGCAATGGCTTACTATGACAACCCCGATCACTGTATGGAGAAAATCTTGAATGAAAACAGAGGCCAGGTAATTGATGGATTAAAGATTGCAGGAACTTTCAGAGCCGAGCTTGATGGCCACATACTTTCTGCCCTCATAGGAGTGTCAGATGAGAAAAGGAAAACAGTAATGGCTTTCAGAGGGACCACCAATTACCGTCAATTGTGCCAAGAAATTCTTCAAACACCAATGGCTTTACCGAATGAGCCTCGAACACATCACCCATACTTTGAAAATGCCTACAGAGAAATGAAAGATGCCGGTCAGTTCCTCACAAAGTACACTAAGGGTCGTCGTTCTGAGTACGATGTTATTCTAACTGGTCACTCACTTGGTGGTGCACTTGCTACCATGACAGCACGTGATCTGGTTGCAGAAGGACATATATCGAAGGACAAACTGTCCCTCTACACTTTTGGTATGCCTTGTGTTGGAAATCAAGCTCAGGCTGAAGACAATCAGCATCATGTTCCTAACAGTTTTCATTTAATAAATATTTATGATTGCGTTCCATCGATGCCACCATTTCCTTGCTATCAGCACCCTGGACATAAAATATATGTTGACAACAAAGGCAACCAAAAACCTCAAGATGAGAGAAACAAGGAGGAAAGAAAGGGAATCCTTCAAAGCTGTGTAGATAGTATTAAGGAAAAATGCAGCGACACGATGCAGGCTACGGCTGATGCATTGGGAACAGTGTGGAACGGACCAGCACATCACACTTCATATTTTGGAATCCATGTTGGAGGATATTGTGAGCAAAGATCGTTAGGATGGTTTGAGTTCGATGCAGCATTTGAAGGTGATTCAAGCAATGCAGGCTATGCAGATTCAATCTTTAACAGAGATGAGTTTTGAACAATTCAGCCGTTCAATCCATACTCAGTGACTTATATGGATTTAGAGGCTCAATAGTGGTAGGAGTTGTCTGCTCCTTTCCTGTTTTAGTTTTTGAATTAGAGTTGTCACCCCATGGAATTTCTACTCGTGAAGGCAATCATATGTTCGAATTAATAAACAGTCAATGATAAAGGAATTCACAATAGAGTAGCAATTATAGAATAAGACTTTTGTCGCTGTAACCTCTAATAGATGCTGCAATAATGATACATTTACAGCCAAAGCTGTGTAGGAGTGTTTATATGACAATTGTTTATTTTTGATAATTGTCACCTGAACAATATAGCATAACCAATATATAAAACCTTTTTTAACACACATCAGTTTTAAATCTATAATTCCACCTGATAGAGTATTGTATAAAATCGTACAGGCGACAGCAGGCATAATATTATGTTTTCAAAATAGAGATCCATTGCTTACACGCATACACAGCAACATGAAAGTATACACAACTTAAATTGAAGAACAGAAGTAAAGTAACAACTAAATTGACCCGCATATTGTTCGAGATTCCTTGAGAACCTTGGTGGGATGGTAAAAATGTATTAATAGTACATGTAATGATTTAGGGCACTGATGTCTTTCTTATAGGGATAATACACTTCTGATCTCTGTTTGGCAACCAATGGAGCACAGAAAAATGTATGTACATACAAAAACTCCTTATTTGTAATTCAAAACCCCTTGTTCTGCTCAAATGTGCATTCTAAATTGTAGTTGTGCATCTCCAACAAGAAATAAGACAACTAACAGAATTGCTTGTGATCTGAAAAAAGCTGATTTTGTAAGCAGTTGTGTGCTCCTACCTCTTGGTTAGTGTTTCAATTGTCCAGATACTCAAAGTGCGCATGTGCAATAAGGATGACCTTTTGACTTTAGCTTGTTATTTTCTAACAGCCCAGCTTAACACTTTTATTACCATATCCGGTTATGGTAATAAAAGTGTTAAGCTGGGCTGTTAGAAAATAACAAGCTAAAGTCAAAAGGTCATCCTTATTGCACATGCGCACTTTGAGTATCTGGACAATTGAAACACTAACCAAGAGGTAGGAGCACACAACTGCTCACAAAATCAGCTTTTTTCAGATCACAAGCAATTCTGTTAGTTGTCTTATTTCTTGTTGGAGATGCACAACTACAATTTAGAATGCACATTTGAGCAGAACAAGGGGTTTTGAATTACAAATAAGGAGTTTTTGTATGTACATACATTTTTCTGTGCTCCATTGGCATACTTGCCAACCTGTACGCATAAAGCGTTTGTAAACGCTTATTTGACACTAATTGAGTTTTAAACGCAAAACGCTAGTTGTACTCATTTATGGTTTTCCAAACGCCTGTTCATCTAATTAGGCAATCAAAAACGCATCTTTTATCTTTAGTGTTTACTTGGTTGTCATGGTTAAATAATAGACTAAAAATCTGGTATTGGCTGCAGAAAACCATGATGTTGATTTACAGTTGACTTTTTACCTGTCCAAGTTTTGCATGAGCCAAATTGCAACTTTTCTTCAATGAGACACAACATAACTAGTAATCCATTGTAGAATATGGTGGTTCTGCCAACTTCAACTTTTCTTTAATCAGAGTAACAAAGTTGTCTACCTCCTTGTTGGGGTGAGATAACTCAGATCTCCTGCCCCAGTGTTTCAAGGGCAAACCAGGGAGGATGGGCAAACAGGGTTTCAAATAGCCTGTCTTGTCCAGACAGGCTAGGTTACAAACAATTTCTCATATATTATTAGCAGATTGCACCTTACAACGCAAAGGGAAAAAGACTAATGTTGAGTGATCTGCACTCCTACGCTACTAAGGACTACTTACTGTGATAATAGAAATTTTCGCGCGTAGCGCGAAAAATTTTTTGGGGCGTTTTCTGGTCATTTGAGGCACCCTGGAGTTTTGTACTCATTTTTAAGCATTTTGCAAATTTTTGTACTCATTTTGGAAAAATTAGGTTGGCAAGTCTGCATTGGCTGCCAAACAGAGATCAGAAGTGTATTATCCCTTTAAGATTATCCAGCTTGCTGCTTGACTCGGTGTCATGGGTAAAACCATGTTTCTGAATGTTGTTTTTTTCAATGCCCTCTACTTTTTTTCTTAGCTGCTTCTTCACAGCCTGCAGTATCCCACACACCTCTCGTCTTGCACTGTCATGTAACCTTTGTAGCATGGTATTTCTAGGGTCCAGTTTCATTGCCCGACGGGCACTTAGGAGCTTGACAGCTCTTTCCTCCGCTAGATACTGTCTAAGCCGCATCTCTGAAAGAGACAACGCATTAATTTATCTGACTGAACAAAAAGCTGCTGTGTAAAAGATAATATATATTCAATAAGTCAAGCATCAAATTGGCCTTGCCCCATGATTCCCAAGGTCTGTAAAATTCAATTGTGTTTTGTCATGCCTTTCACTGGACATGTACAAATGAATCCAAATCACAACAATAGTATAATAGACATATTGAATGGTATGGAAAGATGAATCAATAACTTTGTATACCGTTGTTCAATTATTGGTAAACATTAGCATCTCTTATCCGCTTTGTCAAGGTATAAATGTTGCATGCCAGCTTGCTTCAAAAGTGATACATTAGATGAAGAGCAATTGCAATAGAGTAGCCAACATTATCGAAACAATTTTCATTTTGTGATGTCATATATAAAACTGACCAATTGGCATCCAAACTTTCTTATGAATAGAGTTATGATAGAGTTAATGACAAAATGGAAGGGAGGAATGAAGGAAAGGTCAAGCAGCAGGGTCAGCTTGATGAGAACGCTATGAGTGTATGCTATGCACTCAATGTTTATCTTTTGTATTAAGGCCAGCTCCTTTGTTTAAATAGATGCACTCAAGTGAATCATAGTATTACTTTGGGCCAATTCCACTCATGCTTTATAAGACTGATACAGCCGCTATTATTGGCTAATCTTTTATTTATTATTATTATTTATTATTATAATGTTTTTATTGAGGTTTTCATATGCATAAGTATGTCATAAACAAAGGAAAATAACAACTTTTTGACCTCATAAACAAAACAAAAAAGAAAGAAAAATATTTATAGATATGGACAGAAATGATAATCAGTTGGGAGAAAAATTTTTACAGTATGCTTGTGATTGATTGATATATATTATTACGCTTTACTAAATGAAATGAATTGCTTTAAAAATCTTGTTTTACCATATTTGGTCCTATATTTTGGTTTAATTATTCTACGTCCTGACCGCAAAACTCTATTGTGCATTTTGCAGGAATTGATTAGTTTAAGGATGAAAAATGAGGTGTTCTTGCCTAGAGTGGCATTTTTGACAAACCTATCAAAAGTTGCCCTCCTCCTGTCACCCAGAGTGGAAAGATTCAAAATCGCACGACCAGTTGAGATAGAAAATAATGAGTTGGTACCAAGAATTATCCTGATGGCTCTGTTTTGACAAAGTTCTAACAAGTTAGAGTTGTAATTAGAAGTATTTAATAACAGAGAATAACAATACTCCAAGATGGGACGAAC
The DNA here is from genome assembly GCA_914767715.1 of Membranipora membranacea. Taxonomy (NCBI): domain Eukaryota; kingdom Metazoa; phylum Bryozoa; class Gymnolaemata; order Cheilostomatida; family Membraniporidae; genus Membranipora; species Membranipora membranacea. The sequence goes on from OU612073.1 coordinate 20,503,186, forward strand.
ATACGATTTATAAGCTTGAAGCAGATGTGAAGGATTGACAAATTTTCGAATTTTAGAGAGACAGAATAAAACTCTGTTAGATTTTAATACCAGGGACTCAACATAGGTTTTCAATGACAGATGCTGGTCCAAGATCACGCCTAAGAGTTTAATTGAAGTTGCTGATTTGATTTGTACATTATTCGAAACAAGATTAGGTATTGTTTCAACCTTTCTGTTCGAGAATACACAAAACTGGGTTTTGTCTAAATTTAGATTAAAACCATTGACAGAATACCAATTTGTTACCATTGTAACAAGAGATTCTGATTTTGATATTGCTTCATTTAGAGAATCGGATATCTCAAAAATCAAAGTATCATCAGCAAAGGCAAATGAATTTGAAAATTTACCTAATAGATCATTTATGGCAATATTGAAAAGCAATGGCCCCAAAATTGAACCTTGAGGAACACCACTTTTAATATTTAGAACTCCAGATGTGGCATTGCCGACTTTAAAACACTGAAATCTATTATCCAAATAGGACGATAGCATTGATTGAGCAGATTCTGCTATACCGAGATATTTTAATTTGGTGAGTAAAAGTTGATGATTTACTGAATCAAATGCCTTTCTAACGTCCAATGATAATGCTGAAATATAGCAAGGTGAAGAAGAATCAAGTTTTGATTTCCAGACATCTAGAAGACTGAGTAAAAGCTGCTCACAAGAATGGCTCTTACGGAAACCAAATTGTCTAATATTCAGTAATTTATGACTTGTAAGGAATGTAGACAGTTGGTCATTCATAAATGTTTCAAAGATTTTAGACATAATTGGCAGTGAAGAAATTGGTCTGTAATTAGAGGGATTTGTATGGTCACCTTTCTTGAAGATAGGTGTAACCAATGCCATTTTTAAAGAACTAGGAAAACTTTTTGTGAGAAAGCTTTCATTGATGAGAATTGTTATAGGTAAAGCAATAATGTTTGATAAGATTTGATATATAAAAGTTGGAATTTTTTCAACACCTCTCTTTTTTTGGCGACATTGAAAGAAGTTTGCGACGTACTTGTTCAGTTGAAATTTTAGTAAATTCAAACTTGGTTAGAGGAGTTTTATACGTCATATGTTGACATGCATCCTTGACATCCAGTTTCTGTTGAGAGCAAATTGACGTGAAGAAGGTGTTAAATGTATTAGCGATCTCTTTTTCATCTGTTACTAAAGTGTTATTGAACACTAAAGAGTCAATTTCACTTTTCTTGTCCACTTTTCCCAAAAGAGTTCCACATGTTTGGTAGAAGGATGATTTAGAATCATTTAGTTTATGAATGTAATAATACTTTTTGGCTTTTCTAATCTGATTTAGTGTATAGCTTTTAAGTTTTCTAAAGTCATCTAATGTTGAAGGTTGAATATTTTGGTTTTTGGGAGATTTGAAAATGGATTTGTATGTCTGATTTTTGAAACGTATCAATCGAAGCAGTGAGCTATTCATCCATGGATTTTTGTGGTGACGTATTCTCCTAGTCATGATAGGTGCATGATTGTTCAATAGATTTGTGATGAGTGAATCAAATAAATCAATTCTCTCATCAAGGCTCCTAGATGTATCAGAACAAAGTTGTAAAAAAGGCAATGACTTAGCATGATTAAAGAAAGCAATGTTATCAATAGATTTAAAGTTGCGGAAATGTATGAGTTTTCGTCTAGGCCTTATTATTTTACTAACTTTTAATATTACAAAGGTTGCGTAATGATCAGAAACAGTTCTATCGCAAGTCAAAATTCCAGATTTTTCAACTTCTAAGTTTTTGCTTGCATAAATATGATCCAATAGACTCTCATTGCCTTTAAAACTGCAAAAGGTAACACCTGTAACTTTCTGTTCCAAGTTAAAAACATCTAGTCCTATTCTGATTGAAATTTTTTCCCTATTCCAATTGATATTAAAATCGCCGAGAAGAACAACTTGCTTTCCTTTTAATTCTCTCATATTTAAAACTTCTATCAGACACTCTATGAAATCAGACTTTTTTACATCAGGAGGTAGGTAAATAGAAGAAACTATTGTGGGTTTATGTGAGAAATTGATTTCAATCCACACTGAGTCACAAAAATCAGACAAGCGGTCTTTAGGCTTATCAAGAACGCTGAAACTCAACTTAGAACTAACAAAAATGGCTGCACCCCCTGCTCTTGATTTTAAGGTTGAATTACGGTCAGAACGAACAATACTAAAACCAGGCAAAGTTACAAGTGAATCTGGTATTTCAGGCCGCAACCATGTTTCATTGACTGAAAAAATGTCAACACTCTCATTGAGGTTCAGGGATTCAAAAAATGAAAAACGTTTCAACAATGATCTGACATTGTGATGTAAAATGCGGATTCTTTGATTACTTTTATTAAAATAGTTTGGCCTGAAATTTTGATCAGCTAGACAATCAATATCATTCCATAACTTCCTATGATAAAATAGATTTGTGTCAAAAACATTATTGCCTGAAACATTTGTGTTAATCATTTGAAGATTTTTTGTGACGTAATTCTTCTACATTAAGTAAAATATTATATTGAGAGCGAAATACTACTCCATTTTGAATGGCTCTATCTTTTTCGATATCATTTAAAAATTGCAATTTTACCGCACGAAGTGGCTTTCCATCAGTTGTAGTAATTCGGTAGGCTGTTGTGCATCTGTAATCTGCGTTGACATCCATAACAATATCTTCAGGTGTCATATGAAGTGGAACTCCTTTAACAACAGCAACATGAGGGACAGGTTGAATGGTAAACCTTGCTTTGGAACCGCCAAAAGTCGATTCATCCCATTCTTCAACAATCTTCTTTAGGTCTGATTGGTTAGAGAGTTGAATTAAAAATTTGCATTTAGATAGGTTGTTTTGATCAAGTTTATATCTATTGATAAAATCAACTTTAGTAGAACCGTGACATCGGCAAATTGCCATCCGTATTTTGCCTATGTTGATGTTTGGTATTTCTGTAGGTTGTAAGTCATATATGACGAATGACCTCTTCGGTTCAAACGGTATTTTGTTCCTTTGTTCTGCATTCTTAGGAATTCTGCGAAGAATCTCATTTTTCTTGGGTTTCACTGCTGCTTTGTCAGCATACGTAGTCATTTTGTCAGAAAGTCCAACAGTTGATTCATTGAGTTTTAGGAATTCCTCTTTTATCAAGGAAGAATTCCTTTCTACTATTTGCTCTTTGTTGGCTTCCATCTCCGTATTGAGAGTTGATATAATACCATTCTGTTTCACAATAATGTTTTCAAGGGCATCTACCCTGGTGATTAGTTTAGTAATCTGATCTAAAATTTGTGGACATAGATGACAACTAGTATTAACTTGCCCATGTCCTGTTGTGCTTTGCTGTGCAGATGTTGAAGCTTCTATTACGTTATCCAATGACATTGTACTAAAGGAATCGATGCTTTTCGTATCTTCCTCGAAGTTTGGCTTGAGAAAGTCACTTTCAGTGCAGCTTATGTATTTTACTGCAGTACCACTTTCTTTGAGGTACTGCTTAGCTGATTCAAGATCGTTGAATCCTTTATACGCGGATGATTTAATACCAATTACGGAATGGCTGCAGGAGAGCCAGTTCTTGAATAATCCCGTTATTTTTCCTTTAGATACTGCATACAATAGATAGTTACCATTTTGTTCTTTGTTTTTCCGCATCCGCTTCTTTGCACGAGTATTTTGATCCATAAAATTAACAAAATTTATAACAAAATTATCGAGTTGAGTTTTTTGCTTCTTGACAACTCGATGTCACACACAACAATTGATTAGATTGTGTGCGCTCCTATTGTTCCCCCAGTATATAAGGAGCATACTGGGCCTTGATTAAGTAGAACTCTCTAGCTTCTCACTCTTACACTACAATACAAGGATTACTGAATAATAAACTCACTTATTATTGGAACAAGGAACAAGGATTAATAAACAAGGTTCTCTAACCAGTTTATGAAACAAGGCAATATAAACCAGGATTGATAAACAAGGTTCTCTAACCAGTTTATAAAACCAGGCAATATAAGCAAGGATTAATAGCTAGAGTTGGAAAGATATCTACTTAGTATTTCTATAGTATAATCTCCTGGTTACAAGATTAAACCCTTGAGCTAGCAAATTATAGTTGCCTAGATTACAAGAAGTAGATGACCATTCAAAACCATCAAGCAAGCTAAAATCTATACAAATTGCAATTACTGGTCTCACACCATTGATATTCAATCTTCTGGCAGCGATCCCAGTTTATGTGACATACCAGACCATCTGGTAGTTTATCACAAGCTCTTCCATCATTACAAGACTGGATGAATAGCTATAAGCACCATCTGATCGTTTCTGTTGAGAAGCGATAGGCGTACTTGACTTAGGTCTTGATGGCTGAAACTTCATTTTATTTTGAGGTGTTGACTCTTCACTACTGAATTTACTACGTTTCATAGGTCCTTCACTTTCCGCTATCAGATGATAAAAAGTATAAGGTTTAAATTATAATTGATATGCTGATTGTCAAGATCCCTTTGCGAAACACTAAGCAAAGAATCAAGAAACAACTTACAACTAGAGTTGCCACATTGCATAACGGGTAATAGAAAAACCATGAAGGAAACACCCCTTGATGGCAAAGCAAACAAACCACATAACATGGTATTGCGTGACAAGTTACACGTATTAGGTATATCAAATGCTGGCAGATCTGGGAACCAGGTGGATCAACATTATCTCACACACCTATGATCGGAGTCTGTGGTGCTGAAGTTGTTGATGGCGTAATTGATATATCACTGATAGCGGTGGAGAGCGAGGGTGTTGAAGGCCCTGTCACCACAACACTTGTTGATGCATCGTCTTCCAATCCGGAATCCTCAACTGCAGGCTGGCATCGGTCCTCGGGAACTTCTAAAATACAGAATGCAGGTTAGGTTCATTACCTATAGCAGTGAATAGCCAAGTGTTTACTTATCTTGTTTACGTTGCTCAATAACTTATTTCCATCTCGGGACGCCAGATTCATCAGCCTAAATTGTTACTTTTTTCCTGTCAATTTAACAATTAATACCACATGTTATCTCACCTAGGCTTATGACTCGGTCATCATCGGTGTTGTAGTTCCAGTCGGACTCGTCTACTTCTACAGTCTCCGGGGTCGGCAGTTCTGGGTTATCGTCCGCAGTTTGGTTGACAGTCAGCTGCTGCTGCTTGTATTTATTAAACATAACATCAAGCATTGAGTGAACATCCTCAATTCGCTGAGACCTGTATCAGAAAACAATCTGAGATAGTATAATTAAGAATAAATAGGTAGCAGCTACCAGCTGTGGGCAGAATTCATATTCAAAAGCCGATGCCGCTCACTTCGCGGGATTGACAGATGGACATTGGATGATCGGTATGTTTATAAAACAAACGGAATAAAGAAATTAAGATAGTTGATAACTGTATATGTAAAACGCCTTCCTATCGTTTCGATAACGAGATTATGCATGAGTTTATAATCTTAAAATGATGCTGCCACATAAATATTCCCGCTCAACAGTGTTTGGCTTGATGACCTATTATCATGCTGAGATTGAAGATAAAGTTTCTCACTGCCATGGATGGAATATTAAATTCACATACCTGAAATGCATGGGTTTGATTGTTGTGTCAGGTGCATCAACTACTTCGCCATCCTGGAAAATCCAGCTCCCAGTTTCATCTATCCTGTGCCAAACATCCTCCAACAGATAGTCGCTAACCATATAATATAATCAAACAGAAACATCATATCGATTAACTTGGTTGTTATATACTGGCTAAACAGTCTTCATTTTTGGAATTGCTAAAATAAACCATCAGTTTTCAGAATACTGAACGGAATTGAAATAAAGTTACGAGTTAAATAAAAGTTACTTCTAGCATTTTTAGCGAATTTATTTTTACAGCATTTTTCTAAATAGGCTACGCAATAACTATTACTACCCATGAAGAAAAATGATTGCTTATGGATACTTTATATGTGGATTTGCTCTTTTCGACATCCCATACAGCTGTATTGCGATTGAATTATAAAAGTATATAATATATAAATATACATATAATTGAGTAACTGGACTGAGTAATGCTGCATAAAAATATACAGCCTTACACATGAATGAGGTTCGCATTATTCATTTGAGGTCATACGTTGGAGTCCATTTAAGTCAAACCTATGAGGAATATATATTGCTCTTTTATGCCAGGCCAATAAGGAAAATTTGAAATGCGAACTATTATCAAGATTTTAATATTTGTTTCACCTGGTAATGCTCATTTGACGCAGTATTGTTGTGAATGACTCTAATTGAGCAAATTTCAGGTGGAATTATATTGATAATGATCGTAGATAAAATTCACAGATCCAGGTTAGCTCCACATCCAAATACCGTTACTGAAGTACATTAGCTCCATTGAACTCCATATGGGAACGATTTAATTCAGTGGTGGGTTCTAATTGGCTGGTCTCTCCCCAACAGATCAGGGCCAAAGCATTGGATAATGTTACAGGTACTCGATGAAAAATTGATGTTATTATTATCAATGTTTTTACTAAAGTTTCTGTGGAATCAGGATAGATATAAAAGGATGCACACGCTTTTGTGTAGTCAGGGGGTAGCAATTTGAGGCCACAAATAGGGCTGCATTCACAGTTTGGTGAGCTCAAATAAGTTTGTTCCTTTTACTGAGATGATTGATTTGGATTGGAAACAATATATTAGACTCCCACAAGAAGAAACATGCATTATTTGAAGGGAAAGTATTGGGGGAGGGAGGGAGGGAGGAAGATAAATCTCCCATAGAGCATAGGCAATGTTAGTGATTGTTTCAGTCCAATATAACCTTTGATTTATTTACATCATCATAAAATACTAAATAAAAATAATGACCACCTGTCTCATAAATATCACAGACTAATGGTAGAACAAAATACCATCTACTATAGCTGTCCTTCAACCCTGAATAGGAATGGTGTAGTCAATAGTCATCACAAACTGTTCCAACCTTCCTGTAGCCTTAAGAAGATGTTATGAAGGAAAATTTACACGGTGTTTTTGTTTTCTGCTTTCTGTGGTGCTAGCCCATCAGCTTGTTTGTGATTTTAAGTGCTACACATAGTGTCATTCAAATTCTTGGTGCAAAATAGGAATGTTTCCATTCCTTTCTTTAAAAATGCTGATACAATAGCGAATGATAGACTAAGGATGGACCAAGCTGCTCAGACCGCTTGATGTGTATTGAGCTGTAAGAATTGATCAAGTTTAAAGTTGAAGTCTATCGGCCTAGCCTCAGGTTCTTTATATCTGACAGTCATGTTATCACCTAGATAGCGGATAAGGTTACACGTCTCCTCAAACTTTTCCAGCTTCTTCTTATATTTCCTCCTTACATACTCAGAACTTTTAGGATTGAAGGCTACAAAAAGGGAAGGGCTTGATATTTTATTGACAGATTACAAAAACAAATTTTGGCACATCATATTGTAAAAGACTTCTCTGGATGACTAATCCATCAAAAAGGAATCTGTAATTGACAATATTTTGGCAAAACAAACTTGAGCGACATAAGTGGATCTGTCTTTTTAAACTAATTTATTGGTTGTTAACATAAATTCACAGAGCAACAACCCCCATTAACAACTTCTGTGCTCACCATTCTTTTTTTGATAATGGATAAACACCATTTTAATTTCTGACAAAAATCTATTACAATTACCTAGGACATAACATCACTTTCTTGTCATCATCGCATGATATAAGCGACGACAATAAGTGGATACAATATATAATACATACAATACATATATATAATATAAAATCATCAACTGATACCGAATAATATCTTATACTTTTAGTAACTTACCTTTCAGATGGTATGCTATGTAAATGAGAGCTGATTGAGTGGCTGTCAGGAATGGGTACTTAGGTTTGAAGCATCCACAACGAGTCATAGCTTTGGTGACAGCCTGGGCTACCGTCTGCTCCATGTAGCCAAGCATCGGTAAGCCGGTGACATTCATCGGCTCCTTGCGAGGTGGCAACTTGTGTGGCAGCTTCAAATTCCAGTATTTATCTGGAAGCCTTCAAATGGAAATAACAGGCAATGCAGAGAGGTTGATTTCAAAAAGGTCAACCCAGTCAATTAATGACAAAGGAATATGACCTGATCCATTCCATGTTAGTACTTAAGTGGGACCTAACCTATATAATCTGTTCGCAATGTGGCCATTTGACCGTTGAAACCAGGTTATTGGAAACTTACCGTTTGACCAGCTTATTTAGACTATACAGTATTCACTTCATCGTACACCATAATACTCAATCGCATTAAGTCAGTAAGTACAGTAATTTGTAGCAAGGTCAACGCGTATTTTCAGACTCCTATACCCATAGCATAGTTATTAAGTTTACATAAACCGTGGAATATAAGAATCTAATGTAAACAAAGTGGGAATAGTAAAACAAGTGATTTTTAATTTACTTAAATTAACCACGATGAGTGAATGAAAAAGAAATCTGCTACAACCTTACCTCAGGAATTTGAGTAGCTTGACTTCAGACTGGAATATGTAGAGTTTATTTTTGTAGAGCACGCATCCAATCTCCAGATTACCTGGTATGATGGCTTCATATCTAGTCAATAAAACCATATAATATATGTATAAGTAAATAACAGCTAACATGATTCAAACAAGAAGAAAAGGTCAAGCTCTAGAGCAGCTGTAGGCAACCTGCGGCCTTTTTGCCAGTGCGGCCTAATGGGTAATCTTTTGCGGCCTAATTGTGGCCTTATGTCTGTGAAAATCACACATTCAAGTTTTAACTGTCATGTGGATGTCCAAGTATGCATTAACCTCTACGAGCACAATTCATAGTTGGGATATAAAAATATCGGCATTCTATATCAACCATGCGCTAAGTTATTTACATGTAGAAAATAAGGAAATTCCCAAGCCATTCTACACAAAAGCATCATAAATGTACTGGTGCCAACTACTTTTTCACGCGCTTCCATTTGAATAAATACCCCAAACAGTGAAGAAATTTTCGTAGTATTGTGAGAGAAAAGCAATTTAATCAATTCTTTCACCTTTGGATATTTTAACTACAACCTGTTTTTTGCAAAGCTGTCATTTTGAGCAAGAATGGCAAAGTTGTTCTATCAAAAATTTGACATTGTTACAAGTGCGCCAGCATTTTGCCTGAAATATTCCAGATTGAATCTCATTGACAAGTATGCAAATATTTACTGCACTTCTTGAGCGCCCATCCTGTCCTTTGCCCTACTGCTCGAAACTCTGGGAAACAGCCATGTACACAACCGTTTCCCAGACACAAAACTTCAGTAGATTAAATAAACAAGATAAAGTAGTCCTGTTAAACTGATGCAGTTGAAAAATCTGATGCTTACTGCAACATAACAATAACATCTTTATTGACACATAAATCTGCTTTAGTTTGTATAAAATACACAGTGCGAAATTATACCTCGCGTTACAAGTTTATGCCGGAAAAACATGTTGTGGCCTTTCGTGTTGATTGTGCATAAACTGTGGCCTTCAAAAAAAGGTTGCCCACCCATGCTCTAGCTAGAGATACCTTTTAATCACATAAGCCCAAGTAAGAAATGTGACAACATAGAACGTCTGGTCCCTGCTGTTACCAATATGACACCCTATTTATACCGCAGCCATAGCGAGTAAATCTGCTGATTTCCGACACCAACAATGTGCACCGCTGTCACAGGCCTCTGACTGTTTATGAATGTTGTATGAAGTTGACAGAACTCACCTCAGTTTTCCGTCCAAGAAAGTGACTGGACAGTATCCTTTGAGCTCCACTTGCATAGGGAACATAGCCTTAGCCTGTGCTCCCGTGATTCTCTTAGGTAACATATCTTCTGATGGTAGTTTAATCGGAGCTAGCGGTGGTACATAGATCTCAGGCTCTGATAGGAACATGTCTCTCTCCTTCTCACCGGCGCACTTGTAGTAATGTCCTACAATCACAAAGCCAGCCGCACGTCTCAACATAAACCAATTAATGTCGATGTCTGGGACACGACTTAGTGGTGAAAAGTGGGAAAGTAAAAAATCAATTGTTTTATGACACTCTTTAAGTGTAAATTTAACTGACGTGTCCTAAGATAAACTGGACATTGATTGGACAAACTATTGTTCGCAACAATCAAGACCTGGAACAACTAACCGATCACTGCGATTGAGTTTTTACCGCGGATGATTTTTTTATGGCGCCGATAACAACAGAAAGACCGAGAGTAGTCAAGCCAAAATGAAGGACAAATACGGTGAATCTAGATTTTTAAATCAATTTTAACAGGCAATATATCTAATATTTGTGAATCAATCACATAAAGCAACACTTACTCTCAATCTTCGAGATTTTATTTTTGCTTTGATATATTTTTGTTTGTTTATTGGGTCAACAAGTTGTTCATTTTCTTTTGTTGTTTAGAACATACTTATTTATGAAGACCTCGATAAAAGGTATCATTATAGTAGTAAAGAAACAGATAAAAACTCTTCCAGAGCTTCAACCTATGGATATGTCCGTGATGAATCTAGCTTTTGGTTCAGTAGAGTAGCAATGATATTGCCTTTGGGATTATTTTACCAATTATATTTTATCAAATCAGAAACTAATTATTGCATGAATTCTTAGTACATAATTTCATAAGGATAGACCCCGCACACAGCCAGTGTAGTACTAATACTGATCATCTTACCTCTAAACTCTACAGAGTATTGTAGAGATTCTGTAACGCTGCAGTCGACCAGCTCACCTGAGGCCATGCTTACCGGACAGTAATGCCTGAAATCTCCGAGTCTAGCCTTAAACTCGGTCGGAGTAATACATAAGTCATATACACATGCCGCCTGTCCTCGAGCCACTCTCTCCAAGTATATCTGTAACAATCAGACCAAACAATAACATGTCACACTTATACTCATGTATCACAATGGTGACTGGTAACCGAGCTTAACCTAACCATCCCTAACGTTTCACTTTTTAATTTATGAGATTGGTGTCACAAACCCATCATTTTAGATTTCATGATTTTGTGGTGACACTGCTCTATGGTACATTGAGTCATCAGGTAGCATACACATACATACTGTGAGCATTTATATTCTGATAAAGCATTATGTTTCATGATTGACGTGTTTTAACTAGAGATAACTAGTTTTGGATAGTGAGCTGAAGGTGGGAAGCTAAGCAGGACTTTACAAGTCCTGCTTGGTATGGTCAGATGAATACCGTAAAGTTTTTGGTAGTTGCCAAGAGTCACTTATGAATATGATAAGTAAGAGATAGTGAAATCTCACAGCCACTCAATTACGTTAGAATGAAGCCAGCTGAACTGCAAGGCCATGAAGACTTGTGACCACTTGATAAAAATGATTTAATAAGTAATTTTACCAACCTGTATAGTTTTGACGCTGTTTCTAGCGATGTCGAGAGCCTCATTCCACACCCACCATTTGCTTTTCTCGACCTTGATGAGGTCATAGTTCATGTGCTGTGTGTTATACCACTTCCTTATCTCTTCAATGTTCTTATGAAACGAGTTTATCTTTACAGTGACTATCTGTGCGCTGTCATGTTTAGGATAAGTCCTATAGAAAGTATTATCATTAGTATAAGAATTAGTTGGTTTATGTAGTTGTATGAGAAATGATATTTGTATTAGGATTGGTATCTTGTCTGACATTGTGGCATAAATATACATTCCGGCTTTTTTTTGTTAGCAGTGGGATAATCCCAATCGCCTAAAATGCTGATGACCGACTGGGTAATTGATATTTAGTTGTGATTGAAAGCTTTTCTTTACTAAATTATGATGTTTAACTTAGTAACATTTAATATAACAAATTTTGTTGTTGTTGATACTTTCGTAAATCATGCTTCAGCCAAAGGATAACAGTAGCAACGTCATAAACAAAATTAACAAAGGTGTAACATGCAGACATGTACGCAATCAAGTGTTACATGCAGACAAGTACACAATGGACATAAAAAATAGTAAAAGAAAGCGGCACTTCATGTAGTAGACTCACATTTTCCTGAATGATAAAAAAGTGTTTGATTTATCTAGTGTTTCTATTTCATTAGTTACCTAGGTTCCTTCATAATGTCTTGATTGCATATCTTCATACTATCATATTTTAATCAAGCATTGTCAATGTCCAATAAGTTTGATAAGTTTAGAGATACATCGGCCAGTTGAGTTGGAGAAGATTTACAATAATTATTCTGAAAGCTTCACTTTTACATAGATTTATCAATTTATACTCAGCTTCTTTCAGCAACACATTATGGGATGATAGGACAAGACAATATTCTTCCCAATAAGCACAGGATTCGAGGGGTTGGGTCTTGTTTACGGTGTGTATATGCGTATGCGTTAAGCTTGCTATGGCACATAATAAATGTGTGAACCTGACGATGATATATTTCTAGAACATGAAAGTATGAATACAATTCATGTGTCACACGTTCCCATGTTTAAAGAGTCTTACAACTTAGCAAGGTAAATAATCACATTGATACTTAACGTAGCCAATGCGTTGGCTCTGATTGGCTGGTTGGTGGGAACCCAACCCAACAGCCAATCATATCAGTGTCAACACATTGGCTACACTTAACCTGACTGCTGACTAACTGCTGACTAACACTCACCTTTCAGGGTCCAGTCTGTCTTTAGTTGATCTAACCATGATCTCCATGTTACTACAGGCTAATTCTATAACTCTGACTGGTATGATACTGGCAGCAGTCATCAGCTCAACCTGTTTACTATTAACAGGGAACCCATCCAGAATATACCTGAATAATAAAATCATCATCAATTAAACCTGAGTTCAGGCCGTGGGAGTTCTCTCCACTTTAATTAGAGAAAGATAACTCTCAAGTTTCCAGCTGTGACCAGACTAGCTGCCTTAGTGGCCTTCTTAAACTAATGCACCATTAATTTCTGTCTAAATCTCATTCATAATGGTTGATTTCTAACAACATAAGTGAGTTAATACTGTCTAGCAGTCCTATATCATGAATTAATTACAGTGGTCCAGCACTTTGTCATGATTGGCCAGCAAAGTAGGTGTTTACCCTCTGGTAGCACAGTTCATATCCATTAGAGCTACTTGTAGAGCAGCTATAGCCAGGTCATCAGGGACGGTCTGACCACTCCTCAATACTTCCTGTACTTTACAGGCTAAGTCTGTCTTAGGCTGGTTAGTTAGTACAGTCCTCATGGCATCTCCGAGTGATACTCGTACAACCCCATATTCCGATTCAAACCTCCTGGCCACTAAAAGCACAAAACATTCTTTATAACAGATTACATAGGTAGATAAAATTTTCTGTTCACACCATCCGCAGGGATTTCTAAGTATGGATGAAATGAGTGCTGAAAGATGTGAAACTATTTGTAATAAACTGTTGACAAATCACGCTCGCAATACAAACAGTTGACCTCAAAAAAAAGGTTGTTAAAATTACTGAAAATAAAAATACCAATTGATTCCGTGCTCCGTTTACATTAGAGAGACTTCGCTTGTTATGTAATTTTTTGAAAATGGGGTCACTGAGTACTGATCACTTACATGTGGTTTTACCAGACTTTGGTGGGCCCACTATAGCCATTCTGATAGGTACGACAGGTTTGGGTGATGGCTGCTTGAGATATGAGAGAGGATTCGCCATGAATTGTTCTCTGTTGAGTTGAGTAGATAAGTAGTAGACATAGCCTCGATACAAAGCAGGAAATGAAGGGAATCCTGGACCATGCATTGGTTGTATACATCCTCCTTCTGATAGCTATAAATAATCAAATGGATACTTAAGAATGATGTTTGCGACTCCTTCATTTTTTGATGGCCGAGTGTATACCAAAAAACGGCAGTTCCCTTTAAAGTGTTCGTTGATAAACCAGATTTATGTACCTAACAAATTATACAATCTGAAGTAAATAATCCCCATCAGTGTTTACCTGTACTGGACACCATCTGCCGAATCTGCTCGGCTGTTTGTAGCCCACAGCTATCATCCTATCAGCCAGCTTCTCATTGATGGGATAAACTCGCTCAAACATGGATTCTCTGTATTCTACATGAGTCTTCAGTGATTTGGATAGCTGGTATCTGATAATGTGTGGTTTTCTTCCTCCTTCAACCTCTGCAAACAGTTGAGAACATGAGTTTATCGAATGAGTGATAAAATCTAGGCGCTCATCATCACAAGTGTGATCAAGAATCTTGAAAGTGCCAGTTGTCTGACCACTACAAAATTCAACTAAATGATAGTGAATTTAACTTTTCACTAGATTCTTGCCATCTTTTTCCAAGCTTATCATACTATTGAGCTTTGTTTAAAACATCGTCAATATCGGCAAAATAAAATGAGTTACTGTTTGGTATACATTCTCTAACACTTTGGTTTGCATTCTTTTTCATTCAAACAGCACAATGTTCTCTGAATATGACATACCTATATGAGGTATTAGCGTATCTTCTAGTGCCTCAGTAACAGATGAGAGACGATTAGTATCATTATCGTATATCTCAGCAAGATCGTTACTTAGTCTGTCTCTGGCATCCTCCTCAGTCTCCTCCTCATCTTCATCTTCTTCCTCCTCGGCCTAATAATAAGGTCAAGGTCATAGAAATTAGGTCAAAGTTGACATCACCGATGGGAAACAGTGACATCACATCACAATAAGTAACATTAATCAAATAGATGTATGTCCTGCAATGAAAGAGTTTTCCAATTGGCACATGCCTTACAATTTAATGCAACAAAATCGCAGTAAGGATGATGCAGCGAATCTTAAGGAAAGCAAGTTATCACATTGATGGAGAGCCATGCATATAAGAGTACAAGCATTTAAATCGAAGAGCTCAGCAACGTAAGTCATGATAACAAATATACAAAGTCATGGAGCGTATGGTATTTTGAGCATGGTGATGCAGGGTTAGTTGAAAGTTAGCCATATAAATTGCAAATCATTTCTATTACCAATATCTCCGCCCACTTTCATAGCAATATCATCATAACAACAAAAATATTAGCATGATTCAGAAGTATAATTATTAAAAAAATGTATATTAAGTTGTTACAGACTACTTATTATGAGTATACATAATTTTATGTCTGATCTAATTGAACTAAAACAAAAATAAGATAATAAGCAGACGTCACATTGAGGAGACAATTACCTCAAATTCTTCAGCCAAAATGGCTTCGATATCTTCTTCTTCCTCCTCTTCCTCCTCCTCTGCTTCCTCTTCTGCTTCCTACAACAGATATGATATAAGGAAATATAATATGAAGATAGGGATAGCTGAAAGGTGCTCACATACTAATTATTTACAAGGGTCAAAGTTCTCAACAAGGTTTCAAATATGAGTTTGGTCTTCTGAGGAGCTACTGCTTCCTAGATCAAGTTTAATCCATTTAGCCTGCATTCCAGTTGCTCCCTTCCACTTGTCGCGCTGCAGGCTTTTTGCTTGCGGCGCGACCATTGGAGGGGAAGTAACTCCGAATGCAGGCAAATAGACCAAACTTGGTCTACCGTCTTCCGCACTAACCTCTTCCTCCTCATCCTGCTCTGCTTTAGCTGCTTCTTTCTCAGCTCTCTTCTCCTCAGCTTTCTTTTCTCGCTCTTTGACAAGTTCTCTCCTCCTCTTCTCTATATCCTTCTCTCTCAGCTTCTTAGCTTTCTCCTTCTGCCTCTGCTTACGTTTCAACTTCCTGTCACATGACATAGTGTGTAAGGGTACTAGGAACATTACACAATGAGATTGGAGAGGATTCAGGTTTTTTTTCAGAAGATATTTCCAGCATGATATAGGTTGATATAATGGTGTGTGGTCTTATCACTAGCAATGATAATTGCTAAACACCAGAGAGCTGAATGTCTTAAAAATGTCTAAACTTTTTACCAAAAATGAACTTACCTATCTCTT
Source organism: Membranipora membranacea (assembly GCA_914767715.1). Classification (NCBI taxonomy): domain Eukaryota; kingdom Metazoa; phylum Bryozoa; class Gymnolaemata; order Cheilostomatida; family Membraniporidae; genus Membranipora; species Membranipora membranacea. The sequence continues at coordinate 20,519,215 of OU612073.1, forward strand.
TTTGCTTTCCACAGCTCCATTTTGGGAGGCAACAGACGTCCGATTATATCAGTGTCTTCAGACTGTATTGTGATCGCTGTGTCTGGAAAGTAGCCACTTTCAGCCATCCATCTCACCTCGTCAGCAGTACGGGGGAAACCCTCCATGATAAAGCCGGTACCCCTGTGTTATGTAAATCAGGCGTTAGTATCAAATTTGTGGATCAGTTCCGCCACAATGAGGCTGTGATATTACATTTACGCAAATGACATCAAAATATCCCATAATCATTGTGTAAGCTAAGGCAATGTATGAGATATCATCTAGCTCTACTTACTTGAAAGGATCTTTGTCCCAGAATTCTCCGATGATTTTTTCTAGAAGCTCTCCAGGAAGCATCTCCTCCATACCTCCCTCTAGGTATGCTTTGATGGCTTCTTCCTCTTCAGTGTATTCTATCTCGGCCTCTTCCTCTGCCTATGTAACAGAGAAGAGTTGTGTTAACCATAATCCTCCAAATAAATCACTCATTGACTCGAAACGGAACAACGCTGAAGTTATGCTTCTATACAGTGACCCTGTAGCTATCGAGTTATGAACCTTTAGCCAGCTGCATTTAGTACAGCAAACCCATGTTATTATGCATTATGAACATTTTAAGCAGCAAACAGATAGTCTTCTTAGCAAACATATTATGAACAGTTATGATGGTGAGCCAGCTATGCACATGACTAAACCTCGTCATCCTCATCAGCTGAGTGACCTTTACCCATGTCAGCACTTGACATGTTCTTCCATCTAACTCCCTTCTGAGACGGACTTTGTCTGTCCATTGTAGTGTTAGAACTCCCAAGGATTGTTTGAGCACCCAGCTCTGATTTAGGCTGAGAATAATGCCACAGACATTTTAAAAAAGGTAATTGTGCATTCAGATAAATGAAATGATGCATGCTAACATACGATGATTCACTTATACAATGTAAAAGACAAATATTATACAATGTTTTGGCAGCCCCGTATAGATTGCCACCAGAACATGATACCTACCAGCCATCGCATCAAATACTGAAGCAAAAGGAAATATACAGAAAGCATTTTAGGCTGCGTTAAAGAGAGTGACAAATATGATTCTACATAGTACTTTTGGTTTGAAATTTGGATTTTTTGTCAATTTGTCGCAAGGATTTCGAAACAGTTTAAAAGCAGGCCATAGTTATTACAAAGATTGTATGCTGCAAACTTTAAAGATTGATTGTGGCTATTGGCAGTAGACATAAGAGAGTAAACGGAATCATAGTTGGTCGTCAGAACCCTGCCACTCAAGTCAGTTGTGCATTGCTCACAAACATAGTGCAGTAGCCCATTAAAAGCAATAGCAATTGATGACACTACACACTGAGCGATGATTAGTTTACCAATTTAGACAAGGCAGTATTAGCTCTAGACCGATGGTAAAGCCGACTTGTATTAGCGCTGCGGCTTGTCACAGAAGTATCGTCAAACAAGAACTGTTAGAATGTGTAAGCAGCTGATTAACATGTCAGACATTGTAAACTACAAGGTATCAGTGGCCTGAAGGTGACCTTCATATGTGTGTTAATCTATATTTTGACTAAGATAGGCAGGTTAGGTAATAAGAAGCTTGTATAATGATTTACACTTTTCATGCTGTTCTTGGAAGTTATTGTTATCAATTATCAGTGATTTAGTACTAAAAGATTTGAAGTCCCTACCTCTTCCTTGCTGTCATCCTCTGCTTCAGCTCCAGCCGCTCCTTCTTCGCCGCCCTCTTCGGCTCCTTCCTCTCCAGCTTCCTTCTCCTCAATGTCAAGGTCAGCCATTGTGAATGTCTTCTCAAACTCATCCAGCTCCTTGTCTTCACTGAAATTATGATATACATAAAGGTGAAAGGGATTATGCTGTAAGACAATGAGAAGTTATCCTCTTTCTTACAAATTTTGAATGACGACAGCATTTTTTAGCAACGGCAGTATCATAAATGACGCTTTCAAGATTGAAACAAGTTTTTTCCCTCCCTTTGCAAAAAAACAGTATGTCATCAAAATTATTATTGGCTGATGTGAACTTGGTAACACCAACTTGATTTGAATTGTCTAATAATGTGTTTTGTTTAGTTAGTCTGTACAAGTAAACTGGACCATAAGGCTTACTCGTTGTCCTCAGGTGTGTCTTTGAATTCTTCTTCAGCCTCGTAATATGGGCCGACCAACTTTTTGGTTTTCTTCATCAACATCTCTTGTAGCCGCTCCTCAAACTGAATATGGAAGAGCTTGTGTTTTTTTGCCAGTTGTCGGCCATGGAGGCTCTTACCTGACCCTTTGGCTCCGAGGCAGAGAAGTCGCACAGCTGGTGGCTACAAACAAGATATTATACTAAAATATGGACATGAATGGGCATCCGAATAATACATCACAATTAGATATGTAAGCCCATTATCCAATCGTCTGACTAGGACTCGGGTCAGCAACAAAACAACCAGTATCAAGCTCCAGGCGATGAACATTCAATATGACTTAAGGCAAAACACAGTAACTGAGAAGTGGCAATGAAACTTTTTACTCAGCTCTATATAGCCCCTCTATCCTTACCTGAGGAGGTTTCTCTTTGTTCAGATATAGAGATGGGTTCTCTAGAAACTTAGTTCTGTTGTCATCGTTTGACAGATAGTAGACCTTCTCTCGATATTTAGCTGAACACTCTGGATTTCCTGGCCACAGTACATTCTTCTCCAACAAAGCCACAGGACAGAAGTGGTTCAGATCTCCCAGAGGTTTCTTCTTATTTCTATTAGGATCTCCCTCTTCCTGTGATAAGTAGGATACAGATGATAAATATGTTATGATCTGATACAATTAAATTTCACTGCTGCTTAAAAATAAAAAACTGAAAATGTGTCGCCACTGAATAGGTGGTTTGTAAGTTACAGTCCCTCCTTTGACTTGACTTGACTCGCCCTTGCTTTTGACAATGACAAATTCTACATTCTATCAAGACGTCATCTGTTATTTTAGTTCTGCTGCATATTCGAAGAAAAGTTTTAAATTGAAAGCTGAAATTTGCCACAAGATCACATCCAGAATGTGGCACAGTAATAATAGCTGATGTCCTGAAGGCATCACTGGAGCATAGAAAAAAGCATGCATAGAGTGCAATGGAAGTCCAAATAAAATGTAATGTGCTTACAAAGTGCTACTATTGCTGTGATCTTCCCACTTTTTTGTGGGAAGAGAGTGTAATCTCTTGGAAGCCTTACTCAACTAAATGATCGGTTGAGGTAGTTGATTAAACACCACTAGGTGATGCCAAATGCTTGAATACTTGTATTCTTCGTTTTTTTTCATCCAAATTTTGTATATTAATTTTATGATCATAAAGCAAACAATGAAACCAATAGTCTTCCTTTGAAGGTAATTATTGCTGTTGGAATGGTTGCCTTGGATCATGACTTGACTTGGATCATGAGTGATGTTGATTTGTAGAAAGTTAATAAATAGGGAATTTACCTACCGACCGTCAGACCTTGTGCTGACTGATAAGTGATAAGTTTCATGAAATTTGCATTGAATAGGCAAAAATAAAATTATGATAGAGCAGGGAGTTAGAGATAACTCTTGCTCCCTGTATAGACAAAGCACCATTATGATATTACCTTTTTACCTCCCCTCAGCCTCGTTTCCAAGTCCTAAGGTTAACACAGGGATAATGGATAAGTTATTTTAGGTAGGTAAAATAATATATGGATATAAATTCTATAGTAATTCTTACAACTATGACTCCACTCAAAATAATGATAACGGTTATAATTGATTGTGTGATGAAAAATATCAGGACATTGTCGTGCACGGAGCTATTCCTAATAAAGATAGTGATTAATCTCAATATAAAAATTTTAAAAGTGTGAACCACCAATCATGTGATGAGAGTTGAAAACATCCTGTCTTCTTTGAAGGGACAAACAAAGACGTGGGGTACACATGAACTGTGTGTGGGGCATGCAATCTCACCGCTTTGGGAGCAGGTCGGATACCAAGCAATGACAAATCAATCATTGGCCTTCGTGTGAAGCGAAGCTGAAGAATTCATTGACAGATAGTATTGCATTCGGGTAAATAAGATGTTACAGTGGTACTCTACATTTACAAGGAGTCGATCCAGAATGAAATAAAATCTGTTTTTATGTTGATAACTAATCCATAATTGTCTCCTCTTTTATATATCGTGATGGTACAACTGAAAAAGGTCTCTTTGGCGTATTTTTGCTGTGTCAACTACCCATCTGTAGAAGTACTGACCTTTTCAGCTATGTTTAAATGTAGCATGATCTCACAGTCATGCAATAATTTAAGGAGAGGCAACTCACAGATGATGCTTCAAAATTCAAATGGCTGCCAGGTCTAATGTTGAACACCTTATAAATTACAAAAATATTCCATCATTGTGAGTCTTCATTTTCGACGCCCACCATGAGGAATCCTAGGAAATCGTTTGTTTCACTTGAACCACATGGACCACCTAAAACTTCACAAATTCTCTATCACACTGACCTCTTCTTCCTCCTCCTCAACCTCTTCCTCATTTTGTTCAGCTTCGGCAGCATTATCTTCTTCCTCTTCATCCAGATCCATACCTGTATACTCCCATCCGTTATACTCAAATCTCTCTGTAAAACAAGTGCAACCATATATATCAATTTGACTGCAAATTTATATTTTAGCCAGGGTTATGGTCGCATGGCAGGTCATTAACTAAGGTTATCAAAATGAATTTACTCCTCTGTTACGACTAAAACATTTGAAACTTCACTTCAATCAAGCACTTGATAAATCTTCAAAGACATCTCAATACTCACTCTCTATTTTCTCGACAGCTTGTTTCATGACACTTTCGATAGTAGTCTCCTCAATCTCCAGAGTGATTGGCTCGATAACTCCTGTGCTGCTGAATACACCCTCTATACTTGGGCCCTCTCTGTCCCACTCCTTACGCTTCTCTCTGGCAGCCTCTAGCTCTGGTCCCTCCTTTGGTAGGCTGGCCTAAACACAAATAACGAATGGCTGATTAAAGGGTATTTTGTTTTATAGTTCCATGGTCATAGTCAGTGTACATAGTACAAGGCACTAGTTATACATTTGAACCAGCAGCGAGTATAGAAATTGGTTCAGGACACCATGCGGTTACGGTTCAAACTTATGCTTACATCTGGTGGAGGTACAACACTCTCAGTTGAGCTGACAGCTCCAGCTGCTGGGGTGTCACTTGCAACAGACCCGACCTTATCCTCTGTTGAGTCGACAGCGTTAGGCTGACTCGGAGCCTCATCAAGAGTGTTACGACTCGGATCAGCAGAAGCATCAATCTCGCTCTCACCAGCAGCGGTCTCACCTTTAAAACAAAGTCACATGAGGAATTCTACTTACAATCATACATGATTCTTTCAAAAAGATGGGAGTTGGGACAGATCACTAAGGAGTTTTCTCAAGGGAAGGAAATCATTTTGATGTCATAGAGCATCCTTTGTTATAGCTAGAAAGCACACAGCAAGAAAAAACTCTTCTAGAGTTCTAGCTTGCTGCAGTGTATAGAAGGATTGATGCATTGGAGCGTAAGTAGGTATAGAAAGGTAGGTAGTATGATTGTAAGTAAGAGTAAGTAGGATTAAGTATACCTGAGGAAATCGGTAAAGTAAACTGAACACTCAGCGCTGCGGAAAGAAAGAGATTTAACAATTGATTAAGTGATCGGTGACAGAGAATAGTTTGTGTGGGAATATGGAGCTGATGCTTAGAATGAAGAACTTCAAACTGAAAATCTAAATGGCAACTAGAGAAAAAAGGTTGTTCATATGGGAATATTGAAGAAAATGACAAGTGATAAGAGGCTAAAATACTAAATAGATCTGGTAGAAAACCTTAACACTGAGGAAAAAGAATGAAAGAGCTGAATGTCAAAAGTTTGGCTAGATAAGTGTGTGAGAAAGTTATTTCACTCCAGTCGGATTGACAAGCAAGTACAAATAGGTGTTATTCAACATCAACTGGCAAACAAGAAAGCTAGCCACGCTATTAGTTTAAAAAAATGCGGAGTGAAGGAAGAGATATAGATAGTATAGATAAGGTATAGAGAATGCGTAGAAAGGTATAGAAAAGATATTGCGAAGGTATAGATAAGGTGTAGAGAATAAATAGAAAGGTATGGAAGAAGGTATAGAATATATAGAGAATAAATGGAACGGTATAGAGAACGTATATCAAAGGTATAGCTTAGATGTTTATAAATCACTCCAATTAATATCACACACTCAAAACTCGAATCAACCACAGCTAATAACAACCTTCATCAGCTGTTGTCTCTCCGCCCTCATCAGCGGCAGCAGCAGGGGTTTTAGATTCCCCTGCTGATTCCTCCCCTGCAGTGCCCTCTTCTACTGCAGGGGTAGTTAACTCTGCACCTTCAGTATCAGTGCCTACAAGGGGTGTTACCCCTTCCATGGCGGATTCTGATACAATCAAAATCATATTCAGCATATTATATCGGTGATTAAGTGAGAAAAAAATATAGAAAATAATATTTACATTCAATGACTTGTACGTATAATAGTGACAACTGATTTTTAGAGAGAGTTTACTAAAAATAAGTGGTATGCATGGCAGATCAGCCTACTCGAGCAGTTAATCAACTGAATGAGTAAAACCATATAAGGCATTACAAGAAGTATAAACACATAACAAACCTGCAGCGGCAGCAGCAGCAGCGGCAGCAGCAGCAGCGGCAGCAGCAGCCTCAGCCTGAGCTTGTAACTCACTCTCAGGTATGATACCGTATATCTCACGGTCTACCTCCACCGGGTCCTCTCCATTCTCTATACGACGAGCTCTCTCATCTGACTTACGCTTCTTCTCTGCTTCCTCCGCAAGTCTCTTCTCCTCCTCCTCTCGCCTCCTATAGTAACAGAGAAATCCATATTTCAGATTACTGTGCAATGAATATATCAGCTACGCTTTCCACTCATTCATTTAGATCCAAATGTGTCTGACAGCTGTAAACCATCTGAACAATTTGGGGGGGGGGGAAACAGAGCTTTATGTAAGCAAGTGAGCAAGCATTCCGGACAAAGTCAGACCAATAGTAGGCGAACAATAAGAGCTATCTTGGATTGATAGTTGGCAATAAGCATACCTTGGCTTAGATGACACTGAGCTTGAACTAAACATTCCAACAAGTAATTGAATAGTTTAAGAATAACATGAATAAAGTGGGAAGGAAAATGTGAAGAAATCTTCAAATATGTATAGTGAGTAATAACGTGCGACAGGGGAACTCTTTGCCGATGCAATAATCAAACTCGAAATTTGAGACGTGAAACTCTTCTCACACGCTCTGACAAGGAATCATACCAAAGAATAGCTTCTGTTTTCCTTTTTATGTGAAAAACATCATGGAGACAAATAATTGATTGAAAGAAACCCTAGTCTGATAAACCAGACAATGTGGAAAACCAGGCTAGGAAAACCAATAAATTATCATATCACAGCAAATAATGGACATGATATAGACATTGATAGAGCGACATTTTCAGGCCTTACCCAAAGCTATTATCTTCATCATCTCCCAGAGACCTATCCCAATCTCTATCACAAATTCACACTTTTTACAACATGGAGTTGGCAGCAGAAAAAATTCCACTTTGTTTATTGCAATGATGCATTGTGAGAAACCATGTGCTGGAATTTTATACAGTTGGTCGGCATAATTGTCACTGATGTAGCACAGAACTGAATAGAGGTCGGATGTGCTTCCCTACACAACTACTTAAGCCACATATTTGCTCTTACAACCAGGCATGGGCTTCTCCAGCATCAGGAACATTATTTAGTAAGTTGAAAAAATTAATTAATACAAATAAAATTTTTTTCTAATTGGCTTAGGTTTTTTCAAGTTTGACTGGTTGACCCTGTTTTAGAGATCAAATATTTACCTGAGTTCTTCCTGCTGTAGCCTCTGGACCTCAGCCTCCTTTGCGAGGCGTGAAGCTATTTGCTCATCAACAGTCTCCTTATTCAAGGCATACCATCTCTTCAGCAACAAGGAACCTGGTAGAGCAGAGAGTAAAATACAATAAGTCTTAGCTCAGTATTCATAGACATCGATACAGGTATTTTAAATATTGAAGTTAGCTCAAAGCTGTCACCTATATTATACCAAGGAGTTAAAGACACTCCTTGATTATACCCAATTCTTTGAACATGTCACAACAAATGTAACTTACAAGATATATATCTACGTGCTCAACAATTCAATACCATGCATAACCATAGTTGTGTATTTTTCCTATAATACCCTCTGATGTGGAATAGACACTTGAATGACATATATACACACTGTTGCCTCTCAGGAAAGGGGGTGGGGTATCAGTGTGGTGTGAAAATTGACCTTTATTTTAATTTACCAAATAAGTACTTCAATAAAACAGAAAACAACAGGTACACAGAGATCGATAACAGTGTGTGCATACAAGTGCAGTATCAGGTATTGGTATTGGTATATATGTAGTCTTGTAGGCCTACATACCTCCCTCAGAGTTATCTTTGAGGAAGACGACATCATCAGGCATAATGTTCTTCTCCTGCATAATAGACCACTGCTCTCTGTTCTGAGGAAAGTTATCTAATATCCACCCTCCAGCTCTGTCAACAGGTAAATTCTGACTTGTTAATAACAAAAAAACCGGATCATCTTTAGCCATTACACCGCCATCAAGTCCTTCATCACAAGAAATAGTGATGGCTTGCCTAAATGTTATGTTCTACAGTTGACGTGACACAGCCTCATATAATCAAAATTCTGAACTGCATGTATTTTGTATAGAGAGCATTAGATAAGTGCACCACCTTACCTCGGGCCATCAGGTGATCGGAGAGCGACTTGCTCTTCTACATCTTTTATAGCCTCCTCAACAAGCTCAACAATCACCTTAAATTACAAAAATATTGTATATGACACTTTTCTATTTTTACAACCTATTTAACTCGCCATGACTAAAACAACACATCATGCCAAGTACTGTGTAAACCAATGTTTACATATATCAGCAGGGTCATTAGCAGCATAGGTTCTCAATTTTCCGGAAAAGATGGACTTTTCTTATACTATGAATCTAAATAGTTAGTGAGATGGCGATATTTGTAAGTGTTTCTGCAAGAGCAGTGTGTGCGTAGGGGGAAAAGGTTAATAACTGATTGTTCCATAGGCCATCTGAGACAAACACCATATTGTAAACATACCTCTGCGGAGAGAGTGACTGGATTCTGCTCAGCTAGTTTAACAGCCTTTTGCACAATGGCTACCACCTCCTCATGTGTGGCATCCACTTCTATCTCAGGTGGAGGGGTAGGTGTGTGCGGCTTTGGTGTTTCTTCTACAAACAAGGTCATGGATGTATTATATATTTGTCAGCGTAATCGGAATTCCCGTTTTGATTGTTGGTTAAGTCATCATTGGATGAGGATCATAATAGACTATTCCGGTATCATCTTGGGTATCATCATTCTGTATCGATCATAGAATATGATTGACTGTTTCAGGGGGTCTTTTCACATTCCACATCCTGAAGTATTAGCAGCAAAGTAACGGTTAATGAAGCAATGCTGCAATTACTGTGCCAAATTGCTCTCGCTCTCTCTCTCTCTCTCTCTCTCTATTTGGAGGCAGATCGCATCTGAGCCAAACAAACTCAAGTTATCAGTGGGCTGCAGTGGGATTTTATCCCAGGAACTTCAAACCAACCAACAGCAATCATAAAAATGGGACGGTTCTATTCTTTCATGCTACATAAACATGCTCATAGCGAAATTTAAAAAAATTTTCTTTCACATGAAGCTTTGTTAGAAGGGGAATTAAGGACTAGTTTTCTCCTAGTTTTGTGTGGGTGACCAGCTCTCCCCTCCCAAAAAATCTTGTCAAGACAGGCTAGGTCTGCGTATAACAATGTAACATGCAGGTGATATCATGATGATGCCTTGTACAACAATAATCTCCATAACAAACAAACAACTTATAGCAGTCAATGTGAGAGGGTAATACCTGAACATACAAACTGAAATAGTATTAACTCAATCAGTAACACTGGGGTTAAATAAAGGCAAAGGCCATGTAACCAATATGATCAATATGAAGTCATCAAATTTTAAACTGCACCCATCATTTCCAAGAGTTCATAGGAACTTTTATCTATAATTCCAGGGAGGAAACGCTTATTCCACATTCGCTCAATGCAGTTATACACATTTACACATTATTTATGTGGGAGGAATGCTCTTGACAAAATCTTCAATAATCATTTTAGCCACTTTCGCACTTGTTGAACACCTGTATGGCCATGTCTCGATTAAACCATATTACGATGACATGTGTTATACATAAAATATATATTAGTGTAGCAGTATTTATTTAATATGATTTAACACTTTTCACCCTCACCTTCTGCAGGTGGATCGTCTGCCCCTTCCTCTCCTTTTTCTCCGTCCTCCTGACCTTCACCTTCAGCTGCTCCATCTTCTACAAAAGTAGACAATACCTCGATAAAATACATTTCAATGTTTGCATTGATCTACCATCTACTAAAACAGCATGCATATCTTGAATGTGCAAACAATAAATAGGGAATAAGAATGAAATGAGGTGTTGTAAATAAAGTTAAGGAAGGTTGGGTGAACTGAAATAAACAAAAATGTTTAAATTTTGCCTAGGTCATGAATAGTGGCATTCTGTAATCAACTACTAAGTGCCACTACACTACCCCGTGAAAAGTTTAAGGACTAAAAATAATAGTTACAGGGTGTACAAAATCAAGGGTCTCTACCATAAACATACAAATATATATATATAAATACATATATATATATATAAATATTTATATGTGTATGGTCTCCACATACACTCTTCAATTTCAATTAAATTTGGAAATGAAAATCTACAACATCAGTCAACAAGGGATTTACCAATGGTGGTGTCTGTGACGGCTGTGATCCTCCCATCATCTGGACAGACAAGACACAATACAGGATAGACAAGGACTAGGACAGCACATAGAGATATAGTGCGTAAAAACTGGTGTACAATATCCATCATTGTATTTCAAACAATGCTAAACTAGATATTTTAGTTTACAAACACTCGCTGTCTTCCAATCTCGATTATCGTTTGAATAGACACTAGAAGTCTTCACTCATGGACCCTTGGGTTGATATCATTGTAATGTTGAGTACCCCTACTCTCTTGCATTTTAGGTACTTGTGGCCAGGCTTAGATCAACTGAGCAATCCAAGAATTTCAGGTGACAACAACCAAGGCTGAAAAACAACCTTGAAGTACAGCTCAACAGTCAGAAGCTTTATAATAAGCAGACCTTGCAGATTACGTCTTTTAAATCTACATCCACTAAACATTTACAATCCGATAATAAATTTAATATAATTGTATACTGATCTTACCTGCAGGCTGTTCACCAGGCTGTTCAGCAGTCTTCTCTCCTTCCTCTCCGCCCTCAGCTCCCTCTCCAGCCTCGGCTGCTGCCGCTGCTGCCTCGGCAGCTGCTGCCTCCTTCTCTGCAGCTTCTCGTGCTAACCTCTCAGCTTCCTCAGCTGCTAATCTCTCTGTCAACAATGCAAAACAAATCCAGTTAATCACAGCAGTCAACTCAAGAGATGGGAAGAGAGGAGGGGGGGGGGGGTAAAGTAGGTGAATGAGAGAAAAAGAACATAATGATAATATTATAAAGATGATTTATAAACTAATGGAGACAGCAGAGATAATTTAAAATTAATAATTAATTTAAGTTTAAATTTAAATGAAGTAGCGCTGTGGAGACTGAGGCACTCACTCCTCGTTGCTCTCGGATCCTCATCCTTATGAATTACTACAACATTGACGGACACTGGACCTGAGTAGGAGCTGTAGTCATCCACTGGTTCTACATGTCAAGTGATTACAAAATGAGTGAAATTGTGAGAATATTGAGAATTTAGTAGAGATTGAATATATCGACCAGGTGACTGTGTATCATTGCAATATGCTTAAGTTAAAATCATTTATTGTCTCACGATGAATATCATATGGTTGAAGTGTAGGGGTGGTTAAAGGAGTCAACTCCTTGAGCGGTTGAACCTTATGTTTAGCCCAAATAAAAAATGATAAAAAATGAAAAAGCTTCTTATGAGCCCATTCACTGAGATAGTGCCAATTTAACCATCGGTTTTGAAAAATAGATGGTAAGGTCTGAGGGACCGTACGTCAAGCAAATCTGATCTAATCAAAATTTCAATTTGATTTCAAATATAGTTCCCAATTTTTTTTATTTTGCAGCTGTCACTCTACACAGTGCACCTTAGGTAATATAAGAAGTAGCGAATAAAACAAAAGAGCTTGACCAATACATGAGCGGACTTTGTACACATACCGGCTTCTTGTCGTGCTGCTTCTGCTGCTGCTTCAGCAGCATCCTTGAGTTTCTTCTTGACTTGCTCGATTGCAGTCTCAGTTGTCTCAGCTACTATAGTCTGTATATACTTCTCCTTCTCCTCGGCTATCTTAGGTCTGAGCTTAGCCTGTACATCCACTATCTTAGCACCATATCTAAAAAAGATAACAAATGCGTTTTGTGCAAGAACCTGGTCTGCCTCGTACTTTTCTTTGGGAGCAGGTCTGTTCGTGTTCATCACTGCTCCTGCAGTATTAGGTATTTAGCTTGTATTTGATCATATGTTATTGGGGGCTTTCAATTTTTTTATGGCTAGTTGGTTATTTCTATTGAATAACGAGCTCTTGAGTAAAGTTTTATACAATAATATAGAAATGACTCACCTTTCAGCTAGTTGGGAGCTGAGAGTGGTGGTTCCTGAGTGAGGAGGACCCATCACTGCAAACTTAGCTGGGGGTCTCGGTTGTGGTGGTAGTATGTACGGCCTTGGGTTCTTCAAGAACTTGGCAAAAGCCTCTGGGGTAGACATCAAGTATACTTTGTCCAAAAACCTGAAAGGAAAATAAAACATAAAGTGATGCTACGCAGCAGTTATCTACCAATATGCACTGAGAAGAAAACCCCTAGATTAAAGATACAACGTGTTTCGAGACTCACAAAATAATGCGATATATGATAAATGGTTTTAAATTTGTTTAGCAGACTGACCCGCATGCAAACTCTTGTCTTCCGGGGATGAGTTGACCCTCTTGTAAGGCTACAGGACAATACCTGAGCCACCTACTTCTGCGCCATCTGAACCGGGGAGCAACCTGTTGGCAAAAATAAAATGAAAAGTCATATGAGATGATCAGTTTAGTGGTGAAACCAAGAGCTGTTGATGACCAAGCCTATAGTTAAAAACACACTGAGTTGCACAACACTAGCATTGTGCACATAATAATGCTGACTGCAGGCTCAGCGTTTTGTTAAGCGGTTGCAACCTCAGAATGCAGAGCCATTTGCAAAACGCCTCATTGTTAATTGAGAACATGCTGAGGTTGCAACCACTTCCAGATATGGTCAGCTGGCTCCAGGTGAACACCCTCAATGGTGGTTCATATCGGAGGGAGTTCAAGAAGCAAAAACTTAACTTTAAGATAAGGTTATGTTGACACATACCATGTTTTTAGGACCAAGGGTTCTCATAAGTTCATCTGTTTCCATGTCTTCTGAAATTTCTTCTTCTTCAGCATCGTTTAGTCTAACAGCTACAGCAGCAGGTCGAATATTGAAACAGTTTAGCTTAGCCAGGATTTGCTAAAAGCACAAAGAATTTGCTCATAAACTGATCATTATCTTTTTCTACCACAGTGTGCCAATAAACATCTGCATACCGATCACATGTATACATGTAGTTCTCCATCCAGCTCAGCTAAATACATTGTCACAAAAAAATAGGGAGTTAGGAGGTAACGAATAAAGGGGGTGATGTTATTAAAGTGAATAGTCTATCTGAAAAATAATAAAGGACTGTATTCTCAGTATCCTCTGACAAAAATTAGGATTGTTATCAAACCTTTTCTAGAACTTGTATAGTCTGATTGGCGTCTAATTCCAGCAGGTATTGTTGGTCATGATCTGCCATATGGTCCTCCAGGATCCTCAGCATAGAGCTGCGATACTGAGATACATTGTTAGTAACATGTTCGGGCAGGTCCTCTGGTCTAATCAGCAGACGACTTACTGTCTCCTGAGGGAGAGCTACATTAACGCCTTCACCACCCTCCTACAATATATGATTGAAATTATTCAGGGTCCAAAAGAGCAATCAGTTAGAATAGATTATTCAGGTATGATGTGTAATATCAGTTTTCTGAATCATCGCTGAGGCAATCAGTGCAGCTGAGAATCGAGATCAAAGCCGAGCAGCAAACTCTAAAAATAAAGCTGACAGAGAGCCCATACAGGTTGACATGACATTACATGAAAGCACAACGCAAGCGCAGGAATTGGATATTATATACTTTTTCCGTACTGCGTTAGTAACATTTACCGAGCCTCACACAACCCATTTTACCTGTATAATACCCCCGGGCAATTCAGGGAAGAACTCATCTGTTTGTATTTTATTGTTCATCCGGACATGGACACCGGTGTAGGAGAGAATCAGAGAGCTTTTCTGATGCGCAAGCACCTTTTTTGACGGAGCACGCTTTAGAACTTTCTTTTTCAGATGGAAAAAACAAGCAGTTGTGTTGACTTGAGTGATACCATATTCGAATACTGTGACTTTTATGCTGGCACTTTGGTAACTAAATTGTAACAATTTTACATTTCAACATATTGTGCACATGCTAGTGGAAGTCTTTGTGGAGTGAGTTATGTAGCCAAAAACAAAAACTCACAGCGGCATCTTTATCGATTTTTTCTGCACAAATTACCTATCAGTACGTACAACAGCTAATCAAAAATTTTGGTGTTGTTAAGATAAGATAAGATAGCAGATTATTGGTAAATCCGTCAAAGAGAGTTTACAATACATGTATACAGTAGACAAAATGACTACATTGTGTATCTCTGAGTCAATTTAGTGTGAGTACCTAACATGCCCCCCTTATTAATAAAACTGACATCGGGTCGTCACATTGGATTCCCTCTGATGGTACTCATGCTATGTGAATCAATTCGCTCTCTATTGATCAAGGATATACATGCAATAGTATATCACGTCAACAGTGTCCATGTGGACAAAAGACAACATGAAATATGAGAGCCTCCGATACCCTACCTCCTCTTCTTGTTCTTCTTCAGCTTCCTCCTCTTCCTCGTCCTCCTCTCCCTCTTCCTTCTTCTTAGGCTCAGGCTTGTCTGGATTATACACCTCTATTGTGTATATATCTCCAGTCAGAGGATCTACTCTCTGACCTACACGCCTCTTCTCAAGGTCAGAATCTGGTATCTGTTTAAATAATGAGCAATATAACAACATCATAAAGTGATTGAGCATTCAGTCAAAATGATCAATACTCCCAATTATATTGGAAAATACTTTGTTCGGCTGTCTCGAAAATCCGATAACTCATCATACCTGTAACAATAAATTTAACCAGAAATCCAAAATTACCAAGTATGGTACCAAGACTCTGAGTCATTGAGTGATTTAATGAATCCCTACCTTAACATGCACAATAAAGTCAGGTTTGAGTTTGAAGTTTTTGATGTGCTCAAGTTGATCCTTTATAGTCATATAGTCCTCACTAAGAGATGGAAGGCCATCTAATACATAACCATGATGAGCTACCTGCAAAAGAGATTAAAAAGGATTAGCAAATACAAAACAAAGCATTTTTAGGCATTTCACAGGCAAGTGTTGCCCATGCCAAGGCTTATGAAAGAAAACATTTGGCATGAATTCATCGAGGAAGCTCGGTACTCTTGGCTGTCTTAATATTTTGCAAGAATATCGGAAAGGGCAAAAATTCTGTAATGTGTATCATGATCACACTATACCAACAAAAATCATCAAATCTCTTGAAAAAGCTTTTTACACCATAATTCTCTTACTTCAGGTGACTTGATTTTATCCTCTATCATTTTGGCGACCATTTCCTCAGGAACTGCTTCTCCTCTATACAACATTTCACGAGCCTTCACTCCCATCTCAGTTTCCATCTCTATGTTTTGTAGAATAACCTCCGTTGCTGTCAACAAAAAAAACATTTGAGTCAGTTTACACAAGTTACTATTCGAAGTTCATTCTTATAGCTAAATCACAGAGTAAATTATTGAGGCGATGAAGAAATATCAGTGTACTAAGGTTTTGCTGTTTCCAAATTGGGTGGAAAGTAGCTTTGAAGTCTGAAAAGTGGCGGATAGTGTTCTACAATCAACCTGATGTTGATTAGGACAGCTAGCACTTACTCACGTCACTAGTTTTCAGGAATGAAATATGACGTGAATGAATATCTATACTTACGACTGACAAGTTCGCAATGCCAGTTTTGTGAGATCTTTCTTGCTACGGCTGTTTTGCCAGCTCCTGGTTTTCCAAGTACCACAAAACATGTTGGATTTGAGAGCAGAAACTTCAGTTCAGTCTACAATGAGCACATGTAATAATTTTAAAGCAATTGTGTCAGTAGATTGTACAGAACCCATCTAGCTCAATTCCTGAGTCATAATGCCTTATAATGTTTATGTGACAATAGCTATGGTTTAGACTTTAGATCATGGATGAAATGGGGCTCCTCCTAGCAAAGACATTATTAACTTCTATCTAGCCTGTGTGTAGCAGCAGCCCAAGGGCAATGCTATGCTATCATTTAACATTTGGAATTGAACTCACCACATCATCATCGTAACAGTCTGCAGTCTCAGCGCTCTTCAGCAGAGCGTCGATATCTACAGGAGTAGGGGTACGCCTCTTCTCCTCCACAGGCTCTGGTGCAGGTGGCTTGGTTGTCACAATGCTGGCTGAAGTCTAGAAATACATACAAATATAATATAGTAGCTAATAAGTATTGATGATGACACAAATTCTTATAACTCATTCATAGCTATGCATACTATACCATGTAGTAATAAATTCACTTGATAAACTAAATATCACTCTCAGTTTCATGTTTGCAATCAATTTTGCCTTGCACTGTACATAGTAGGCCTAGGGAACTACTTCAGAACCTGAATCTCCTGGTCACATAGCAGAGTCAGGTTTTGATACACATGTGTTCCTAGATGATTTTCTTCATATTCAAAGTGATTTGTGGCAATTTGTTTGCAGTCATCAAGCTGATCTGGTATACTCTAAATCTACTCTAAGCGGGAAAGCATCTACTCTAGTCCTTTTCTTTACCGTTGAAACTACTCATGCCCTGATTCTATAAAGATTAGCATGTTTATTTATTTTCAAGCCAAATCATCATTTTGCAGTAACCATTCATTTCTTATTAGTCGGTGCCACTCAACCACTCAATCTAAGATTTTGGAGGAAACACTTTTGACTGCAATCAGTTGGATTCAACTACATCTGCAACTCTGGTGACCAATTCTACTTTTGTTCTTTAATCTCAGCTTACCTCAGTCCCAGATGACATGTTTATGTATGGCTGATGATTATATGGTTATTAAATTCTAATTCATAGACATTTTTTTTAGTACCATTTTAAGTTTTCACCATGAAGATTGTTGCTACAGTTCCTAGGCAACAATTCAATTGCGCATGCGTATATAGCCTTGAAAATATTGTTTGAGCGAGATATCAATGAACTTTTGAGACTATACACAACAATGTCAGCCCCCATTGAACATGTTATGAAAAGTATTTTCTCATTTGATTCAAAGTATTTTCAGTTGGCAGGAGACTCAACCCTTGCTGAACATACTGGGCAGGCAGACATCTGCATCAAAGACTCTCTAATAATCTCAGGAAACCAAAAGAAGTGGGTGCTAATTAAAATATATGGTGTGACTGTAAAAGTAAAACATCAATCATTACTTATTATTTACACTTACTTACAGGTCTTGTTTATTAAGAGAGTCAGTTTGTGTAAGTACGTAAGCAAGTAAGATGGATGTTGCACTAATGCAAATCATTCCTGTAATAGTAGAGGTGGCAGTGGCACAATTCCAAACCTTTTGGATCATAAATAATCTTCCTTCCACTCCTAGTTCTAACAGTCATAGACTGTGATTACATCATCAGTGACAAGACAGCCAATAAGAAATCAGATTGACAGAGTTCAAGAGTTCATCAACATATATATGCCTCTTTGCCCAGTTAGAGCCTAAAACATAGCAGACAGATTGTATTGCTTCGTTGCGTACATTCCCAGTCCATGAATTGAAAGTGCTGGGCACACAACAAGTCCTTTTGGTTCTTGGTCATAACTAGTCCGGCAACTGCACCAAGACTGCTAAATTCATTCCCATAATGAATCCTAGTTGTCACATTGGTTGACTTATGTTTTGTGTTCAATAAGATTTTGATATGTATACAATTTTATTGACAAATGGAAAATGAAAATACATTTTCAAGATCCCTAACAAATTATCTTTGAACAATGTACGATGCTGTGTAGAAAAAAAGTGAAAATAAAATTAAGCCCAATTGAAACCTGATTCTGTAGTTTGTATACAGTAATTATCAAACTGGGCAGTAGAGTAGAGATTACTTTTCGTAGTGACCTGCCGTCAGTAAAAACACAAAAAGAAATTTATGTAAGGAATTAGATTTGTCGTGAAATCCATCCAAAACTCAAGAAAGGCTTATCTGTACCAACAGAGATAAACCTGACAGTACAACTCTTCATTCTTCAAATAGATGGTATAGAAATTGAACTATGTGATAATATTTGGTACCTGGGACTTTAAATTAATAATAAATTACGTTTTGAGTCTCATGCTGATAATCATGTTACTAAAGCCAGTAGATGATGCATATTGCAAAAACCTTTTGTCACATTGGTACCAAACTTCTCTCATCAATGCTATTTAAAAGTTTTATTATTTCTATTCTCACATACTGTCTGCCTATTTGGTCTACTTCCATTTCTGCTAAAGATAAGAAACAACTGAGAAAGTTTTTCAAAGACGCTAACCACCTGAGTATTCAAGAAATAAGTGACCTTGATAGCATTATAGATAATATGATACTGGATCACCGTGATGACCATTTTATAAATTAATTCTTAAGCTTCATCAGTAACATACAGGACAATTACAGGTCTTCTCGAGGGAAAGACAGCTTTTTACGCACCATGATTTTATCCCTTAATAATATTCTCTGAGATGAGATGTCAGCTTTTCTTATTTACCTATGTGAACAGCAGTGCATTAAACAATGATTTTCGCAACATACCTATGTGAGTGACCATTAAACCAATCAATCAGTGGTGTACATCAGCAGCAAGTTATGAGAGCTTTTGGACCTTCGTTTAATAAGATTATCACCCACGATTAATACACAAATAATGTAATGATTTCTCTCAGTCATCCAGATCAAAGACCAGAATATATATATGTGGAATTTACTTTGTGTTGCAGACTGATAACCTCACTCTTATTGCAAGGAGCCAACACATACTCAGCAAACGAACAAAGAGTAGTATTCATACGTCCTGAACCTCTCACTGAGTTACCCCTCTCTGTACATGGCATGTATCAGATGAGCTATGCCACAGTCAACCAGCTACAGTTTCTGTAAGTTGTGGTTTTATATGCACTGCCTTACATCGCCTTAGCCTACATGATTGATGACTAGCCTTGTTCACGTGGCCATGGGGCATGGATTATGGTTTTTTGGGTGGCCTTGTAAAAAACCAAAACCCGTGGCGGCTTGAACAAGGCTAATTGATGACTATGTCAAAAAAAAAGAATTGAACGACTTGTCTTCCTCTCGGTATTTATTGTTAATCTTAAGATATATGTTATAAAGAATGTTACTACGCTATTTATTTTTAAAAAAACTTAATTTTGGCAAAGCTTTGAACTTTATTTACATCATCATATATATGGAGATGGCTTCATAACATTCAACCTTTAGATACCATCACACATCTCACTAGGAGCATTTTCTACTGAGCTTTGCAGTCTGGCCATAGAAGTAAGTGGATTGAGAGCAGACAGTATAAAGATGGTGCCCAATTGAAATATGGATGTCCATCAATTATTACAAAAGACATTCAAAATTGGAAATAGGCAATCCTAACTTTTCATTGGGTTTGGAATATCGAGTTTGATTGATACATTTTCAGTATCAATTTTGTGAGCGATTCTTATGACAAAAGTTTGATTTGCAAATGATAACACACATTGAATAGCGATGATTCCCACACGTTTCTTTTACAGATACTTTTCTCTTGTTGATGATCTAGTCTCTTATCTCTGCTTAATTGGACAGAACAAATCTAGAATTCCTCAGCTGCTTATAATAGATGGTCTGGACTTCTATGTCCGCCAGCTACAGGTAACCGGTGATGTCACCGTTATTCTTTTACATCCTTTCATAAACTTTTGTTACTCTGGAGGAGGGTTGGGTTCTTACTGCAAGTACAAAGACTAACTTAAATTCGAGGTTAAGATTGGCATGGGTAGAGACTTTGCATTAATTTAGAGTTGTCTCCTTTATGTACACGGAGCAATAACTCATTTATTATATACTGCGGCCCAGAGCTACCAAATAATGTCAACATGCATGTAGCTTTTCAGTTAATTTATGTTGTTTTGCTTGAAGGGCACGTCAGATGAAGCAATTTTGAAATTCTGCAGTCTGCTATTAGACACAGTAAAGCATCTTCAGACCAGGTAAGTTATTCACAGTGGAAGTTTGATAATTTAACCAGTTGATCAGTTTGACCTAGGGAATAGCGTGCTTGCCTTTAGATGAACCTGGGGATCAGGTTTGCAAGGATCGCAAGTCCCCTGTGTGGCCTTGGCTACTTGGAAATGTAATCGCCGCTATTAAACCTACTTGCTGTTATTTTCATGACCGAATTCCAAATATATTATTGTAAAATAGGTCTATGCCATTAGTTTCCGAATTCTTCCTTGAAAAAACATTAGTTCCTCAACCTACCAAAGTCTTGTGAGTTCTCAAGGGTATCTATATACATTGGATGTGTATCTTCAGCTCATGAATAACCATATTACAGCTTACATCCTTTGGTAGATATCAAAGTTGTATAATCAGCCTCTTTATATTGCCCAGTACTGTTGGTTGCCAATTATTCATCTCATCTTCTGATGGCATGCCACAGGGAACAATTGTGGGCCCATCGTTTTGTATCGCCTTCATTAATTCATATAAATCTAGTGACATCCATTTGATATCACCTGATCGAACCCATATAGCTACTCCCAATAGCGACTCTAAGTGTACACAAGCGATCAAGGGCATGAAATGGGGTGCTGGTAACAGAATGACTCTGAATTTCAATAAAACTTAAGCCATGAGGCTTACCCTCAGGCTAAGCCTCAACAGCAGACCTCCACATATTACACCTCCTAGAAAGATATATCTTTAGTAAAGCTAGATAGTATTTTACTAAACTTGTCACGTGGCTTTTATTTTGTTTTGAGAGGTAAATAAAAAAGTAGCCACGTGCCAAGGCTAGTCTTTTAGCTAAAGCTCTTGGGATTTTCAGTTGTCAAACTGCCACTGTTTTATATTTCTTATACCCAATCAGTTTTATTATATCGCATTGCTGTAGTTTTATGCTTATCAAATGACAGCCAGAGACCAAACCTTGTGTGAAATTATTGCTGCCATCTATAGAGGGTTATACGCAGCGCCTTTCAATCCTTGGTATACCCTCTGTGATTTCTTTTTGTGAGGATCAGTTCAAACTTTTTCAAAGTTTACAGTAGCCAAAACCATATTTGATTATTTTTGTGACCTAAGCGACAGTGCAGGCATTTTGAGAGATGCTCTGACTCATTTGCAAACCCTGCCAGAACCATTTGGCAACAGAATTCTTTTTCTGAACCATATGAAAGGCTTGCTCTTCTTACAATGAAAATGAAAATAATTCATCATCAACAAATCACTAGGGCCTCCTACTATTACTGTACAACAAATTTTACTGCAGATTTATTTTATAGACATACAGATGTTGGCGCACCTTTATTGTTATTGTCTATCAGTGACACATTGTCTCATCATCTTGACCTGTATAGTCACTACTTTAATGTTTACTCTCTCCAACAATTCCTGCAATCTGAAGGTACCTATTTATGTGCCATATATTATATAACCAAACACTAGTTTTTGCTTTGTTTCTTTCTTATGAGTGTTCTTTGAACGGCAATATTCCATTAATTGTTACAAACTAAATGTGCAAATTAGAAATTATGAGGATTATAGGATTATGAGCTGCCTATATAATATGCTAAGCTTGGAAATTTCGGATCTTTGTTGCTATGTGACATTTTGATTGTTTTTCTTGCGATAGTTACGCAGAAGCTCCTTGGTAACATTGTCATATGACTTATAATATTAGGCTGAAACAAGTCAACAAGAGGGACCTGATAGTCCTGGGCTGCTCCGAGTTTAGGCACTCGACTGTCACTGGTTTAGATTAGACAATGCGGAACAGGATTTTTTTTCAGAAGGCTTGTTTGTAGTAAATTTGCCAAATTTTTATTCTGCCCAATTACAGTGAATGTTCAGCTATGGAAATTAATTTCTTTAAAAACTCGTTAAATGATTGCCGGTAGGCAACGATTTTCATCCTAAGCCCTAGATTCAAATATGTGTGATACGAGGGAAAATATACACCTTTTGGTCAAATTTACATATACCACTGCTCTTTAGTACTATATTACTGACTGTCTTTTGTAGGGCAACAAGATGAAAAGTTTACAATGGAGCAATACTCCTCCTTCAGAAGAAAGTGTGATAAAAGGCTGAAATACTTCTTGTCTGTTAAGACTGATAAGATCTTTCTCGAAAGGTTAGACATGATAATCCCGAAGCCTTAACGTAAAAATGATGTTGATGGTCCTTAGAGAAATCTCACCAGGCTTTGAAAGAAATTTTTATTTAAAAAAAATTAGGTTTGTTTTTGTTTGAATTTTTGTTGGATGTTTTGAATCTCTTGCAGTCAGTTCACCTCCTCATCCTTTGGAATGCCTTACCTCAAATATTATGGCTGTACCAAAAGAGTCAACTCCGTAGGGGAGGCTGCGATGGTCAGTTGATCTTTTTTTTTATATAATAGGCCTCCTCCCCCACATGATCTAGTCATAATCTCATTTTTTTGCTCATGTTGCCGATGGAAGTCGTTTGTTACTTATTTGCAGTTTTATTCAAATTTATAACTCATTTTTCCATGCGAATATTTTTGCAGAAGAAATATTTTGTCATTGTCAATCAACATTGGCAAGTTGCGAAGTAAAATTACTTGTTACACAAGTACAGATGAAATCTGAAGAGACACAGTCACCTAAATCTCAGAAGCCTTACACTTCCACTTGACCAAAGATTGATAATTACTAATTCAACCTCTATATAAAACCGACCTACTAAAGACCTAATAAAATTCACTGTAAAACTGATGGGGGGGGGGGTCTTCCATATAATAACTGGCAACATCCCTAACAGATGGCTCGTTGCTGAGTGAGCACAACTAAAAGAGTGAGGATTTCGAACGATGATTTGGCTGAAAAACCATCGCTAATTGTAGTTGAAAGACCCCATCTACTTCTATCGAGTCAGGCAGCTTTTCCTCAATATGAGATAGAATAGTAATTGGGTCTTGCCAGTAACTGGTACTCCCACTCAAGAAGGCGTATCTCTGCAACAGGTTGCACCATCCATACCAGGTATGTAAAGATATCTAATGATAGGAACACACATGCCAAAATATAACTGTACCTTGTTATGTAATTAATTCTGTTGTGAGAATAACCGACACAACATCCTACATTGTGAGATATTCACTGAGTGATTGAGTGTTTGTTTAGGTTACCAAACTATTATGCAATCAGTTCAATCAACTGTACTTCTACCAAAGCTCAATAAGTCAATTTTTTGTCCATTATCTTTGTACCATGTCAGTTCAAAAGTAAGCCAAAACTGGAGGTAATTCTGGGAGACTTGCACTTTAGTGAAATGAAAACATTTTTTGTTGATGTTATCATAGGAGTTCGTGTGTTTACAGCTGCAATGTGAAGAAAACGATAAGGTTTGTAAACATCATACAGCCTGACCTGATTGTGGCAGTCTCTGTTCAGCTAGAGATGTAGAGCAGAGATTTGGAGATGACATGTTATCCAGGGTAACAGAAGTCAAGAGATGTGATCTGGGAGAGTATATAAGGCAGGGTGGCTGCCTTCAGAAATCATTACTTGGTTGTCTGAGCTGAATAGTGAAAACTAGCAGCTCACTGCAATCATGAAGCTTCTCTTTTTAGCCGCCTTGGTGGCAACTGGTAAGTTATCGTTATTTATCCCTGCTGAACATCAGTTATCAGAGAGGAGTGTGGTGCTTGGCGCCTAGTAGATAATAATAAACACTGATTTACATTGCTGTATCTTATGATGTGCTGTGAGTGTTTTAATTATTGATGGATTTTTATTCTTTAGGTTCCTGTGGCTGGTGGCCATACTCGGAAGACAACAGCGGGCAATCTAACACCCAACACAACCGTAAGTTTTTTTTCGTTTATATATTTTTACACAGATAAATTGATAATAAATTGGTAACTGCGATGTAGATTTGATCGCCATGGGGTTACCATAATCGGAACATCACCTAATAAAAAATATGCAATTAACGAGTCTGAATATGGTAGATGCTTCTTGTTGTCAATTGAAATACAACCAGATCTAAAATGATGTTGACTGCAATAGATTCTAATGTTTTTCATAGAATTCACCAATGGAAACGAGTATGTATACCAATACGAATCTCAGGTACTGACTGGAATTCCACCTCTGAGCAAACAGTACAGTGGAATCAAGATCACCTCAAAGGCCAAAATCGCTTTCACATCCGGTTCTGATGCCATCCTCCAGGTATGATATTGTTGAGCAGGTGCCCCACCTATCAACTCAAGTCTTTTGATTGATTGTTGTAACATCCATATGGGGCAGGCATCACCTTAAAATATTTTAATTATTTAATTTGTTTAGTTAATGAGATTTTGCTCATCTATAATAAGCATTCCAAAAGCTTGGAGAATGGCCAAGTGCTTTACCCCTGTATGGAACTGGTTGTGGTATTTCCATGTTTTAGCAGGCTGGGTGTCTTGGTCATATTCAGATTTTGTGATTACTGATTATCAATAATATTGGTGTGCTTGTAGTTGGATGAGGTTCAGGTTTACACCATGAACCACGAGATCCACAACTCTCAGCAGCTGCCAGTCCGACAGCAGATCTCTATCGATCAGTTCTCTCCTCTCTCCTCTGAGCAGGCTAGACTTGTCACTGAAAGACTCCAGACACCAATCAAATTCAGGTATGGATAGTATTTCATCACTAGGAGCAAGTCAATAAAATTCATAAAAGTGAGGCCAGGGACATGAACATCATTCGTTGCAGTTTGCACAGTATCATGACTAATGTTTTCCTTTCCAATAAATGGAATTTTATGCCTTGTAAAAAACAATGCACTCTGTTAATATACAGATACCAGTCTGGAAAGGTTGAGCAGCTGGAGGTCTGTGATGAGGAATCTAACTGGTCTGTTGATCTTAAGAGATCTATCCTGAGCATGCTTCAGGTCAGACTTCAGGCTTCTGACTTCTCTGTCACCCAGAACCTCGACTATAACAACCTTGAGAAGGAGAACTCAACCAGCTTCGATGTCCTCGAGGTAAGTTTAGTTTAGATATTTTCAAAGATCTGTCAAAGTTAAAGAACAATCACTCCCTGAATAAGAGTAAGCAAACCTTGGAATAGAGTTCATCATGATCACTTTTATTTGTTGTTTCAGTCCGTAAGTATTTTTCAAGACAGTCTCAAAATCTCGTATTCATCAGCAAAAAAAGACATGACTTGATTTGCTAATAAAATAATTGTTTTATATTGTTACAGAGAGGACTCGATGGCGAGTGCTACAGCTCGATCCATGTCCAGCAGTCAAACAACAGCACTAAACAGTTCCAGGTCACCAAATCTCGTGATGAGACCAGATGCCTGAGCCTGAACCGACAGAGGAAGGATGTCCAGCCACACCAGCAGAGAAACTGCGAGTGTCAAGACAACATGAACAAAATGAGCTGTGAGTGCAGACCTGACCAGGAGGAGAGACGTCAGCAGGTTTGTTGAACTTGTTCTTATCTTATATATGAGGCTGACTTTGATACAGCCAATGCACACTAAGCATTTTATATATAACTTTATCCTTGAGCTGACAATCTTCACTCAGGTTGCTTTAAATCTATATCAATGCCCTAGAATGGAACAAGCGATACCCTGCCCTGTTGACTGAATTCATGGATTAGTGGTAAAAGACACAGTATGGCTATTTGTGGAGAAATTTCATCAGTGATTGTGTCAGTAATTGGCTCTAGCTAAAAGTCTGGAAGCTTTGATGTTATCCATTGACTCACGTCCCAGTAACGACCTTTAAAAACTCAGGCAAGCTACTTGATAAATATTTACAAGGGGTTGGCTGTAGCATTACTGAACTTTGGGACCAATCAAAGAGAAAAAATTATTTACAGCGATCATATATAAATTGCCATAAATGCTTGTTCCGGGTCAGATATGTTCCCCTAATCCATGAATATATATCAGTGCCCTGCCCAGTCACCAATCACAAATACTGATGAAAAATGGAATATCCACTTTATATGGCTTACGATTAATGCTATTTATTCAGGAGGAGACTGAGACCCGAACCACCTATGACATCAGCTCTGACAATCGCCAGGACATCCTCATCCACAGAGCTGTCCAGACTGTTCAGTACAGATACCAGGCTCCTAATGCTCCCAACCAGTACTCTCTGACTACCTCCAACCACACTCTGAGCCTGATCGAGGAGAGTGAGGAACAGTCCATCTCCACTTCCGGATGCAACTTCCAGTCTGTCAGCCAGCCATGGAGGCAGCAGGTTCTTTCCCAGAGCCAAGAGCGCCCAATGATGTCCGAGCAGCAGCGCAACCAGCAGGTTAGTGTATCCTAGCAGATGATGCTTTGGAATACCATCCATGTTGTGATATTGGTTGCTATATGTTGTTATTTTCCTTTGTTTATAACATACTTATATATAACCTCGATAAAAACACATAATAATAATATGTATGCATCTTGAAGCATCAATTTAATTTTCGAAGTTATCATTCATACATACAATCAAAAATTAATATAAGTTACCTAGATCCTCTTCTAGACTTCCCTATAGTGTTCTATCTTTCTGTTTTCAGATCCGGGAGACCCTGAGTGAGATGGAGACCATCACATCTAACCCAGAGAGATATGATGACCACACTGTCGTCTTCCACCAGCTGATCTCTCAGCTCAGCCAGTGCAAAGAGAGTCAGCTTGAGCAGATTTACTCCGAGTGTAGAGGCCAGGACAACTCCAGTAACAACAAGAAATGGTGGGCTTCATTCCCTTTTGCAGTCACAAACTATAAATCAGTCTAATGCCGCATGAAAAACACTCATGTCGAGTTGTCATTCTATGAAAATCGAAATCTCTGAAATCATCTGAACTGCTCTCTCCCAGAGGTAGATTGATACTTTCCAATGCCCTGCTTGCAGTATTACTGCAAATCGATCTGGAAATATCTTTATTTGTTTTTTTGGTGGTTTGAGAATTCTTCGACCTCTCATCAATGAATTTTTGATATGCAGGAAGGTTCTCATTGATGCTATGAGCTTTGCCAACACCACCGAGTATGCCTGCCCCAAATTCCTCCTCAAAAAGATCAAGCAGAGCGACATCCAGGGAATTGAGGCCGATTCTGTCCTTGCTGTATTGTCTGCTGATAAGGTTGCATGCACCGAGACTCTTGACTACATGCTGGTAAGTTTACAAATTGAAACTTTATGTTATCACTGTAACTGCAAGCCCGCAGATGCCGCCTTTGAAATGTTAATATTATTACTCATATAAAGAAACCAACAATGAAATTCTATTACTTGTTAGGTAAAGCATTCCATTGTGTTTGCTTGACACATTACTTTCCTGTTTTAGAACATTCTCCTGCCAACCCTGCAATATGACAACAACAGAAGATCCACTTACAAGCATGCCATGCTCAGCTTTGGCTCAATGGTCAGAAGATACATCGACCAGCAGCAGAGACAGAAGTTTGAGGCTGTGCAGGAGTCCCAAAAGACTCACCACCAGTCCAACATTGATAACTGCAGAAAATACCAGAAGGTTAGGACTTACATCAGTAATTTCAGGTTTTGAATTCAATGAATGACAGCTCTCATGATAAATCAATAGATGCAAATGTCTTAAAAACTTGGAAGTTGTGTTATAAAATTCAGTAGAATATCTTCAGCTGATTTTGCTATAGATAGTACAATAAATGGTTAAGGCTATATGAAGAGAAAAGTAAACGTGTTTCTCACATCATATCGATCTTTGTTTCAGTATGTTGAGGGTCGTCTCAGTGCTGCCAACAATGAGCAGGACAAGGTTCTGTGTCTGAAGACTATTTCCAACATGGGTGACATGCAAGCCCTCGAGCTTGTCCAGAAACATCTGCAGACATCAGAGAAGAGAGCTGTCAGAATTCAGGCCATCCAAGCTTTCCAGCACTTTGGACAACAAAACCAGATCAAGGTAATTGGCTTCATGATTTAGAAGGCAGTTTGATTTTGATGACTTTTGATTTGATGACTTCAGATTACAGTGACATTTGATGATGGTGAGAAAGCAAAGAAGATGTTTGTCATGATGTGAACAAAGCATAAATAGCAAATAAGAACAATATAAATAGTAATTGTGGAAATTGTAGACAATGCCAAGGTGTCAAATATTGGATGCCAAGGCAGTATGAACACATTTACTCGTACTTCAAAGCTCAAATTATATCGATGTGTATATTTTCAATCAACTAGACTCTCCAGAGTCTGCTGCCACTGATGAACAACCAGCAAGAAGATTCAGAGATTAGAATCAACGCCTTCCTGATGGTGATGAGATGTGACCCAAGCTCATCCCTGCTCTCTGTACAGAAGCGAATTGGAGGCGAGCAAGACAATGAATACAAGACAGTTGTCATTCAGCACCTGAAGAACTGGCTCCACAGACGTGAGCCTGGATTCCAGCAGAGGTTGGTTCAGTATACAACATTGACACAAGCCAATTGTCGTTTTATGCATTTATGTGATTGAATGCAATGTCCTGACTGTATTGTTTAATTGTACACATTTAACAAGACTACCTATATGACTATACTTGCTCTTTGATTTGCAGAAACTCTAAGATCAGATCTATCCTGAGAAATGTCCCCGCCTTCCTTGCCTCACAGCAGAGTAGAGATTTGGAGACTGCAATGGGACTGTATGGTGATGAGTTGAACGGTGATGTTGTTGTGCAGAGATCCCTGTTCAACCAGACATCCAAGTACCCAAGATCTGGAAGCTACCAGCAGCTCAGCCTGTCCAATGGTGTCAGAAGACAAATTGCTGAGGTAAGGCTGCTGTCCCAGTGTATGTTGAAAGGTTCAAGGTCACACATCCTCACACTCTCCTAAAAGCGTTTTTAAACCACTACTGCCACACAGCCAAATGTGTGTTTATGGAATTCTATGTAGCTCAAAACTAATGAAATGAGGCTGCCATTTCAGCATTGTCACCTAATGGGCAAATAATTTGCACAAACTGATCATCAAAATCAGGGTATGAAATCAATTATCTACAATGTCATGTGACATAGTTACCGTCTTACCAGTGGAAATTATTGACGTCATCAGCTAGTGCGTGAATTTCATGCCCTGATTTTGAAGATCAGTTTGTGCAAATTATTTGCCTATTAGGTGACAATTCTGAGATTAAAGTCTCAATTAGTTATCTTGGAGCTATACAGAATTTAATGAGCACAAATTTGCCTGACTGGCAGCAGCAGTTTAAGGTATTCAGGTCACAATCTTTTTTCTTTGCTTGATTTTTGTTATTTTTTTAAAGTTCGGATACAGAACCGAGGGAATGGAGCAGATGATCCAGAAACTGACCAAGGGAATAAACTCCAACTCCAACTCCAACTCTCACCCAGACCTCAGAGCTCTTGACAAACTCCAAAACCAGAAGAACCAGCAACAGCCAAAGCCATCAGTCACCATCTACGTCAAGATTATGGGACAGGAGGTCAGCTACATTCACCTTGATGAGTCTACCATCAGCAGCATGCTTTCCCGAGGTGAGCCCTAGGATTGGCCTCTAATGAGACTTTTAACTTCCAGTGTATTAGTGTCTGTGTCTCCTAATAAGAAACTGAATCGATAGTTTTTTCTATTGTCTGAGCACGCTGTGGTCTGGCCTTTAAAATTTTGAAGGCCATGTTCACCAATAATGAAATACTCTTTTAGGACTGAAAACCAACACAGATGGAATTGTCCAGATCCCAGTCAAATTCTTCCAGACCTTTTACTTCAAACCATACCAGATGGCTAAACTTCAGCCCAACGGTATGTGGCAGAATGATGAGTCCATCTACGGCGGAGTGATGGACATTGATGGTCAGATCAAGATCAGAACAGTCAAGGGACAGATGCCATCAATCACCTTTGAGACTACTAAGCCAGTCAGGTTAGTTACGCCTCTTTGAATTTTTTGATAATGAATTTATGTTTTGCCACCAAAATTAAGAATGCCTCTCCATGAATAGCTTGTCCTTGCTAGCAGTTTTTGTTGCATTACATTTTCGAAAGCAAAATCTGACTATGATGCAGTAAAGGATGATGAATTTTTGCAGACATGAGACCACGACCATCCGCCTCCAGTATGTCAATGCTGGATTTGCTCTCAGTGGTGCTGTAGCTTCCCTCACCTCCAGAAGAACTGCTCACTCCAGCAACATGACTGTCTCTTACCTCCCAGCTGAGGGAAAACTCGTCCTAAACCACACTCAGCCACAACAGAATAATGTAAGCTTGAAACAAAAACAGCCTTTGAATTCCATTCAATAGTATCTTGATCCGAACTATTCAAAGAAGGGTATTTCATTCTTACTTGCTCATGGCAATGTCATTGAAGTAAAAGCATTCAGTTCCGAGAATGAATATTTTCTTGGTTGCTTTGTTGCTTAAATACTGATTCACTGGTGACATATAATAATGGTATCATCAATGTTTTGTGTGATTTGCAGGATCTGGCCACCCAAGAGCTCAGAGGTGAGCTTAACAGCTTTGTTATGCCTATGAGACTCCCACAGATTATCAAATCTAGAGACCAGTGTGATAAAGAGATGAAGACACGTGACTCTCAGAGACAGCACTTCACCCACCAAATTGAGAGCCTGAAGAGTGTTGAGCTTAACGCTAAGGTACTGAATTTCAATTTCCATTGATAATTACTCTGTATTTGCTGAAGGATTATCATCAACAGTGAAATTAGGTAACATTGCTTTAATGCTTATTTTTATGAACAATAACCAAAAAAATAGTTGGTTATAAAGAGTAAGTTGATTTAGTCAAATGCCATTAACCATCACAAGTATCAGCAAACCCTAAAATTTGTTCATGCCCACAGGGTTAGCTACAGCTCAGTTGCAAAGAAAAATAAGAAAATATCGTAGTTAAGAGTACTCACAGATAAGCCCGCAAAACTTTCCTTAACTCATGATATTTCTTTCAACACTGGACTTGTTATCTCAAATCTTTTGATCTTCATAGGTTGAGGTTGATGCTGACATGCCACAGCTCTACAGCTTCCTTGCCGAGAGATGGAATACTTTCCCAACCAGCCTTACCACCAGAAGACAGTTCGTCAAATTCTCTGTCAAGCCAGACACTTCCTCCCAGAGAAATTTCACCCTCTCCTGTGGTGGACGATTCTTCCAATCCTCAGAGCTTGAGCAGATGGAGGCCCAGAACTGGAACCAGCAACACCAGGGCCAGAGACAGCAGAGCCAGCAGGGAAGTCTGATGGCCCGCCTCTGGGGCAGCCAAGATCAGGAAGAACAGAAACGATCAGAGCCAGTCTCAACTCAGCAGTATGTACAACCTTATCATGTTTGATATTTTACCCTCAAGGCTGTTCCTGAGAATAGATTTTGAAATTTGTAGTTATTCGCATCCTTTCAGTTCAATAATGTGACTGTCAATGAAAACTTCTCCTGCAGGTTCCTCCAGTCTGACTCTCTCGGATCTCTGTACTACTTCCAGTACTTCACTCTGTCATCAGAGTCTTACCACAGAACTTTGAACATGTCTGGAAACGTGACCACCTACTACGAGCACAACTACCCAACCACCAGATCTCTGATCAGATTCCAGAGACCACCAGTTCAATCCTCTCAGGAGATGGGGCCAGTCGAGTTCACCAACAAGATGGTGTCCACCGTCAACCCAGGAAACAACGAGTTCATCTGGGCTCACAACATGAGCTGGGGACAGAGAAATCAGGGACAGAGATCTAACCTCACTGTACGTATAATGTGATACATTTATTACCACTAACAAATGCTTTTTTGGGGTTATCTAGTGGTCACAGCATTAACTACTTAAATCTTCTTAGGTTTTTGAAATGACTCAATGAGATTTAAAATTGATTAACTTTTACCTCTTATCATCTTTAGTGGACTATCAGACTGACTCCAGACTACAAAGATGGAGTATGCTACTCTCAGAATGTTGAGGGATGCAGAGACCAGTATGGTGTCAGCTACCCAGTGAACTACAATGTCAGCCACCAGTTCAGCTTCAACCACACCGATATTGTTGAGAGATATCTTAACTTCAGCAAACCGTACTTCATCAACAACGCCCAATCTCTGTTCACTGAGCCTCTGTTCAACCAGCAGCCACAGCAATCTCAGCAGCATGGCAGATTCAATGTTAGCCAAACCATCAGACCATCCTCCAACAGGGTATGTATCCTAACTAAAGTAACAAACAGAATGAATGACTTGTTACATGTTCGGCCTCATGATTTGAGAGTCAAGCCAATATTAAACTCAAAGTGAAATTCAAATTTTGCCATTGTTCAGCTAAAAATTTGCATGGCCTATTAATGTGATTTCCTTGTTCGATTTTAGTTTGACATCAAATTCCCAATGAGTCCAAGACACTCTGTCTGCTTTGAGATGAATGCCACCAAAATCTACTCTCCAGTGATGGTCAACTTCTGGAAGCAGATGAGCCAGAACCAGTACCCTGTCAGCCAGATCAAGAACATTCATGACTTCCTGCCACAGCATAACCGTGTCAACCCTTTCCAGAATAGACGTGGTAAGGCAATCAGTACATAATTTAAAATAATACGACTACAATCTCATACTATGGAAGATCCTATGTGATGCTTAAAGAGGTCACCGTTGACAGCGGTCATTATGAATCCCCTCATTATAGTGCTTTAATGACGCAACATTGTTTTGTCTGTTTGCAGATATGTGTGTCATTCAGGCCCCAAAGAGCTTCACTTTTGGCAGACAGGAGGTCACCATGCCACAGACAGACTGCGAG
Source organism: Membranipora membranacea (assembly GCA_914767715.1). Taxonomy (NCBI): domain Eukaryota; kingdom Metazoa; phylum Bryozoa; class Gymnolaemata; order Cheilostomatida; family Membraniporidae; genus Membranipora; species Membranipora membranacea. The sequence continues at coordinate 20,552,763 of OU612073.1, forward strand.
GTCATCCTTGCCGGAGACTGCAGATCAAGCCACAAGGAGCTCCTTGTTTCTATCAAGCCTGCCACCAACCAGGGCAAGACAGCCGAGAGAGTAAGTTTTATTTAGAGTGCCCGGATACTTTTTTGCTCACTGAGTGAGACACAAAGGTGATAAGTGTTTTATCTAATAGAACAACTGAGAGGTCGGGTATTTGGATGATACTGTCTTTCAATTCTTTCAAGTCACGTAATAACTTTTAAACTCCTTCAACTTACATAACCAATTTATGACACATCAGTATTGTTTAAACTTTAGGAGCTGAAGACTATTGTCGGAGGCAACGTGATCCAGATTCTGTTCACTCCACGCACCTCATTCAACAGACAACAAATGAAGGTCCAGGTCAATGACAAAAGGAGACAGCTTAATCAGAACAACCAGGTTGTTGTAGAGGAGTCAAACAAGCCAGTTGCCGTTGTACAGTGTGACCAAAAGAGATGTGAGATTCTCAGCGAGAAATATGGAGTGTATGTCAGCATTGACCGCCAGAGAGTAGCAGTCGAGGTGAGCAGGTGGCTTACAATTTCTTTGTGTAATCATTACAATCATACAAACTACAATCATAAATTATCACATTTTGAAATCAGACAACTTGAGTTTAAGATACTCACCTCGTTTTATCTGGAACTCTTAAATATCATATCCAATCCAAAATGCGTCTAGATGAGTCAAGTGTTCTCCATCTCAAGATAGTAGTTTAGGAGTATTCAGCTCTCTTTTTGTTATGTCACTACCTTCCCTCATTGTCAGTGTATTTAATAGCCAATTCTGCTTGTTTGTTCCAAAGGTTAACTCTGAGAAGTCACATCAGATGTGCGGTCTCTGCGCCTTCAACCCTGAGATGCGCCAGCAGCAGCTCAATTCTACCGAGTCCCTGAACTGGTGGAAGCAGAACCAGGTACAGAACAGCCAGTGCACCATCCAGGAGCCAAGCAGACAGCAGCAACAGCAATCCTGCAACCAGCAGTACAAGCATAAGGTAAAGCGAACACCTGGTTGCCATTCAAGACCACTCTCAAGTTTGCTCTTCTCTGGATATGTGGAAACTGCGAATTAATATAAATTATTGTTCTAAACAATTCAGACCTAATTTTAGGTAAAGTCCACCGTCGATGAGAATGGACGTATGCAGACCTGTGTCTCAGTTAACAGACTGCCAGTATGCAGCAGCAGATGCAACCAGAAATCCATCAGAACTAACAGTGAGCAGTTCAGATGTGTCTCCCAGCAGCAGGCTCAGCAGCTTGAGATCACTCCCAGAATTGAGGGTAAGCTTCTTTGACCATCTTAGCTTATTGTAAAAGATCATAACAGTTGGATAGCTTTTCTTTCGGATTGCAAAAGGATCATTTTCCAATGGCCAACAAGTTTCAATTGCTAAAACTGCTATTGTTTTTAATGTTAAGGTAATGTCAAAGACCGATCCGAATATCAACATATCATATACTGTCGGAAAGCTGCCGAGCTACTGAAAATGAATATCTGAACAAAAGCTTGGTTCAATGATGCTGTGTCATTTTAGGGAAGAAATGAGGCAGAAAACGCTGTTTTTGTCAATGCAGATGGAGGAGTCAAATTAATTGCAAGAAATTTCAAAACAGGTGGAATGTATACTTAGAGATTGCGTTCATCGTAAAGTTTGATTTTCTTTGATATATGACTAGTCTAAATTGACTTTTTACGACACGCCATACAATGCATTTTTTTTGTGAAACCGTGAAAATATGCGAAACTTCAATCATTAATTCAGAACAGATCATGCGCTAGAAACAAAATTAATTATGATTTTCTCTAAGAGTACTCTTCAAATGTCATCCACATTGACTTTCAACAAATTAGCTTGCATGTTGCAAAGACAATAGACTCTCGAACACAGCTAATATTTTCGCCACCATTGTAAATCGCCAAACATGCTGTCCAAATGACCATTATTGTGGCCAAACAAAGTTTTTTTGAAAGTTGTCACATACAAAGCCGCTTTCATTAACCATGGTGCACACAGGAAATACCAACAGGATTTTTCACTGCATCTTCATTTTTCTCGAATTTAACGCGAAAGAATGCCCAAAAACACATCAAAAGTCCCAAAAAATGCGTTTGCGTTAAATTCAAGAAAAATGAAGATGCAGTAAAAAATTATGTTGGCATTTCCTGTGTGCACCATGGTTAATGAAAGCGGCTTCGTATGTGACAACTTTCAAAAAAACTTTTTTTAACCACAATAATTGTCATTTGGACAGCATGTGCAACGTTGTGCAAAAGAAAATATTAGCAATACGCATGCTAATTTGTTGCATTTGACATTTGAAGTGTACTCTAAAAGAAAATCATAATTAATTTTGTTTCGAGCCTATGATCTGTTCTGAATAAATGATTGAAATTTCACATATTTTCACAGCTTCACAAAAAATGCATTGTATCGCGTAACATGAAAAGTCACTTTAGACTGGTCATGTATCAAAGGAAATCAAATTTTATGATGAACGCATTCTCTTAGTATACATTCCACCTGTTTTGAAATTTCTTGCAATTAATTTGACTCCTCCATCTGCATTGACAAAAACAGCGTTTTCTGCCTCATTTCCTCCCTAAAATGACACAACGTCATCGAATTAAGTTTTCGTTGACGTATTCATTTTCAGTAGCTCGGCAGCTTTCCGACAGTATATTATAATATTTTGATATTCGGATCGGTCTTTGACATCACCTTAATTAATTAAGTTGTCCACACTTTGACACCAAAACTTGTTGATACCCTTTGTTCTATGATGTCTTATTTTCAAACATATTTTCAAAATTACCAATTAACAATCACCAAATTTATTCCTTGACAGGTGAGGACCTTGTCCTTGATGATGAGAGAATTCTGAGAAGATTCCAGAACTCCAAACACATCCAGTCCAATGTCAACATTGCCATGTCCTGCCGCAACTAAATATTAGTTTGTCAGTTCAACAAACTCAAATGGACCAAACCCTACTAACTCCTCCTAATCTTACTCGAAACACTGAATCTTAAACACTGTTTTCAACTATGATTTTGTGATATATGGGTTTTTATTCAATATTATTTTTATACACATCAACCGCTTCGTTCAATCTATGCCAAGATTGAACCTTTGCATCCGTTTTCTCAACCACCGGTTACTTTACAGCAAATAAAAGCAATCCAAAAGCAAAAACAAGCCTTTTAAATCACAGTTGGGTATGTTGTCGATTTTGACTCACTACAATCAAGCCAACCATATCAACAGTTTCAGTTTGGAAAAATTTGAAAAATAATAATATCGGAGGAAGTTTTGGCATGCTGGGGTTTTGTATTATTCTGCATTGCACTTTGTTTGGGTGGATCACCATTTAGAATGAAGTCATGGTTCTCAAAACTAGGATCACTTGAGAGAATAGGATACATTCCAAAAATAAAGTATTTTGTAGAGAACATGTAGTGTCTTGATATTTTTATTGTCGGCCGCTGTCGGACAATAATTAGCTGAGATACAGTCAGATTTGTACAGTCTAAATTATTCTCATCTTTTGGTTAATTTTGAAGAATGAACTCAGTGCTTGTAACCACATATTATTGTTATTCGATTTGCTGCTCAAACCTGCCTATCAAAATGACTACAAGTCGATGGTTGCCTCAAATACTAAGATAAATAAATACTCAAGACTGAATTGTTGGCTATTTGATACAGGCCCGATGTCCAACCTAATTCAGTGCATTCCTCACGACGCAGCGTAACTTTGTAATCCATTTGTTCACTACATAATATATTCTATAGAAGATGTATGGAAAATTTGGCATTGAAGATTGAAAGTATATCCCAGCATTTTGCTTTATGAACTGTAGCTGATCATTCCAGCCTTCACACATACAGGCCATAGATGGTAGACAGAAATTGTTTTTTAGTAAGGATTAGCTTAATTGTTATTTGAGCGATCTAAATGCTTGAGAACCAAACTCAATGCGCACTTAGTCCTTGTTCTTCATTGATGTTGTTTTTCACCATCAACAGAATCTTCGGTGAAATCAAAACATATCTCAAGAGTCAGCACAAGCCAACAATCACAGTTGTTTCAATAAAAGCAAGTTGCCTTTTGTGGCTTAACATGCGACAATTTATTGATATATTTACATGACTGTGTTTGATCAGTGACAGTTCGAGTTTAGCTGCTGGCACTTATAGTTTACAATTTGCACCATAAAATCGTACAATCATGATGATAATATTCATGGATTTAAATTTGGCAATCTGGCCATGAACCCTTGAATTCACGGTTAAACTATTAGTGAATTTTCATTTTTCGAATCCTTCATCAAAGTTACCAACAAAAAGGCACCAGCAGCAGTACAGTGATGCCATTTTTCAGCTTACCGATGACAACACGAAAAACATTATATAGATACATAACTACATTGTTTGCTTATTTTTATTACCTATTTTTTTGTTTTTTGCTTGAGAAAAAAAATACATACATTTTTATTTTACATTCACCATCATCCGAAGATGTTTTCCCCGATGAGCAAAGAAAAATAGATCAGGATATTGATATTGGTGAAATATTAGAACAAAGTTTTCCCCTCTGTAAATGCTGGAGATTACTAAACGATACTCGACTAACGTAATAAAACCCCGCTACCACAGCAGGAACAAGCTTGTTCTAGTGAGTTTTATAAAGAACACATTTGTCGATGTTACCAAAGCCTCTGACAGATTGCGGCCCAATGTTTTACTCAAATGTGCAATTATAATCTCAACAAAAATGTAACATCTGTCTATTGTGAGTTAAAGAGAATTGCACTTTTTCCTTATCATAGACAGATATCAGTCGGAACCCTCTGAGGCAATGAATCAGGCCAAATCTTCTGGCTCAACTACTTGCTGGAAGCCCAAAATGTGCCGCTGAATAATGAGAAAACTGTGATGTAAAAGGTGGCTTTTTCTGCAAAAGACGGAATTGATCAACCAGATTTGGATAAAATCACTATTGTTCTATTTATGTGTGCCAAATTATAAACCCAAATCTTTTGGCACGTATTTTCTTTGGCACGTTACGTGAAACATCCGACCTGGATGATATTGTCTACCAAATAGAAAGTTTATAATAATCAAAAATTGTTGAGATAAAGGTGAAGCAACTTAAACAAATAAGTATCAACTCCGCTAGACTTTGAATTTTTCACCTAACTAACCGGTAACCTGTTTTTTTTCTGTACACATGTCCAGCGTGGTAAACTTATTCTTTAGCTTATATAGGCATATATTGAATTTGATGCCAAAAGAGAGTAACCAAGATTATTTTAACTGATGCTTAGATATGAAGAGCCTTTTACACATTCAAATATTACTCTACTTCTAATCAATTTTCGTTTACTATTCCACAAATTATAATATCACCTTTTATCATGTCCTTTCGTAGCCTGGCTGTGATCTGTTGGGTACACAAGTGTTTTCCAAAAAACATCACCAAATTGGTCACGGAAAATCGCTGAATGTATAACAGTTTTCAAACTCTGACCGAAATTGATCAAGTTATCAACAAACAAATTGGACTGTGGAATGCAGTTATAAGATCATTGCTACTACACAATTCAATGTTTTAACCCATCCACAAAGACCAATCCACTTCTCAGTGACTCAATGCCACTATATCATATTATAGTGTACTGTGTTGGTTTATTAATCTGTTAACGCCTATGGGCTTAAAAGATTAGAATTCTATGTCTAGTGGTGAAACTAGGCGAATGAATATGTTGAAGACCCTCATTGTCAGGGAAAACTGTTCTATCGCAAGTTGTGCTTTATTAATGTGGTAACAGCATGACGCTGGATGAAACTTAACCTACGAAATGAAAACTCAAGTGCAGGTTGTGTCTATTAGATCATAAGGCTTCAGAATAGATAGTTTCAAAGTCCTTCTCATCATGAAGCATGAGTTTTTCGAGTGTACTTCCGGTTTTTCTTTACCTATATCAGTGACATCGGGGACTTCAGATATGGCAGGAATGATAATAAACATGTTCTGACAATACGGTTCCCGCCTATGATAAGTCGTATCATGTTAGAATCCAGTTGAGTGGTTTGGGTGCGTGGCATCCCTATTAACATTAACTTTTCAGCACATGTCTTTTGTGTACCTGACCAAAATAATGTCTGTGGTGTTGTAAGCAATGCTTATGATAATTGCATTTTGATCGACCTAGATATCTCTACAAAATGTATCCAAATCAATTTTTGATCTCTTATCTTTGTCCTATATCCTCTAGAAAGTAAGCCGTTACCTGGAAGTGATTTGTGGAGTTTTGCATTTCGTGTACTTTTGTGAAATGATAACATTTATGTTTATGTTATCATTCTAGTTTGTGTAATTAAAACATGCAATCAGCGGTAGCAAAAAGGTTAGCAAACATCCTGCCCTGACAGCCTGCTCTGCTTCACATCTATGAGATGTAGAACACTTATTTGGAGATGACATGTTATCCAGGTTATCCAGGGTACAGAAAGTCAGGAGATGTGATTTGAGAGGGTATATAAGGCGGGATGGTTGACAACAGAAATCATTCCTTGGTTGTCTGAGCTGAATAGTGAAAACTAGCAGCTCACTGCAATCATGAAGCTTCTCTTCTTAGCTGCCCTTGTGGCAACTGGTAAGTTATCGTTTTTATCATCCTGTTATAAATCAAAATGGTGTGTGATACTCAGCCTTCGGTTTTTTATATACCTAATAGTTAATAATGAATATTGATTAACATTGATATATCTTATGAGTGTGATGTATGTTGTAACTTTTGTAAGTTTTGAATCTTTATTCTTTAGGCGCCTGTCGTAGCTGGTGGTCAACCTCAGAAGACAATGGCGGCCGAGCCAACACCCAACACAACAGTAAGTGTTATTTTCATTTATGTTACTGAAAAACTACCGTCCAAAGTTAAGGCGAACTATTTTAAAGATTCATAGACAAGGAAAGTGTTCAGCACATAATGGATACTATATTTCGAATCTCCATGCTTCATTACATCTACCCACCCACTTTCTATCACTCTGCTGCAATCCAGTGTTGAGAAAAAGGCAACAATATCTGATGGTTGTAATAACAAAATCTTAAGGGATATCCCCTAAGCTGTTACCTCGATAGAGGGAATTCCCTAAGGTCACATGACACAATGCGCTGAAAATCATTAAGTATTTTAGTATTCTAGTATCTAATCAAACTCTTGATCTAGACTTATAACTTCTAAAACCTCACATGAGCTTATAAAGAGGTGTGTTTGGAGTGTGTCCAGACAGTTATAAAAGCCTAAGTATCCAAAAATTGCTATAGTTAGGTCACATATTGATCATCACACATCATCATTGAACTCTATCGACGTCACTCCAAATTCTTTTTACACACTATTTGGAATAACTTCTTGAATATGATACTGATAGCCTTGCAAATTGGTAGGCAGATGTAATGGAGCATGGCGATTCCAAATCTGACATCCATTATGCTCTGAACACATTCCTTGTCTATGAAACTTTAAATAGCACAAAACAATTAAATCAATAAGACTGAATGTGTAATAAAATTAGTGATCCTTCTTCTTGTCAATTGACAGATATCTGAAGCGAAAATAAGCTCAATGGAAAAGTTTCCCAATATTTTCAAATATTTTTGTTGTTGTTATCTAGAATTCTCATCTTCGAAAGAGTATGTATATGATTACGAATCTCAGGTAATGACTGGTATTCCACATCTTAGCAAACAGTACAGTGGAATCAAGATCACCTCTAAGGCCAAAATCGCTTTCGGATCCGCTTCTGATGCCACCCTCCAGGTATGATGATGTTATGTATTACATCTTCAAGATAGCATCAATTTCTGCATTAGTTTGAGCCTACACAGTGATCAAATATGTCATGGAAATTTGGCAATTTATTTCATGTGCGGCCTACAGTCATGCCTGCCTACTATGATTAAAGTAGCCACCTATAAGCTCACAAAAGTAACTGTCCAGGAAGTTTGATGAAGTTCTTTGCCCTGTGTAAGACAGTTATGATATTACTAGTATTATTAGTTATTCATTCAGATTTAATTATCAATATAACTCTGGTGCTTGTAGTTGGATGAGGTCCAGGTTTACACAATGAACCACGAGATCCAGAATCCTCAGCAGCTGCCAGTCCGACAGCAGATCTCCATTGATCAGTTCTCCCCTCTCTCCTCCGAGCAGGCCAGACTTGTCGTTGAGAGACTCCAGAGACCAATCAAATTCAGGTATGGGTAAAATTATGATTGGCAAACTACAAAAGAGTGAGCCGAGGGACTTGAACTTTCACAAATTTGTACATGTATGGCATCATTATTTATTTCCGACGATAGAGGTTTAATCATAATACTGCTTCCTCTCAATACAGATACCAGTCTGGAAAGATTGAGCAGCTGGAGGTCTGTGATGAGGAATCTAACTGGTCTGTTGATCTTAAGAGATCTATCCTGAGCATGCTTCAGGTCAGACTTCAAGCTTCTGACTTTTCTGTCACCCAGAACCTCGAGTATAACAACCTTGAGAAGGAGAACTCCACCAGCTTTGATGTCCTCGAGGTAACTATATAGTTTAAATATTTTCAATATCTGTAAAATCTGTAAAATTTATGAAACAATCAGTCTTTGATATCATTACATAGTATATATTAGCATCTGCTCGCTTACAAGTGAATAGCATTCCTTTTGTTATAAAACTATAGGCTTTTGTCAAGTAAGTTTTACTATCTCGAACACAATTGGTTGATGACATCTAACTCGAATCGTTGATAACAAAAATCTTCTTTCTCTGTTACAGAAAGGCCTCGATGGTGAGTGCTACAGCTCCATCCATGTTCAGCAGTCAAGCAACAGCACCACTCAGTTCCAGGTCACCAAGTCTCGTGATGAGTCCAGATGCCTGAGCCTGAATAGACAGAGGAAGGATGTCCAGCCACACCAGCAGAGAAACTGCGAGTGTCAGGACAACATGAACAAAATGAGTTGTGAGTGCAGACCTGACCAGGAGGAGAGACGCCAGCAGGTGAGTGTCTGTGACTACTTATAACCAGTTGACACTTGAATGCAGCCAAAGCAATTCTAAGCATTTCATTCTTCTTTGAGCCTTACCTGACATGATGAGGACTAGACTGGGCTGCTCAATCATAGATAAATGCCCTAGGTGAAACATGGGATACCCTGCACAGTCATCTGAAAAATTGATATTGACTTTTTATGGCTTACAATTAATGTTATTGATTCAGGAGGAGACTGAGACCAGAACCACCTATGACATCAGCTCTGACAATCGCCAGGACATCCTCATCCACAAGGCCGTCCAGACTGTTCAATACAGATACCAGACTCCTAACGCCCCCAACCAGTACTCTCTGACCACCTCCAACCAGACTCTTAACCTGATTGAGGAGAGAGACCAGGAGACCATCTCCTCTTCCGGATGCAACTTCCAGACTGTCAGCCAGCCATGGAAGCAGCAGGTTCTGTCCCAGAGCCAAGAGAAGCCAATGATGTCTGAGGAGCAGCGCGACCAACAGGTTAATAAATCCTAGCCGATGATACTTTGGAATGTCATCTTTGTAGTGGTATTTTATGCAATACTTAAAGCTATGAGGTTTATTTATATATAGTCTGTCTGTCTGGTCATCTTACAGACTTACTAATTGTGTGAGTATCCTTCTTTGATTATAGATCCGCGACACTCTGAGCGAGATGGAGACCATCACATCTGACCCACAGAGATATGATGACCACACTGTTGTCTTTCACCAGCTTATCTCTCAGCTCAGCCAGTGCAAGGAGAGTCAGCTTGAGCAGATTTACACCGAGTGTAGAGGCCAGGACAACTCCAGCAACAACAGGAAATGGTGGGCTTCATCACCTTGTGTACATGATGATATTTCGCTACTCAAGAATAAATAAAAAACTCATGGTCGGTTTTCAGTTTGATGTTGATGTTCCAACACTCTGATTGAGCTCAACAGAATGCAGATTAATTTGCTCAACAGCAATTTTTTCGGAGGAATCTTGTGAACATTTTTAATCTTATTTGTGGGGAATTTTTTCACCTCTTACTGGAAATTCCTTTCATACAGGAAGGTTCTCGTCGATGCCATGAGCTTCTCCAACAACACCAACTCTGCCTGCTCCAAGGTTCTCCTCAAAAAGATCAAGCAGAGCGACATCCAGGGACTTGAGGCTAATTCTGTCCTTGCTGTTATGTCTGCTGACCAGGTACCAAGCACCGAGACCATTGACTACATGCTGGTAAGTTTACAAAATAGATCTTCTTGTGTTCACTCCAACCACAGGCCCTATAACATTCGATGACAATCAGTACAGGGATGGTGAGATGGCACAATCCATTAATATGCTGGCTCTCCTCTGCCAAACAGAGGGTGATGCAGGTCTGTCATGAGTTTGAATTCGACATTTCACCAGGGGAGTATTCATGTTTATTTTTTCCTAACCCCCATGGATTCAATCAACTCCTATTAGTTGTATGGAAAGCATGCCATTGTCAATGCCTGAGAGTTTGATAGGCATGGCAAAATCTGATCATCCTGATATCCACTTATGAGAGCAAAAACTTTTATGAACTTGTTTCCTGTTACAGAATGTTCTTCTGCCAACTCTGCAATCCAACAGCAACAGAAGATCCACTTACAAGCATGCAATGCTCAGCTTTGCTTCCATGGTCAGAAGATACATTGACCAGCAGCAGAGACAGAAGTTTGAGGCTGTTCAGGAGTCCCAGAAGACTCACCACCAGTCCAATATTGACAACTGCAGAAAATACCAAAAGGTAACAACATATTGATGGCAGTAAGTTCACCTGAAATATGTGTTATGCTAATGTCTTGGAATCAGAATTTGTATTAAAAAGCTGATTTGGTTTTGTATGATAGTGATTAATTTATATACTGAGATTTTAAAGATATATTTCACCGCATATGATATTGGTCCTTTTTTCAGTATGTTGAGGGTCGCCTCAGTGCTGCCAACAATGAGCAGGACAAGGTTCTGTGCCTGAAGGCTATTTCCAACATGGGTGACATCCAGGCCATCCAGCTTGTTCAGAAACATCTGCAGAGATCAGAGAAGAAGGCTGTCAGAATTCAGGCCATCCAAGCCTTCCAGCACTTTGGTCAACAGAACCAGATCCAGGTAATCGATCGTTGCTTTAATATGATATCCTGAATAAACAATGAAAATATGTAGCCAATGAACTAAAGGTTTAGTTCATTGATGTAGCACATCTGAGCTTCAGTGAGTCTTAAGCTGTTGGGTAAAGCAAGCCTTGACGAATCATGTACCCTAACAACACAAATAATGATTGAGAATTTTATATGAATGAGTCAGGAGTGGTCTAATGGTTAAGGGTACGGGATTGTGATATTTGAGGTCCAGGTTCAATTCCCGGCGCCGGCAGTCATTTCTGATTTACTGGCACACCATTCATCCTAGCCAGGTCCTTGCGGACCGGGACTAAAAATTCTGAAGGTCCGCTGTGTGTTTGCACAACCCACATGTAAAAAGAACCCCCTCTGCCTCTCCGATATAAAGAGTAGCCGAGTTTCCAGCGGGCATGGGTATAGAGTGCGGCATGAGTACTATGGGTCCCAGTTCCTGTACTCAAGAGAGGATAATGTCCAAGATGACGATGATATGAAGTTAAATGATAGTTCATAGTTATGATAGTTATCATTATGCCTTCCTCAATTCAATAGACTCTTCAGAGTCTGCTGCCACTGATGAACAACCAGCAGGAGGATTCCGAGATCAGAGTTGCTGCCTTCCTGATGGTAATGAGATGTGACCCAAGCTCATCCCTGCTCTCTGTACAGAAGCAAATTAGAAGCGAACAAGACAATGAATACAAGACAGTTGTTATTCAGCACCTGAAGAACTGTCTTCACAGACGTGAGCCTGGATTCCAGCAGAGGTTGGTTCAGTTACATCATTGACACCAATGGTAGTTCTCTGTTTATTGCATTTATATGATCGAATCCAATATCTTGACTCTATTGCATAATTGTACACCTTTAACAAGACTACTTATATGACTATACTTACTCTTTGATTTGCAGAAACTCTAAGATCAGATCTATCCTGAGAAATGTCCCTGCCTTCCTTGCCTCACAGCAAAGTAGAGATTTGGAGACTGCAATGGGACTGTATGGTGATGAGATGAACGGTGATGTTGTTGTGCAGAGATCCCTGTTCAACCAGACATCCAAGTACCCAAGATCTGGAAGCTACCAGCAGCTCAGCCTCTCCAATGGTGTCAGAAGACAAATTGCTGAGGTAAATAAGGCTGCTCTCACAGGGTTGCTGATTTTTACAATTTCCGACAAATTCATTTGTAAGATACAATATGACAACCCTCGAAATAGCGAACATGTGGTTCGTTGTAAGACTGAGGAATCAAAATTAGAACAATTGAACATTTTGATGTGCTGCAATTTCATGTTCTGTTATTAGTTTGGATTCAGAACTGAAGGCATGGACCAGTTGATCCAGAAACTGACCAACAGAGGAAACTCTGCCAACTCTAACTCTCACGCAGACCTCAGAGCTCTTGACAAACTCCAGAGCCAGAAGAACCAGGAGCAGCCAAAGCCATCAGTCACCATCTACGTCAAGGTTATGGGACAGGAGATCAGCTACATTCACCTTGATGAGTCTGCCATCAGCAGCATGCTTTCCCAAGGTGAGACTAAGGCTTTGGTTTTAAAGATACATGTAATCAAGTAGAACTTGAGAGGAAACAATTTGATATCTATGACTTAGCATGCCATGCCATCCACTGTGCTAGCTTAATCAATGAGTATAACAAGGGCAAAATTCATGAATTATTTTAGGATTGAAGACCAACACTGATGGCTACGTCCAGATCCCAGTGAAATTCTTCCAGACCTTCTACTTCAAACCATACCAGATGGCCAAACTTCAGCCCAATGGTATGTGGCAGCATGATGAGACCGTCTACAGCGGAGTGATGGATATTGATGGTCAGATCAAGATCAGAATGTCCAAGGGACAGATGCCATCTATCACCTTTGGAACCACTAAGCCCGTCAGGTGTGTACCAATTTTTCTCTATCTTGTTTGTACGTTTATCAGATGTGTCACTAATGACTTTCTGACATCAAAATGGGGAATATTTTATGAATACAATCACTGTGAATGTGTAGTTGGCCCTTGCTGGCACTGTTACCGTGAAACTTTACTGCTAACAAAAAATGATGGTAACTATGGTACTATGACTATGACCATGACAAAGTTTACAAGCTCAACTGTTTTTTCAGAGTTGAGACCAAAACCATTCTCAGTCAATATGTTGATGCTGGATTTGCTCTCAGTGGTGCTGTAGCTTCCCTCACCTCCAGAAGAACTGCTCACTCTAGCAACATGACTGTCTCCTACCTTCCAGCTGAGGGCAAACTGGTCCTCAACCACACCCAGCCACAGCAGAACAATGTGAGCTTGAAAAAAAGCATGCTAAAGATTCTTTTCTTATTGAGATATTGATTGCCCGTTGTACTACTTTATTATCGTTGAATGATCAATTTGCATTAATTCTATTTTGATCCGGACCTCTTAGAAAAGGAAACTTATCTATTGATTGGTAACTGTTAAGATAATCAAGTCCACGTGACTAGAGTAATGGTTCAATAGGTGAATTCCTATGCTCCGTCTTGCTGAGAGTTCTAACTTTAAATACCTAAAACACTGAAAACGCGGAACCAGATGCTCCACATGTTTCTCAACTACTTCATGTTTTTTCTAGGATCTGGCCACCCAAGAGCTCAGAGGTGAGCTTAACAGCTTTGTTATGCCTATGAGACTCCCACAGATTGTCAAATCTAGAAACCAGTGCGATAAGGAGATGAAGTCCCAGGACTCTCAGAGACAACAGTTCACCCAACAGATCCAGAGCCTGAAGAGTGTTGAGCTTAACGCTAAGGTACGGTCCGAAATAAGATTTGTAAATCATTGGCGACAAATTATTTGGAACTGATTATTCAGTACCTTAAGAAGATCTTAACTATTGTTAATATCAGCAAACACAATCATTTAACCGAGACAACAGGCATGGCTATATCTCGAAGTAATCTCATTTGTTAGTTACTCTGAATGCATACTGATGCTTGGACCAAAACAAAATCAAATACTATGATAGATAACGATAACTCAAAATTTACTCCAATTTCAAATCATTTTGATACTCATAGGTTGAGGTTGATGCTGATATGCCAAGACTCTACAACTTCCTCGCCGAGAGATGGAATACCTTCCCAACCAGCCTTTCAACCAGAAGACAGGTCGTCAAATTCTCTGTCAAGCCTGATACTTCCTCCCAGAGAAACTTCACCCTCTCCTGTGGTGGACGATTCTTCCAATCCTCAGAGCTTGAGCAGATGGAGGCCCAGAACTGGAACCAGCAGCAGCAGGGCCAGAGACAATCACAGAGGCAGCAGAGCCAGCAGAGAAGTCTGATGTCCCTCCTCTGGGGCAGTGACGACCAGGATGAGCAAAGCCAGCCACAGCCAATCTCAACCCAGCAGTATGTACTATGTACTACTTGTGATTTGTGTGCGAGCAGTGCTTGAAATTTGATGTCAATTAAAACAATGGTAACAGCTGCTTTTCAACATAAATTATAACATAACCATCAACACTTTTCCTGCAGGTTCCTCCAGTCTGACTCTCTTGGATCCCTGTACTACTTCCAGTACTTCACCCTGTCCTCCGAGTCTCACAACCAAGTCCGCAACATGACCGGAAACATGACCACCTACTACGAGCACAACTACCCAACCACCAGATCTCTGATCAGATTCCAGAGACCACCAGTTCCATCTTCCCAGGAGAGAGAGCCAGTTGAGTTCACCAACAAGATGGTATCTACCGTCAACCCAGGAAACAACGAGTTCATCTGGGCTAACAACATGAGCTGGGGAGAGAGAACCCATGGACAGAGATCTAACCTCACAGTATGTTATTATGATGATGATATCCCCTTATCATTTTCGATGAAAGCCGTGCAATGGCATATGCATTTTGGCATTATCTAGTGGTCACAGCATTAGTACGACTTGAATGTCAAGTTTCAGGCCAAGTTTTTAAAATGACTCACCAACATCATTGATCAACTTTTACCTCTCATCTTTTTAGTGGACCATCAGACTGACTCCAGACTACAAGGATGGAGTGTGCTATTCTCAGAATGTTGAGGGATGCAGAGACCAGTATGGCGTCAGCTATCCAGTTAACTACAATGTCACCCACCAGTTCAGCTTCAACCACACCGATATTGTCGAGAGATACCTGAACTTTAGCTCTCCATCCTTTGTCAGCAACGCTCAGTCTCTGTTCGCTGAGCCTCTGTTCAACCAGCAGCCACAGCAGTCTCAACAGCATGGCAGATTCAACATCAGCCAGACCATAAGACCATCCTCCAACAGAGTATGTATAGTAAAATGTTCAAGCAGAATGAAGTATTCACTTGTTTGTATATGGTCTCTGTCTTTTTGAGTTGCTATAAGGTCTAGCAAGACTTACAGTTATGGGGATTCAGAAAGTTAGTCATTATGCAAGACCATGTATATTGATTTTGCTGGACCTGTTTTAGTTCGACGTCAAGTTCCCAATGAGTCCAAGACACCCAGTTTGCATTGAGATGAACGCCACCAACATCTACTCTCCAATGGAGGTCAACTTCTGGAAGTGGATGAGCCAGAACCAGTACCCTGTTAGCCAGATCAAGAACATTCATGACTTCCTGCCACAGCATAACCGAGTCAATCCTTTCCAGAGCAGACGTGGTAAGGCAACTGTAGCAAAAATGGAAATTAAGAATCAAAACTGATGTGTCAAAATACTTGTCAGTGAAAGTTTTCATATATTTTAATTACAGTTCACAATTGAGGTCATACATCAATTACTCTCATTGAGGTGCTGTAATGATGGCAACAATGTGTGTGTGTGTTTGCAGATATGTGTGTCATCCAGGCTCCAAAGAGCTTCACTTTTGGAAGACAGGAGGTCACCATGCCAAAGACTGACTGCGAGGTCATCCTTGCCGGAGACTGCCGATCAAGCAACAAACAACTTCTTGTCAGCATCATGCCTGCCTCCAACCAGGGCAAGTCAGCTGAGAGAGTGAGTATTTGACAATGCTGGTTATTGAAGTTTTATTGATCACTTGATGATGCTAAGAAATTGAATTTTTTTTGATCACTTGATTGGAGTAGAGGTTGTGGGTTTTATCCGATAGAAATAACGGAGGGATTTGGTGAATCAATTTCTTAATTTTCCCCTTCATGAAAGCAGTATACAGCCCAGCAATACCCTTTTTCATTATAGGAGCTGAAGACTGTTGTCGGAAGTAACAAGATCCAGATTGTGTTCACTCCACGCTCCTCATTCAACTCACAACAAATGAAGGTTAAGGTCAATAATGTCGAGAGACAGCTTAACCAGGACAACCAGGTTGTTGTTGAGGAGTCAAGCAAGCCAGTTGCTGTTGTACAGTGTGACAAAAAGAGATGTGAGATTCTCAGCCAGAAGTACGGCGTGTATGTCAGCATCAACAGCGAGAGAGTAACCGTTGAGGTACGCGGGTGACTTTTATTTTGTTTGTTGATTTTCCTACATATTTACCATGGAAATAATTCTGACTCCTTCTCGGCCTTGTTTAACTGATTTTTCTTATAGTAAATGTTTTTATAGCTAATTATGTTTGCTTGTTTCAAAGGTTAACTCTGAGAAGTCACACCAGATGTGCGGTCTCTGCTCCGGCAACCCTGAGATGCGCCATCAGCAGCAGCTCAATTCTACCGAGTCCCTGAACTGGTGGAAGCAGAACCAGGTACAGAACAGCCAGTGCACCACTGAGGAGCCAAGCAGACAGCAGCAACAGGAGACCTGCAACCAGCAGTACAAGCACAAGGTAAGGTTAACACCTGGTTATCATTATTCATCACCATTTCATTTGTAAATCTCTTTCTATATGTAAGTTCATAGCATGGTTTGTTGTGCGGTTACTATTGACCACAATTGGCGCTTTGTACTACAGAGGTTGCTGTAATGAGAATTATTATGAGATATAAAAACAAATCATTTCTGACCATAGGTAAAATCCACCGTCGATGAGAATGGTCGTATGCAGACCTGTGTCTCAGTTAACAGACTCCCAGTATGCAGCAGCAGATGCAACCAGAAATCCATCAGAACTAACAGTGAGCAGTTCAGATGTGTCTCCCAGCAGCAGGCTCAGCAGCTCGAGATCACTCCCAGAATCGAGGGTAAGCTTCTTTGAAGATTGATTACAATAGGAAATGGATCACATGACAAAAAGAATTGCTGTCTTTCTTAAACGGATCTCTAAAAACTCAGTCAAGATAACTACCTTTGTCCTTTTATTCATCTTTGATGATCTTTTGCTCACCAAAATTCTTTTGTTCTGCTCCTCCATCTGCATTGACAAAAACAGCGTTTTCTGCCTCATTTCCTCCCTAAAATGACACAACGTCATCGAATTAAGTTTTCGTTCAAGTATTCATTTTCAGTAGCTGGGCAGCTTTCCGACAGTATATGATATGTTGATATTCGGATCGGTCTTTGACATTACCTTAATTAATTAAGTTGTCCACACTTTGACACCAGAACTTGTTGATACCCTTTGTTCTATGATGTCTTATTTTCAAACATATTTCAAATTACCATTTAACAATCACCAATTTATTCCTTGACAGGTGAGGACCTTGTCCTTGATGATGAGAGAATTCTGAGAAGATTCCAGAACGCCAAGCAGATCCAGTCCAATGTCAACATTGCCATGTCCTGCCGCAACTAAATATAAGTTTGTCCGATAAAAGACCAATTAACCTGACTGAGCCTTACCAACCCATCATAATCTTCCTCAAAGCATTGAATCTATAACACTGTTCTGAGCTTAGATTACGATGTGAAAGGGGTTCTTTCTTGATCAAATATTATTTTTATACCCATCAACCGCTTTGTTCAATCAATCCAGAGATTGATCCTTTGCATCCGTTTTCTCAACAATCGATAAATTTCTTAGCAAATAAAAGCAACGCAATTAAAACGAAGCCTTATCGATTCATCCTGTGGAAAGATTTAAGTTCTTTTGTTGAGTGTTCTAAAGACGAACCAAGGCATTCACATCAGCAATAAGTGGAGACGATATAGATATGTTACCATTTGGCTATGAAGACTAAATTTGGAGATCATTTTCAAGTGATCTGTTAATTCGATAATTAGACAGGACGTTCTGAAACGTGTTGAAGTAATGCTTCCGTTGGTCTGCATAATCTAATCTAATAGAAATGCCACAAACACGATTCCTAAGCTCATGATTTTGGCGGATATCAAGAGGAAAAACGGGGAAGGTGACATTCAATTGCCTGTTGAAAATTGAAGATTCTCTTTTAAGGTTTATTCTAATGAAGTTTTAAGGTCGTACTTCATTTTTTTTCGAAAGAGGACTGTAACATTACATGGGCCTCCTTGTTGATGCTTTCTCAGTTGTATTCTTTAGGCAGCATCAGGCCAATGTAAGGAAATTGGGTAGGACTTTTTTGAATGTATTTGCAACATATACAAAGCACTTGCCATTCCTCTCCATTTCTGACATGTTCTCAGCTGATATGAAGGCCGATATTGGAGTGTAGAGGTGGCGAGTGTAGTGGCAAGTGTGCTCAGATGATCAACGTGATTATTGGTAACAATAGTTCCTTCAACTGTTGTTTGGAGTAGGAGGTAGCTCAGTTGGTTAGAGCGCCGTCCCTTCAGCATGCAAATGTTGAAGGTCGTGGGTTCGAATCCCACTCCAGTCTATTGACTAGTGGGGTTTGGTTGGACCCCCAGGTGTGCTCCGACCTGCCTACAAACTGAGAGCAAATGGGCGCAGATATTGCTGCCTAGCCCCTAAGGCAACTGGTATTTCGCCGCCCATGCTTCGGGATGTGGCGTGTGATATGACATCTGATTTTAATCAACCTTTATAATCGATGAAAAGATTTTACCCTGTTTTAACAACAACAAAAATGGTGCAGGATTAAAATGTGAAATGCATACTTTGATTATTACTGCGTGATCAACAAGACAATAATTTTGGTGCTTTTATGATAAGAAAACAGGACATCAATTAAAATTATGCCGAAAATTAAGAAGTTTAACATTTCAGTTTTGCCATAAGATATGCAATCTTGGTTTCAAACATTATAGCAAAAAACCACAATTAATGGTGGGAAAGTGTTGTTGAAACCAAGCAATGGGGTGAATTTGTACTATGTTAGGCACTGTAAAATTGTTGTTATTAGTAACACCATTCTGAGATAGCCTGGGCAGGCTAATTCTCAGATATGTCTAATTTTGGTGTTCAGTGTCCTTCAAAAATGATCTTCCGAGTAGTAGATTTGTTCTGTTTGCTAATATACAGAATTTTAGAGTTAAACCATTATGCTGGCCTTGTTGTCACTTGGCCAGTCTTGCAAAAACTGATTAGCATAGCTGAGAGTTAAACGAGAACAGACAACTTGATTCAGTTAACTTCCTAATGCAGCAAGTGTGGTAGATTTTGACTACGCCCAGTGGGCTATAGTATTATCCTTTTGCAGCTAGGAACAGCTGTCGAACATGTCCTGTATTATGCCAAGGAGTACTCTTTGATTGTGGATTGAGCAATATAAGTCAAACTTTAGCAAAGCCCTGGCAGTTGCTCACCTCTATTAACCACATAAAACAGTTGCTCTTGAAGCGAAGCACCCGTCGATCCATATGGACCTGAATTTAACGCTTCATTACAAGCTTCGAATTGTCAAATCTTTTTTGTCCATTTCTGAATAAATCTGGAAATTGTTGGAGGACAGGATATCCGTTCGTTTCAACATTTTCGGGTCTTATTGGGCAAATGCCTCCCTCAAACAATCTTATTTTATTATATTCAATCTTCTCCAATGTGTCACACATACCACACCCCTGTGCCTATATCTCCAAAAATTAATGAAAATAATATTTTGTACATTTTAATCCTGACAACAAAGAATTGATTGTTTACTTTGAATGAATGGAATCTAATGACCGGTATTATATTCCACACCATTGTTTCCTCAAATCAAAATTCAACGATGATGTTTAAACATTAGTACTGACCAAGTTACCTTTCCTTTCTGAAATCCGTATGTGAACCACAGCCGAGTTGCTCATGTCAGATATTTGCGCACCTTGCTGTATGTTGGTCTATTATTTATCAATGGTGTTTTGTTTAGGCATTTACCTGTCAAATTCCATCAATTCAGAAGGAAACATTCAATGGGGTTGTGTTTTTCAGAGTGATCTCCTTGATCATTCACATAAAATATACAATCATAGTTAGCAAAAGTTTAGATAAGTCATTAAAGGAAGGAGATAAAACTTTTACAAGTATAAACTCCTTGGTTTCAGCAAACTTTATTTCTATTATATAAAACTCATGGGTTTACAATCCAGTTACTTTCAGTAGATATAATTAAGGGACACTCTCGACAGACTACTACCCTGTTAGAGGATGCATGGATCCTTTTAGCAGCGGGTGTTGTTGCCTTGAACCATGTGCATTACATGACCCAATGACTTGTTAGGGGCACAGGAGCAATGCAATGCTCTTCCTAACACCTTCGCTACTGCCAGGAATCAAACACGACACCTCTTGCATGAAGGAACGCGTGTTACCTATTGAGCCAAGACTCTTCCCTTTTTTCCCTTTATTAATGAAATAATTAGAGATGTCGCGATCATAGATGCCACCTAACTTCTGGGGTGTTCATAAAGATTTAAATTGGATATGAATGGGTCAAGTAAGCGGTTGTGCGAAGAACTTTTTTTTTAATTGATTTCAAGCTTTCATGGTACAAAAAAAATACAATTAGCACACCCTCAACTGGTTTCACTACACATATGTCAGGCCTGTAGTTCTAGGGGAGGCAGCGAGGCACTGATCTATGGCACTGCCTCCTCTAGAAAGCTAAACACAGCGGCCTAAAAACAAGATAATTGTATAGTCCATGTCAGAATCAGCTTCTCTGGGATTCCCAGATGCTAATTATATGCCTTAAATTGCTTGAGGATTAGCTTACAACACTTCTCTTGGTGATGCTCCAGACCCGCCTCGGACTTTTGCCTCCCCTACTATTTTTTCTCAACTACTGTATGTGGTTGAAAACAGGACTGTGATTCAGCCATTTCTTCCATTTTTTCCAAATCGCCTTTTGAAAAGTGGTATGAGGCACTAGATAATGGTTTCTTTTATTTTATATACATTGCATTTATCATAAACCCAAATCTGAAGTTTTGTGGACAATACTTCAAAATAAAAACTAAACCTCTTTAACCACAATGAAATTCAGTTTCAGGAAGGAAGGTATCATTAAATAATCATTAATTTTGTTCTCTCATAAAAAATATTCCACTCATATATTTTGTGTTAAATGTGTGTTCAAACATTTTCATTGAAATCAGTTTTGGGTGAGATTCAGGTAACATCTGAAGTTCAATGCTGAATCATTTATTATATCTCATTCAAATATTTTTTATGATGGATATCATAATAGATATGAGATTAGGATTCACGCCAATTTTGGTTCCATAACGTGGGTCAGCATCAGACGCCTATGAATATAGCCTTGGCTTTGCCTCTATCCTAATTTCCATGTCTGCAAAACCTATAAGTGTGATATGCTCCAATTATATCATACATAAGATGCAAATTCATGGTCTCATTATGTTCAGAGCCCCTCTATACTGAGGGATAACTCCTTAAACAGCACCATTGACTAGTTTTTATAGGGGTCCTGTCCTATCGGCAATAGAGATGCATACTATCAAGTTTATTCGTGAGGAATTTTGGTGTGTGCCCTGGAATCAAGGGCTAAATTTCAGTTTAAATTTTGAAAAGTGTTGTGCTGTAACCAGAATTCTTGAAATTGCTTGCAAGTTTGAAACATGTGTAAACAACCCATAGTGGCATATGACATACGCAGTTCTTGGCTAGTTTGAACTCAATATAAATGGTACTGATAATTATTTATTCTGAGTACTAAATAAATACCAATACTAAGACTAATACTAAGTTCATCAATAGCCTTCATCAATTAACACATTTATTTATGCTGCATCAAGTAGACATGGGTGTATTTGAGAATATTGCTCGCAAAACAAATTTTTATTGGTAATTGCTATTACTATCAGACTAATATCTAGACTCTGTCCAAGCCTCTATTAAATGCCTGAGCTCCTCCTTCTCGTACCCGTCAAAAATCCAAATGCAGTTAGCAATCCAATGCTTCACACAAAACCCAGCTGTAATCTAAAAATCTTTAGATGTGATGTGGCTGGTTTCTCCAAGAACCTAGCAACAAAGCATGAAGGATTTGTATCAATTATCAGGTTATGAAACTCAATAATCAAGGGATATTGCTTTAAATATAAAGCAAGGTTAAAAGGCCAAGAACCTGGTATTATGAGTGTCAGACAGGAAAAGCATTGGGAGCCTCTATATTAAATATTCTCTTGATACTAATCAAATAGAGTTATGATCAATCATGTTTGCACTGCTATATATTTGTACTAAAACATTGGTATGAAAATTGAAGCTCCAAATTTTGAGAAAATTGAATGAAGCGATTGTGAAAACATTTTACATCACATCACCATTTGTAGCAAAATCAGTTAGTGTCACGCTTGTGAAAGATCACAAAATTTTTTTTTGAGTATCAATGTAAAAACATGTGAGCACCGAAAGATTTTTCTGCATGAATGAATGCAATAATAAAGATATTCATTGTTATTTAGAGGTCATCATCGTTGGTTGGTAGGTTCTAGTTCTGGCAAGACATGGCAATGTTGACATTGGACTGGATCTGCTGGGAGTTCTGGAGTCTTCTCAGGATTCTCTCGTCATCAATGACAAGGTCCTCACCTGAAATAGTATGTAATAGTATGTAATGTATTACTTCAAATAGTATGTAATGTATCACTAAAAATAGTATGTAATGTATTACTAAAAATAGTATGTAATGTATTACGGCTGGGTGATAAGCTATAACTACTGCTGTTATATGGACAGCAGGGTCATTGTGCTTTCCGTTGGTTCCGGTAGTGACCTCAAGCTGCTGATTCTCAACGATTTTATGTGTACAGAGCAAATGAAAACAAAGACCTCTTTTATGATATCGTATAATTCTAATGAGTCCACCTCGAATCTCTTTAAGTTATGAGAAATACTTACCCTCGATTCTTGGAGTGATCTCAAGCTGCTGAGCCTGCTGCTGGGAGACACATCTGAACTGTTCACTGTTAGTTCTGATGGACTTCTGGTTGCATCTGCTGCTGCATACTGGGAGTCTGTTAACTGAGACACAGGTTTGCATACGTCCCTTCTGATCGACAGTGCTCTTGACCTGAAAGATGGAAGGGATAGTTATCGAATTATTCGGTTTTTATCGCAATATTGATCATTGTACTATTTGTTTAAAAAGGGGATCTGGTCTTAATCATTCTTTGGTAGTATTTCCCAGCATTTAAGAAACTTGATAGTGTACTATGAGATTGACTATATCCCACCTTGTGCTTGTACTGCTGGTTGCAGGAATCCTGTTGCTGCTGTCTGCTTGGCTCCTGGATGGTGCACTGGCTGTTCTGTACTTGGTTCTGCTTCCACCAGTTCACGGAGTCAGTAGCATTAAGCTGCTGCTGGCGTCTCTCAGGGTTGAAGGAGCAGAGTCCACACATCTCATGTGACTTCTCGGCGTTGACCTAAAATATATTTATGATCTTAGATTTAATCTGCGTTTAGACAATTGAGAGATATCTTTGGCCCACCCAGTTTTGTCATCTGTAGATATTTGAGATATTTGAGAAATTTGAAGTAAAAGGAGATTTGGAGTGTAAACTATCCGCTCACCTCAACGGCTACTCTCTGGCTGTCAATGCTGACATATACTCCATATTTCTCACTGAGGACCTCACACTTGATGTTATCGCACTGTACAATAGCAACTGGCTTGCGGGACTCCTCAACAACAACCTGGTTATCCTGGTTGAGCTGTCTCTCAATGTTGTTGACCTTGACCTTCATATGCTGGGCGCTGAAAGTGCTGCTTGGGGTGAAGAAAATCTGGATCTTGTTGCTTCCGACAACTGTCTTCAGCTCCTAAAGAGACAGTAACAAAGGTTGATAAGTTGTAACACAACTATACTCTTTTTTGAAGTAAGTCTCATAGAGTGTCAATAATTATTTCTGTCACTCCTTGCCCTTGGAAGCTGAGCATTTGAATATTTAAGATTCATCTCATTGCTGTGCGCCCCTTTTTCATTATGACAACACAGTAAAATATGTTTATATCATCATCTATAAATGAGAAATGCTTACTCTCTCAGCTGTCTTGCCCTGGTTGGAGGCAGGCTTGATGCTGACAAGAATTTGCTTGTTGATTGATCTGCAGTCTCCGGCAAGGATGACCTCACAGTCAGTCTGTGGCATGGTGACCTCCTGTTTGCCGAATGTGAGACTTCTTGGTGACTGGATGACACAAACATCTGCAAGCAGGCAATTCTGGTTAATCCACAGAATATTTGAGGGATCTTAGCTTTTTACACTTGCTTATAAGAAGGGAATTTAGCTCTAACAAATATCCTCAATAATCAACAATGTACAACAATGTTAGAGCATGGCACTGATGTTTGATGTTCTTAACAGATCTTTATTCAATATAAATAATGATTACCACGTCTGCTCTCGAATGGGTTACTTCTGTGATACACTGGAAGGTAGTCATGGATTGACTTGATCTGGCTAACTGGGTACTGGTTCTGGCTCATCCACTGCCAGAATTTGACCTCCATTGGAGAGTAGATATGAGAGGCATTCATGTTGATGCAAACTGAGCTTCTTGGGTGCATGGGGAACTTCATGTCAACCTAAAACAATAAGAGTGATCAATGAAAATGATATTGACGAGATACAGGTCTGAATAAATTCTTCACATGTTATCAGGATAACTACATGATGTCATTTTAGCAGGAGCCATTTCACCATTGTAATACCAATTAAACAAAACTGGAAAATTCTTATCTATAGGTGGGTATCCACGACTTTGGGCGTAATAAATCTTTGTAGTAAATACTGCAGAAAAATTTTCCTGTCAAAGAATAAATCAAAACGAACCCTGTTTGATGAGTGCCTGATGGTCTGGCTGATGTTGAATTGACCGTTCTGCTGAGACTGCTGCTGATTCTGCTGCTGGCCCTGCTGATTCCATTGCTGCTGGCCCTGCTGCTGCTGGCTCTGTTGCTGCCACTGCTGCTGCCATTGTTGCTGTGATTGTTGCTGACCGTTATGCTGGAAGATGACTTCAGAGAAAAGACGCTGAGCAGAGTTCATCAGATATGAGCGGCTAGCATTAAGATATCTCTCAACGATGTCTGTGTGGTTGAATCTGAACTGGTGGGTGACATTGTAGTTGACTGGATAGCTGACGCCATTTCCATCACTGCATCCCTCAACATTCTGAGAATAGCACACTCCATCCTTGTAGTCTGGAGTCAGTCTGATTGTCCACTGTGAAAATCAACAGGTTCTTTTAACATGACTCGAAGATTTTACAATTTAACAAAAACAAAAACATCTCACACAATTTTAGTCTTAGTGAACAAAAATGCACTGATCTTGAACAGGACAAGGTATGTGCGTATTTATAGATAATTCCTCGTCAACTTACGGTGAGGTTAGATCTCTGTCCATGTGATCTCTCTCCCCAGCTCATATTGTGGGCCCAGATGAACTCGTTGTTTCCTGGGTTGACGGTAGATACCATCTTGTTAGTGAACACAACAGTGTCCATCTCCTGAGAACGGGGAATGGCTGGTCTCTGGAATCTGATCAGAGATCTGGTGGTTGGGTAGTTGTGCTCGTAGAAAGTGGTCATGTTTCCAGTCATGTTACGGACTCTGTTGTTAGACTCAGATGAGAGGGTGAAGTACTGGAAGTAGTACAGGGATCCGAGAGAGTCAGACTTCAGGAACCTGCAAGACAATGAAAATGATAACGGTATTATTGTGTACTGAATTTGCAATAAAGTGAAAATGAACCTCAACCAATACATCACTTATTTGCTAGTTTTAGATACCCATTTTGTGAGCTACATACTGCTGGGTGGAGATTGGCTCTGGCTGCCATTGCTCTTCCTCATTGTCCTGGCTTCCCCAAAGGAAGTCAAACATGCCTCCGTTCTTGTTCTGCTGCTTCTGTGACTGTCTCTGGCTCTGTTTCTGTTGGCTCCAGTTCTGAGCCTCCATGTTCTCAAGCTCTGAGGACCGGAAGAATCTTCCTCCAACAGTGAAGGTGAAATTCCTCTGGGAGGAGGTGTCTGGTTTAAGGGAGATCTTGATGTGTTGGTTCTGGGTTGATGGGCTGGTTGGCAGGAGGTGGAGTCTTTCTCTGATGAAGTTGTACAGCTGAGATTTGTCAACATCACACTCGGCCTGAAGAGATTCATATACACCATCACAATGAAGCATGGCATTATTTGTTCACTTTCCATAGGTAACCATTTCCTGTACGTCAGATTGATATGGCGCACAATAAAGTGGAATAATGGTATGCAGGTCCTCAAGGAAATAGAGGACACACTAAAACGAAACTTATGGCCTTACCTGGGCATTGATCTCAACACTCTTCATACTCTTGAACTGATGAGTGAAGTGCTGTCTCTGGGAGTCATCAGTCTTCATCTCCTTATTGCAGACATTTCTAGACTTGATAACTACTGGGAGTCTCTGGGGGCGAACAAATGTGACCATCTGGGATCTCAGCTCCTGGGTGCCAAGGTCCTAAAATAATACAATGGAATTACGTGTGATGTGTGTCAGTTTCCTTCTGAAATCTACAACCATCAATACCTAGTTACTAAGACTTTAGTCTGCTGAATATCATGCCTATTTGAAATGCCAGTCCAGCTTTAGAGAGAGTTTGAGTTCGATATGTGCCCATTTGCCATCTGATATGTTTGCCATCCAGTGAAAAATAATTTCATAATAACTCATTTACTGCAAATCATTTAACACCTACGTTGTTGGACTGTGGCTCGGTGTGGTTCATGACGAATTTGTTCTCCTGAGGAGAGTAGGAAATGGTGTAGTTGGAAGAGTTGACGGTTCTTCTGACGCTGACAGAGGTTGAGACACCACTGATGGAGAATCCAGCATCAACTGATTGAGTTCGGTAGGTCTGGAGTTCTTTCCTGGGGGTAAAGGAAAAAAGAGTGTTCTTGCAATTTGTTTGAAACTTCAATCATTTATTATCTCTGGTATCAGTAGATATTTGTGCTTTCCATGCAGTTATATCTTCAGTCTCTGATTTCCATAATCACAGTCAAGATCATATTGCGATTCAATGTAAAAACTCGTTATGATTGTTTACACTCAAAATTCTGTAATGATTGCAAGTCAAATGGCTGAGACTCCAAACTGTCAAAGCAAGTACTAGTTTGAAAGCTAAGATCCTAATTGATAGCCGATTTTCAAGACTTATCCCAGATTTAATTCATTCTATCTGGCCGCCAAATTGTATTTCGAACACAGCAAAGAACACATTGAGATCTCAAGTTAGAACAAATACACTTAAGTTATACATCTTCATTTGAACCTCACCTGACTGGCTTGGTGGTCTCAAATCTGATGGTTGGCATCTCTCCCTTGACAACTCTGATCTTGATCTGTCCATCAACATCAATGACACCACTGTGTACGGTCTCGACACACTGTGACATACCGTTTGGCTGAAGCTTAGTGTTCCTGTTTGGTCTGAGGAAGATAGTCTGGAAGAACTTGACTGGGATCTGGACATGTCCATCAGTGTTGGTTCTCAATCCTGCAAAATAATCGCCGTAAATATCTGGCATGGGTGGTAAAGTGTCCAAATTTGAGAATACAGTGACAGAATGGTTGATCATTTAGGAGTATGATTCTAGTTCATTATAGCCTCACCTTGCACAATCATGTTGTTGACATCAGACTCATCAAGGTGAATGTATGTAATTGCTTGTCCCATCAGCTTAACGTAGATGGTGACGGATGGTTTGACCTGTTCTTTGTTCTTCTGGTTCTGGAGTTTGTCCAGAGCTCTGAGGTCTGCATGTGAGATTGAGATGGCAGAGCTTTGCTGAGTCAGCTTCTGGATCACCTGCTCAAGTCCCTCAGCTCTATATCCGATCTGTTAACAGAAAACAATTATCAGAAACAACGACACCATGAACTTTCATTCATTTTCAAATGGAATGGTTCTTGCAGCTAAATACCACAAAGTACTTCATTAGCAGTTGAAATAAAATTATGACCATTGATACACAAATTTCTACATACCTCAACAAAGTGTTTTCTGACTCCCTCAACCAATGAAAGCTGCATGAAAGCACCAGTTCTGGAGAATCGGGAAGTCTGATTTCCAAGGAAACTGAACTTAACGATATCGCCATTATTCTCATCACCGTTCACAGGAATTGCCATCTCGAAGTCAACGGACTGGTGAGAAAGCTGGAATGCTGGGATCTGTCTCAGGATAGCTCTGATCTTGGAGTTTCTGCAAATTGATTGGTGTTTATTTAAAAGCTAGTACTGATCAAAATCATAATAAGTTATAAGTGTTGCCACAGATGCAAACCAAATCAGAAATGACACCCTTGCAACTATTTTTAGAAAAAAGCTAAAATCTCTTACTCACCTCTGCTGGTGTCCGGGCTCACGTCTGTGCAGACAGTTCTTCAGGTATCTGACAACGAAACTCTTGTACTCGTTGTCATTCTCTTGGGCGAGCTGTTTCTGAACTGAGAGCAGAGATGAGCTTGGGTCACATCTCATCACCATCAGGAAAGCAGCGAATCTGATCTCGGAGTCCTCTTGCTGGTTGTTCATCAGTGGGAGCAGACTTTGGAGGGTCTAAAAAATTTAGATTGTGTCGAGGATTTTGTACTTTTCGGGTTGCCTGCCACAATATTTGGGAAGCTGAGTTGCATCAGATGAACATGGTGAATACAGGAAGTTTTGCCAAGAATCTGATATGAGAATCTGAAATTATGATTTACCTGGAGCTGGTTCTGTTGACCAAAGTGGGTGAAAGCCCAGATAGCTTGAATTCTGACAGCTCTGGACTCAGATCTCTGCAGGAGTCTCTGGACAGTTGGTAGGGACTGGATGTTACCCATGTTGTTGACAGCCTTCAGACAAAGGATCTTGTCCTGCTCAGAGTTGGCAGTACTGAGACGGCCCTCAACATACTAAAATGGAATTGTGAAATTTGAAATCAGAAATTCAATAGAATTGGCCTGTTGATCTTCTCGTTATTACAAACTACACAATGGCAGTTTGTTGTAAGAATCATTTTATTCAAGCTGGTCAATTTGACAAAGCTCACCTTCTGGTACTTTCTGCAGTTGTCAATGTTGGACTGGTGCTGAGTCTTCTGGGACTCCTGGACAGCCTCAGATTGCTCTCTCTGCTGGTTGGCGATGTATCTTCTGATCATGGAGGCAAAGCTGAGCATGGCATGCTTGTAGTTAGATCTTCTGGTGTTGTCAGATTGCAGGGTTGGCAGGACGGAGTCCTAAAGAATGAAGCCATAACATTCAATTCAGACAAAATAAAGCCATAAAATATTTGGTCCGTGGAGCAGAATTTATTATTTGGAACTATCGATGTTTTCAACCGTTATGACTTCTAATGATCCTGCAGAGAATATTAACTTCATTGTCTACAGAATGTTGAAAAGTACATACCTTCATGGTGTTGAGGAGCTGAGTAGTTGGGAGCTTATCAGCAGACCAGATGGCAAAGATGGAGTTGGCCTCAAGTCCCTGAATCTGGTTGTCAACAACCTTTTTGCAAAGGAACTTGGCACATCGTGCATTGTTGTGGTTGACATAAGACATGGCGTCAATCAGAAGCTTCCTGTATAGATGACATTACATATTAATAACAGGTTCAATCAAAGTGTCACTCACACGGACAGGTTTTGATATATATTTTCATCAACGACTGGATTATCTATAGTCTCTGTCTGGTCTTACCTTTGCCATTCTCAATGACATGACCATACATTGAGCTAGAGGGCTACTGAGCGAATAATTATACTGCAAACTTACCATTTCTTGTTGTTGCTGGTGTTATCATTGCCCTTGGCCTCTTGGAACAGAGTCTGCAGCTGGCTGTTGGTGCACACACTGAGATGGGAAATGAGCTGGCTGAAGACGTTAGTTTGGTCATCGTATCTCTGTGAGTCAGAGGTGATGGTCTCGAGTTCGCTTAGGGCATCGCGAACCTGACCAAGTGAAAATAAAAAAGAGATGTGAGTGGTCCACAACAAAACGAAACTTTTTTGTTATAATGTATAAGGTACAATTGTGTCATTCTCAGCTTTGCATGTACGACTTTAGTCCAATAAAACTGTGAACATAAAAATTTAATCATGATCTGGATGTAATCACCTGCTGGTTGATCTGCTGCTCAGACATCATTGGCCTCTCCTGGCTCTGGGACAGAACCTGCTGCTTCCATGGCTGGCTGACAGACTGGAAGCTGCACCCAGAAGTGGAGATGGTCTGTTGCTCACTCTCCTCGATCAGGCTCAGAGTCTGGTTGGAGGTGGTCAGCATGAACTGGTTTGGAGTGTTAGAGGTCTGAAATCTGGACTGAACAGTCTGGACAGCTCTGTGGATAAGGATGTCCTGATGGTTCTCAGAGGTGATGTCATAGAGGGTTCTGATCTCGGTCTGTTGCTGCAAATGCATAGTAAGGTGAAATTCATTTCAATACTATTAAGCCAGTAGTTTGGTCTCAGAATTTGTGGCGCAGTCCCAACCAACCTCTATAATTCATTTCTTTATGTTCAATCTTTTCATGCTAGTTAAATTAAAATAATAATAACTGGTCAACAATCATAAAAGCCTTTATATCTATCTATTAGGTTGCCCTGAAAACAGTTTTAACTACTTGCTGGGGTGAGATCAGAGCCATTTTCCATATTTGTCGCCCAAGAGTCAGCCCAAACTACATTGTTGTTCAGAAGGTGATACATGGCTCTTTACCGCATGCATTCTTATCATAAACTAACCTGACAGCTCTGCTGCTCAGGCTGGCACTGGCAGTTCTTCTGGTTCATGTTGTCCTCACACTGGCAGTTGTACTGCTGGTGTGGCTGGACATCCTTTCTCTGTCTGTTCAGACTCAGGCATCTTGTCTCATCACGAGATTTGACAACCTGGAACCTCTGGGTGCTGTTGTTTGACTGTTGGACCTTGATGGAGCTGTAGCACTCACCATCGAGTCCTTTCTATAATCAAAATAATGTTGATTGTTGTGAGGAAAGATCTCAATAATTTGTATGAAATATTTTATATTGATAAACTTACATTATGTTAACATTGGCAAACCTAATATTCATTCACAAAGCACAAAGCTGCGCTTCATACTTATTGTCAAGAACTAGAAGAGGCTGATGAGCTTGACGCGAGACTTACCTCGAGGACATCAAAGCTGGTTGAGTTCTCCTTCTCAAGGTTGTTATACTGGAGGTTCTGGGTGACAGAGAAGTCAGAAGCCTGGAGTCTGACCTGAAGCATGCTCAGGATAGATCTCTTAAGATCAACAGACCAGTTAGACTCCTCACTGCAGATCTCTATCTCCTCAATCTTTCCAGACTGGTAGCTGTCAAAGAAAGTATGAGCCAACATTAAATTCTTTTTCAATCACTTGACTATAAATCGGATATGATCTGGTGATGTTGTCCTCACAAAGACTTGCTCACACTACTAACCTAATGCTTCCTATAAAATCTTTTAGAGAGTTTTCTACTTTTAGAAAAACACTGAGCATTAATTTTCAACCGAACGTGATGTGACAGATCTTGCAAACTTGTAAGTGTTTTCTTCATATTGCTGATATATTGGCTTTACCTGAATTTGATTGGTCTCTGGAGTCTCTCAGTGACAAGTCTAGCCTGCTCAGATGAGAGAGGAGAGAACTGATCAATAGAGATCTGCTGGCGGACTGGCAGCTGCTGAGGATTCTGGATCTCGTGGTTCATGGAGTAAACCTGAACCTCATCGAGCTAAAAGTTTAGAAATGATAATTAGCTTTTGTGGAAATTCTATCCATCATATTCTTTTTGTTTTAGATATAAAAATAATGCATTCCGTCTCATGGTTTATGGCGAAAGGTGCAATATTGTCTAGCGTAGGTTGGAATTACATAATAGTTCAAACAAACCAGAGAAGACTGACATTTAAGTTTTGACTCAGAATAGTCAGACCCAGAACTTTAATTACCTAACTAAAAATATTGATGTCAAGTACCCTACCTGAAGAGTGGCAGCAGTAGCAGAACTGAAAGCGATTTTTGCTTTGGAGGTGATCTTGATTCCACTGTACTGTTTGCTCAGATGTGGAATTCCGGTCAGTACCTGAGATTCGTACTTGTATACATACTCGTTTCCAGAGGTGAATTCTAATAAAAACAGAAAGGAGATTACAGTATGAGAATGCGCTACTGCGGTATATAACTTAAACCGCGGTAACAATTCATCTTTGGTTCGGCTGCTGCTCAGAATCATGTCGAAATTGATTGAATTGGTTAACTTACTGTTGTTCTGTGTGATTGGTGCACCAGACTCATCACTAGTTGGCCACCAGGAACAGGCACCTGTTAAATAGACACCACAAAACTCTTTGTAACAAAACATTAATTAGCGGTAATTGTCCTTTCTCTGCTTCAGAGGAGACAACCCTGTCTCAGCCATTCAAGTATTAGATATACAGATATGTTTTAAAACTCGGAGTGATGATATTATGTCTTGCAGGCATAGCAACATCTTGGTATGTCTGACTAAAGATGAGAACTCATAATGAATAGAATAATTAAAATAAAACTTACCAGTTGCCACCAGGGCGGCTAAAAAGAGAAGCTTCATGATTGCAGTGAGCTGCTAGTTTTCACTATTCAGCTCAGACAACCAAGGAATGATTTCTGGTGTCAATCATCCCGCCTTATATACCCTCTGAATACATACCTTTTGGCTTCTTTCTGCCCTGGATAACACACCATAGTAGGCGATGCTCCACATCTTTGCAACCTGCAACACTCCTCCACAGCCTCAATAAAGCTCATCATTAGGCTCCTCTACCCAACAAAAGTACATTGACCTGCTATGTGTCTACTTTCAGTTTCAATGATTGGATCATAGGCTAAAATCAAAGATCATTCTGATAATTTTTTCAAAACAAACAAAATCTCAGCTGTTTAATATGTCAGTTGCCTAAACAAAATCCGGATAAGCATGTAACGATAGAGATCGTTACTGGGAGGCTGTAAAATATAAACTAGATCTTTTTGCCTCCCTTTACCTGCCAATCAGCAAATACACAATCAATTTTAGGTCTAAACTTTACTTAGCTAGACGTTTAAACAATTCTCTATGCCGAACAATTTAGAACATACAAAACTTTGCAGAAGTAGTGATGGTTGATGGTTGTCACCTCATATGATTCAAATTAAATATTTAACATTCATCCTGTTATATGTGACCATTTTCATGAATTTGGACAAACAAAAACTATTTACTCAACTTAACTCAACCCGCCTAACCCTGCACAGCAGTAAATTTCCATCAGGAACACAACAACTGAAAGTTTCACCAACTGTAAGCCTCAAAATGAAGAAATATTGGAATAGAGTCCTGCTCCTTCATGATGGGAACTGCCCTATTGATAAAGAAAGAAGAAGAGAAGAAAAACACTGATTTTTTTTAATATAACCCAAAGCACGAATTAGTCGGTAGCCCTAACAATCAATGAAATGGAAGTAATGGCAAATTAAGTATATTGAGGGGGGGATTGGACTGGGACGCTTAGAGTATTGAGGGGGGGATTGGACTGGGACGCTTAGAGTATTGAGGGGGGGATTGGACTGGGACGCTTAGAGAGGGGGGATTGGACTGGGACGCTTAGAGAGGGGGGATTGGACTGGGACACGTAGAGAGGGGGGACTGGACTGGGACGCTTAGAGAGGGGGGGATTGGACTGGGACGCTTAGAGAGGGGGGGATTGGACTGGGACGCGTAGAGAGGGGGGGATTGGCATGCTTTCCCAAGGTGAGACTAAGGCTTTGGTTTTAAAGATACATGTAATCAAGTAGAACTTGAGAGGAAACAATTTGATATCTATTTGATGACTTAGCATGCCATGCCATCCACTGTGCTAGCTTAATCAATGAGTATAACAAGGGCAAAACTCATGAATTATTTTAGGATTGAAGACCAACACCGATGGCTACGTCCAGATCCCAGTGAAATTCTTCCAGACCTTCTACTTCAAACCATACCAGATGGCCAAACTTCAGCCCAACGGTATGTGGCAGCATGATGAGACCGTCTACAGCAGAGTGATGGATATTGATGGTCAGATCAAGATCAGAATGTCCAAGGGACAGATGCCATCTATCACCTTTGGAACCACTAAGCCCGTCAGGTGTGTACCAATTTTTCTCTATCTTGTTTGTACGTTTATCAGATGTGTCACTAATGACTTTCTGACATCAATCAATCTCAGCTTATCTGCATCACAGAATCCTGGCTCAGCCCTGCTATATCAACCTCTCGTACTGAACTCGATGGATATGAACAATTTAGAAATGATAGACAACCTGACACTAGCGGTAAATCATGTGGAGGAGGTATTCTCGTCTACATCGACAGCAAATGGTCAACAAACAATAGCGTAATCTTCAATCATAATGACAACCACTGTGAAATCCTTACTATCAAATCCCGGCCACATTGGCTACCTCGTGAATTTTCTTCCATAATCTCTGTTTCATGCTACACTCCGTTTACCGGTAATTCCAGACTCAAACATAATGCTACTTCCACTGCTAAAACAATCTCTACACACGTTAAGGAACTGGAGAAAAATCACCCTGATTCTTGTATTATGGTAATGGGCGATTTCAACCAGCTTCCTTTCAGACTTGATGGATACTACCAGGTAGTTAAAACACTGACAAGAAACAATAGAATCCTAGACAAATGTTACATCAGACTCAAAGACGCCTTCAGCCATTGCCACCAACTTGCAAACCTCGGAGGATCTGACCATTACATAACTCATCTCATCCCAACCTACACACCCCTCTCCAAATATAAACCTACCAGAGTAACCCGTCGTATGTTTACAAACGAAAACTGTGACAACTTGAAAGCAGCTTTGGATACTACACTCTGGGATAATTTATTTTCTGATGAGGATGATATCCACACCCAGACTGAAGTTATCTCAGACTATATCAATTTCTGTACAGACACCTGCATACCCACTAAAAGTTTCAGGATGTGTACCAACCAAAAACCGTGGATGAACAAGCATATATCAGAGATGTTGGAACAAAAACAAACTGCTCATGAAACTGGCAATCGTAAACTGTATAACAAACTTTAGCGCGATATAACCAAGGCAATAATTATCGCTAAGAAAAGCTACTCTACCAAAATTCAACAACAACTAGTCAAACAACCTGCAAAAGCATGGACAGATATCAAGAAAATTAGTGGGCTACCTACTAGCACCAACACAACTCCTAAGCAGAACCTATTTTCCCCAGATGACCTGAATACCTTCTTCACCAGATATGAGAAACCTATACCCGTCCCGCCTGTGATAAACAATTCTAACACTACAGCACCACCACTAGAAATAAAAGAAGATATAGTCCTCAAACAGCTCAGTGGACTTAACCCTAGGAAAGGCCCCGGACCAGATGGCCTTATTCCCAAAGTTTTAAAGCTATGCTCCAACCAGCTGGCGCCTATCATCACTAGACTGTTCAGCTCCTCTATCAACTCTAAAACTACACCTGCTTCATGGAAATCGGCTATAATAAAACCTCTACCAAAAGTCAAAGACCCTGTTCAACTTAAACAATATCGACCAATAGCGCTAACTAGCTGTCTCTGCAAGATGATGGAGCGGCTTGTAAAACATTATATTATGGCTCATACTCCTATGGATAGATACCAGTTCGCATATCAAGCTAATCGGTCTACACAAGATGCCCTGCTCTGTCTAACTTCGACCGTCACCAGCTTTATTGACCAGAAGGCTTCACACTATGCTAGATGTCTCTTCTTAGACTTTTCATCGGCCTTTAACACTATACATGTTCCTGATCTTATCTCGCAGCTTACTCATCTTGACTCCAATGTCACTGAGTGGATCTACAGCTTCTTATCTAACAGAGTGCAAAGAACTGTTGTTGATGGTAAAACTTCAAATGCTATTATAACGAACACTGGCACCCCCCAGGGCTGCTGTCTGTCTCCCCTTTTGTTCTCCATATATACAAACCGGATTACCTCAAACCTGAGTAATGTTACAATAATTAAGTACGCAGATGACACTTGCATCATAGGCTGCATAGCTAATCAATCAGATCTCAACTCCTATTTTGATGGAATCCATAGAATTGCTAAACAATGTGCTGATTTAAATCTTTTATTAAACCCTACTAAGACCCAGGAAATGATGCTATCCACCCAATATGTTAAACCTTCTACCCCTACACTTGTTTTAAATGAAACTGCTATTGCTTTTAGTGATAAAGTTAAATATCTTGGTGTACTAGTTGACGATAAGCTGCGTTTTAATGATCATGTGCATGGTATAGTTTCAACCGCCTCTCAAAGGATGTATGTAGTCAGGAATTTTGTATTTTTAAGCTCTAAATCACTATCAAATATGCTTTTTAAAAGTTTTATTGTATCACGAATCTCCTACTGCTTACCCATTATTTTTAAAAGCTTGTATGCTGCTGACAAGCAACGCCTGTGTAAAATTTTCAAGGACGCTATTAAGTTAGGCATTGAACATCCCGATATTTATACCATGATGGACAATCAGACACGAACACTGGCCTTACGCTATATTCACGATGAGGATCATTTCATCAATGATTTGTTGAGTAAATGTCCATCTGGCAGATACCGTACCGTAAAACATAGAAGCTCACTGGGGAGAGACTGTTTTCTGCGTCATATCACTCTTATTTTAAACGAAATACTTTTTTAGACAGAGATTTGATTTTTTTTATTCCAAGTGTCTTTGCTTTTTTCTTGCTGATTCAAAGTGCCAGCAATTACACTGTATTTCGCGACTCATTTTTTCTTTTAATAATGCTGTCAGTGATAGTAATAAAATCCATCCATCCAAAATGGGTAATATTTTATGAATACAATCACTGTGAATGTGTAGTTGGCCCTTGCTGGCACTGTTACCGTGAAACTTTACTGCTAACAAAAAATGATGGTAACTATGGTACTATGACTATGACCATGACAAAGTTTACAAGCTCAACTGTTTTTTCAGAGTTGAGACCAAAACCATGCTCAGTCAATATGTTGATGCTGGATTTGCTCTCAGTGGTGCTGTAGCTTCCCTCACCTCCAGAAGAACTGCTCACTCTAGCAACATGACTGTCTCCTACCTTCCAGCTGAGGGCAAACTGGTCCTCAACCACACCCAGCCACAGCAGAACAATGTGAGCTTGAAAAAAAAGCATGCTAAAGATTCTTTTCTTATTGAGATATTGATTGCCCGTTGTACTATTTTATTATCGTTGAATGATCAATTTGCATTAATTCTATTTTGATCCGGACCTCTTAGAAAAGGAAACTTATTTATTGATTGGTAACTGTTAAGATAATCAAGTTGACTTATCCTCTACAGAATCAACTATATCATCAACGTATGTAGATCCTAATAGCAACTGAGCAACATCTGGATTAGTCTCCCTGAACATTGAAGCAGTTTTGTATAGAGCCTCCGCACTGATAGCTCCTGCCGGCTTGTTTGTTGATCCATAGAATAAGTGATCTCATCACTCGCTGAAACCCATTCCACTCCTAATACTTTGGCTGTTGATGGGTTTGGTGCTTGGTTTGATACCATACGGAGATCTGTCAATACCTCTGATTCACCACTGAGTAGCCAACCTTTGGTTTTGAATCCTGCCTTACCTAGAATTGTATCTGTGTCGGAAGTCAGCTTTACTGCCGTTGACTTATCCTCTACAGAATCAACTATATCATCAACGTATGTAGATCCTAATAGCAACTGAGCAACATCTGGATTAGTCTCCCTGAACATTGAAGCAGTTTTGTATAGAGCCTCCGCACTGATAGCTCCTGCCGGCTTGTCCCCCATGTTGACCCTCATAATGACGTACACATCCGGTTCTCGGTCATCCATATTGCGCCACAGGAACCTGTGACAGTGTTGTTCAATTTCTTCCACAAATATTGAATTGTACATTTTGCGTATGTCCGCAGCTATTCCTACATAGTTTTCCCTCCACCGCAGAAGAATGCCAAGAATGTTGTTGAGATAGGCATCTGGTCCTTTAGCCAGCATACCATTTAGAGAGAAACATTTGAACTTTTGGGAAGAATTGAAGACAATGCGCACTGGGGTACTCTTTGACTTGGGATTTTCAACCGCCAAGTGAGATATGTAGAAAAGCGGTCCTGTCCATTCTTCCATTTCCTTCTTGCTGAGTTTTCTAGCCACTTTCCTGTCTATCATATCTTGAATCTGAGAATCATAGATTTTAGCCCACTCAGGATCCTTTTTTAGCCTTTTCTCTGTGTTTCGGAGTGTAGCCAGAGCAGATCCATAGTTATCAGGTAATGTAGAGGGGTCCTCGATCCATGGGTATTTAGTCACCCATCTTTGACCTTCCTTATCATAAATCAGATTACTTCTGATCACATCAAGCTCTTGCTGTTCCTGAAAGGAGTATGTGTGTCCTACTGTGGGGCACTTGCCACACTTACAGGCACCACACTTTGGCAAAACTTCTAATCCTAGTTGTTCTCCTTCTATGAATGGTGCAACAACTTTGTTCAGTACTATATCACCAACTTTCTTTCTGGTATCCACTCGAGTTTCAGCTACATTGACTATTGCTTTGATGTGATTAGATACGACTGTGCCTTCACAAAGGGCTGGGTGTGTTCCTTGTATGCAGAATCCCAACTTTCCTTCGAATATGCCTAAGTCCTCTCCACATCTTGCTACCTCCTTCTTTGGATGGGCTCCTAAATGGTTTATACCCACCAGTATGTCCACTTGAGAATTCCTACGCTCCAACAGTTTCACGTTGAATAAAGGAAAGAGTTGTTGTATCACTTCCATGTCCAACCGCCTAACAGGTCCCGTTAGCGTTTCCATTCCAAATGCTTCCAGTGTGTAAGTCTTCTTTTCTGTAGTAAGCAGATCTACCTCGTACAAGTTGGTCTGAAATTGCTTCACATTACCTCCCATAGTTGTAACATCAAGAGTCACTGGTCTGATTTTCCTAGCTTTCAGACGTTTGACAGCATCATTTAGTATGTATGTTGTATTTGATCCGCCGTCATAGAAGAGTGTAGCCTCCTGAGGACAGCGAGCGCTCCTTACATGGTTGATGGCGAAAACAGACTTTTGTCGACTATCGGCAGCGTTACAATCCGAGGTTGTGATTTGATTTGCAATACTTGCTTTATTCTGTACAGACTTGCATAAAAGTACATGATGATTCGTGAATCCACATAGAGAGCATTTATCATTTACTTTACATGAGTGACGAGAATGATTACCAAAGCATCGGAAACACACTCTAGCTCCTTTCAATACATCAAATTTAACTCGTCTCTCAAGCTTGACAAAATCAGGACAGTTTGCCGTAACGTGACCAACCTTTGTATCATTATGAATCACACATTGATATTCATTACTAGTATACATTGTATCAGACTTGATATGAGACGATTCAGAATCAGAGTTATCACTTGTATCTAATACAGTGCTACACTTTAGTAATGATGATGATGAATCACACTGGAATGATTTACCGCTACTACTACTGGACTTGATAGATTTCCGGGCACTCTCCCTGTAAGCAGTGTCTCGCTCACTTTCAATAAATCGCATGAACTCAGGGAAAGGATGGATTTTATCTTCTACCATTAGCACTCTATAAGCCTTTAACCAATCTCGCTTTACAGTGAAGGGTAATAAATCAGCTAAGTTATCAACAGTTGGTAAGGTAATGGATGAAAGCTTGTCCAATGCACCAAGCTGGCTATACACCACTTCGATAGCATTCACTAATTTGACTAACGCTGCATAAACACCTTCTTTTACTGGTTTTAGCTTTTCTAGTTGATAATGTGCATGTTGAACACCCTGACTAACATCACTGTACACAAGATCAAGTTTATGCCACATATTAGTATACGCATCAGGTTGATTTGCTGTTATTGATTCCACTATCCTATACGCCTCATCTTTTAAACATTGCTTTAAAGCATAAGCTCGGTCTACATCATTATCTATTTCCTCAGCCCCATACCTGCACCATATAGCTTTGAATTCAGCCCATTTCAAGCGGTCACCGTTAAATGTGGGTAGAGGGGATTCCTTAAATCTAGATTTCCTATGTGAACACGAACTGGATCTGTGACCATCACTACTACTACTATGCACATTGGTATGACCTAACTGGGTGGAGCTAAGAGGAAGTGTGTTGTGTCGAGTTTGGTTATTGTACACCGATACTATAGAAAAGTGTGATAGATTGCCAGCTGCCCGCCCCCCAGAGGACCCCGCAACAGCGCCGATAACGCCACCGTTCACAGCACTATGGGAAAGCCCAGCATGACTAGATTGAACAGCTATTGGACCTCGCGTTGGCCCTTGCTGCTGCGATAGTTGATTTGAGTTGGCATTTCGCGCAGAGGCAATACTTGGAGTCTCAAAAATATCAGACACTGGGTTAGCCAAATTATTTGGCTTGGGCACTCTGCACTGAATTTCTAGTAACAGTGATCCTAACTTAGAAATCAGATTTTCAAAATCAGATGTATAATCAGTTATTGACAGAAATGATTGTTGACATGAGACTAAAGCATTCTCTGCATACAAGATTACAGGATTGACATTATATGAATGCTCAACTGGGAACTGGATGGCTTCCAGTTTATCGATAGCGGTACGAGCTGAATTCAGAGCGAGTTGAGCCTTTTGGTTAGCCTGAGCGAGAGATTGTTGAGATTTATATTTACTGTATGTAGACGTAGATTGATCATACATGTCGGTTAAAGAGCCGAGATATTGCTCTAAGTTGAGACCGTTGACAATAGCATAAGAATCAAACTGATCGTCGGAAGTAACAAGCTCAGCATACTCGGTATGGCAGTAGAAGAACTCATTGTATGCCTCAGTAAGATTAGCATAGGCAGCAGATACATCGTTGTCGCTTTTAATAGCACCAGTGAAATGATTATTGTACAATGTCACCTTGGATTTGAGAAGCTTACGCTTAGTCTTGAGATCTTTGATGGTAGCTTCGATCTCCATGTCTGAGTATGGCTGGATATACTACTCCAGCATCCGTCAATAATTTGTTACTGTTGCAGGATAGGTCTTGTCGTAAAAGTTAACTGATTGTATTGATATCGTAACCTGTATAAAAATGACAATTGTTATGATAAGATTCTATAAACGTTCAAAATTATACGATATTACATAAACAGAGCAGGTTTGGCATAAATCAATCATTATAATATAATCAAAAACGGTTAATATGAACTTACAAATTATGACCTTATGAGACTCTAACCCTGCAGATTTGGGTGTATGTTAGCTGTGCGGTGTGATGAGCGAGTGATGGTTGTGCTCTCTATAAAAATAAACCTGATAAGATAGGTGCTGATCCATTTTCCTAGTCTTCATTACACATTGCAAATTACAATAAAGAGGATAATTATTTTGACAATCAAACAGTTCATAAGTCAGTCAAAACAAAGGAATCTAATTAAATGCTGAAATATATTAATCAATGATGATCTTTACTTACAATAACATTGAGTGTGTATAGCATAATAGTCTCATCTCGTAATCAGATAGATATATTCCATTATGAATAGGTAGATTGTAAAATGGTGAGACAAAATAAAACACCACACAGCTCTCTGATGGTTGAACATACACTGCTTGACCAGTTGTAATTATACTTGCTCAGTAAAAGCACAAAAGCTTTGAGTTACATTAGTCACAACTTGTAACAGGATTTGATAGCCAAGTA
The DNA here is from genome assembly GCA_914767715.1 of Membranipora membranacea. Classification (NCBI taxonomy): domain Eukaryota; kingdom Metazoa; phylum Bryozoa; class Gymnolaemata; order Cheilostomatida; family Membraniporidae; genus Membranipora; species Membranipora membranacea. The sequence goes on from OU612073.1 coordinate 20,595,053, forward strand.
ATTATCCGAATACACACGTGACTAGAGTAATGGTTCAATAGGTGAATTCCTATGCTCCGTCTTGCTGAGAGTTCTAACTTTAAATACCTAAAACACTGAAAACGCGGAACCAGATGCTCCACATGTTTCTCAACTACTTCATGTTTTTTCTAGGATCTGGCCACCCAAGAGCTCAGAGGTGAGCTTAACAGCTTTGTTATGCCTATGAGACTCCCACAGATTGTCAAATCTAGAAACCAGTGCGATAAGGAGATGAAGTCCCAGGACTCTCAGAGACAACAGTTCACCCAGCAAATCCAGAGCCTGAAGAGTGTTGAGCTTAACGCTAAGGTACGGTCCGAAATAAGATTTGTAAATCATTGGCGACAAATTATTTGGAACTGATTATTCAGTACCTTAAGAAGATCTTAACTATTGTTAATATCAGCAAACACAATCATTTAACCGAGACAACAGGCATGGCTATATCTGGTAGAAATCTCATTTGTTAGTTACTGTGAATGCATACCAATGCTTGGACCAAAACAAAATCAAATACTATGATAGATAACGATAACTCAAAATTTACTCCAATTTCAAATCATTTTGATACTCATAGGTTGAGGTTGATGCTGATATGCCAAGACTCTACAACTTCCTCGCCGAGAGATGGAATACTTTCCCAACCAGCCTTTCAACCAGAAGACAGGTCGTCAAATTCTCTGTCAAGCCTGATACTTCCTCCCAGAGAAACTTCACCCTCTCCTGTGGTGGACGATTCTTCCAATCCTCAGAGCTTGAGCAGATGGAGGCCCAGAACTGGAACCAGCAGCAGCAGGGCCAGAGACAATCACAGAGGCAGCAGAGCCAGCAGAGAAGTCTGATGTCCCTCCTCTGGGGCAGTGACGACCAGGATGAGCAAAGCCAGCCACAGCCAATCTCAACCCAGCAGTATGTACTATGTACTACTTGTGATTTGTGTGCGAGCAGTGCTTGAAATTTGATGTCAATTAAAACAATGGTAACAGCTGCTTTTCAACATAAATTATAACATAACCATCAACACTTTTTCTGCAGGTTCCTCCAGTCTGACTCTCTTGGATCCCTGTACTACTTCCAGTACTTCACCCTGTCCTCCGAGTCTCACAACCAAGTCCGCAACATGACCGGAAACATGACCACCTACTACGAGCACAACTACCCAACCACCAGATCTCTGATCAGATTCCAGAGACCACCAGTTCCATCTTCTCAGGAGAGGGAGCCAGTTGAGTTCACCAACAAGATGGTATCTACCGTTAACCCAGGAAACAACGAGTTCATCTGGGCTAACAACATGAGCTGGGGAGAGAGAACCCATGGACAGAGATCTAACCTCACAGTATGTTATTATGATGATGATATCCCCTTATCATTTTCGATGAAATCTGTGCAATGGCATATGCATTTTGGCATTATCTAGTGGTCACAGCATTAGTACGACTTGAATGTCAAGTTTCAGGCCAAGTTTTTAAAATGACTCACCAACATCATTGATCGACTTTTACCTCTCATCTTTTTGGTGGACCATCAGACTGACTCCAGACTACAAGGATGGAGTGAACTATTCTCAGAATGTTGAGGGATGCAGAGACCAGTATAGCGTCAGCTATCCAGTTAACTACAATGTCACCCACCAGTTCAGCTTCAACCACACCGATATTGTCGAGAGATACCTGAACTTTAGCTCTCCATCCTTTGTCAGCAACGCTCAGTCTCTGTTCGCTGAGCCTCTGTTCAACCAGCAGCCACAGCAGTCTCAACAGCATGGCAGATTCAACATCAGCCAGAACATAAGACCATCCTCCAACAGAGTATGTATAGTAAAATGTTCAAGCAGAATGAAGTATTCACTTGTTTGTATATGGTCTCTGTCTTTTTGAGTTGCTATAAGGTCTAGCAAGACTTACAGTTATGGGGATTCAGAAAGTTAGTCATTATGCAAGACCATCTATATTGATTTTGCTGGACCTGTTTTAGTTCGACGTCAAGTTCCCACTGAGTGCGCCCAGTGTGCATTGAGATGAACGCCACCAACATCTACTCTCCAATGGAGGTCAACTTCTGGAAGTGGATGAGCCAGAACCAGTACCCTGTTAGCCAGATCAAGAACATTCATGACTTCCTGCCACAGCATAACCGAGTCAATCCTTTCCAGAGCAGACGTGGTAAGGCAACTGTAGCAAAAATGGAAACTAGAATCAAAACTGATGTGTCAAAATACTTGTCAGTGAAAGTTTTCATATATTTTAATTACAGTTCACAATTGAGGTCATACATCAATTACTCTCATTGAGGTGCTGTAATGATGGCAACAATGTGTGTGTGTGTTTGCAGATATGTGTGTCATCCAGGCTCCAAAGAGCTTCACTTTTGGAAGACAGGAGGTCACCATGCCAAAGACTGACTGCGAGGTCATCCTTGCCGGAGACTGCCGATCAAGCAACAAACAACTTCTTGTCAGCATCATGCCTGCCTCCAACCAGGGCAAGTCAGCTGAGAGAGTGAGTATTTGACAATGCTGGTTATTGAAGTTTTATTGATCACTTGATGATGCTAAGAAATTGAATTTTTTATGATCACTTGATTGGAGTAGAGGTTGTGGGTTTTATCCGATAGAAATAACGGAGGGATTTGGTGAATCAATTTCTTAATTTTCCCCTTCATGAAAGCAGTATACAGCCCAGCAATACCCTTTTTCATTATAGGAGCTGAAGACTGTTGTCGGAAGTAACAAGATCCAGATTGTGTTCACTCCACGCTCCTCATTCAACTCACAACAAATGAAGGTTAAGGTCAATAATGTCGAGAGACAGCTTAACCAGGACAACCAGGTTGTTGTTGAGGAGTCAAGCAAGCCAGTTGCTGTTGTACAGTGTGACAAAAAGAGATGTGAGATTCTCAGCCAGAAGTACGGCGTGTATGTCAGCATCAACAGCGAGAGAGTAACCGTTGAGGTACGCGGGTGACTTTTAATTTGTTTGTTGATTTTGCTACATATTTACCATGGAAATAATTCTGACTCCTTTTTGGCCTTGTTTAACTGATTTTTCTTATAGTAAATGTTTATATAGCTAATTGTGTTTGCTTGTTTCCAAGGTTAACTCTGAGAAGTCACACCAGATGTGCGGTCTCTGCTCCGGCAACCCTGAGATGCGCCATCAGCAGCAGCTCAATTCTACCGAGTCCCTGAACTGGTGGAAGCAGAACCAGGTACAGAACAGCCAGTGCACCACTGAGGAGCCAAGCAGACAGCAGCAACAGGAGACCTGCAACCAGCAGTACAAGCACAAGGCAAGGTTAACACCTGGTTATCATTATTCATCACCATTGCATTTGTAAATCTCTTTCTATATGTAAGTTTATAGCATGGTTTGCTGTGCGGTTACTATTGACCACAATTGGCGCTTTGTACTACAGAGGTTGCTGTAATGAGAATTATTATGAAATATAAAAACAAATGATTTCTGACCATAGGTAAAATCCACCGTCGATGAGAATGGTCGTATGCAGACCTGTGTCTCAGTTAACAGACTCCCAGTATGCAGCAGCAGATGCGACCAGAAATCCATCAGAACTAACAGTGAGCAGTTCAGATGTGTCTCCCAACCGCAGGCTCAGCAGCTCGAGATCACTCCCAGAATCGAGGGTAAGCTTCTTTGAATATTGATTACAATAGGAAATGGATCACATGACAAAAAGAATTGCTGTCTTTCTCAAACGGATCTCTAAAAACTCAGTCAAGATAACTACCTTTGTCCTTTTATTCATCTTTGATGATCTTTTGCTCACCAAAATTCTTTTGTTCTGCTCCTCCATCTGCATTGACAAAAACAGCGTTTTCTGCCTCATTTCCTCCCTAAAATGACACAACGTCATCGAATTAAGTTTTCGTTCAGGTATTCATTTTCAGTAGCTCGGCAGCTTTCCGACAGTATATGATATGTTGATATTCGGATTGGTCTTTGACATTACCTTAATTAATTAAGTTGTCCACACTTTGACACCAGAACTTGTTGATACCCTTTGTTCTATGATGTCTTATTTTCAAACATTTATTTCAAAATTACCAATTAACAATCACCAATTTATTCCTTGACAGGTGAGGACCTTGTCCTTGATGATGAGAGAATTCTGAGAAGATTCCAGAACGCCAAGCAGATCCAGTCCAATGTCAACATTGCCATGTCCTGCCGCAACTAAATATAAATTAACTTGACTGAGCCTCACCAACCCATCGTAACCTTCCTCAAAGCACTGAAACTATAACACTGTTCTGAGCTTAGATTACGATGTGAAAGGGGTTCTTTCTTGATCGAATATTATTTTTATACCCATCAACCGCTTTGTTCAATCAATCCAGAGATTGATCCTTTGCATCCGTTTTCTCAACAATCGATAAATTTCTTAGCAAATAAAAGCAACGCAATTAAAACGAAGCCTTATCGATTCATCCTGTGGAAAGATTTAAGTTCTTTTGTTGAGTGTTCTAAAGACGAACCAAGGCATTCACCTCAGCAATAAGTGGAGAGGATATAGATATGTTACCATTTGGCTATGAAGACTAAATTTGGAGATCATTTTCAAGTGATCTGTTAATTCGATAATTAGACAGGACGTTCTGAAACGTGTTGAAGTGATGCTTCCTTTGGTCTGCATAATCTAATTTAATAGAAATGCCACAAACACGATTCCTAAGCTCATGATTTTGGCGGATATCAAGAGGAAAAACGGGGAAGGTGACATTCAATTGCCTATTGAAAATTGAAGATTCTCTTTTAAGGTTTATTCTAATGAATTTTTAAGGTCGTACTTCATTTCTTTCGAAAGAGGACTGTAACATTACATGGGCCTCCTTGTTGATGCTTTCTCAGTTGTATTCTTTAGGCAGCATCAGGCCAATGTAAGGAAATTGGGTAGGACTTTTTTGAATGTATTTGCAACATATATAAAGCACTTGCCATTCCTCTCCATTTCTGACATGTTCTCAGCTGATATGAAGGCCGATATTGGAGTCTAGAGGTGGCGAGTGTAGTGGCAAGTGTGCTCGGATGATCAACGTGTATTGGTAACAATAGTTCCTTCAACTGTTGTTTGGAGTAGGAAGTAGCTCAGTTGGTTAGAGCGCCGTCCCTCCGTCGTGGGTTCGAATCCCACTGCAGTCTATTGACTTGTGGGGTTTGGTTGGACCCCCAGGTGTGCTCCGACCTGCCTGAAACTGAGAGCAAATGGGCGCAGATATTGCTGCCTAGCCCCTAAGGCAACTGGTATTTCGCCGCCCATGCTTCGGGATGTGGCGTGTGATATGACATCTGATTTTAATCAACCTATATTATCGATGAAAAGATTTTACCCTGTTTTAACAACAACAAAAATGGTGCAGGATTAAAATGTGAAACGCATATTTTGATTATTACTGCGTGATAAACAAGACAATAATTTTGGTGCTTTTATGATAAGAAAACAGGACATCAATTAAAATTATGCAGAAAATTAAGAAGTTTAACATTTCAGTTTTGCCATAAGATATGCAATCTTGGTTTCAAACATTATAGCAAAAAAAAACAATTAATGGTGGGAAAGTGTTGTTGAAGCCGAGCAATGGGGTGAATTTGTACTATGTTAGGCACTGTAAAATTGTTGTTATTAGTAACACCATTCTGAGATAGCCTGGGCAGGCTAATTCTCAGATATGTCTAATTTTGGTGTTCAGTGTCCTTCAAAAATGATTTTCCGCGTAGTAGATTTGTTCTGTTTGCTAATATACAGAATTTTAGAGTTAAACCATTATGCTGGCCTTGTTGTCACTTTGCCAGTCTTGCAAAAACTGATCATGATAGCTAATTGCAATTTTGCTCATCTGAGAGTTAAACGAGAACAGACAACTTGATTCAGTTAACTTCCTAATGCAGCAAGTGTGGTAGATTTTGACTACGCCCAGTGGGCTATAGTATTATCCTTTTGCAGCTAGGAACAGCTGTCGAACATGTCCTGTATTATGCCAAGGAGTACTCTTTGATTGTGGATTGAGCAATATAAGTCAAACTTTAGCAAAGCCCTGGCAGTTGCTCACCTCTATTAACCACATAAAACAGTTGCTCTTGAAGCGAAGCACCCGTCGATCCATATGGACCTGAATTTAACGCTTCATTACAAGCTTCGAATTGTCAAATCTTTTTTGTCCATTTCTGAATAAATCTGGAAATTGTTGGAGGACAGGATATCCGTTCGTTTCAACATTTTCGGGTCTGATTGGGCAAATGCCTCCCTCAAACAATCTTATTTTATTATATTCAATCTTCTCCAATGTGTCACACATACCACACCCCTGTGCCTATATCTCCAAAAATTAATGAAAATAATATTTTGTACATTTTAATCCTGACAACAAAGAATTGATTGTTTACTTTGAATGAATGGAATCTAATGACCGGTATTATATTCCACACCATTGTTTCCTCAAATCAAAATTCAACAATGATGTTTAAACATTTGTTACTGACCGAGTTACCTTTCCTTTCTGAAATCCGTATGTGAACCACAGCCGAGTTGCTCATGTCAGATATTTGCGCACCTTGCTGTATGTTGGTCTATTATTTATCAATGGTGTTTTGTTTATGCATTTACCTGTCAAATTCCATCGATTCAGAAAGAAACATTCAATGGGGTTGTGTTTTTCAGAGTGATCTCCCTTGATCATTCACATAAAATATACAATCATAGTTAGCAAAAGTTTAGATAAGTCATTAAAGGAAGGAGATAAAACTTTTACAAGTATAAACTCCTTGGTTTCAGCAAACTTTATTTCTATTATATAAAACTCATGGGTTTACAATCCAGTTACTTTCAGTAGATACAGGGACAAGGGACACTCTCGACAGGCTACTACCTTGTTAGAGGATGCATGGATCCTTTTAGCAGCGGGTGTTGTTGCCTTGAACCATGTGCATTACATGACCCAATGAATTGTAAGGGGCACAGGAGCAATGCAATGCTCTTCCTAACACCTTTGCTACTGCCAGGAATCGAACACGACAAATCTTGCATGAAGGAACGCGTGTTACCTATCGAGCCAAGACTCTTCCCTTTTTTCCCTTTATTAATGAAATAATTAGAGATGTCGCGATCATAGATGCCACCTAACTTCTAGGGTGTTCATAAAGATTTAAATTGGATATGAATGGGTCAAGTAAGCGGTTGTCCGAAGAACTTTATTTTTAATTGATTTCAAGCTTTCATGGTACAAAAAAAATACAATTAGCACACCCTAAACTGGTTTCACTACACATATGTCAGGCCTGTAGTTCTAGGGGAGGCAGCGAGGCACTGATCTATGGCACTGCCTCCTCTTGAAAGCTAAACACAGTGGCCTAAAAACACCATAATTGTATAGTCCATGTCAGAATCAGCTCCTCTGGGATTCCCAGATGCTAATTATATGCCTGAAATTGCTTGAGGATTAGCTTACAGCACTTCTCTCGGTGATGCTCCAGACCCGCCTCGGACTTTTGCCTCCACTACTATTTTTTCTCAACTACTGTATGTGGTTGAAAACAGGACTGTGATTCAGCCATTTCTTCCATTTTTTTCCAAATCGCCTTTTGAAAAGTGGTATGAGGCACTAGATAACGGTTTCTTTTATTTTATATACATATACATTTATCATAAACACAAATCTGAAGTTTTGTGGACAATACTTCAAAATAAAAACTAAACCTCCTTAACCACAATGAAATTCAGTTTCAGGAAGGAAGGTATCATTAAATAATCATTAATTTTGTTCTCGCATAAAAAATATTCCACTCATATATTTTGTGTTAAATGTGTGTTCAAACATTTTCCTTGCAATCAGTTTTGGGTGAGATTCAGGTAACATCTGAAGTTCAATGCTGGATCATTTATTATATCTCATTCAAATATTTTTTATGATGGATATCATAATAGATATGCGATTAGGATTCACGCCGATTTTGGGTCCATAACGTGGGTCAGCATCAGATGCCTATGAATATAGCCTTGGCTTTGCCTCTATCCTAATTTCCATGTCTGCAAAACCTATAAGTGTGATATGCTCCAATTATATCATACATAAGATGCAAATTCATGGTCTCATTATGTTCAGAGCCCCTCTATACTGAGGGACAACTCCTTAAACAGCACCATTGATGATTAGTTTTTATAGGGGTCCTGTCCTATCGGCAATAGAGATGCATACTATCAAGTTTGTTCGTGAGGAATTTTGGTGTGTGCCCTGGAATCAAGGGCTAATTTTCAGTTTAAATTTTGAAAAGTGTTGTGATGTAACCAGACTTCTTGAAATTGCTTGCAAGTTTGAAACATGTGTAAACAACCCATAGTGGCATATGACATACGCAGTTCTTGGCTAGTTTGAACTCAATATAAATGGTACTGATTATTATTTTATTCTGAGTACTAAATAAATACCAATACTAAGACTTATACTAAGTTCATCAATAGCCTTCATCAATTAACACATTTATTTATGCTGCATCAAGTAGACATGGGTGTATTTGAGAATATTGCCAGCAAAACAAATTTTTATTGGTAATTGCTATTACTATCAGACTAATATCTAGACTCTGTCCAAGCCTCTAATAAATGCCTGAGCTTCTCCTTCCCGTACCCGTCAAAAATCCAAATGCAGTTAGCAATCCAATGCTTCACACAAAACCCAGCTGTAATCTAAAAATCTTTAGATGTGATGTGGCTGGTTTCTCCAAGAACCTAGCAACAAAGCATGAAGGATTTGTATCAATTATCAGGTTATGAAACTCAATAATCAAGGGATATTGCTTTAAATATAAAGCAAGGTTAAAAGGCCAAGAACCTGGTATTATGAGTGTCAGACAGGAAAAGCATTGGGAGCCTCTATATTAAATATTCTCTTGATACTAATCAAATAGAGTTATGATCAATCATGTTTGCACTGCTATATATTTGTACTAAAACATTGGTATGAAAATTGAAGCTCCAATTTTGAGAAAATTGAATGAAGCGATTGTGAAAACATTTTACATCACATCACCATTTGTAGCAAAATCAGTTAGTGTCATGCTTGTGAAAGATCACAAAAAATTTTTTTTTTGAGTATCAATGTAAAAACATGTGAGCACCGAAAGATTTTTCTGCATGAATGAATGCAATAGTAAAGATATTCATTGTTATTTAGAGGTCATCATCGTTGGTTGGTAGGTTCTAGTTCTGGCAAGACATGGCAATGTTGACATTGGACTGGATCTGCTGGGAGTTCTGGAGTCTTCTCAGGATTCTCTCGTCATCAATGACAAGGTCCTCACCTGAAATAGTATGTAATAGTATGTAATGTATTACTTAAAATAGTATGTAATGTATTACTAAAAATAGTATGTAATGTATTACTAAAAATAGTATGTAAAGTATTACGGCTGGGTGATAAGCTATAACTACTGCTGTTATATGGACAGCAGGGTCATTGTGCTTTCCGTTGGTTCCAGTAGTGACCTCAAGCTGCTGATTCTCAACGATTTTATGTGTACAGAGCAAATGAAAACAAAGACCTCTTTTATGATATCGTATAATTCTAATGAGTCCACCTCGAATCTCTTTAAGTTATGAGAAATACTTACCCTCGATTCTTGGAGTGATCTCAAGCTGCTGAGCCTGCTGCTGGGAGACACATCTGAACTGTTCACTGTTAGTTCTGATGGACTTCTGGTTGCATCTGCTGCTGCATACTGGGAGTCTGTTAACTGAGACACAGGTTTGCATACGTCCCTTCTGATCGACAGTGCTCTTGACCTGAAAGATGGAAGGGATAGTTATCGAATTATTCGGTTTTTATCGCAATATTGATCATTGTACTATTTGTTTAAAAAGGGGGTCTGGTCTTAATCATTCTTTGGTAGTATTTCCCAGCATTTAAGAAACTTGATAGTGTACTATGAGATTGACTATATCCCACCTTGTGCTTGTACTGCTGGTTGCAGGAATCCTGTTGCTGCTGTCTGCTTGGCTCCTGGATGGTGCACTGGCTGTTCTGTACTTGGTTCTGCTTCCACCAGTTCACGGAGTCAGTAGCATTAAGCTGCTGCTGGCGTCTCTCAGGGTTGAAGGAGCAGAGTCCACACATCTCATGCGACTTCTCGGCGTTGACCTAAAATATATTTATGATCTTAGATTTAATCTGCGTTTAGACAATTGAGAGATATCTTTGGCCCACCCAGTTTTGTCATCTGTAGATATTTGAGATATTTGAGAAATTTGAAGTAAAAGGAGATTTAGAGTGTAAACTATCCGCTCACCTCAACGGCTACTCTCTGGCTGTCAATGCTGACATATACTCCATATTTCTCACTGAGGACCTCACACTTGATGTTATCGCACTGTACAATAGCAACTGGCTTGCGGGACTCCTCAACAACAACCTGGTTGTCCTGGTTGAGCTGTCTCTCAATGTTGTTGACCTTGACCTTCATATGCTGGGCGCTGAAAGTGCTGCTTGGGGTGAAGAAAATCTGGATCTTGTTGCTTCCGACAACTGTCTTCAGCTCCTAAAGAGACAGTAACAAAGGTTGATAAGTTGTAACACAACTATACTCTTTTTTGGAGTAAGTTTTCTGAGCTTGGCACGCAAGTGTTGCGCTTCTCATAGAGTGTCAATAATTATTTCTGTCACTCCTTGCCCTTGGAAGCTGAGCATTTGAATATTTAAGATTCATCTCATTGCTGTGCGCCCCTTTTTCATTATGACAACACAGTATAATATGTTTATATCATCATCTATAGATGAGAAATGCTTACTCTCTCAGCTGTCTTGCCCTGGTTGGAGGCAGGCTTGATGCTGACAAGAAGTTGTTTGTTGATTGATCTGCAGTCTCCGGCAAGGATGACCTCACAGTCAGTCTGTGGCATGGTGACCTCCTGTTTGCCGAATGTGAGACTTCTTGGGGACTGGATGACACAAACATCTGCAAGCAGGCAATTCTGGTTAATCCACAGAATATTTGAGGGATCTTAGCTTTTTACACCTGCTTATAAGAAGGGCATTTAGCTCTAGCAAATATCCTCAATAATCAACATATGTACATAATGATTACCACGTCTGCTCTCGAATGGGTTACTTCTGTGATACACTGGAAGGTAGTCATGGATTGACTTGATCTGGCTAACTGGGTACTGGCTCTGGCTCATCCACTGCCAGAATTCGACCTCCATTGGAGAGTAGATATGAGAGGCATTCATGTTGATGCAAACTGAGCTTCTTGGGTGCATGGGGAACTTCATGTCAACCTAAAACAATTAGAGTGATCAATGAAAATGATATTGACGAGATACAGGTCTGAATAAATTCTTCACATGTTATCAGGATAACTACATGATGTCATTTTAGCAGGAGCCATTTCACCATTGTAATACCAATTAAACAAAACTGGAAAATTCTTGTCTATAGGTGGGTATCCACAACTTTGGGCGTAATAAATCTTTGTAGTAAATACTGCAGAAAAATTTTCCTGACAAAGAATAAATCAAAACGAACCCTGTTTGATGATGGCCTGATGGTCTGGCTGATGTTGAATTGACCGTTCTGCTGAGACTGCTGCTGATTCTGCTGCTGGCCCTGCTGATTCCATTGCTGCTGCTGGCCCTGCTGCTGCTGGCTCTGTTGCTGCCACTGCTGCTGCCATTGTTGCTGTGATTGTTGCTGACCGTTATGCTGGAAGATGACTTCAGAGAAAAGACGCTGAGCAGAGTTCATCAGATATGAGCGGCTAGCATTAAGATATCTCTCAACGATGTCTGTGTGGTTGAATCTGAACTGGTGGGTGACATTGTAGTTGACTGGATAGCTGACGCCATTTCCATCACTGCATCCCTCAACATTCTGAGAATAGCACACTCCATCCTTGTAGTCTGGAGTCAGTCTGATTGTCCACTGTGAAAATCAACAGGTTCTTTTAACATGACTCGAAGATTTTACAATTTAACAAAAACAAAAACATCTCACACAATTTTAGTCTTAGTGAACAAAAATGCACTGATCTTGAACAGGACAAGGTATGTGCGTATTTATAGATAATTCCTCGTCAACTTACGGTGAGGTTAGATCTCTGTCCATGTGATCTCTCTCCCCAGCTCATATTGTGGGCCCAGATGAACTCGTTGTTTCCTGGGTTGACGGTAGATACCATCTTGTTAGTGAACACAACAGTGTCCATCTCCTGAGAACGGGGAATGGCTGGTCTCTGGAATCTGATCAGAGATCTGGTGGTTGGGTAGTTGTGCTCGTAGAAAGTGGTCATGTTTCCAGTCATGTTACGGACTCTGTTGTTAGACTCAGATGAGAGGGTGAAGTACTGGAAGTAGTACAGGGATCCGAGAGAGTCAGACCTCAGGAACCTGCAAGACAATGAAAATGATAACTGTTATATCGTGTACTGAATTTGCAATAAAGTGAAAAAGAACCTCAACCAATACATCACTTATTTGCTAGTTTTAGATACCCATTTTGTGAGCTACATACTGCTGGGTGGAGATTGGCTCTGGCTGCCATTGCTCTTCCTCATTGTCCTGGCTTCCCCAAAGGAAGTCAAACATGCCTCCGTTCTTGTTCTGCTGCTTCTGTGACTGTCTCTGGCTCTGTTTCTGTTGGCTCCAGTTCTGGGCCTCCATGTTCTCAAGCTCTGAGGACTGGAAGAATCTTCCTCCAACGGTGAAGGTGAAATTCCTCTGGGAGGAGGTGTCTGGTTTAAGGGAGATCTTGATGTGTTGGTTCTGGGTTGATGGGCTGGTTGGCAGGAGGTGGAGTCTTTCTCTGATGAAGTTGTACAGCTGAGATTTGTCAACATCACACTCGGCCTGAAGAGATTCATATACACCATCACAATGAAGCATGGCATTATTTGTTCACTTTTCATAGGTAACCATTTCCTGTACGTCAGATTGATATGGCGCACAATAATGTGGAATTATGGTATGCAGGTCCTCAAGGAAATAGACGACACACTAAAACAAAACTTATGGCCTTACCTGGGCATTGATCTCAACACTCTTCATACTCTTGAACTGATGAGTGAAGTGCTGTCTCTGGGAGTCATCAGTCTTCATCTCCTTGTTGCAGACATTTCTAGACTTGATAACTACTGGGAGTCTCTGGGGGCGAACAAATGTGACCATCTGGGATCTCAGCTCCTGGGTGCCAAGGTCCTAAAATAATACAATGGAATTACGTGTGATGTGTGTCAGTTTCCTTCTGAAATCTACAACCATCAATACCTAGTTACTAAGACTTTAGTCTGCTGAATATCATGCCTATTTGAAATGCCAGTCCAGCTTTAGAGAGAGTTTGAGTTCGATATGTGCCCATTTGCCATCTGATATGTTTGCCATCCAGTGAAAAATAACTTCATGATAACTCATTTACTGCAAATCATTTAACACCTACGTTGTTGGACTGAGGCTCTGTGTGGTTCATGACGAATTTGTTCTCCTGAGGAGAGTAGGAAATGGTGTAGTTGGAAGAGTTGACGGTTCTTCTGACGCTGACAGAGGTTGAGACACCACTGATGGAGAATCCAGCATCAACTGATTGAGTTTGGTAGGTCTGGAGTTCTTTCCTGGGGGTAAAGGAAAAAAGAGTGTTCTTGCAATTTGTTTGAAACTTCAATCATTTATTATCTCTGGTATCAGTAGATATTTGTGCTTTCCATGCAGTTATATCTTCAGTCTCTGATTTCCATAATCACAGTCAAGATCATATTGCGATTCAATGTAAAAACTCGTTATGATTGTTTACACTCAAAATTCTGTAATGATTGCAAGTCAAATGCCTGAGACTCCAAACTGTCAAAGCAAGTACTAGTTTGAAAGCTAAGATCCTAATTGATAGCCAATTTTTAAGACTTTTCCCAGATTTAATACATTCTATCTGGCCGCCAAATTGTATTTTGAACACAGCAAAGAACACATTGAGATCTCAAGTTAGAATAAATACACTTAAGTTATACATCTTCATTTGGCCCTCACCTGACTGGCTTGGTGGTCTCAAATCTGATGGTTGGCATCTCTCCCTTGACAACTCTGATCTTGATCTGTCCATCAACATCAATGACACCACTGTGTACGGTCTCGACACTCTGTGACATACCGTTTGGCAGAAGCTTAGTGTTACTGTTTGGTCTGAGGAAGATAGTCTGGAAGAACTTGACTGGGATCTGGACATGTCCATCAGTGTTGGTTCTCAATCCTGCAAAATAATCACCGTAAATATCTGGCTTGGGTGGTAAAGTGTCCAAATTTGAGAATACAGTGACAGAATGGTTGATCATTTAGGAGTATGATTCTAGTTCATTATAGCCTCACCTTGCACAATCATGTTGTTGACATCAGACTCATCAAGGTGAATGTATGTAATTGCTTGTCCCATCAGCTTAACGCAGATGGTGATGGATGGTTTGACCTGTTCTTTGTTCTTCTGGTTCTGGAGTTTGTCCAGAGCTCTGAGGTCTGCGTGTGAGTTTGAGATGGCAGAGCTTTGCTGAGTCAGCTTCTGGATCACCTGCTCAAGTCCCTCAGCTCTATATCCGATCTGTTAACAGTAAACAATTATCAGAAACAACGACACCATGAACTTTTATTCATTTTCAAATGGAATGGTTCTTGCAGCTAAATACCACAAAGTACTTCATTAGCAGTTGAAATAAAATTATGACCATTGATACACAAATTTCTACATACCTCAACAAAGTGTTTTCTGACTCCCTCAACCAATGAAAGCTGCATGAAAGCACCAGTTCTGGAGAATCGGGAAGTCTGATTTCCAAGGAAACGGAACTTAACGATATCGCCATTATTCTCATCACCGTTCACAGGAATTGCCATCTCGAAGTCAACGGACTGGTGAGAAAGCTGGAATGCTGGGATCTGTCTCAGGATAGCTCTGATCTTGGAGTTTCTGCAAATTGATTGGTGTTTATTTAAAAGCTAGTACTGATCAAAATCATTATGAGTTATAAGTGTTGCCACAGATGCAAACCAAATCAGAAATGACACCCTTGCAACCATTTTTAGAAAAAAGTTAAAATCTCTTATACTCACCTCTGCTGGTGTCCGGGCTCACGTCTGTGCAGACAGTTCTTCAGGTATCTGACAACGAAACTCTTGTACTCGTTGTCATTCTCTTGGGCGAGCTGTTTCTGAACTGAGAGCAGAGATGAGCTTGGGTCACATCTCATCACCATCCGGAAAGCAGCGAATCTGATCTCGGAGTCCTCTTGCTGGTTGTTCATCAGTGGGAGCAGACTTTGGAGGGTCTAAAAAATTTAGATTGTGTCAAGGATTTTGTACTTTTCGGGTTGCCTGCCACAATATTTGGGAAGCTGAGTTGCATCAGATGAACATGGTGAATACAAGAAGTTTTGCCAAGAATCTGATATGAGAATCTAAAATTATGATTTACCTGGAGCTGGTTCTGTTGACCAAAGTAGGAGAAAGCCCAGATAGCTTGAATTCTGACAGCTCTGGACTCAGATCTCTGCAGGAGTCTCTGGACAGTTGGTAGGGACTGGATGTTACCCATGTTGTTGACAGCCTTCAGACAAAGGATCTTGTCCTGCTCAGAGTTGGCAGTACTGAGACGGCCCTCAACATACTAAAATGGAATTGTGAAATATGAAATCAGAATTTCAATAGAATTGGCCTGTTGATCTTCTCGTTATAACAAACTACACAATGGCAGTTTGTTGTAAGAATCATTTTATTCAAGCTGGTCAATTTGACAAAGCTCACCTTCTGGTACTTTCTGCAGTTGTCAATGTTGGACTGGTGCTGAGTCTTCTGGGACTCCTGGACAGCCTCAGATTGCTCTCTCTGCTGGTTGGCGATGTATCTTCTGATCATGGAGGCAAAGCTGAGCATGGCATGCTTGTAGTTAGATCTTCTGGTGTTGTCAGATTGCAGGGTTGGCAGGACGGAGTCCTAAAGAATGAAGTCATAACATTCAATTCAGACAAAATAAAGCCATAAAATATTTGGTCCGTGGAGCAGAATTTATTATTTGGAACTATCGATGTTTTCAACCGATATGACTTCTAATGATCCTGCAGAGAATTTTAACTTCATTGTCTACAGAATGTTGAAAAGTACAAACCTTCATGGTGTCGAGGAGCTGAGTAGTTGGGAGCTTATCAGCAGACCAGATGGCAAAGATGGAGTTGGCCTCAAGTCCCTGAATCTGGTTGTCAACAACCTTTTTGCAAAGGAACTTGGCACATCGTGCATTGTTGTCGTTGACATAAGACATGGCGTCAATCAGAAGCTTCCTGTATAGATGAAATGACATATTAATAACAGGTTCAATCAAAGTGTCACTCACACGGACAGGTTTTGATATATATTTTCATCAACGACTGGATTATCTATAGTCTCTGTCTGCTCTTACCTTTGCCATTCTCAATGACATGACCATACATTGAGCTAGAGGGCTACTGAGCGAATAATTATACTGTAAACTTACCATTTCTTGTTGTTGCTGGTGTTATCATTGCCCTTGGCCTCTTGGAACAGAGTCTGCAGCTGGCTGTTGGTGCACACACTGAGATGGGAAATGAGCTGGCTGAAGACGGTAGTTTGGTCATCGTATCTCTGTGAGTCAGAGGTGATGGTCTCGAGTTCGCTTAGGGCATCGCGAACCTGACCAAGTGAAAATAAAAAAGAGATGTGAGTGGTCCACCACAAAAAGGAACTTTTTTGTTATAATGTATGAGGTATAATTGTGTCACTCTCAGCTTTGCATGTACGACCTTAGTCCAATAAAACTGTGAACATGAAAATTTAATCATGATCTGGATGTAATCACCTGCTGGTTGATCTGCTGCTCAGACATCATTGGCTTCTCCTGGCTCTGGGACAGAACCTGCTGCTTCCATGGCTGGCTGACAGACTGGAAGCTGCATCCAGAAGTGGAGATGGTCTGTTGCTCACTCTCCTCGATCAGGCTCAGAGTCTGGTTGGAGGTGGTCAGCATGAACTGGTTTGGAGTGTTAGAGGTCTGAAATCTGTACTGAACAGTCTGGACAGCTCTGTGGATAAGGATGTCCTGATGGTTCTCAGAGGTGATGTCATAGAGGGTTCTGATCTCGGTCTGTTGCTGCAAATGCATAGTAAGGTGAAATTCATTTCAATACTATTAAGCCAGTAGTGTGTTCTCTGATTTTGTGGCGCAGTCCCAACCAACCTCTATAATTCATTTCTTTATGTTCAATCTTTTCATGCTAGTTAAATTAAAATAATAATAACTGGTTAACAATCATAAAAGCCTTTATCTATCTATTAGGTTGCCCTGAAAACAGTTTTAACTACTTGCTGGGCTGAGATCAGAGCCATTTTCCATATTTGTCGCCCAAGAGTCAGCCCAAACTACATTGTTGTTCAGAAGGTGATACATGGCGCTTCACCGCATGCGTTCTTATCATAAACTAACCTGACGGCTCTGCTGCTCAGGCTGGCACTGGCAGTTCTTCTGGTTCATGTTGTCCTCACACTGGCAGTTGTACTGCTGGTGTGGCTGGACATCCTTTCTCTGTCTGTTCAGACTCAGGCATCTTGTCTCATCACGAGATTTGACAACCTGGAACCTCTGGGTGCTGTTGTTTGACTGTTGGACCTTCATGGAGCTGTAGCACTCACCATCGAGTCCTTTCTATAATCAAAATAATGTTGATTGTTGTGAGGAAAGATCTCAATAATTTGTATGAAATATTTTATATTGATAAACTTACATTATGTTAACATTGGCAAACCTAATATTCATTCACAAAGCACAAAGCTGCGCTTCAAACTTGTTGTCAAGAACTAGAAGAGGCTGATGAGCTTGACGCGAGACTTACCTCGAGGACATCAAAGCTGGTTGAGTTCTCCTTCTCAAGGTTGTTGTACTGGAGGTTCTGGGTGACAGAGAAGTCAGAAGCCTGGAGTCTGACCTGAAGCATGCTCAGGATAGATCTCTTAAGATCAACAGACCAGTTAGACTCCTCACTGCAGATCTCTATCTCCTCAATCTTTCCAGACTGGTAGCTGTCAAAGAAAGTATGAGCCAACATTAAACTCTTTTTTCAATCACTTGACTATAAATCGGATATGATCTGATGATGTTGTCCTCACAAAGACTTGCTCACACTACTAACCTAATGCTTCCTATAAAATCTTTTAGAGAGTTTTCTACTTTTAGAAAAACACTGAGCATTAATTTTCAACCGAACGTGATGTGACAGATCTTGCAAACTTGTAAGTGTTTTCTTCATATTGCTGATATATTGGCTTTACCTGAATTTGATTGGTCTCTGGAGTCTCTCAGTGACAAGTCTAGCCTGCTCAGATGAGAGAGGAGAGAACTGATCAATAGAGATCTGCTGGCGGACTGGCAGCTGCTGAGGATTCTGGATCTCGTGGTTCATGGAGTAAACCTGAACCTCATCGAGCTAAAAGTTTAGAAATGATAATTAGCTTTTGAAGAAATTCTATCCATCATATTTTTTTTGTTTTAGATATAAAAATAATACATTCCGTCTCATGGTTTATGGCGAAAGGTGCAATATCGTCTAGCGTAGGTTGGAATTACATAACATTTCAAGCAAACCAGAGAAGACTGACATTTAAGTTTTTACTCAGAATAGTCAGACCCAGAACTTTAATTACCTAACTAAAAATATTGATGTCAAGTACCCTACCTGAAGAGTGGCAGCAGTAGCAGAACTGAAAGCGATTTTGGCTTTGGAGGTGATCTTGATTCCACTGTACTGTTTGCTCAGATGTGGAATTCCGGTCAGTACCTGAGATTCGTACTTGTATACATACTCGTTTCCAGAGGTGAATTCTAATAAAAACAGAGAGGAGATTACAGTATGAGAATGCGCTACTGCGGTATATAACTGAAACCACGGTAACAATTCATCTTTGGTCCGGCTGCTGCTCAGAATCATGCCGAAATTGATTGAATTGGTTAACTTACTGTTGTTCTGTGTGATTGGTGCACCAGACTCATCACTAGTTGGCCACCAGGAACAGGCACCTGTTAAATAGACACCACAAAACTCTTTGTAACAAAACATTAATTAGCGGTAATTGTCCTTTCTCTGCTTCAGAGGAGACAACCCTGTCTCAGCCATTCAAGTATTAGATATACAGATATGTTTTAAAACTCGGAGTGATGATATTATGTCTTGCAGGCATAGCAACATCTTGGTATGTCTGACTAAAGATGAGAACTCATAATGAATAGAATAATTAAAATAAAACTTACCAGTTGCCACCAGGGCGGCTAAAAAGAGAAGCTTCATGATTGCAGTGAGCTGCTAGTTTTCACTATTCAGCTCAGACAACCAAGGAATGATTTCTGGTGTCAATCATCCCGCCTTATATACCCTCTGAATACATACCTTTTGGCTTCTTTCTGCCCTGGATAACACACCATAGTAGGCGATGCTCCACATCTTTGCAACCTGCAACACTCCTCCACAACCTCAATAAAGCTCATCATTAGGCTCCTCTACCCAACAAAAGTACATTGACCTGTTATGTGTCTACTTTCAGTTTCAATGATTGGATCATAGGCTAAAATCAAAGATCATTCTGATAATTTTTTCAAAACAAACAAAATCTCAGCTGTTTAATATGTCAGTTGCCTAAACAAAATCCGGATAAACATGTAATGATAGAGATCGTTACTGGAAGGCTGTAAAATATAAACTAGATCTTTGTGCCTCCCTTTACCTGCCAATCAGCAAATACACAATCAATTTTAGGTCTAAACCTTACTTAGCTAGACGTTTAAACAATTCTCTATGCCGAACAATTTAGAACATACAAAACTTTGCAGAAGTAGTGATGGTTGATGGTTGTCACCTCATATGATTCAAATTAAATATTTAACATTCATCCTGTTATATGTGACCATTTTCCAGAATTTGGACAAACAAAAACTATTTACTCAACTTTACTCAACCCGCCTAACCTTGCACAGCAGTAAGTTTCCATCAGGAACACAACAACCGAAAGTTTCACCAACTGTAAGCCTCAAAATGAAGAAATATTGGGATAGAGTCCTGGTCCTTTATGATGGGAGCTGCCCTATTGATAAAGAAAGAAGAAGAGAAGAAAAACACTGTGATTTTTTATAATATAACCCAAAGCACAAATTAGTCGGTAGCCCTAACAATCAATGAAATAGAAGTAATGGCAAATTAAGTATATTGAGGGGGGATTGGACTGGGACGCTTAGAGTATTGAGGGGGGGATTGGACTGGGACGCTTAGAGAGGGGGGATTGGACTGGGACGCTTAGAGAGGGGGGATTGGACTGGGACTCTTAGAGAGGGGGGTATTGGACTGGGACGCGTAGAGAGGGGGGGATTGGACTGGGACGCTTAGAGAGGCGGGATTGGACTGGGACGCTTAGAGAGGGGGGATTGGACTGGGACGCGTAGAGAGGGGGGATTGGACTGGGACGCGTAGAGAGGGGGGATTGGACTGGGACGCGTAGAGAGGGGGGGATTGGACTGGGACGCGTAGAGTATTGTATTGACCAGACCCTCATATTATTCTCGTTTCATCATTAGCGGAGAGGCAAGTTAGACATCCATGTTAAATGAATCTGTAATCACCTGAAAAAACCCTCCAGTTCCAGACAATAATATCGAAAGTGCTACACGATAGTATTGCCAAAAATAAGTATTATGCAACAAAAACAGGCATAGGTTTATTTGGCTAGCGGTATTTTTCCCTATTTTGTTTAACATGCACTCTTAGGATTTATCGATGAACAGATACCATCATATTAACATGTCTTACATCTCTGCACTTCCTCCAGGCAACATCAATATAGATATATTTGTGTTGATCAAGAGGTTATCAGTGTGATGATCCCATTATTATCAGTTCAGTGAGATCCTTGTTTGTATACAACACAACAGCTTGTTTGGTTTGTCATCATCTTTTGTAGGGCATTTTGAGATAAAAAGTGAAATGTAGAACTAAGATTTGACATTTTGCCCCACTTATATTACAATATTATAATTTGATCGTCAGATACAAGGATGAGATGAATCTAGTTTGATTCAATTTGTCTGTATTTCGAGTTGATCCCTCTCTAGCCGGCAGCACCTTTTATTGTCTGTTGTACATTATCATCACCAGTGTCTATCCAGTTGGCGGTTGACGTGAGGGGGGGGGTAACTCAGAATTGAATCTCCTGCTCTGCCTCACAATATTTATCAACATCCTTAATTTTTTTTAACATTTTCTTAAAGTCTCAAAAGCCCATAAAGAAATTTTGCCTCAGTGGATCTCGACACACTCATGTGCATCTAGCTAAGCTTACAGGGCATTCACTAACAATGGTTTGATTGTAATAAATTAGAGCTCAATTCTATTCTTTTGTTATTACTGGTTTAAAATTTCCTCTAATTTCTAATTTCATAATCCTGTCAGTTTTGGGCAAATTAATGATAATCTTCATGGCCAAGAGACTATTTAGCAATACTCATTGCAAACCACAATAAATAATAATTATGATGTTAAAGTAAATAGAGCCATGCTATTGGGTTATCACTCTTAACACTATTGTCTTCGGCAGAACTATGCTTTCATCTACTATCTGCTTTTCTGAATTTACATTAGTTGGTTAGTCAACAAAGTAACAAACAAAGAAAATCAATTGGCATTGCTCTCAACTATAAAGAGAAAACTACCTTCAAAGGATGACTTGTGTACCCGAACCAACTCACAATAAATTATGAGAAAACTGGTCAGATCTTTTTCATTGCATCAAATAAGATTACAAACTATTATTTTAGTGCTGAGTAATTCACATGACTTAAGCTCAGATCTAAGCTAATAGAAATTCAGTATGAATGGATGCTGACCATTATCGCTAAGGAAAGCTACTCTACCAAAATTCAACAACAACTAGTCAAACAACCTGCAAAAGCATGGACAGATATAAAGAAAATTAGTGGGCTACCTACTAGCACCAACACAACTCCTAAGCAGAACCTATTTGCCCCAGATGACCTGAATACCTTCTTCACCAGATATGAGAAACCTATACCCGTCCCGCCTGTGATAAACAATTCTAACACTACAGCACCACCACTAGAAATAAAAGAAGATATAGTCCTCAAACAGCTCAGTGGACTTAACCCTAGGAAAGGCCCCGGACCAGATGGCCTTATTCCCAAAGTTTTAAAGCTATGCTCCAACCAGCTGGCGCCTATCATCACTAGACTGTTCAGCTCCTCTATCAACTCTAAAACTACACCTGCTTCATGGAAATCGGCTATAATAAAACCTCTACCAAAAGTCAAAGACCCTGCTCAACATAAACAATATCGACCAATAGCGCTAACTAGCTGTCTCTGCAAGATGATGGAGCGGCTTGTAAAACATTATATTATGGCTCATACTCCTATGGATAGATACCAGTTCGCATATCAAGCTAATCGGTCTACACAAGATGCCCTGCTCTGTCTAACTTCGACCGTCACCAGCTTTATTGACCAGAAGGCTTCACACTATGCTAGATGTCTCTTCTTAGACTTTTCATCGGCCTTTAACACTATACATGTTCCTGATCTTATCTCGCAGCTAACTCATCTTGACTCCAATGTCACTGAGTGGATCTACAGCTTCTTATCTAACAGAGTGCAAAGAACTGTTGTTGATGGTAAAACTTCAAATGCTATTATAACGAACACCGGCGCCCCCCAGGGCTGCTGTCTGTCTCCCCTTTTGTTCTCCATATATACAAACCGGATTACCTCAAACCTGAGTAATGTTACAATAATTAAGTACGCAGATGACACTTGCATCATAGGCTGCATAGCTAATCAATCAGATCTCAACTCCTATTTTGATGAAATCCATAGAATTGCTAAACAATGTGCTGATTTAAATCTTTTATTAAACCCTACTAAGACCCAGGAAATGATGCTATCCACCCAATATGTTAAACCTTCTACCCCTACACTTGTTTTAAATGAAACTGCTATTGCTTTTAGTGATAAAGTTAAATATCTTGGTGTATTAGTTGACGATAAGCTGCGTTTTAATGATCATGTGCATGGTATAGTTTCAACCGCCTCTCAAAGGATGTATGTAGTCAGGAATTTTGTATTTTTAAGCTCTAAATCACTATCAAATATGCTTTTTAAAAGTTTTATTGTATCACGAATCTCCTATTGCTTACCCATTATTTTTAAAAGCTTGTATGCTGCTGACAAGCAACGCCTGTGTAAAATTTTCAAGGACGCTATTAAGTTAGGCATTGAACATCCCGATATTTATACCATGATGGACAATCAGACACGAACACTGGCCTTACGCTATATTCACGATGAGGATCATTTCATCAATGATTTGTTGAGTAAATGTCCATCTGGCAGATACCGTACAGTAAAACATAGAAGCTCACTGGGGAGAGACTGTTTTCTGCGTCATATCACTCTTATTTTAAACGAAATACTTTTTTAGACAGAGATTTGATTTTTTATTCCAAGTGTCTTCGCTTTTTCTTGCTGATTCAAAGTGCCAGCAGGTACACTGTATTTCGCGACTCATTTTTTCTTTTAATAATGCTGTCAGTGATAGTAATAAAAAAAAATCCATCCATTGGCTCGCCGTAGTTGATGCTACTCAGCGCGAGCTGAATCTTCGAGCTCAATGCGATCCGGGAGGTATTCCCAAGGGTCGAACAGCTCCTAAATTTGCTCAGCTCGACCTCATGGGAACACAGAAATAGGTGTATTTGAGAAGCCACCAGAGGACCCTTATTTGTTAAAAAGAAATGGAAATCGGTAGAGGTATGTGAAAGACCCTGTCGTATGACATGTGATAATTATTAGGCTTCTAGGGCAATCCCTACTTGGGGACCTCTAAGTCTATCACTAGAAACAAACTAAACCTAAACTAATTGTTCAGAATAGCAGACTTGGCCATCCTGACGATGACTGACGACGACATCTGTGACGTATTTTCTCGGTTTGTTGGTGCAACCCGTAATTCACATATATATCCCCGCAGCATATTGAGAAATATAAAAATATGTAAGCTGTTACATATTTAGTAGATGTACCAGTCATGGGTTTATTGTAATGCAGTTTATTAGTTTCGAAATAAAATTTTGTATGATCAGAAAACTTGGGAAAAGAAATCAGCATGTAACATAATTCTGTTCTATGCAATATAACATTTTGCTTCAAATTGTAAAAAAAGGGACTAGAATTTACATAGTTGGGGTCTGTTACTGAGGTTTAAATCAGTGGGGTCTATTGATAAAAAATGTTGTGGATGGTCGGTAGTGTATTTGTCAGTTCTGGCAAGACAAAAAGAATATGTGTACATGAAAAGAGCTTTCTGCATGTATACAGAAGATGTAGCGATGCTAAATATATTCATCGTTAATCAGAGGTAATCGTTGGTGGGTAGGATCTAGTTCTGACAAGACATGGCAACGTTGACATTGGACTGTATCTGCTGGGAGTTCTGGAGTTTTCTCATGATTCTCTCGTCATCAAGCACAAGGTCCTCACCTATTGGGACAGAAATAATTTTATAAATGTCTCCATAATATCATCGTTTTCATTACCAAAGGAAATGTATGACTATGAATATAAAAAGGCAATTCCTCGCAATCAGATGGTTGTGTATTCAAGGGTCATGTGCTATGCTCAGATTTTGCAAAGACTGAATGACTTCAGATAATAAAGGAGGCTTACCCTCAATTCTGGGAGTGATCTCAAGCTGCTGAGCCTGCTGCTGTGAGACACATCTGAACTGCTCACTGTTAGTTCTGATGGATTTTTGGTCACATCTGCTGCTGCATACTGGGAGTCTGTTGACTGAGACACAGGTCTGCATACGTCCATTCTGATCAACGGTGCTCTTTACCTACAATGAGATTAGAATTGTTTTGATTTTTCTTTCTCATAAAAATAACCTCTGTAGTGCAAAGCACCAATTGTAAACTTGTGTATGAAAACAGATTTACAAATGATGGTGATGCATTTTGTTAAACAGGCGTTCACCTTACCTTGTGCTTGTACTGTTTGTTGCAGCTATCCTGCTTCTGCTGTCTGCTTGGCTCCTCAATGGTGCACTGACTACCCTGAATCTTGTTCTCCCTCCACAGGTTCAGGCTCATGGAGTTGCTGACAGTGGACTTGCAATATTTCTTGGATGCAAAAGAGCAGAGTCCGCACATCTCATGTGATTTGTCAGAGTTAATCTGTAATTAAAATTAAAACATGAGACAGCACTTAGTTCTTTTTGTACTATAATAATGGTGTCATACCATTTGCAAACACCCGCTTCTCACACACTTACAGCTTAAGGTTCATAGGTGAATTAATGACCATGTAACTACCAAGACTTTGATGAGGTGATGGAGTCTTGAAAATAAGATAAAAAAGTTGATGTTCTATTTTACCTCAACATCTACTCTCTCGCTGTCAATGCTGACATACACTCCATACTTCTCACTGAGGACCTCACACTTGATGCTGTCACACTGCACAAGGGCAACCTGCTGGCTGAGCTCAACAATAACGACCTGGTTATCCTCGTTCAGTTGCTTCTCCTGGCCGTTGACCTTGACCTTCATCTGCTGGCTGGCAAAGGCAGACTTTGGTGTGAAAAGAATCTGGATCTTGTTGTTTCCAGCAACAACCTTCAGCTCCTAGGAAAAGGGGAAGGAATTGTTAATTGTGATATTTTTGGCAGTGATCTCATAGTCCTACATGAATAAAATTCAAGGCGATTTGTACAACCAAGAGGGGACTGGGGGAACATCAATAAGGAAAGCAGGACTCAAACTCACTGATCCCGCGACACCAATCGCCTGGCAGTGAATCGCAGAGGCGCTCACCAATTGCACATCTCGCCGTCAATCCATCCCAAAAGAAGCACAGTTTAATTGTTTTAGTTAGAGTCATGAATTATTCGTCTAGGTTGTTACTACATAACTGTCACTCAGATAACATTAATCATTGACATTGACATTGAAATTTTTATTGACTGCAGTTTGGTGATTTTGCACTTACTCTCTCAGCATTCTTGCCATGATTTGAGGCAGGCTTGAGGGTCACCATAAGCTGTTTGCTGCTTGCTCTGCAGTCTCCGGCAAGAATGACTTCACAGTCAGTCTGTGGCATAGAGACTTCTCTTCTATCGAATGTGAAGCTCTTTGGGGCCTGGATGACGCACATGTCTGAGAACAGAAGGAAATCATTAGTTCACCTTTATCAAGTTCTACAAGTCATCTTCTATGGAAGTAGGTACAGCTTTCTTGTCATTGCTCAAATTCTTACACTAAAAATCAAACAACTACTCATTCATCATATAAGATCAACCTACCACGTCTGCCGGCGAATGGGTTGTTTCTGTGGTGCACGGGAAGGTAGTCATGGATTGGCTTGATCTGACTAACTGGATACTGGTTCTGGCTCATCCACTGCCAGAATTTGACCTCCAGAGGTGAGTAGATGTTGGTGGCGTTCAACTCTATGCAGATTGGGTTTCTCGGGTTTGATGGAATTCTGATATCATACTAACAACAAAGAATAAACGTGAACAAATTATTAAATTGTTCTCTAAATAGCTAACAGACTGAGAATTTTGGTTTGATCTCTTCAATCAGTCCTATATTTTAATTACATTTTCACATACAAATAAACAACCTACCCTGTTGGATGATGATTTGATGGTCTGGCTGACATTGTAGTGTCCATGCTTGGATGACATCTTCCGCCAATGCTCAGGGGTCTGATGAAGAGTAGTGAAGACAGACTGGGCAGAGCTGTACAGATAAGGTCTGGTAAAATTGAAGATTCTCTCAACAATATCGGTGTTGTTAAAGCTGAACTGGTGTCTGACATTGTACCGGGTTGGGTAGACAACACCAAACTCATCTCTGCATCCCTCGACAGTCTGAGAGTAGCATACTCCATCCTTGTAGTCTGGGGTTAATTGGATAGCCCACTGAAATGATAAAATGTATTGCTATTATTACCTTTTTGACAGATAATAGGAAACATCTGAAAAAACTGTTTTGCCAGTACAAACTATTTAAAAGCTTTAGGTCATATTTGATCGTGTTAGCCTGCATTTCACTGTGAAGTCACAGCTGATCTGTGGGGGGGGGGGGAATGGTATGAAGGTATGAATAGAACATACGGTCATGTTAGGTCTCTGGGACTGAGTTCTCTCTCCCCAGCTCATGTTGTGAGCCCAGATGAACTCGTTGTTTCCTGGGTTGACGGCTGAGGTCATCTTGTTGGTGAACTCAACTGGCTCTCTCTCGTGAGTAGATGGAACTGGTGGTCTCTGGAATCTGATCAGAGATCTGGTGGTTGGGTAGTTGTGCTCGTAGTAGGTGGTCATGTTTCCGGTCATGTTGAGGACTTGGTTGTGAGACTCTGATGACAGAGTGAAGTACTTGAAGTAGTACAGGGATCCAAGGGAGTCAGACTTCAGGAACCTGCAAGAAATATAATTTGAAGGTGTTAATAGAGTTGAACGGTTAAAAGTGGTTGTATACATTGGTTGATTGTGTTTTAAAATGATGTTTGTTTGTTTAATTAATTAATTAATTATTATCCTTCATCGAAAGCATCCTACTCTATCATCTAGTAGTGATATATTCTCATCTTAGTGCAGACTCTTTTTATCCACTTATTTTTACCGTCCATACTTTTAACAAGAGAGCACTCACATGAAGCATTTTATTTCTCTAATTGATGAGACAAATAAACACATCATCATCATCATCATTGAAAGGCTCTCAACATCAGGATCACAAAAAACTAACTTAACCTTCGTCGCGTCACATGACACAATGACACCATTCTGAAGATGCAATTTGTCCAGTAAGCCCATTTCTGCTTCGAGATAGCAAATTAACTTACTGCTGGGAAGAGATTGGCTGAGACTGGCCCTCTTGCTGCTGGTTATCTTTGCTGTTCAACCACATGTAGTCAAAGAAGCTTGACTTTCTGTGCTTCTTGCTCTGCCTCTGTCTCTGCTGCTGGTCCCAGTTTTTTGACTCAAGAAACTCCAGCTCAGAGGAGTTGAAGAACTGTCCTCCAAAAGTGAAGGTGAAGTTTCTCTGGGCAGATGTGTCCGGCTTGATAGAGATTTTGATGTGCTGGCTGTGGCTGGATAAGCTAGTTGGGAGCAGATGAAGTCTCTCTTTGACAAAGCTGGTAAGATGGGCCATCTCAACATCACACTCAATCTGGAGGAAATAGAAAAGATTATAATAATATAAAACCATAGACAATGACTAATGCTGCGCATTTAGGCTAGCCAAAGATTGATATCAAACACAGCAAAGTAGGAGATTATTACAAGCAAAGTTACAACATCAAAATCACTACCAGGGACCAGTTTCAGTTACAACAGTCATTAACCAGGATCGTTCACTCATAGCATTGTGTTATGCACAATGTCATGCAGATTGTATAGAAAACATGAGCAGTTATTGAGTAGTTATTGATTAATCTTGTATAAATTACTATTACGACAGATTTTAGGGACCATTGCTAGCGACTTTTCTAATTGAAACCGGTCCCTCAGGTCAGTTTGGCTGAATTTAATTTGAAGAGGAAATTCTTAACATAAAAATATCACCATCAACATTAATATTTGTATCTCAACTTGAAGTACACCTAAATGACTTTATCTTCACCTTTCCATCGAGCTCAACACTTTTCAAGCTCTTGATCTGATGAGTGAAGTGCTGTCTCTGGGCATTGCAAGTCTTTACATGTTTTACATACTCATATGTAGACTGAGCTATCTGTGGGAGTCTCTGGGGGAGTACATAGGACACAGTGTAGGCCTTGAGCTCTTGGGTAGCCAGATCCTGTAAATAGATAGATTCTGGTAGAGATTATATCATCTCATCTCATGTATGTATCTTCTTATCAATGAGTTTGCGTTTAATCCAGGGTTAATCAGCAGTGGACTGATATTTTCATAAATAGATTATGATTGTGTGTGTAAAAAGAGTAACAGAATCACAGACACAATTATAGCAACAATGAAACTTTTTCTTGAGCAACACTTACATTGTTCTGACGTGGCTGAGTGTGGTTCATTACAAACTTGTTCTCCTGTGGGAAGTATGAAACAGTGAGGTTCGTAGAGGTGATAGTTCTTTTAGTTTTCATGGCTCCAGACATACCACAAAGGGAGAATCCAGCATCGACATACTGTGAACGGACACTGGTGAATTCCTTCCTGCAATAAATGTTCATGATTACTGTGACAATCGGAACTGTGCTTTATAATTGGCCCCTTCTCAAACCAATCAGTGTTTTATTGTCAGCAATGATGTGTAACACTCTGAAACATCGTACAGCATGACTTCCCTCACCTGACTGGTTTAGTGGTCTCAAAACTGATTGATGGCATCTCTCCCTTAACCATTCTAATCTTGAGCTGACCGTCAACATCGAGTACTCCGGTGAACCATGTCTCATCATGCTGGTAAATACCGTTGGGCTGGAGTTTCCTCAGCTGGTATGGCTTGAAGTAGATGGTCTGGAAGAACTGGATTGGGATCTGGACAAATCCGTTGTTGTTGTTGCTGGTTAGTCCTGCATAGAATTATGAAACAGTTATATAGCTGAGATATTTAGAATATATTTTGCAAGGTAGGTATTGTCAACGATTGATGTTAGCCATATTTGTGTTCGATGCTCCAATTCTGGTGTAGGATCGAAAAAAATGTATATTGTTGTAATAAAATGGGGTGAAACAGACCCTACCTTGCATGATCATTGTGGTGATGGCAGCCTCATCGTAGTGGATGAAAGAGATCTCCTGTCCCATCATTTTAGCATAGACAGTGATGGATGGTTTGGCCTGTTCCTTGTTCTTCTGGTTCTGGAGTTTGTTAAGAGCTCTGAGGTCTGGATGAGAGTGTGATTTGGATGATGACTGCTTGGTGAACTTCTTTATGATCTGCTCAAGTCCCTCAGACCTGTATCCAATCTATCAAAACAACGAAATGTGGCGTAACCTATCAACAGCACTGTTGTTAAGACAAACGATACATACATGTCACTGGGTCAGGCCCAGTCATATGATCGTGTAGTATGACTTTCACAACAATGCAGATGGGGATCTCTCTCACCTCAGCAATGTGGCGTTTGACTCCATTTGTCACGGACAGCTGCTGGAAGGCACCAGCTCTTGCGAACCTGGAAGTCTGGTTGGAGAAGAAGCTAAGTCTTATGACATCACCATTCTTCTCATCACCATTCAGTCCCATTGGGATCTCAAGATCAGTAGTCTGCTCTGAGCGCTGGAAGGCCTGAACTTGTCTAAGGATAGATTTGATCTGTGAGTTCCTGCACAAATAGGAATATTCAGTCTTTACAGCTCTACCTATTTGAGAAAGATCCTTTGAATTTTTTATATAACACTGGCCATGCGACAAGCTTACAAAGCAGTTAGTATTGTTTGACCTTCATAAGCCTAAGCTCAATGTTGCTGCTCACCACTGTTGGTGTCCCAGGTCTTGTCTGTGTAGAGAGTTTCTCAAGTATCTGACAACAAAGGTCTTGAACTCCTTGCAATTCTCCTGGTTAAGCTGCTTCTGTACAGCAAGCAAGGATGAGCTTGGATCGCACTTCATTACCATGACAAAGGAAGCAATTCTGATCTCAGAGTCCTCCTGGTCGTTGTTCATAAGTGGCAGCAGACTCTGGACAGTCTGTAACATCAATATTACTTAGAATAATATTGTTGTTGTTATTATTATTATTTATAAGTTGTTTAATCGGTTTTTGAAGGACCACATTCAATATTAATTTTTGGTTGATACGTCATGTACTGTATATTATAACAGTATCATAAATGTAAGTGTATGAGCAAACATAATAGATAACATCATAAACTTGGTAAAATTTTACCACCAATAAAGTACACATACCATTTTTCCGCAAGGTTTGGATTTTAAATATCATTATACGCGATTACCTTGAGTCGGTTCTGGTGTCCCAAATGACGGAACGCCAAAATAGCCTGAACTCTGACAGCTTGAGTCTCAGTTTTCTTGAGAAGTCTCTGTACTTGTCGAAGGGCCTCGATGTTACCCATGTTACCAACAGCCTTCAGGTGAAGGATCTTCTCCTCCTCAGTGCTTGCAGAATTGAGATTGGACTCAACAAACTACAATTTTGTGATGAAAGATGGTAAGGATTTGTCTCAGAAAGACGTTAATTTGTCCCCGTAAGACCTAAACTTTCAGATGCACAGAAACATGATCAATTATTTTAATGAAATATAACAACGATTTTGCTCTCATTTCTCCAAGTTTAAAACAAAAGTTCAATTGTGTACACTACCTTCTGGTACTTTCTGCAGCCATCGATGTGAGACTGGTGGAGTGTCTTCTGGGACGCCTGAATGGCCTCAGACAGTTGCCTTTGCTCCTTGTCTTGCAATCTTCTGGTCATTGCGCTGAAGCACAGCAAAGCATGTCTGTAGGTGAAGCTTCTGTCAATCTCTGGCTGCAGAGTTGGCAGGACAGTGTTCTGTAAAGAAAACATTTCAAAATGTCAACAGTGAGGTATGAAAAAATCAACTTTGTGTATTTGTTTAGAATTTGGCAACCAGATAGAAAAAATTTGACTTACCAGCATGTAGTCCAGGATGGTAGGAGTTGGAACCTTGTCACTGGTCCAGACGACAAAAATAGAGCTGGCCTCCTTGTTCTGAATCTCGTTGTCAGAAATCTTTCTGAGAAGGACTTTGTCACATGCAGCGGTATCGGCATAGCTCATGGCATCAATAAGAACCTTCCTATAATGTATAAAATTAAAATGCTTGCACTCATAGGACATCAATGAGTATAGACTTTTGTTATCACAGAAATTGTTTCATTCTCCTTTCTTTGCCTGTCTATCTGTTTGCCTTAATTAATATATCGAAAGAAAGTTATACCCATAAAATTTAAAATAAAAATGTCAGCAACACACACCATTTTCTGTTGTTGCTGGTGTTGTCGTTGCCCTTGGCCTCTGTGAAAATATTTTGCAGTTGATCCATGTTGCACAGCCTCAGGTGTGTGATGAGCTGATAGAAAACAGCAGTGTGAGCTGGGTCAGTGGAGCTGGTGACCATCTTACTCAGGGTGCCTCGGATCTAAAAGATATATATGCAGAGTGTTAAGAGTATGTATAAGATGAGATCAGGTGCAAACTAAAAAAACTTGTCAAGCATAGCTCAGCATAGTTATGATATTGTTAATGGCCAATTCTCCATCCTGGTCAATCAAGCAAAATCAGCAACACAGTCCAGTAGATCTTAATTAGAAGGCCAGACTCTAGCAAACCCAGCATATTGAGAGAAACCAATCAAAGTAGGAGGGTGAAATTTTGCCAGATACAAAATCTAAGGAAACAAGAAATATTTCCTACTGCCCAAGAGCTTACAACATTTATTATTACGGCAATGTCTTGGAACCTCCTCTCTACTGAAGTGTTACTCAGCTGAGAGTCGGCAACTACTTTGAGTTTTGCAAAGCGTCGTGCACAAAGCTGATACTGGATAGCACGTTCTTTACTTCTCATTTATGCATTGCTGCATAACTTTGTAGTCTCATATTACAGAAACATAGAAATAGTATCATGAGAGGTCAAAATCTCAAAAAACAATTATGTTTCTATCTGCTAGGAAGCACTTGTATCTGAGAAGAGAAGCACAACTAAATACTACAGTCTCCCCACTGATATTTGATGCCTCCACAACAGGTTACTCTGTAAAAAAAATACTTACAATCTGGAGAAGCTGCTGTTCAGAAAGCATAAGATTCTCCTCATTTTGAGAGAGCACCTGCTGTTTCCATGGCTGGCTGACAGTCTTGAAATTGTATCCAGAGGTTGAGATGGACTGCTGTTCATTCTCCTCAATAAGACTCAGAGTCTGGTTGGAGTTGGTCAGAACGTACTGGTTTGAAGCATATGAAGTCTGGTGTCTGTACTGAACTGTCTGGACGGCCTTATAGATGAGGAAATTTTGACGGTTCTCTGAGACAATATCATAGAGGGTTCTGATCTCAGTCTCCTCCTTAACAAATTGAATAAAGGTTGATAAAGATGGCGCTGAGTGTAGTTTGAATCATTATTCTCTATTCTGGAGATCTCAGAAATAGCTAAGTTAGATCAATCCAAGAATGAGCATACTCACTCTATCACTTCTCTCATCTTGCTCTGGGTGGCAATGGCAGGTCTTCTGGTTCATGTTATCCCTACAGTGGCAGTTTCTCTGCTGCTGTGGCTGGACATCATGTCTCTGTCGGTTCAAGCTCAGGCATCTGGTCTCATCACGAGATTTGACAACTTGGAATCGGCTATTGTCATTCTGAGACTGGCTGACATGGATGAAGCTGTAGCACTCACCATCAAGTCCGTTCTACAAGGTTACCAGAAAATAAGAGATCAAGTGCTGACATAAGTCTACCATGTTGACAGCCTCAATGAGAATGGACCATCTCTTACCAAAAGTTCATGTATATATGCATATTTGCAAGAAATGTTTAGCCGTTATTTCTTTTTCATCTCGAAAACAAAAACATTATTACTTTACCTCAAGAACATCGAAGCTGGTTGAGTTCTCCTTCTCAAGGTTGTTATACTCGAGTTCCTGGGTGACAGTGAAGTCAGAAGCCTGGAGTCTAACCTGAAGCATGCTCAGGATAGATCTTTTTATGTCAACAGACCAGTTAGACTCCTCACTGCAGATCTCTATTGCCTCTATCTTTCCAGATTTGTACCTGTAATGAGAATATGAATGACTTTATCCTACTACCCATACAAGGTTTTATCGTAGAAGTACATATATCATTGCTCCCTCTTGTGTATTTATTTGAACAAAGAAAGCATATCCATACCTGAATTTGACTGGTTTCTGGAGTCTCTCAGCAACAAGTCTGGCCTGCTCTGTTGGCAGGGGAGAGAACTGATCAATGGAGATCTGCTCTTGAATGGGCAGCTGCTGAGAATTATGGATCTCTTGGTTCATAATGAACACTTGTACCTCATCCATCTATAAACAACGAATGGTTCACTCAACATTTAAATTGCACTTTTGGTAAACTTTACTCTACCATTTGAGCTGCCACCGCACTGTTTTGGAGGCTCAACAGTACTAGATAATGTGAATTAAACAAGAACTGACCATATTGGCCATAACAGTTACTTGTAACTGCTGAAATATTTCTGAAGAAGACATTGATGATACAAATTCAAACTGACCTGAAGGGTTGCACCAGAAGAGGCAAAAGCAAATTTGACCTTTGAGACAATCTTGATTCCGCTATATTGTTTGCTGAGGGAAGGGATCCCAGTCAGTACCTGAGATTCGTATGTGTATACATACTCATTTCCATATGTTAACTCTACAACATCAAGTAACTTATAGGAATTGTATATGTATTGCGGAGTAGCTGAAGGCTTGTCATGCGGCCACGGGTTTTGGTTTTTTGGTTTGTTTGCCAAAGTCAAAGCTCATAGTGGTGTCGATTAGAGCTAAAATAGCAGAAGACAACTACTACTACTATACCGAGAAATACGAGGGCACCAAACAAACCGAAAAAAAAACCAGAACCCGTGGCCACGTGACAGGCTAGATAAGTTGTGGTTGTTTGCACATTACACAAATACTCTAATCACCACAGAGCTTTTTCGCTAGTTTTTCTGAGGAGTATAAGCCGTAAAATCGAAAACCGCAATGCTCCTTACGGTTTACTGTTAATAATCTTTGCAATATTTGTACTTACTTTTGTTCTGAATAATTGGTGTCGGGAGCTCATCATCAGAGGACCACAAGAAACAAGCTCCTGTAAGAAAGTGTAAGAATGAATTCTATAGAATTCTAACGATATGAGTCAAGCAGCAGATTGTGCAGGATAATTTCAATTAAATAAATTTATTTAATTGAAATTATCCTGCACAATCTGCTGCTTGACTCATATCGTTCGAAAAAGAAAGGGAATTGAAACATAAAAACACAAAAGATTGATGAAAAATACGGATGAAATTGAACTTACCAGTTGCCACCAGGGCGGCTAAGAAGAGTAGCTTCATGATTGCAGTGAGCTGCTAGTTTTCACCATTCAGCTCAGTCAACCAAGGAATGATTTCTGCTGTCAACCATCCCACTTTATATACTACCCTATATCCTGTTAATGGCCATTATTTGACCTCTGCTGCAGCCTGGATAACATGCCATACCGCCATGGTAAAAACATCTTGCCTTATCAAGCCAACTGCATGAAAATATACATCGCGCGCGATGTTTTTTGCAATAGCTGATGTCCTTTTTGGTCCGGGAATCGGGCTATAATTTATATAATGACCTTGATATTGAAGGAACTGTTTGAGATTTGTTGCCTTGAGGTAAATAAACACAAATTGACTAAGGAGCATGATATCATTGAGGGTAATGCAGATGTAGAGCACATAACTGTGATGCATTTACACAAATAGGAAGGCGTCGAGTTCAATTCAGTCTTATCTTGACAGATTCTAATTTGTTTATACAGATGTTCATTATGAAAGTAATAGGCCAAGTCATGACAGGATTGAAGCTGTGTTCTTGTAAAAAGTGATCAGCCCAAGGTTTGTTACTGGACATTTCATGGCCTTTAGAGGTCAAGTATGGAGGAAATAGTTTGTGGACACAAACTAGGTGACGTACGATATACATCCATCATCCAGGTTCTATTTACGAGGTCAGGATAGAATTCTAACAGTGTCTTAAGGTTATACATTTACCGTTTTCATTTTTGATCCTACCTGTGTTCGAACGACAGAGATGATACTTAAAATATAGACGGTCCTCAAAACAGTATAATTCGAATTTAAGTCTTACTTCCAAAACAGCTGAAGTTCTTTGGACTCCAAGCGCTTTTATGTTAGCCAGTTAAGGGAAGACACATCAGCTGCAAATTCTTTTTTTCTCGCCACAATACTTTGATTCTTCTATTTTTATAATGGAAAATCAAATAATAAATAAGGAGTGAAATACAACTGAGAGAAACAATTAATTCTCTCTTTTACTCATTGATCCCCAATTTGTTATTGAACAACTTGGACTCATTGTGGCTCAAAGGAGTTGTCTACACTTCTCACATAAAA
This sequence comes from Membranipora membranacea, assembly GCA_914767715.1. Taxonomy (NCBI): domain Eukaryota; kingdom Metazoa; phylum Bryozoa; class Gymnolaemata; order Cheilostomatida; family Membraniporidae; genus Membranipora; species Membranipora membranacea. The sequence continues at coordinate 20,631,264 of OU612073.1, forward strand.
CAGAAGGTAGAATACATGTTATCAGGTATCACAAAGGCAGACAATCTGAATAGTTATTTTCACTATTACCTTTTACACCTTTAACTGCGCATGTTGGGTGCCAGTGCCACCCATTCACTAATAAACTTCTTTTTTATTGTCATCTTTTTATGTATGCAGTCTGTTCTAACCAACATGGACTCAGGTGAGTATGCCTTACCACTACTTGTTGATTGATGTTAATTATCCAACGTTACCTGTTACTCCTAGTCCTTGGTCTCACTACATTATTAAATGTCACCTTCATAAACTATCACTGTGACCATAGTAATTTATCATAATACTGAATAGGTAAGGTAGGCAATAATAAAAGCAGTCCTAAGACTCCTTGATAAAAGTAGATAAAAATTGAAAGGCAGTACATACGTAAATTACATGAAACTGTACAATCAATGATGCTGCTTGTCTTGACAAGCTTGTAAATACAGGCTATCTTCATACCTGCTGCAAACAGGCAGGGCAAATGAGGAGATGAGGAAGAGGGCGATCAGGTGGGAGGAATCGTGCCATGGGCTACTGGTACCTGCAAACCTGTATTTTACCAATTATAAGTATCAACCACCCTTAACCTATACTGGAGAACCGATTCTATTCATCGAACACAACTCAATCGCCAAATTAACCTAAACGAAATAAAGAGTCTGTTCCCCATTCCCCTGAAGTTTTGTGGCATTTATTCCGGCGGAATTTCTAGTAATTTTATAATCCTATCAGTATTTGGGAAATATATGAAAACTCTTCATTGGCTCAGCATACACAGAGGAGATAAAAGTCATTGCCGTGCTTTTGGTTTATTGCTCTACTGTGAAGGTATGTAGGGTACTATCTGCAATTTTGTTTTGTGGGTCTTCGACAACGTAACAAAAATAAAGATCTTTTGGCAGTGCTCAAAACTACCGTCAACGTGTGACTGATGTACCACGAACCGACTAACGATAAATGATGAGAAACAAAACAATAATTGATATCCCAATTATTCCACGCTGATGTTTGAGGACTCTATTTTAGAGTTGAGGAACTCATATAACTTTTGCTCAGTTGTGACTTTGTGAGGCTGCTGCTAGACATTGTCGCAATTGACCTCCAAAGGCCCCCTTTTTGTTGAAACACAATCGAAATTGTTGTGGTAAATGTTAAAGACCCTGCAGCACAACATGTATAAATGATTTGTCGTCTAGGGCAACCCCTGCTTGGGGACATCAAAGCCTATGACTAGCAACAAATTAGAACCTAGGTCCTAGTAAATTGATGGCAAATGGCACATGACTTTCTTATAAAGCGACTGATTTTTGTTATTGTGTACAATAATATCTGTAGGCTGTGTAATGCAGTTTATTAATTTCGAGATAATATTTTGCATGATCAGAAAACTTAAAAGGTACAACCATAGGAAAAGAACTCGGCCTGTATCATGATTCCGTTCTATGCGTTATGACACTTTTATGAAATTTGTCAAAAGGGCCTAGAATTTACATTGTTGGGGTCTGTTTATCAAATGTTATGGAGGGTCTGTAGGGTTTACTTCTGGCAAGACAAATAGAAATATAAGAGCCCAAAAAGATTTTTCTGCATATATGCAATGTTTATAGCGATGTTAAAGATATTCATTGTTATTCAGAGGTAATCGTTGGTTGGTAGGTTTCAGTTCTGGCAAGACATGGCAATGTTAACATTGGACTGGAGCTGCCGGGAGTTCTGAAATCTTCTCAGGATTCTCTCATCATCAAGGACAAGGTCCTCACCTGTTAAGACACAAATGATTTCATAAACGTCTCACTAATAAATCATCATTCAGTGAAAAAAGTTTTCATTGTCAAAGAAAATGAATGACTATGAATAACAAAAATTCACTTCTTCCCAATCAGATGGTTGGGTATTGGGGAATATTTCTAAGAACAAATAATAAAATAATAAATTATGCTTACCCTCGATTCTTGGAGTGATCTCAAGATGCTGAGCTTGATGCTGGGAGACACATCTGAACTGCTCACTGTTAGTTCTGATGGACTTCTGGTTGCATCTGCTGCTGCATACTGGGAGTCTGTTAACTGAGACACAGGTCTGCATACGTCCATTCTCATCAACAGTGGATTTTACCTATGGTTAGACAATGGGTTGTTTTTATTTCTCTTGGTGATCGCCTCTGAAGTACAGGCTGCCTTTTTTGGTTAATTGCATAGACTTAGACTACTTAGTTTATTAAGTAGATGATTTATTGTAGGGTACAAAAAAACCATGCGGTAAATTTATAAATGAAATCAGATTTTAGAATGGTTTTAGATGGTTCAACGCATTATCATAACCAGCAGGTGTTCACCTTACCTTGTGTTTGTACTGCTTGTTGCAGGTATCCTTCTGCTGTCCGGTTGGCTCCTGCATGGTGCACTGGCTGCCTTGGATCTTGTTCTCCTCCCACATATTCAGGCTCATGGAGTCGCTGACAGTGGCCTTGCAAGATTTCTTTGATGCAAAAGAGCACAGTCCGCACATCTCATGTGATTTGTCAGAGTTAACCTGTGATTAGATAATTCAAACATGAAACATATACTAAGTTGTGTTTGAACTATGATGGTTTCATAACTTATCAAACTCCTGCTCATCCAACACTTACAGCTTAGACTCATTGGCAAGTCAATGACCATGTCAGTACCAAGACTTTGACGAGGTCATGAAGTGTTGTAAACAACAATAAATTCAGATAAAAAAGTTGATGTTCTATTTACCTCAACATCTACTCTCTCGCTGTCAATGCTGACATACACTCCATACTTCTCGCTGAGGACTTCACACTTGATGCTGTCACATTGCACAATAGCGACTTCCTGGCTGGATTCAACAATAGCGACCTGGTTATCCTCATTCAGCTGCTTCTCCTTGCCGTTAACCTTGACCTTCATCTGCTGGCTGGCAAAGGCAGACTTTGGAGTAAAAAGAATCTGGATCTTGTTGCTTCCAGCAACAACCTTCAGTTCCTAGCAAAAAAGAAGAAATTGGAAGTTGTGATATTTTCTGCAGTGATCTCATACTCCTTCATGACTGCAATCCAGGGCTATATATACTCTTTAGGGTTCTTGGGGCAATCAAAGTATGAAAGCTCCCCAATGAGACTAAAACTGACAAATCCTGAAACACCAATCGCCTGGCAGTGAATAGCGAAGGTGGTATCCGATTGCAAGATCTTGCCATCTGACCATCCCCAAAAAAGCACAGCATAATTTTTTTAAGAGTCAGGAATGATTTGTCAAGGATGCTACTACAATAACTGTTACTCAAACATCAAAAATCAACTGCAGTTTGGTACTTATTACACACTTACTCTCTCAGCGGTCTTGCCCTCGTTTGAGGCAGGTTTGAGGGTAACCATAAGCTGTTTGTTGCTCGATCTGCAGTCTCCAGCAAGAATGACCTCACAGTCAGTCTGTGGCATGGTGACCTCTCTATTATCGAATGTGAAGCTCTTTGGGGCCTGGATGACACACATATCTGAGAACGAAAGGAAATCATCATAAGGATGCCGTTCACGAAAGAAAACAACTTTACCGTTAAAGTTCTACAAGCTATCTTTTAAGAAAGTAGGTATGGTTTTTGTTATTGCTCCAATTATGTTACTAAAATCAAACTGAGTATACTTCAAGATATGAGGTCCACCTACCACGCCTGCTGGCGAATGGGTTGTTTCTGTGGTGCACTGGAAGGTAGTCATGGATTGGCTTGATCTGGCTAACTGGATACTGGTTCTGGCTCATCCACTGCCAGAATTTGACCTCCAGAGGTGAGTAGATGTTGGTGGCGTTCATCTCAATGCAGATTGGGTTTCTTGGGTTAGATGGAATTCTGATATCATACTGAGAAGAAATAAGAAAACGTGACCAATTTATTATGGATTTCTCAAAACAGCCAAACATACACACTCTTAATTTTGGTTTGACCATTTTGAGCAGTCCTATATTTTAAGTACAATGAGATACCACGGGTGACCTGACAAGAAAAAATCTCTTAAATAAGGGACATACCCTGTTGGATGATGGCTTGATGGTCTGGCTGACATTGTAACGTCCATGCTTGGATGACAGCTGCTGCCAATGCTCAGGGGTCTGGTGAATAGTGGTGAAGACAGACTGGGCAGAGCTGTATAGATAAGGTCTGGTGAAATTGAATATTCTCTCAACAATATCGGTGTTGTTAAAGCTGAACTGGTGGCTGACGTTGTACCAAGTTGGGTAGACAACACCAAACTCATCTCTGCATCCCTCGACAGTCTGAGAGAAGCATACTCCATCCTTGTAGCCTGGGGTGAACTGGATAGCCCACTAAAAGGATAAAGTTATTGCTATTATCATCTTCATGATAGACAATCGGATTAAATTAACATAAGACTGTTTTGCCAGTACAGACATTTGAAAGGTTTTTATTATTTAAGGTTGTCAATTTGAAGATTTTTATATCCGCCAGATATGAATTAGGTCAAGTTTGATTGTGTTTGCCTGCCTTCCACTGGGAATCCGCAGCTGTTCAGTGGGGATTGGGGAAGCGATTCCAAAGCAAATTTGGTTTAGGTATGATATTACATACGGTCATGTTAGGTCGCTGTCCCTGGGTTCTCTCTCCCCAGCTCATTTTGTGGGCCCAGATGAACTCGTTGTTTCCTGGGTTGACAGTAGAGGTCATCTTGTTGGTGAACTCAACTGGTTCTCGCTCATGGGAAGATGGAACTGGTGGTCTCTGGAATCTGATCAGAGATCTGGTGGTTGGGTAGTTGTGCTCGTAGTAGGTGGTCATGTTTCCGGTCATGTTGAGGACTCTGTTGTGAGACTCTGATGACAGGGTGAAGTACTTGAAGTAGTACAGGGATCCAAGGGAGTCAGACTTCAAGAACCTGCAAGAAATATAATTTAAGGGTATCAATATTGTTTGAACAATTAAAGTTTGTATAATGCATAGAATTTGCTAGTGACTGCTAATGACATCAACAAATTATATTGTTTTATATATCATTGAAAAGCTCTCAACATCAGGATCACATAAACTAACTTTAACCTACTTTGCATGGCGTGACACGATGTTATGACCAACAAAATTTCTGCAATCTTCTTTTCATACTAAATTTTGACCCCTTTATGATAGAATCGCTCATTGAGTGCGCAAGACCTGCTGAACATTATGCATTAGTCTTGTTAGCTCATTTCTGCTTCCAGATTACAAATTAACTTACTGATGGGTGGAGATTGGCTGAGACTGGCTCTCCTGCTCGTTGTCCTTGCTGTTCCACCACATGAAGTCAAAAAAGCTTGACTTTCTGTGCTGCTTGCTCTGCCTCTGTCTCTGCTGCTGGTCCCAGTTTTTGGACTCAAGAAACTCCAGCTCAGAGGAGTTGAAGAACTGTCCTCCAAAAGTGAAGGTGAAGTTTCTCTGGGCAGATGTGTCTGGCTTGATGGAAATTTTGATGTGCTGGCTGTGGCTGGATAAGCTGGTTGGGAGCAGATGGAATCTCTCTTTGACAAAGCTGGTGAGCTTGGGTATCTCAACATCACCCTCAACCTGGAAGCAATGGGAAAGATTAAAATAAAAATATTAAAAAAAGGACTAATGCTGTGCATTTAGGCTAGTCAAAGATTAATATGAAAGTTTGCAATGAGGAAGATTATCATAACCAAAGTAACAACATCACGATCACTACCAGATCAGTAGGGCTTAATTTAATTTTGACTTAACTGAGACCTATCACCAATAACATCAATATCTATGTATCAATTCGGAAAAGACCTTATTGATTAATATGCCTTTATTTTCACCTTTCCATCGAGCTCAACACTCTTCAAACTCTCGATCTGGTGCGTGAATTGGTGTTTCTGAGCATTGCAGGTCTTCATATGTTTTAGATACTCATATGCTGACTCAACAACCAGTGGGAGTCTCTGAGGGAGTGCATAGGACACAGTGTAAGCTCTGAGCACCTGAGTAGCCAGATCCTGTAAAAATATATATTATATTATATTAGTGATTATATCATCAGAAGAATGCATTTTCTTTCAATGGGTTCGTGGTTAACATTGGATTGACCTTCAATCTTAAATTAAATTATTTCCATAAATATTGTAGCTAGATGTGTGTGAAAAAAAAGTGACAGGATCACAGACACAAAAACACTTTTTCTTGAGCAACACTTACATTGTTCTGGCGTGGCTGAGTGTGGTTCATGACAAACTTGTTCTCCTGTGGGAAGTATGAAACAGTGAGGTTGGCTGAGTTGATAGTTCTTTTGACTTGCATGGCTTCGGAAATACCACAGAGAGCGAACCCAGCATCGACGTACTGTGAATGGGCACTCGTGAAATCCTTTCTGTAGTAACCAACAAATAATCATTGGAAATCATGATCGTGGCAATTACTTAATGCAGAATTTTAGAAAAAGGACTGTGCAACATAATTTGCCTCTTCTAAAACCAATCATTGTTTGATTGTCGGAAATGCGCCATATAATACTCTGAAACACCGTACAGCATGACTTGTCTCACCTGACTGGTTTAGTGGTCTCGAAACTGATTGATGGCATCTCCCCTTTAACCATTTTGATCTTAAGCTGACCGTCAACATCAAGTACTCCGGTAAACCATGTCTCATCATACTGGTAAATACCATTGGGCTGAAGTTTCCTCAGCTGGTATGGCTTGAAGAAGATGGTTTGGAAGAACTGGATTGGAATCTGGACAAATCCGTTGTTGTTACTGCTGGTGAGTCCTGAAAAGAATTATGTCACGGTTATAAAGCTGAGATTTTTAGAATATCTTTGCAAAAGAACATATTGTCAATGATTGATGTTAGCCATATTTGTTTTCAGTGCTCTAATTTGGAAGTTGGAGCTAAAAAAAGTAATATTTTGTACCAAAACAGAACAAAACCCACCTTGCAGGATCATTTTGGTGATGGCAGGCTCATCGTAGTGGATGAAAGAGATCTCCTGTCCCATCATTTTAGCGTAGACAGTGATAGATGGTTTGGCATGTTCCTTATTCTTCTGGTTCTCAAGTTTGTCAAGAGCTCTGAGATCTGGATGAGAGTGTGATTTGGATGATGACTGCTTGGTGAACTTCTCTATGATCTGCTCAAGTCCCTCAGACCTGTATCCAATCTATCAAAACAACAACAATTTTGTTAATAAAAAGGTTGCATACATGTCACCGGCGTTAAAAAATCATGATAATTGAACTCTGGCCCAGCCATTTGATCATGGATTATAATTTTCACAACAATTAGGTAGGATATCTCTCAAACCTCAGCAATGTGGCGCCTGACTCCATTTGTCATGGACAGCTGCTGGAAGGCACCAGCTCTTGCAAATCTGGAAGTTTGGTTGGAGAGGAAGCTCAGTCTAATGACATCACCATTCTTCTCATCACCATTAAGTCCCATTGGGATCTCGATGTCAGTAGTCTGCTCTGAGAGCTGGAAGGCCTGAACTTGTCTAAGGATAGATCTGATCTGTGAGTTCCTGCAGAAATAAGAATATTCATATTTACAGCTCTACCTTGTGGAAAAAGATCCGTTGAATATTTATGTAATAATCGCCATGTAGTTGTCAAGCAGTTAGTATTGTTTAACACTTATTAGGTTAAGGTCAATGTTGGTGCTCACCACTGCTGGTGTCCTGGGTCTCGTCTGTGTAGAGAGTTTTTCAAGTATCTGACAACAAAGGTCTTGAACTCCTTGCAGTTTTCCTGGTTAAGCTGCTTCTGTACAGCAAGCAGGGATGAGCTTGGATCGCACTTCATCACCATGACAAAGGCAGCAATTCTGATCTCAGAGTCCTCCTGGTCATTGTTCATAAGTGGCAGCAGACTCTGGAGAGTCTGTAACATCAATATTACTTAGAAGAAAATTATTGTTGTTATTATTATTATTTATCCAATCATTGAAATGTTAATAGACAAGGAATAGGATGAGAGCCGAGTGGATGCCAGTTGTTGCGAAATCTCCATGATAAAAAGTAGTGGATATATGTAATGGATGATGGAGATTCCATTACCCATTACCATTCACCTTCAGAATGAGAGAAACTTGACACCAGTAATGACGGTAAAATTCTCAAGGTAACGTATTTCGCAAATCTCCAACGACTTCAACTACTTAACAACATACATCAGTTTGTGACTATAAGTTATTACCTTGAGCTGGTTCTGGTGTCCCAAATGACGGAAAGCCCAAATAGCCTGAACTCTGACAGCTTGAGTCTCAGATCTCTTTAGAAGTCTCTGTACTTGTGGGAGGGCCTCGATGTTACCCATGTTATTAACAGCCTTCAGGTAAAGGATCTTCTCCTCCTCAGTGTTTGCAGAATTGAGATTGGACTCAACTAACTACAATATTGTGAGAGATAGTAAGAATTTGTCTCAGCAAGACATTAACTTTCTTATGATCAGAAACAAAAGCAATAACTTTAATTGAAAGTAATAAAAATGTGAAATAAGTATTAATGCTGTCCTCTCTCCGCAATGAGCAACTTCAAAACCAACAATGATCAATCGTGTATACTACCTTCTGGTACTTTCTGCAGCCATCGATGTGGGACTGGTGGAGTGTCTTCTGGGATTCCTGAACAGCCTCTGATAGTTGCCTCTGCTCCTTGTCTAGCAATTTTCTGGTCATTGCGCTGAAGCAAAGCATAGCATGTCTGTAAGTGACTCTTCTGTCGGCCTCTGACTGCAGAGTTGGCAGGACTGTGTTCTGTGAAGTAGACATTATTTCAAGATGAAAATATTTATCGGGATATGAAAATAACAATTTGTGTCAAGGTATTTGTTTTAATCTTTGGTAACCCAATAGAAAAACTTGACTTACTAGCATGTAGTCCAGGATGGTGGGAGTTGGAACCTTGTTGCTGGTCCAGACAGCAAAAATAGAGCTAGCCTCCTGGTTCTGAATCTCATTTGCTGAAATCTTGCTGAGTAGAACTTTGTCAGATACAGTGGTGTTGGCATAGCTCATGGCATCGATAAGAACCTTCCTATAATGGGTAAAATCACAATAATTGTACTCACAGGGAAAAGAAAAAGATAGTCTTTCATTATCACCGTCAAAAAGCTAGTGTTACGCGGATTATTTTACTCAGACATTTAAGCATCACGATAACGTTTTACGGTTTTGATCAAGCTAATAAAATTTTGTTGTCCTTTCTTTGTTAAGTCTCTGTTAGCCTTCTTTAATTGCCAGCAACACGCACCATTTTCTGTTGTTGCTGGTGTTGTCATTGCCCTTGGCCTCTGTGAAAATATTTTGCAGTTGATCCATGTTGCACAGCCTCAGGTGTGTGATGAGCTGATAGAAAACAGCAGTGTGACGGTCATATTTCTCTGGGTCAGTGGAGATTGTGACCATCTCACTCAGGGTGCCTCGGATCTAAGGAAGAGATTGGTAGAGTGTTAATAATACCGAACATGAGGCGAGCCAATTAGGTGCAAATTAGAAAACAACAGTTCAGCATAGCCCAGCATATGATACTGTTGAAAGCAACTTCTCCCTACTGATCAATCAAGCAAAATCAACAAAATAGTCCAGCGATTCCTAATTTGGATGTCAAGCTTGTCTTTTTTTTGCTGAATCTTCAAGGCTGTTTGTGACAATGGTCTTTAAACATCAAGACCCAAAAAAGGTTTGGGCACAGAAATCAACTGTTTATATACCAAAAAAACCCCAGCAAATGATATCACTCAATCAAGTCTTGCGTTCTTGCAGGGAGAAACAAATGCATACAATAGTTCTCTGTACTGATAACGATGCGTCACTACAGCTTTACTCTGCAACAAAAATACTTACAATCTGGAGGAGCTGCTGCTCAGAAAGAATGAGTTTCTCCTCATTTTGAGAGAGCACCTGCTGCTTCCATGGCTGGCTGACAGTCTTGAAATTGCATCCAGAGGTTGAGATGGACTGCTGTTCAATCTCCTCTATCAGACTCAGAGTCTGGTTTGAGTTGAATAGGAAAAACTGGTTTGGAGCATATGGAGCCTGGTGTCTGTACTGAACAGTCTGGACAGCCTTCTGGATGAGGAATTCCTGACGGTTCTCAGACACGATGTCGTAGAGGGTTCTGATCTCAGTCTCCTCCTAAACAATTGTGTAAAGGTCAATATAGATGGCCCTGGGGGTAGTTTTGGTAAATAAAGTGATGAAATACAACGAGTTGGATTTTATTATCTATGCCATAGATTTCAGCGATACCCAAGTATGATCATACTCACTCTATCACTTCTTCCATTTTGCTCCGGGTGGCACTGGCAGTTCTTCTGGTTCATGTTATCCTTACAGTGGCAGTTTCTCTGCTGCGGTGGTCGGACATCCTTTCTCTGTCTGTTCAAGCTCAGGCATCTGGACTCATCACGAGATTTGACGACCTGGAAGCGGCTAGTCTCATCCTGAGACTGGCTGACATGGATGGAGCTGTAGCACTCACCATCAAGAGCATTCTACAAGGTACGGTAAGGTATAAGTTATCTTTGTTAAGATCTAAATGAGAATGAATTACATCAAAACAAAATTTCATGTACCCATTCAAGATATGGTTGGCCATTAATTATTTTTCATCTCGAAAACCAAAACATTATTTCTTTACCTCAAGGACATCAAAGCTGGTTGAGTTCTCCTTCTCAAGGTTGTTATATTCGAGCTTCTCGGTGACAGTGAAGTCAGAAGCCTGGAGTCTGACCTGAAGCATGCTCAGGATAGATCTCTTAAGATCAACAGACCAGTTAGACTCCTCACTGCAGATCTCTATCTCCTCAACCTTTCCAGACTGGTAGCTGTAAAAGAAACCATGAGTCAACAGTGAATTATATTCCAATCATTTGACTATCAACATTCATCTTCACTTTGTTTACCACTCATACAAGGCTCGATGGTGTAACTATTTGAACAATATCTATACCTGAATTTGACTGGTTTCTGAAGTCTCTCAGCAACAAGTCTAGCCTGCTCGGTGGGCAGGGGAGAGAACTGATCAATTGAGATCTGATCCTGAATGGGCAGCTGCTGAGGATCGTGGATCTCATGGTTCATAAAGAACACTTGTACCTCATCCAACTATAAACAAGGAACGGTTCACTTAACATTTCAACTGCACCATGGAATCAGCGTAAATCAAATATCATTTTTATGAACTTTACTGTATCACTATTCCTTCTTTGTGTCATCTGAAGTAATCTTCAGTTCTAGCTAACAGTAAAATTTTGAGCTGTCACCATATAGTTTTTTTTAGCCTCAACAGTACTAGATAATGTCAATTGAAAATGGATTCTATAATACTGCAAACAGGAACCGACCATATCAGCCCACAATTCGGGGTTTCAGCTAAATGTATATCACATATTTTCAACAAATATATAGATGAAACAAACTCAAACTAACCTGAAGAGTGGCAACAGGAGAAGAGGCAAAAGCGATTTTGGCCTTCGAGACAATCTTTATACCACTGTATTGTTTGCTGAGGGAAGGAATGCCCATCAATACCTGAGATTCATATTTGTATACATACTCATTTCCAGAAGTAAACTCTACAACACCAAGTAAGTTATAGGAATTGTATTGTAGAGTAGATGTGGTTGTTTGCACATTACACACATATTCTAATCACTACTGAGTTTTTCTTACGGTTATACTAAGGAGAATAAGGCTTAAAATTGAACACACCACAATGCTCCTTTTGAGTAACCCTATTGTATGAGATTACGTTTTACTTTTAATATTATTTTCAGAAAATGAACTTACTTTTGTTCTGGAAGATTGGTGTTGGGAGTTCATCATCAGAGGGCCACCAGCTACAAGCTCCTGTAAGAATTAATTCTATAGTTATGTTTGATGTAAATTAACCTGTACAAACTGCTACTTGCCTGTCGCTGGAAAAACGAGTCATCACAAACAGGAGAATTTAGACGTACATTAAATTGATGATAGCGGTCCTCAAATAAAATATTATTCACTTCTTTTAAAATACATTATTGTCAAACTTTACTTTGAGCTTAGAAGAGAAATTTAACTTACCAGTTGCCACAAGGGCGGCTAAGAAGAGAAGCTTCATGATTGCAGTGAGCTGCTAGTTTTCACTATTCAGCTCAGACAACCAAGGAATGATTTCTGTTGTCAACTGTTCCCCTTTATATACTACCCTAAATCCTGTTATAGAACATTAACTCTGCTGCAACCCTGCACAACATGCCATACCACCATGGTAAAAACAACTTTTACTTTTCAAGCCAACTGCTTGATAATATACATTGCGTAAGATGTTTTTTTGCAAGGTCTGATGTCCGTCTTAGTCCAGGAATTGGGCTATAATGTCAAAGGATCAAAGTTAAACAAACATGATCAGCTGGTTTTCTAAACATGTGTGTGTGTGTGTGTGTGGATGTTGATTCACTGTCCGGTTTATCAGAGGTGGTCTTTGCACTTGAAGTGATATAGATAATAATGAGAACAGTCCTCAATGTACCTAGATAAGGACATCAATGAATGCTAAAATCTGTCCATAAGATCTACAAAATCTACAAAATTCTAAAAAGGTTTTGCCGTCATTGTTTTGCTCAGGTTGTCAATCTGAGAGTTAGCAAGGAGAATCCGTATTTATTTGATCCAGTATTGCAAACTATTTGTCTCTGTAGGTGGTCAAGGGTATGCCTGAGGATCGAAGTACCCTAAATTATGTGTAAGTGAATTCTCAGTATTGAATTGGCCAAATCTAACTAAACCTAGTATTTTCTTTATTGATAATCACGTTCCAAATGAGAGCCCAGAGAGGTCTTGCAGGCAAATAAATAAATTTGTAATTGTACCTCAAATAAATGAGCAGATAAATATTTTTTGGCTGCCCTATGAGTCAATTATAGTGTATATAAAATTCTTGTGTTTCAGTATTAAGAATGGCACTCAAGTGAGTTGACACACCCATGCAAAATTGATTTAGGCTGAAAATATGAGACTTTTCCATCCCTAGAGCAGTCCTTGACCATTTTCTATTGACAGCAATTGCAACAGACTGAGCCAAAAACATATTGTGGAGGATGCCTAAGGTTGCATAAGGGAAACCCTCCACATGTTTTGCAGAAAGCATGGTATCAGTTTAGAAACAAGATTAGATGTAGCACACTATGGTATAGTATAGTATATAGTCAGAAATGGTAGTCATAAATATATATATATGGGAAATGGCCAGTCAGTTATAGCCACTTATGACTGGTATATTTAGTAAGTACATCACTAATTTATATAATGACCTTGATATTCAAGGTACTGTTTGAGCTTTGTTGTCTAAATAAACATCAATTGACTCTAGAACATCGTATCATTGAGGGCGAATGCTGCTAATATAACTAAATGTAGAGCACATTCTGGAGATAACTGTGATGCATGTGCAGTTGTAGGGGTCACAAATAAGTGCCAAGTTCAATTCAATCTTATCTGGGCAAAATCTTATCTGTTTGTAACAACAAACAGATGGTCAATATAGAGTGATAGGCCAAGTCATGCCAGGGTTCAAGCAAAAAGTGATCGAAATGAGAACATTGATTAAGATCTCCCACAGGTGTTCATAATTCCTTGATGAAGGACTATATTCAAAATCATGTTGCTGGAAGAATTGGCTGAACCTACAACTTCAACTAATGGCTAGGGCATCAGCACTCTCCTGTATTCCACAAAATTCAAAAGAGACAAATTCAGTGTTAAATAGCGAATTTGTCACTTACCTAACCATCATTTCTCGGTTATACAACAAATTTTGTTGAGCAAATTATGGTATTATGGTATATGGATAAAATTAGGGCTGCATATTAATCGAGTAATTAACTATAGATTACAGCATTTTCAGATGATTAAAATGATATCAAGAGCAAAAACTCTCAGATATTCCTCAACTTGTCGCACTCAGTTTTCATTTATTTTGCTCTTTCATTACATCCAGGCCTACTGATGGCTATTTCATCAACATTATTATGTTACATTAGAAGTTTTTCTTTAAATTTTTCAAGATTTGCAAGCCACCTGATAAAAAGTGATATATATCAATATTGAGATTATATCACAGATCAATTTGACGACTAAATGCTAACTTTTTAAGATTATTGCGCAATGCTAGATAGAATGAAGATTTGTTGCCAGACACAATTCTCATCTACCGGTTCTATATTGATATGATAATCCTCAAAGTACCCCATAATTGAACATCAATGTTTAGTTTTTCACACAAGGAAATGGGAAGTTATTTCAGATCTCCTCGGATCAACTTTGTTTCTGAAACTAAAATGCTAGATAAATTAGCTATAGCTGATGGTCAGTGTAACGTTAGACCAGGGAGTTAATTAGTTAGTTAGACAAACATTGTAATTCTGAGAAATGAAATATAAGCAAGCAATTTGCTTCCAGAATTCCTCATGGTCATACCTGGTCAAAAATAATGATTTTTTCCCTGCAATGTTTCTGCACTAGATTTGGCGTAGTAATATAAGTCACTGAAATCCAGTCATTTTTAGTGTATTTATCAATTTTTCACAGTCTGGGTTGTTAATTCCTGTCTGTTACTATAGAAATTTCCTCCTCTAATACTAAAAATTCCTGCTACTACAATTTATTGAATCAAAATAGTTTTGTCGGGACTACTTTGTGCTGCCATTCCTTGTTTGATAATTAATAAATGGTTGTGAGGTGTCTGAGTCAGCTGCTCCCGGTTTTTGGCAGCTCCTATTCTTTTGCATGGGCACTAGTGGCTAAAATTTTGTAAATTGAAATCGCAATCATAAGAAAGCTGAGGGTTTGAAATTTGCTAAACAAGGAAAAGCTACATTTAGAATGTAAAATCAAAAAAATCGGACAAGTAGTTCTCAATTTAGTATGCTAGGCGAGACATGACCTTAATCAAATCACACATTTACTTATCCATCCCAATCTGCTATATGGCATATCTCCTCAACTGCAATAGCTGTGTCTCAGAGACACAGTATCTTTCTGTGGGATATGCTGTATATATACCATGACCGATTCTTATACTGTATAGTTGGAGCCTATTATCAAACTTGCTGGGACTAGGAATTTAATTAACGTATAAAAGTAGAGAGTCATGTGTTTTATATTGCTGTTGACCTCTGTGGTAAACATGGTTGGGTCGTTGTGCTCCATAAACAAGGTTTATTATCTCCCCTGATGAGTAGGGTGGCTCCTAGTTGTTTGCAAACTACTCTGATTGGCCGCTGTTTTAGTTAGCGAATATCATAAGAATTCTGCTCTGAAACATTTTTATCATTTGTCTGTTGCTCTTTTTGAATTCAAATATGTGGTTTTGGATATACCCACTACATTTGCGAGTATTGCCAGTCACAGAGTTACTTTTCTCACCAAACATAGCCTGCTATGCCTTAGTCAAGCTTTGTCTGGGGTAGACAGATTGATCCAAACAGATCCCAGAAGAAAGCACATACGAGTGAAATTTGGGTTTCGAAACTGCCACCATTACCAGTGGATTAAAAGCTTTCTTATAGGAACCAAAATTTTGATTGAATAACCAAGTTATTAGAAATCTTTGCAGCAGAACAAGACTGGATAGTGTTCAGCCTTCTTGTTAGGCTCTAAAGAAGATGGCATTGAAACCAAATATGAAGAACGGCCTGGTAAACTCTGAATATCTCTCATGTTCAAACAGATCA
This sequence comes from Membranipora membranacea, assembly GCA_914767715.1. Classification (NCBI taxonomy): domain Eukaryota; kingdom Metazoa; phylum Bryozoa; class Gymnolaemata; order Cheilostomatida; family Membraniporidae; genus Membranipora; species Membranipora membranacea. Next base: position 20,646,983 of record OU612073.1, read on the forward strand.
ACTGCCCACTTGCAAATAGTTGAATATAAGATAAACTATACATGGGTATTTTGTATTGCTGTTTATTTATAAGAAAATCAATTTTTTGAAGATCAGAAAATTTAAAAGCCAAGGATCAATGTCAAAAACACTGAACAAAGCGTATTATGGAAATCGTTGTACCCCATCAGGTCACATTCAAGAACATGACCAAACCATAGGAAATTTAAAAAAATGACAAGCATTATTATTTTGAATTATGCATTGTAACTTTTTAATGCGAAAGTTGCACACCATGAAAAGGTGAACGTCTTGAAGGGACATTGGTGGGGGTTCGTTGGTCGAAGGATGTGTTGAGTCAATAGGTTTTACTGCTGGCAAGTCATGGCAATGTTAACATTGGACTGGATCTGCTTGGCGTTCTGGAATCTTCTCAGAATTCTCTCATCATCAAGGACAAGGTCCTCACCTGTTGAGAAAAAAAAACAGCTTTTAGTTAATATTGTCATACTGTAGCCTCTTTAATAATAATTGAAAACATCTTTCAAATGTGTATTTTCACATCATCAAAGCAGTTTATCATTATCGTCAACAATGAGTAAACAACTGTATATCTTGGAATAATGAACAAAGCTTACCCTCAATTCTGGGAGTGATCTCAAGCTGCTGAGCCTGCTGCTGGGAGACACATCTGAACTGCTCACTGTTAGTTCTGATGGATTTCTGGTTGCATCTGCTGCTGCATACTGGCAGTCTGTTAACTGAGACACAGGTCTGCATACGTCCATTCTCATCAACGGTGGTTTTTACCTGTTATGAAATGAAATGAGCAATCAGGGTCTCTGATGAGAAGTTTGATGCCAGTGTTTGTAAGGAGCTGGTGGATAAGCAAGTTGCGTAAGCTGCGCTTGTTATGTATTATTCATTTTAGTTTGGTTCTTGGGCAGTAGATGGGTGAGGTTTGAGTTGGGTTTGCAGATTACTCACCTTGTGCTTGTACTGCTTGTTGCAGGTATCCTGCTGCTGCTGCTGTCTGCTTGGCTCCTCAATGGTGCACTGACTACCCTGGATCTTGTTCTCTCTCCACTGGTTCATGGACTCGCTGACAGAGGGCTTCTGGGATTTCTGGGATGCAACGGAGCAGAGTCCGCACATATCCTGAGATTTGTCAGAGTTAACCTATAGGGAAAATTCAAACAATGAAATAAAACATGAGCATTTAGTAGTGTTAAAGCTTGTGTGTTATTTCCTATTCAACACCTGTTCCTAATCCTCATAAAAGCTTCACTTCAAAGGCACATCAATGACTGCAACTTCTTTGATTTTGGATAACATATTCAGATAAGAACTTTTCATGATCTATTTACCTCAACAACAACTCTCCGGCTGTCGATGCTGACATACACTCCATACTTCTCGCTGAGGACCTCACACTTGATGCTGTCACATTGCACAAGGGCGACCTGCTGGCTGGACTCAACAATGGCGACCTGGTTATCCTCGTTCAGCTGCTTCTCCTGGCCGTTAACCTTTACCTTCATCTGCTGGCTGGCAAAGGCAGACCTTGGAGTGAAAAGAATCTGGATCTTGTTGGTTCCAGCAACAACCTTCAGCTCCTAGAAAAAAAGTAAAGTAGAATTTATAATAATATTTGGCCATGGTCCGCTATGCTATGTGCTTACAATTCAGGCAAAAGCATAGATGTTTGAAAACAAAGAACATTGATAATCTGATGGTTGGTACTTTAATGTCTGTCACTGAAATACTAATTAATATCTTCATTCAACTGCATTAAAACACTCATACACTTACTCTCTCAGCGGTATTGCCCTGGTTCGAGGCAGGCTTGAGGGTAACCATAAGCTGTTTGTTGTTTGATCTGCAGTCTCCGGCAAGAATGACCTCACAGTCAGTCTGTGGCATAGATACCTCTCTTCTGTCGAAGGTGTAGCTCTGTGGGGCCTGGATGACGCACATATCTGAGAAGAGAACAGAAGGAAATTATCTTAAGTGTTGTACACGTCGGAAAACAAATTCACCGCTAAAGTTGAACAAGCACTCTTTAATGATAGTAGGTTCGGTAGTTTTCTTGCCCCTTTCGTATAAAAGAAAATCAAACTGAGTTTACTTCAAAACATGAGGTTCACCTACCACGTCTGCTGGCGAATGGGTTGTTTCTGTGGTGCACTGGAAGGTAGTCATGGATCTGCTTGATCTGGCTAACTGGATACTGGTTCTGGCTCATCCACTGCCAGAATTTGACCTCCAGAGGTGAGTAGATGTTGGTGGCGTTCATCTCAATGCAGATTGGGTTTCTTGGGTTCAATGGCATTCTGATATCATACTGAAAATTAAAAAAATTATGAGTGAGCATATCATTATGAAGTACCGACGATAGACAATGTCAAATACACATGTTTGGTTTGACATTTTCAAGATCTGTTTTATCTTATCATTACCATATATAATCATAATTTAGGAACAGGATACCAGTTGTTATATGGCAAAAGATATCTGAATAGTGTGACATACCCTGTTGGATGATGGCTTGATGGTCTGGCTGACATTGTAACGTCCATGCTTGGATGACAGTTGCTGCCACTGCTGTGGGGTCTGGAAGACGGGAGTGGTGAAGACAGACTGGGCAGAGTTGTACAGATAAGGTCTGCTGGCGTTGAAGAGTCTCTCGACAATGTTGGTGTTATTGTAGTTGAACTGGTGGCTGACGTTGTACCAAGTTGGGTAGACAACACCAAACTCGTCTCTGCATCCCTCAACAGTCTGAGAGTAGCATACTCCATCCTTGTAGTCTGGGGTGAATTTGATAGTCCACTGAAAAATTAGAATACATAGCTTATATTAACTTTTCAAAAGACAATTTTTCAAACACTAATGTGTGTTAACAAATACGGCATAAGTGTTCTATACAATCAAGTATGTCTCAAATAACAGTTATCATTTATCGAGTCATCTAGGGGTATATATCTCTTCTCTTCTCCTATGGTTCCAATAACATTTGGTATTTATGTTATGGTATCTATGTTTCTCAGGTATTGATAGTACATACGGTCATGTTAGGTCTCTGGGACTGAGTTCTCTCTCCCCAGCTCATGTTGTGAGCCCAGATGAACTCGTTGTTTCCTGGGTTGACGGTTGAGGTCATCTTGTTGGTGAACTCAACTGGCTCTCTCTCCTGAGAAGATGGAACTGGTGGTCTCTGGAATCTGATCAGAGATCTGGTGGTTGGGTAGTTGTGCTCGTAGTAAGTGGTCATGTTTCCGGTCATGTTGAGAACTTGGTTGTGAGCCTCAGATGACAGGGTGAAGTACTTGAAGTAGTACAGGGATCCGAGAGAGTCAGACTTCAGGAACCTGCAAACATCGAAACAGTTCCAATGTAGTGACTTACATTTGACTAAGTTCATATTGTTGAGCAAGTGTTTTCTACAAGCTGTTAATTGAACAGCCTGGTTCAAAAAGATTTTGCTGCTTGAAAAGTGCATAATTTGATAACAGAAAAACTACCTAATTCACTCACTGCTGGGTGGAGATTGGCTGAGACTGCTGGCTCTCCTGCTGATTATCCTTGCTGCTCCACATGTAGTCAAAGAAGCCGGACTTGCTGTGCTGTCTGCTCTGTCTCTGCTGCTGTTGCTGCTGGTCCCAGTTCTGGGCCTCAAGACGCTCAAGCTCTGAGGAGTTGAAGAACTGTCCTCCGAAGGAGAGGGTGAAGTTTCTCTGGGCAGAGGTATCTGGCTTAATGGAGATCTTGACAAGCTGGTTGTGGCTAGACATGGTAGTTGGGAGAAGATGAAGTCTCTCCTTGACAAAGCTGGTGAGCTGGGGCATATCAACATCACACTCGATCTGGTAGATAAAACATTCAGATAATAAATTAATTCTTAAGATTATTAATGACGTACATTTATGAATAAAAAGATTATTGACAGGTTTCAGAATCACTCTTTCCTTCAGATCAGTATACCTCAAATTTCTTCCCAGAAGAAAATCTTACCTTAGGCTCAGATAATATTGATCTCTATTTCGATATACAGAACACAATAAATAACTTAAAATATGCACCTGTCCGTTAAGCTCAACGCTCTTCAGGCTCTTGATCTGGTGGGAGAATTGCTTCCTCTGTGAATCATCAGTCTTCAGGTCCTTGAAGCATTCATCCTTGGACTTGACAACCTGTGGGAGTCTCTGGGGGAGTACAAAGGACTTGGTGTAAGCTCTAAGCTCCTGGGTAGCCAGATCCTGTAAATAGAAAATTATTTATTATCTTAACCAATAGTTGATCTTAATTGACAGTTTTGGCATATTTAGTTGATGTTAGAAATAAGCATGTGACCTTATACTTGCTAAAATTTAGTGTTCAACATAAGGTTACAAAAATTTAAGAGTGATATTAACCAAATCACAATAATAGCAATAATGAACAAAATGTTTTTAGTTAACTTACATTGTTCTGGCGTGGCTGAGTGTGGTTCATGACAAATTTGTTCTCCTGTGGGAAGTATGAAACAGTGAGGTTAGCTGAGTTGATAGTTCTTCTGACTGACATGGCTCCGGAGACACCACAAATGGAGAATCCAGCATCGACGTACTGAGCACGGATGGTCTTGAACTCTTTCCTGTAATTAAATAAAAATGTCAAATAGTTTACAAATGTATTGATACTATTGTCACTGCTATTAGTATGTTAGGGTGCAGAATTCTGAAATATTATAATTACACTTCATAGACCAATCTTGCTTTATTGTCAGCAACGTGTTATATACCACTTTATAACACTACACAGCATGACTTCTCTCACCTGACTGGTTTAGTGGTCTCGAATCTGATTGATGGTGTCTCTCCCTTGACCATTCTGATCTTGAGCTGACCGTCAATATCAACAACACCGCTGTAGAGAGTCTCATCAACCTGGTTCATACCGTTGGGCTGAAGCTTCCTCAGCTGGTATGGCTTGAAGTAGATGGTCTGGAAGAACTGGATTGGGATCTGGACGTATCCGTTGTTGTTGTTGCTGGTCAGTCCTGAAACAAAATATGACAAACCTGTCAGGCTTTCTATGAAAATGGTGCAAGAATTGCCTTTCACTATATTTATCGTCAGTCACATAAGCCCATAAATTTGCTTTCAAATTATGAAGAATTACAGTCATCAGTTACAGTCAAAAGTAATTGTGTCAAGTTATCGGGCAAAATCAAAAACCCACCTTGCACAATCATTTTGGTGATGGCAGCCTCATCGTAGTGGATGAAAGAGATCTCCTGTCCCATAACGTTAGCGTAGACAGTGATGGATGGCTTGGTCTGGTCCTGGTTCTTCTGGTTCTGGAGCTTGTCAAGAGCTCTGAGGTCTGAGTGAGAGTGGGTTTGAGATGAGGACTGCTGGGTGAACTTCTTCATGATCTGCTCAAGTCCCTCGGATCTGTATCCGATCTATTAAAACAAATGGGGTATAGAGTAAATATTTACAGCTTATTTGTTTTAGGGAATAATGTTGCGTGCCTGGTATTGGTGTTAGAAAACAAGAGATATCTTCTTAAGACCAGCAGCTATTGCAGTATGGAGTTCATTCATCACATTATAGCAACTCGAAGTATCTCTCACCTCAGCAATATGGCGTCTGACTCCATTTGTCATGGACAGCTGCTGGAAGGCACCAGCTCTTGAGAATCTGGAAGTCTGGTTGGAGAGGAAGCTGAGTCTAAGAACATCGCCATTCTTCTCATCACCGTTAAGTCCCATTGGGATCTCGATGTCAGTAGTCTGCTCAGAGAGCTGGAAGGCCTGAACCTGTCTAAGGACAGATCTGATTCTGGAGTTCCTGCAAAGAAAGGAATATTAGTTAGTTTTCTATTAAAACAGAAATTTCAAAATAACAACAAAATACTTGTCAAGTGTATTTATTAACAATAAGCTAAATGTAGGTACTTGCCTCTGCTGGAATCCTGGCTCTCTTCTGTTCAGAGTGTTCTTCAAGTACTTGACGACAAAGGTCTTGAACTCGTTGCAGTTCTCCTGGTTAAGCTGCTTCTGTACAGCAAGCATGGATGAGCTTGGATCGCACTTCATTACCATGACAAAGGCAGCAATTCTGATCTCAGAATCCTCTTGGTTGTTGTTCATAAGTGGCAGCAGACTCTGGACAGTCTGTAACACCAATGAAAAGTGTTACTTCATATTCATCTAGGCATTTAAGTAATAACTTCATACATTACCATTACTCAGTCGATATACACAAGCAATCTCATATGAGGGCACAATATACATAACGTCATAACATCATAACGACGAACAAGGAAATCTTAGCTCCTGACATTGTCTTCCCATCGTCCAGATCCCATTATTAAACTTTTGACATATTTCAAACATCTACTGAACAACAAATATTATTGTGTTTGATTAAATATTGTTATTATAATACCTTGAGCTGGTCCTGCTGTCCAAAGTGGTTGAAAGCCCAGATAGCCTGAACTCTGACAGCCTTAGTCTCAGATCTCTTGAGAAGTCTCTGTACTTGTGGGAGGGCATTGATGTTACCCATGTTACCAACAGCCTTCAGGCAAAGGATCTTCTCCTCCTCGGTGCTAGCATCATTGAGACAGGACTCAGTATGCTACAATTTGAGAATGATGGTTAAAACTTTGTCTAAGCTTGACTGTGTAATATTCAAAACTTGAGACATCAGATGTATTTTGAATCATGAAACATTAATAGATTGTCATCTCTCCAACTAGACCAACTTCAAAACCTCTTTTCAATCATTATGTATAACTACCTTCTGGTATTTTCTGCAGCTATCAATGTTAGACTGGTGGAGGGTCTTCTGGGACTCCTGGACACACTCTGACTGTTGTCTCTGCTCCTGGTCGAGATATCTTCTGGTCATTGCGCTGAAGCACAGCATGGCGTGCCTGTAGGTGGTTCTTCTGTTAGCCTTTGGCTTCAGAGTTGGCAGGACGGTGTTCTGTCAAATGGACAGTATATCGTAAAGAAACAACATTACATGTAGTATTGGTCTCAAGTAATTTCAATCATTTTGGAAATTTCATCTTGTGCAACCAAATAGAATATTGAACAACAGAATTCGACTTACGAGCATGTAGTCCAGGATGGTTGGAGTTGGAACTTTGTCGCTGGTCCAGATGGCAAACATTGAGCTAGCCTCTTTGTTCTGGATCTCATTGTCAGAAATCTTTCTGAGAAGGACTTTGTCACATACGGTGGTGTTTGCATAGCTCATACCATCGATGAGAACCTTCCTATAATAGATAAATCACACAAATCAGTCACCATCAAGGACATGACTATTGCAGTGCCACATGTTTAGTATGACATAAACATGTCAAATTATTACTCATTCCAGACTGGAATCACACATTAACGATCAAAATTCAAGGCCGGTCGAATCTGCAAAGGAACTTTTTCCATCTTGTGAATTGTACGAACCATTTCTTGTTGTTGCTGGTGTTGTCGTTGCCCTTGGCCTCAGAGAAGAGAGTCTGCAGCTGGTTCTTGTTGCACATTCTCAGGTGAGAAATGAGCTGATAGAAGACAGCGGTGTGGTCCTCGTATCTCTCAGAGTCAGAAGAGATGGTCACCATCTCGCTCAGGGTATCACGGATCTATAAACAGAGAGATGGATTGAAACCAACCAGTATACACAAAAAACTAGGGAGCCATGGCCACAAACATTAGTTTCACCACAGATTGTTAGATGGCTAAAGTTAGCTGTGTAACTAAATTTGGAATTTTCACTTACAAGCTGAAGGAGCTGCTGCTCAGACATCATTGGCTTCTCCTGGCTCTGGGACAGAACCTGCTGCTTCCATGGCTGGCTGACAGTCTGGAAGTTGCATCCGGAAGTGGAGATGGACTGTTGCTCGCTCTCCTCGATCAGACTCAGAGTCTGGTTGGAGGTGGTCAGGACATACTGGTTTGGAGCATATGGAGCCTGGTGTCTGTACTGTACAGTCTGGACGGCCCTCTGGATGAGGAAATCTTGACGGTTCTCTGAGACGATGTCGTAGAGGGTTCTGATCTCAGTCTCCTCCTGAAAAAAATATAAACCAATATATTATATAAACCAATGAAAACGATGTTGACACTATTTCGAGCAGCTTCGATCATGTTTTACTATACAGGCATGTTTCTGAAACTTTGAGTTTTGGGTTAGACATATATTCATACTCACTCTGTCACTTCTCTCATCTTGCTCTGGCTGGCACTGGCAGTTCTTCTGGTTCATGTTATCCTCACACTCGCAGTTTCTCTGCTGGTGTGACTGGACATCCTTTCTCTGTCTGTTCAGGCTCAGGCATCTGGTCTCATCACGAGATTTGACAACCTGGAATCGGCTAGTCTCATTGTGAGACTGGCTGACATGGTGGGAGCTGTAGCACTCACCATCAAGTCCGTTCTGAAAGGCAATTTGAAAGCAACATGTAGTAAAATCAAGGATTGACTGTTTTAGAGCTGAGTAAGAGCTGCAATGTTCAGGGTAGAAAGAAGATTTTTTACAACTCAATATCATTTTAATTATCGATGTAGCAACTTGGGTTAGGTCTCACTTTCTTTTCATCTTTATGTCAAGATCATATCGAAAGGTTGCAAGATTACCTCAAGAACATCGAAGGTGGTTGAGTTCTCCTTCTCAAGGTTGTTATACTCGAGGTTCTGGGTGACAGTGAAGTCAGAAGCCTGGAGTCTGACCTGAAGCATGCTCAGGATAGATCTCTTAATGTCAACAGACCAGTTAGACTCCTCACTGCAGATCTCGATCTCCTCAACCTTTCCAGATTGGTATCTGTATAGAGAGGAAGCATCATTATTAATTTTAATAAAACCCCTGACAGGCAATAAAGATAAAAGTTGTCAAATATTATATTCTTGTAAAAACTTAATTTCACTTCTGTGTAACTTGTCGAACTAAGTCTAGAGAGGAAACTCTTTCCATACCTGAATTTCATTGGTCTCTGGAGTCTCTCTACGACAAGTCTGGCCTGCTCTGTGGGCAGGGGAGAGAACTGATCGATAGAGATCTGCTGCTGGATGGGCAACTGCTGGGAGTCATGGATCTCATGGTTCATTGAGAACACTTGGACCTCATCCAACTGCAAGAAAAGAATTGTCCACTTATCTGTTCAACAGTTCATAACACCAGTAAAGATTCAACGACACAAGGCCTAGGTATGGTTTATGGTATCGAAATGTAGCGAGTTTCAAAATTAACTGTTCTCAAGTTCTCACACTTAATAAGTTTATTTTTAAATCATCTTATCTGTTTCCATTACCTTAAAGCTCAGTTTAGAGATCATTTTGAGCTGTCACTCACCTGAAGGGTGGCATCAGAAGAAGAAGAGAAAGCGATTCTGGCCTTTGAGACAATTTTGATTCCGCTGTATTGTTTGCTGATTGAAGGGATTCCGGTCAACACCTGAGATTCGTACTTGTAAATGTACTCATTTCCAGAGGTGAATTCTAAAGTGACAAGAGAAATGTTATCAAGGTGATGACACTTTACTTGATAGACACATAGACACTATTGTATTGCACTATTTGGTTCATCTACCAATTATAATTATGACGGATCACAATTCTAGCCTTTATTACCAAGCAATTAATTTAGATGGATATTCCCCTTAATATTCTGAACATGTCTAATTTGTTAGTCTTTGAAATCATGAGCACTGGTGGACAACACACAATTAAAATTAGTGCCAGCTTTTTATCATCTGAATTATGAATAATTATGACTGTACATTACATAATACTTACTTTTGTTCAGACTGATGGGGTTTGGGGTGTCTTCGTTGGTAGACCACCAGGTACGACAAGCACCTGCAAGTTATCAAATAAATTTAATTTAAGATAGGAACCAAGCTTCATAAAATAACACAATCATAGTCATCAATACCTTACTTAAATTGAAGACATTCCACAGTAAAACTTATGAAGCATTCTCAGGAACCAAACATGAGCCAAATACAGTTTAGCAGTCCTCAAAAAATAATAATTTCTTCTCTTTTCAAAATAATTGTAGAGTTGTCAAATTTTACTTGAGCTATGAGAGAAATCAAACTTACCAGTTGCCACAAGGGCGGCTAGGAAGAGAAGCTTCATGATTGCAGTGAGCTGCTAGTTTTCACTATTCAGCTCAGACAACCAAGGAATGATTTCTCTTGTCAGCCACCCCCCCTTATATACCCTCTGAGATCACATCTGACCGTTGTCTCAACCCTCTCTCTGAACCCTGGACAACATGCCATCCGGCTGTCACTATAATCAGCGCTGACTCCTATTCGCTTGTTTACCAGAAGAAGCAGGATATTCTACCCAACCCTCAGACTTAGTTCCTAGGAACCACTTGTAGCCTCATTTGATTGTATTCAAAAGTACCTCCAAATGCACTTTAGGCTGCATAAAGTATTAGAATGCCAGAAGCAACAGCTCATGTACTTTTGTTTTTGAGGAATTGAGGCTAGATCAAAGAGGCATCCGAGATTAGATTAATTAAACATTAAACAAACACACAATCAGCTGGCCATCAGCTGGTTGCCTAAATAAACTTTATAGTACACTTGACTCATGGTTACAACCATTAAAAAGCCGGTACCTCCGATATGTATGAGAGGCAAAAAATACTCTTTGTAAAAGTTACTAATTAGGGCTAAACATCAGTGTATAAACTAAGTGATAAGACACTAAAAATCAGAGCTTCTCAAATAACATCCTCACAGGGATTTAGGACTGAGTCATTTGTATTCATATTCAAGCACCCAATACATCACTCAAAATTAATGGTGAGTAGTGAAACTGGTAATGAGGTATCACCAAGGCTTTCAAAAAAAATGTTATAGTTGATTATTTTCAGTCAGCTCAAACTTTAGCGAGTAAAGTATTTCCAATATTGCCAAGACGGGCCAAGACTTGTAATGGAGTCTGCAGTGCACATCTCATCATATTATAATCTGGTTCTCTGGGTCAAACAGAATAGTACGGCTATGTGGGATCATAAAAAATTGTGATAGAAGTATTGAAAGACTAAGAGATGACTGTTTTGATATCTCTTTACCACAATGTCTGCTGCAATTAGGAGACATCCAATTGATGTCATACACAGCAGCAGTGAAGTAGGGCACTAATTAATACAATGAGATAACCTGGGTTTTCTATGCAGATAACATCACCTAGTCCAGCATGATGTAGGACAATGTGATTGAACTTCATAGATTCATGTTTTATTTCATTATTGCAACCATGTTTGTTTGCTAAACAACAAGAGCAAAACCTGCACAGATCGATCGAGGGCACTCACTGAAGATAAAGGAAAGTAGATCATCACGCAGCAGTGCAGTGATTTCAAACGCGTTTGATTATTTCTTGGAGCGTTGATTGTTTAGATTTTAACAACCTGGTTATTATCAAAGTTATCTGATGATAATATCTGAGCATTGAATGGTGGGTGGAAATTATAACAGGGTCTCCGGACCAAAATACAGCAATAGGCATGATGCTAGTTTTTGAACTCAAATTTGTCAGGTTTAAAAGATGATATGAGCGAAACAAAGAACGGTAACAATTTACCATAGGTTTTTAAACTGTGTCCGGATGATGTGGGCCTTGCTTTCATGAAAAAAAATATGTGTGGTATTGATATTCTAATTCTACAAAATCCCCCAACAGCAGATGTTTCTGCAGCCATCAAACTATGAGCTTGAGATTGGTATGTGACAATTTTCAGACCAGTTTGAAGCATGAATATCAATATTTCTGAAGGAAATAGGTCCTAACACCAGAGTAAAACTACAAACAGCTAATAAAACCGAAACAAACATGGACTAGAGAAGACCCATGATTCAGGGCATATGAGTTATGGCATGTAATATCTGTGGTATTCTAATAATATCCAACCCCTCGGATATCATCGTGGCTGCACATTAAAAGCTTACTTTTTGTCCTCTTTTTAACCACCGATCATCAGGTTGCCGTCACGCAGAGGGTGATGAGTTTTGTTTACACTGTACTGTTAACACCAAAACAAGAACCAAGTTACGAGATAACCTCTGATAATCTCAACATATGCATGACCAGATAAATCTCGATCCAAACTCAAGGATAACATCTGAGAGATATTCATCAGAATAAACATTAACGGTTAAAGTTTGTCAAAAGGAGTTCAAAACTGGAAATTTTACGCTCATTAGCGGATATTTGGCAGGGCATGCCTTGTGCAATATTTATCTAGCCGGCAATAGTATAGGAGCAAAGAGCAATCAGGTTATATATCTGGTCATGTTTCTCCCGAATGATCTACATCTCAAGAAAATCACACCATAAATCTCGACGGAACATCTAGAATTAATCTTGTTTAGATTTGCAGTTCTGGATGACTGCCGAACAACGATCATGTAATCGTGGAAAGGTTGACATACATTTTTCTTTGATTTGAGGATTTAAAAATTTACGTAAAAATTCTGATTGTCATTCTGAGAGGAATATTCTTAAAATAAAATAAAGATGAAAATCTTTCTTTTTAAATGATCGTAATATAAAAATAATAAGTGATAGGGATTTTATTTTTGCATGACCAGTCCGAATCTTGAACCAGGATGTTGACCAGAGTATCATCCTTAGTGCATCCTGGTAGATAGGAAGGGTTAACAACACACGTACATTGAGGGTACCAACATCACATTGGGAATATTGGGATAAATCCCTTTAACTTTTTATTGTTACATTAGTAACGCTATTATTTGTAAGACGCTAATGAAAATAGAATCAGACGATAGTAACCAGCAGACAAAAATCTTTCCATCATCACTCATTCCAAAATAAACAAAGTGACATATGAAAAAATCACCAAAAAATCGAACTAAACAAAACAGTCCTCTCAATCCCATCTTGATCGTCGCTTTTCAACTTTAGAAAAATTTCCATCTTCATCGACAGCTTTATACGCTTCCGCATCTTTCAATATTTGTCTATTCTCGTCCTGGGCGTGCATGTAGGCAACAAAGCTGACACAGCCAGTCAGTGCTACTAACCCTATCACTGTAGTAAACTTGTTAGGTTTAAAAAACAGCTCTGGGTTTATCGCCTTGAATGCTGTAGTGGCCCCAGATCTGGACCACCATGTACTACCATGTGGATTAGCATATCTATTCGGGCGACTATCTACGCTCTTTTTAGAGCCCTTACCCTCACACATATTGATAATCACTTGCAAAAGTAACACGCTAATAGTTAAAAATTCTCAGGATCTAGACTGAGCTCTTCAAAAATCCTAGCCTGTATTTCCTGGTGTAATTTGGGGTCGTCAGAATCAATGTTATAGCTGATGAATACCTGTTTGGAGGTTTTCTTGGCTAGCCTCTGAGATAAGGTAGTGCTGTAAGTGCTATCTGTATTACTGTGTAGTATGGAGGTGGTCAGAGGAGAGGTTTGATATTTATTCTGTAAGGCTAGACACAGATCTGACAATACAGGGGTACCTGACGATCCAACCTGAAAATACAAATATATACACGTCATATATAACAGTCCGACACATGAGGTACACTGCCTTAAACCTAAGCTTCATAGAATATTAGTGTAACAGCAGGGACATAGATATTGAGAGATTATGGATGACTTACTGGCATATTGCAAGGGGTCTCATCTGTGGTCCTGATTAGTTGCATAATTGAATATTGTAGATTAAATTTAGGAGTTCAAAATCTCACGGTCAAAAATTACATAGCCGCATTCTGTGTTAGACACCAATCACTTGGTCAGTGCATTATATAACAAGGAGCAACTGGTGGCCCTGATTTAATTTACCAAAACTCTCAGTTTTATAATCTAAATATGTTGGTACCTATAACCCAAAACATGTTATTATAAAATCATTAGTTATTACCGCAGTATCATGAGAAAAAATTAACCAGCAACTATAGTTAATACAAAGTAAAATCTGTTTCTCAACAACAGATTATTCACACCAAATGTATTTTTGACTATGTTGCTGGGTGAATGAAGGATAAAATATTATCATCTGGACGCAATCTTTATACTGGCACCCTTGCTGGCAGCAGTTTCCCTATGTCTGTATTACATCACATGTAATAGTGCTTGTTTGTTTTTTTAACTGCTGCCAAAGTTTTACTTTTCTCATCATTGAAAACAACAGGCACAACATTATTTTTCAAAAAAATGATAGAGGTAATCAAATTAGTTCTGGATGTTTGTGTCTGAAAATTATTGGCCAAAAATCAGTTTCTTGATTCTGGCATTATTTGTTAGTGACTGACAATTGAAAATTGTCATAGAGGAAACTCACTGCTATACGGCACATAATTTCTATCACTCTCATGAAATGTCCAACTAAACTGTCTAATACATAAAAGTTTATTGTTTGTTTTGACTACAAAATAGTTGAAGCTTCAATGAACACAGTTAGTACATACATGTAAGGTGCAGTGCTCAGGACTATAAATCCACTGCTGCTCGACAAACTAAAGCAGGACTTTTAAATGAAGCGGCACGCGGTTATAATCCAATCCATACTGAGCTTTACAATTATAAATAAGAGCTCACCCAGAGAAAGAAACTTTGCTCTAGTTTAATAACCTGAAACTCTACTGATTGACTTTTTACTGAGGCTACAAATCTGTGAACAGGTAACAGGTCACTCATATCAGCTCTTCTCCCACTCACCAATCAGGTCGGCTCAGATTTACTGCAATAAGAGGAATTCAAATTGTATATGAAGTGTTAAGGAAAGTGATAGTATACTAAAATATTATCACTGATTGATTAGATGAGAGTTGTGCATTCATTTGCAAGTGCGGGACAACTCTGATTTGGAGCATTTCATTATTAATATACTTGAAGAGATTGATATCTAGTGACAATGAAGAGTTACTCAAGTGAGAGGTAATTTTATGATTGATACCCTTGTATTCAGCTCATGATTATACACTCCAGTCATAACAAACCGACGATCCGCAAGCCTCAAAACACTTTCAAAGCCTAAGACAAGAACAGTGCTAAGGTCAAAATGCCCTATCATACATCACTATAAAACTGACTAGTTGACAAAGCAGCGGACTATCTTGTTTTTGCACATATTTCCTCTGTTTACTCAACACGCTCTTTCTTTTTTATGTTTTGAAGATCAGTAATAGATTTTTGCTTCTGTTCAAATCATTGATCAATGAAGGAAAGCCAGTTACATATACTATAAAAGTTCATTTTCTAGAGGTTGCAAACTTCTTAATTGGAGTTGTTTTCCTTTACTCTACATAGAGAGTTTAAAAAGGACATATTGTTGACATGTACTAAGACTCAGAACTGTTGATCACGTGAACCTGGGTTTGATCCCGGATGGGGAAGTTGTTTTGACCAACCAGTAGTACAATGAACTACTAATTGGTTGTACAACTGGTACGACTAATTGTGCTGAGTAAGTGGGTATTAGCAAAGCTAAAAAGTAGACCAACCTGTATAAAAAACCCAGTAGAGAGACCCGGATATACGATCACAGGTATAGTACCTTATGCATAACTCGAGTGTACATAGTGTAGGGCATGAAGTTATTAGTTGGGATTCTCAATCTGTTTAGGGATGGGATTGCAGCAATTGCATCAGATACTGTACCAGGCAGGGAGGATCTGCAAGAACGCCCAGGGCCTGTAAGATAAAGTGTACTTGGCTTGCATTTTCCTTTTCAATCGCAATGTATTGTTGTACACCTTTGAGATTGCATATTCTGGGTTATGCTCCGTAAGTTTACACAATCCTACTGAGTCTGAAGAATCATATATCTGGGAGAAACTCAACCAGTCAGATGATCTGAAACTATTTTTCACAAATTGCTTTCCTCGGCATAATTGTGTGCAATTTATTGGTATGGGCATTTATCAGACAATCCCAGCGGATTGGCCGTTTGTTTGTTTTTTATCCATTTTTGCCTGTGGTATGACATGTGGAAGGGAAGCAACTGGAATGCAGGCAATCTGGATCAAACTTGAACTTTGCATAGCATCGCTGCAATGCACCCGGCTTCCCAAGGAAACAAAAACTTCAAGGAGACACAAAGGCCGGAGGGAAAATGGCAGCAGGCCAATGAATTACAACAAGCCCAGTATACTTAATCCTCGATGCCTAATGTTTAAGCGCAACTTTTGAGCAGATTGATGTCAGCCAGGAGAATGATGTCAGTAGGTGGTGGATCTACCTATCTTTATCAGGCCTTTATGATACAATCAACAACCGACCCCCCCCCCGACTCAGCCGAAACATTTGGATGGTTGACTTGAAGCCTACATTGCCTACATTGCCTACATTGCTTAAGTACATATGTTTGGAAATCCATATGTATAGGGGCCAATGATTCACTAGACTAAGTCCGCAAGACCACTGCCAGCAGCCTGGATCACTTTTGGAACACATAATAAGTCAGTCATCACATTTATATATATATATATATATATATATATGTATATATATATGGCAGTTGAGTTATTACATTCACAGCAATATACATCAATCACTGGTGTGTCTTGGGGCTTTGTCATCAAACTCGTAGTGATAAGGTGACTGACTAGCTTAACCAAAACTAATAATGACTTGAATAAATAAATGAATAATAATTTAATAATTTATTATAATAAATAATGATTTATAATCATAATGGGCAAGATTTGAATATGTCTTTCTTTCTCCCTGTTTATCACATTCGTCCATCCCTAACTTTTGCAGCTTTACTACTGATTTAAGAAATTAAGTCTTTCTGCTATATTAAGCTATGGAGAGCAATCAATCATAATTTTCCAGTGAGAACATATCTATAGACACTGTTTTCCGCAAAAATTTCTCCCATATCTTCAAAATCATGTGAAAGAAACAGTAAAAGTAGTTCGGCTGTTAGGTAAAAGTAGGAGACTTGACCAATCACGCTAGTGCATGATAATAATTGCCCAATCAGGATGTGTTAAACAATTATAGTGATTAAGCTATTAACATTTTCTTAGAATCTTTGGGGTTGCCTTTTCATTAATCATGATGGGACAACCACTAATAAACCATTCAAAAAGTAGTATTCAATGAGGGAGCAGGGAGGGAGGGACACATAGGCCACACATAAGTATAAAGACAACAAAGACCATAAGATTCTGTTATAGATGTTATGTTCAAATCTCAATTTTCCATTATACCTTTGCTTCCTCACTTAATTTTATAATGATGAATAAAATTGCTGAATAAAATCAATATATGTGAAGAGAAGAACATCATATAAATATAATTTCCATTAGATATCACCCACATAACTTATCTTCTACTTATATTATGCATTTATAACAAGATAGTAGGCGGGGTCATAATCTGAAACTATCTTGGATTTTTGTCATCTACAGCTTACATCCAGACATGCTTCAACATCTGGATCAAGCAATCAGAACAAACGGAGTCAAAAGGCGTGCACCTTGATATATAAACCTAACGTGGTTTGCTTCAATACAGATTATAATGGTATCGATGAGTATGATGCAGCATTTTGAAAATCAAACCAAGTTCAAGCTGCATAGGAAGCATTTCTAGTCTCTATAAGTATAATTATGGTCAAACAACTGAACCAGCAACATCGTTCTGTTCAATATCGAGGTGTTCAATAAGCCATTATGTGTATCTGCAGTCATCGGTGCCTTGCACTGCTTCTCACAGTTTTCCATCCGTCCACTATCACTCCAAATTCATGCACAAAAATTTCATAGTTGATTGACAATGAGTGTAAATATTGTGCTGCTATGGCATGGAAATCTATAATAATCAAACTTTTGCTGGTGAAGAAATATACTCATTTTTAATTTCAACCATATATTATGCTCAAAATTGGAATGTTTGTATATTCTTTCTCATCATTCAGCGACTACAAATATTCTACAAGCTTCTGATCATCATGAACGGGACAAACTGTTTGTGAATGCAATGAAGCAGGGAGGGTGGGAGGTTCATCCATACCGAAATATGTAAGGTGAGGTAAGGTATCAAAAATTCTAGTTGCCATATAGATATAGCTGTTTTCATTCTCACCTAACTGGTACAAATTACGCATAAAAGTAGAATATTGACATAATTATAATTAACGAAAGTCTATTAAATTATCTCCACTTTGTCAAACAGTCATATTGGTAATTAAAAATTCCTCAGATAATAAAAAATGAGTTGAAAGATATAACGCACCACGTAATAGGGCATTTTGCAACCGTGTGCGCACAAACAATACCACGGGGATATGATGTGAGGTGATGTTGATGAAACGTGTCAGGGATTGAGCGTAACCATCCAGACTTCAGTATTATACAGCAAAACAATTAGGACCATTTAACTTTTGCGCACGAAGAAAAATTGATCGGATATTGATATCACCACGGAAAAATTACGATGAAAACTTGAGCCTTTTTATACAAGCCTACTAGATTAGGCTTGATCTAATTTGCTTGAATTTTGAGTTGCTCCCCCTTGTGCAGTTAAGAGGTGTATCAGAAGACAAAAGCGACTATGCAGGCTTATTGGATAAAAAAAGTGCAAGTATACATATGGCATAATCCCAAGCTATGTTTTATATGACCAGAACCACTGTTAGATGATGGGAGTTATTCCACTAGTTTTCCCAATATTAATCTGGTGGGAGGCTCTCCAATCTATTATCTAAATGAAATACGCAAATCCACACTGAAAGGTCAATCCACTCTGTCAAGAGCTAAAACTTGAAACCCTAAATATTTGATGCATTGTGTATAAGTGGAAAGCAGCTATGGATAATTGTCACTGAAGTATCTTTTGCAGAGTCTTGGTGCATTACAGTTTTGGTTTTATTTCAACAGATACAATGTTTTTTGTAATCAGAAATGGTTTTAGCTTCATGTGAGTTTATAATAACAAGCTTTTAAAAATTCATCAATGTATGTATACAGGACATTTGATTGGAAGTGCCTGGAGAACTGAGTGAAAAACCTAGATCACCTGATCAAAAGAATCAAGAAATATGATATAACAGCCTACAATACCTCAGCGCTACAAGCCGCAGCTAATGACATCTCAACTTGGAGTGAGAGTATCCTCCTCTCCATAAATACAAAGAAGACCAAAACCATGATTCTGAATCTTAGAAGTGCTCCACCTGTTGACAGAATTACGATCAGAGATGAGAACCTCGAAAATTTCTCCACCTTCAGACTGCTTGGTGTAATTGTAGACTCCCATCTATCCTTCTCTCACCATGTTGACAACCTTGTGGAGAAATGCAGATCTAAGTGCCACTGTCTGACCAAACTGAAACGTTACGGAGTATCAAAATCTAGTTTATTGCATGCCTACAAAGCCAACATACTATCTGTAGCGACATACGCAGCATCTGCATGGTTTCCTTATGTAATCAGTCACAGCATGGAACAACTCGAGACAATACAATCGCTCGCCCTCAAAATCATCTACCCATGCTGTGAAAGCTTTGAGCAAAGGTTTATGACTGCTGACATCGAGAAACTATGCGACCACCTCCAGATGATATGTGTCATATACTGCCAGAAGAAACGAGACATGCATAAACACCTGCTTCCTAAGCCGTCTTCATGCAGACCTCGCAGTACAAGACTGAGCAGCAATATCAGCCGAACAATACCCCATAACATGCACTAGCCAGCAGATGTCTCTTCATCAAATATGGGAATATGGTGTGAAAATGATGCCTAATGCTGATTGTGATTATCTCCCTCTTTTTTAGTTTTATTAAATACTTTTTATGCTATACTATTATTTTTATTGTAAATCAGATCAGTAATATACATTTTTCAATGTATTTAGATCGATAATAAAGTACTCATCAATCAATCAATCATGTCTCTTTCAAGTTCTGAAAACTTTATCAATTGACATATCCGACAAAAAGGCATATATAACCAGTTCTGTGAAAATTGTTACACGTAACGAGATTTTGATAAGTGGGGACCCCTACATACATCCAAACTGCTATGACAAGCTCCACACACCTCCATCAGCTGCGGCACCACCAGGTTGGGCATTGACAGCAGTACCTGAGGTACCTGAGGTACCTGTAGTGCTGGTAGTAGACTGTGAGATTATGACAGGTGTCCCTGCTGGCTTGTCGACATCAGGGTCAGGTTCTTGCGTGCCCATCTCAGTGTTCGATAGCGTGGGCTGATATGTGCACAGTGGTTGCACATCTGAAGGTCGAATCATCGGAACTGCCTTGAGAGAAGTAAAACCTGGATTAGTGTAGGCTTGTGGGTGGGCACCTTCAGTGACCGTGTTTATATCACTCTGAAAACAAACAAGTTCTGATATATTTTCAGGCCTATCTGTAGTAGTATTAGATAGAATTTTTATGTAAATGTAACTAACTAGCTTTCTATGCACGTGCATCCAACATCTTGACTTTAACATAGTCGAGCTATTTTAATTGCAGGTTACTGAAGTCATAGACAGTGGTATGACACCTCACATGTCAGGTTCTTTACTGTGCATTCACAAATATACTTTTATTTATTAGAAATATATCATAGTTGATCATACTCACAGGGGCATTGCAGCAGGAACAGCATATATAACAGATATCAGTACCATAATAAACAAGCAGAGTCAGCGCGATTATCCATCCAAACACTGCGGATACTAGGACAATGCTATCAATAGCGAGCCACGCCCTACAATAAAAACAGTCAACTGATTTTCTCCTGTTCTGATTTCAGGCCTGTAAACTTTCGCGTCAATATAACATTTTACTTTTCATTTATTTATTTATTGAGGTCTTCTAAAAGTTCAAAATCAAACTGAATTAAAAATTACTTGCTGACCTCAAACACCTTAATATAGGATAGGAAAATTATCAATTCAATGAATGTCTCCCTAGTACTGTTGATTCGATTAATTTGTATGCTCAAGATAATGGTCACCACGTCAAGTTTGATATTTAACATTATGAGCAGATTGAGAAGTTTGATAGCAAAATTATTAGAACGTCTATGTCAAAGCATATCTATTTTATTTTTTGCAACCCCCGATCAGTATTTCCCATTTATGAGTTGCATCAAATTCACTCACTTCTTTACCATGGAAACAACTTTGGTAAACCCGTTTTCCAAATGAGTCAAACTTCATTCTTGAGTTACTAGGAACTTAAAACAGATGTTTGGTTTGTGAGATAAAAACTTGTTAATTTGCTAAATTGGTTGATGAAGATTTATTGTCAGTTTATGTGGTTTTGAGGTCTAAAAGGGAACAAAGAACACATGTGTATATGTAATTATGTCTAAAACCTCTATTCAGCTATATATATACACAAAAAATGTCTACAGTCTACGCGTCTACACATCTACGTCTATGCTGCTATGGGTCTTAATGTATATACGCCTACACGTCTACACCTCTACGCCTCTTCGCATCTATACCTTTACGCGTCTAAGCATTTACACGTCTAAGCATCTACGGGTCTAACGCATATATTAGGCCTACGCTTAATATGTCTATACATCTGCACAACTGTATGTCTATAGTTCTATAGGTCTATATGTAACAGCTTGTGTATGTGAATAGTTCTTTCTGTACTTACTTATTGCATCTGGGTGGCACACGCTTTCTGCTGCATAAGCTGATTTCTAATATTGAGGCACATATAAGATAAATAAACAAACTCACAACCAACATTAAGATCATATTGATGGCCAGATGAACTTTGATCTGTAAATACAAAATGTATAAATACTCGTTAACATATTTTGCTTTGACAAAACTTATAGTTTATCAAATCAATTCTGGGCAACTGAGCTGGCCATCTAGATTATGGGTATAACCTTATTATCGTTAAAGTACCATGAAATTAAGATCGGGTTTATCATAACTGTTTCTTTTCCAGCTAATCAGCTTCAAAACAAGCCTGGAATTGAGCCTCTTTGTCCACCCTTTCAATATTCGCACATGAAATCAGAAAGCCTATATGTGACATTTTTTCCTATATGGAACTTTAAAAGTGAAACCAACTTTTGTTCACCTCAAAATCTGCATTATTCTTCTTCAACTTTTTGCTTTGGGTTATTCTCTATGACGACAGGAGCTATGTTGGATTACAATTTGTGTCATTCAAATTTGATGAAATTACATGAGTCCAAAGTTTCTATGGTAGGCATATAAGCAAAATGTATGTTTATGACATCATATCCCCCTACACAAGGCTCGCAAGCGAGCGTCAGTGAGGCCTTACTTGGGTAAGTCGTAACTTCAGTCCTAGTTACCAAATTGAGCTGTTCATGGGCTCATTTTGAAGCTTAAGTAGTTCTTCTGATTATTTTAAGTTTTATTTCATGGATACAACTATGGTGCTCTGTGTACATACCAAACCTATCTTCTGATGTTTGGCTCCAGCCAGTCCAAGGGAGGCCGCGAGAATCATCTATAATTAGACACAAAAAAGCTGTGCAACTAGATTAAGAAATATATAACTAGCAGCGCTTGATACAGTAAATATGGTCTTTGACCAATTTGCTTTTTTGTTTATAATTGATCTGCTTTCCATGCCTATGTTATCATCTTCATGTACAAGAAAAGGCAATCTTGACAAATTCTTCAATGATATTCCCATAGTTTACATTGTGCCATAGATTTGATATACCCTACTGACCTTATGTTTTCAAGTGGTTTAATAATTCCGGTTAGCGATGAAAGAAACCAAGAATACTTAAAAGTAACTAAATACAAACTATTACAGATTAAAGTGAGGCTGAATAGCACATTGTGTAGAGTGTGTGCCTAGTAAACACCTTTATAATAGGATTTTCCAGGTTCAAATCCCATGGAGGTCAGTTTTTTTAAAATAGAATGCTACTACTACTATAGAGGAGTTATCCTCTCAAATTCGCGGGCCTGAAATACGTGAATAATTAAGACTAGTGAAAAGGGTTGGAGTTGTGCCCTCCGCGAATTAATTCGCGGAGGGCACAACTCCAACCTTAAGGTCAGTAGGGTAGTATATCAAGTCTATCGTCACAACTCATAAGGGAAAAGTTACACAGCTCAGGTCAGTTGTACATAGCTTGCTA
The DNA here is from genome assembly GCA_914767715.1 of Membranipora membranacea. NCBI lineage: Eukaryota > Metazoa > Bryozoa > Gymnolaemata > Cheilostomatida > Membraniporidae > Membranipora > Membranipora membranacea. The sequence continues at coordinate 20,670,071 of OU612073.1, forward strand.
GTGCCCTTTTTGAATATGGGTCAATTATGTTATCATTACAAACTCATTCTGAGCTATTTATTATCACAGTGATGATAAAAGAACTCACTCAAACCACTTTTATTTTGGGGCTCCCTGCACACAAAGCTGTCTTCAATTTCTTAGGGGAAAAATTTTTTATTTAAAACTGTCATCTTCAGAATAAATTCTTCAAATTTCAAAACATCCATTGCCTCGACATATTACTGAACCTAGATCTGAAGAACTGCGGTGAAGGTGCTCTTCTCTTCGATTTCGCCTCGGAAATGAGGAAATCTTCTCTGCAGGTTTCTGTTGTTATTTCATGAGCCACACATGTCGTTTGTTTTAGCACAAATACTGATGACATATGAACTGTATACATTATGTACCACAGAGCCTTTCAGGCTGACCTCATGGCACAATTGACAATCTATGATGGTTACTTACCAGTATTCCAACCGATAGTGATGTTGTGTGATGCACCCAACCACCATCTCTTAACAAAGAGTAAGACTTTTGCCTTCCCAAATAATCTATCACCGTGGAGTGATAGTATAAAGCTGTACTGATCGCGTAAAGAACAAGTATAGTTACTCCGATAACCCACTGAAATATCAACCTAAAAAAATACCATGAAGGTTTGTGGTAAGTGATTAGAAACTTTGTCTTACGCAACTCTGAACTTTTATCACCAGACTACATAAAAGATAGCATTCTGTGTTCATTTAGAAGAGTCATAATAAGCCATAGTAATGACACTGTACCCATCATGACAAAAATCCTCTCTGCATTATTGTATTGATCAAAAACAGAGCATCTGCATGTTTTTTTATCTCATAGAAAGTATAACACTGCTCACAGGTTCGCTTGCAGTCGACAAAACTAAATTTCAGCTATTACACATTATTAGATATTTGAATCCCAACGTGAGACTGAGGGATAATGAGATAAAAGCATGCTATGATTACATGCTCCACTGCAATAATGATTTATTTACTATTTTTACTGAAACATGACAGCGTATGAAATATTATATCTTGTGTTCATTTGGGGAAAATTATAGTTCCCTTATTTACTCAAGCAAGCACCAACTTGTCAAGCCCTATTGCGTTATAAAATCCTTTAATATATGATCTTTATAGATAAGAGGCCATTACTTATTAAATCGGCTGTGGTTTTGAATGGCTGTCTATGTTTAGCACTATTATATAGTGGGAGCACAACTATGAGTTCTGTCCATGATGGGGACAAAAAATAGAAGTATGGCCAATCATAAATCTTCAGTCCATTATATAGAGGCTTATATGAGTTTCGGCAGCCAGCCATGGACATTTTTCACAACAAATTAAAATCACCGGCTATCCCCGCAGTGTCCCCTCTGACATAGTACATCTGTGATACGGAGATACCTTATCCTGGTAAATACTTATCAAAGTAAATAATTCTGCCCCTCCTACTCACCCTCTAACTGTCTTCAGGCTTTTCTCGATGCATTTAGCACTCCTAGTTGATGATGGTTGGCTAACTTCAGGCTGCTGTTGCGGAGTGATAGTAATATACTGCTGTGTGTGTGGTACAGCTTCTACCTGAGGCTGCTGTGTCTCTCCTGAATTATCCATGATGACATAACGCTGACCATCCATAGTAGGGATAACAGTCTTTTATCCTTGAGGTAAACAGTGCAAAACTAGTGATAACAAGAGTACCAGTACCAGTACCAGTACCAGTACCAGTACCAGTACCAGTACCAGTACCAGTACCAGTACCAGTACCAGTACCAGTACCAGTACCAGTACTCTTTACCTCTGGAGTTATCGAGGTAGAATCCTTAGATTATTGGATGGAGATATAATAGTAAACAGATCGACAAAAGGGATGATATAGATAGGTATACAAGATAGTAAGTATGGAATCAATGGTAAACTATATCCAGAATGTGCTAGAACAAGTTTAATCAAATTGCCTGCATTCCTGACGTCCCTTCCACTATTACCATGGTATATTTTCCAATAATGAGTTAATTTGAATGAAGGAAGCATGCCAAGTTTATGCTATCCATCAATGCCATCTATCCTAGTACATACAGTGATGTTTCAAGGTTGAATGTACATTACATAAATTGCTAAGCAATAGTTGGATAAAATTTACGCTCCTTTAGTTTTCATGATTTGCATAGCTAGCTGGTTTCATTGATGCACTTGAAATGGTGCACTTTGGGGTGTACACTAACAACTAGTTAATGGCAGATGCTCAATTCATATAAATATACAACTCACCGAATTACACTATTCTACCTCTGAATCGACAACCATCAAAGTAATTTAATCCTGATCGACCTGTCCTGTTACGGTGATATCGAACCTAGAGATAGACAAAAACATGGGTGAGAGACAACGTCATGATAGAAAACATATACAAATATAAACAGAACAAGATATTAACTCGCAAGCACAATCACGCAATCATGTTGTTGTTGTTTGTTGTTGTTTGTTGCTGTTTTTGTTGTTATTTTCTGGCGGTTTTATAATACTATCTAATACTGAATATGTCGCTACATATCTGGGTCCTGCTGCCACATATTTCAGCTCCAATTAATATTTTTGTTGTGCTCAGCTCTCTCGGTGGATCAAGAGTCCCTGAGCTAAACTCTTTACTTGCTATTAATACCTCACTCACTCTCCCTAATCATCCATGTTCATTCATGTATGAACTAGGGCTTCTCATTCATCCTGTTAAGCATATTTGTGATACTTTGTAGTTGTCTTCTCTTGTACACGAGAAGGCAACTAGCAAATGTAATACTTAAAATTCCTCATACTCACAATCTCTACTAGGATTCACATTACGCGTAACCACATTCATCTAAACTCGTTCACAACATCATGGTAAATAATCTAGTGCATTCTACAAACTTTGTGGGTCCCACTTAGCTGCTCTAAAGTATGTACTTTGTGACCTCCTTTTATTTTAATACAGGCATTTGGGCAACAGGTAGCCTAGAGCTACTATTTGTTAGTGGTACCTACCAAGCCTTTCTTTTGCTGTTTGGCGCAAGCCAGTCCAAATGAAGCTGCCAGAATTATCTTAAATTCGACACAGACAGTTCTGATGATTCAATACAACTCTTTTCAATAAAGATATCGTCTAAAACTTATCCCTCAATTTGTTAGGAACCCAATGGAACCTTTAACTTGACAAAGATCAAATTATTTTGGTCAAGGTCATCTTTGAGTCAGTTCGATACTGTCGCCATGACACAATAAATCAGTTTAAAAATAGCGGTTGAAATAAAAGTTAGGTTCTGTACTTACTAACAATCCGACCCATATTCCTGTTCCAAAGTGGTCTGCTGAAATCCATCTGCCCACATAAAGATAAAACACATCTTGCTGCCCTCTGTAAACAGGTGGCTGGTGGAGAGGGCCATCAACGTACTGACCATATGCAGAACAAATATAGTCGCTCCAAATCCAATAGCCAGCTGAAACACAGTGAGCCTTAAAAAAACGGAAGCTTTTATATTCTGAATCACAAATTTTTATCTATTGATATAACCAATAGCAAGCTTTGCTATCTTAGGTTAAATAATATAGTAAGCTGAAGCCAGACATACATAAATGTTTTTTTAAATAATATCCATATTATCGGAAGTTTATAAAGATATTCTGAATTTGTAACCTGCAGCTCTGACTCACCCTACTACTGTCTTTAGGCGGCTCTCCGTGTATTTTGCAGAACTTGTGGCATGTGAATGACTAACTCCAGACTGCTGATGCGGAGTGATAGTAATATACTGTTGTGTTTCTGGTACAGCTTCTAACTGAGGTTGCTGAGTCCTTCTTGAATCATCCATCATGGTGTTGACCATCGATGGTAGAGACAAAGTCTCCTTTACTTTACCCTATTCTGGAAATAAAATGTACAAACTAAGTAAGTCCAAGTTTCATTGTGGAGAGAGTTATCCTCTCAAGAGTCCAGGTGCTGGGACCCAGAGTACTCAAGCGGCGCCCTTCATTCTACTATTCAGGCTACTCTATATATCGGGTCTTTTGACTGCATGTGAGATGTGCAAACAAACAGTGGACCTCCAGTATTTTTGATCTTGTTCCGCAAGGAACCCGCTAGGATGAATGACGTGCCAGTACCAAATCAGGAAGTATGTGAATTGAATTGTACAAACTTCTTGATTACAAATACCAAAGCGCCACACTCACACCTCTCACCGATACCACAATGCACATCTGTGCTGTGTGCTGTAACTGGACATATTATTCACAAGTTGGTCTATGTTTTTTAAAGAATCAAACTTGACGAAGCATGTGTGCAATAAAAATCTATTATAGAATTAACTTACATGCTACAGTGATTGATGACTTGAATATGTCATGAACAGAACATAGAACAAATCTTTTATCGTCCTAGCTGCTCTCGATGTGCACCTATTATATATTAAGCGACTTACCGGGTGAACAGTTTGAATGAGTTGAAGTGATAGTGGTGGGTAGTATAAACCAAGAATGAAATCAATCAAACAATTCAGTTAACATAAACCATTCTTTTGTGGCAACTCACATAATGAAATTCCATGGATGATTAAGTTTGATCCAAAGTGACTATAAACAACATTCCCTCATGTCTCTGTTTAAACCTGAGAAGTTAATACATTAGCAAATATATATATATAGTCCTTATAATAATAATAATAATAAGGAATGAAAATACGACGTGGCCATTGTTACCTAGAAAAGATAATGTGCATGAATGTAGGTATTTTTAACATTTGATTGTCCATGCATGGCGCAGTGTTCTCCCATGTGACTCTTTGATAGGATGTTGGGGGATGTATGTAAACGTGTTTCTTATGTTTGGGTCATAATAGGTTTCAGTGTAAGCCCCGGATTGCTACACCCTTGCTTTTTTTAAACAATTTGACTTGAGATGATCTCGGGCAGAGTTTGTTGTTTGTTTTATATTTTTAACTTCTTGTTCTTCAAATCGGCAAAAATGGACACTACAAAAAATATCATTAATTGCAGAATTAGTAAGTTCTCAATAGCACTAGCCGAAACAATTGCCGAGAAGCAAAGAAAGATAGCACCGACAACTAACAAAGACTGCAGTTACGAAGTAGCACCTCAATATCACAGGCCATCATTAATGTGAATGAAATTACGTCCAAAGTTGGCGATATGTGAGTGAGTGAGCCATACCTGCTAGCATCTCGCTCACAGATTGCCCACTCACTGATGGAATTAGACACATTCTGAGTGAGCGATTTGGGAACGAATGTGTCTAATTGAATAACCAAGTGAGAGACAGTCTTGGGTGATTTATTAGGGATAATTTGCTTCATAAAGCATCGCTCATAGAAAGAGTCCCCTGCAAAAGCAAAAATTATCTAGTAGTCTAGTGGATGAGACAGTCCTTGGAGACGACTATTCAGTGAAGGTGTACATCATGCGAATAAGGTGTGGATACGAATAATATGGTGATAAGATATGCTGTAGTTAGGCGCTGTTGCTGTTGTTGTTGTACATATTCTCAATAGTCGACCAATGATAGTCCTCAGAGGTACAACAAAGTGGCAGTGCTGGTAGGGTGAGATGTTGTGTCGGTAACTCATACACTTAGTACAACTGGATAGGAAGCTGCTTACCAGATGTATTATGATTGGGTTACCAATTTTGATCAGGTTGTCAATCGCAATGCTTTTTTCACCCTGTCAAATGCTTTCAATCCAGCATTAGAGGGCGAACTGTAAGGGTTTTCTGCTGTCCAACCTATCAATAACATCAGTGCACACAGGTGCATCACATGTGACTAAAGATGGTGTGAAAGCGTGCTTAATTTTCATCGTAGGAAGTTTTGATCAGAGATATTTTGTGAAGAGACACTCAGTGATTGATCTCATGTCTTTGAAGAATACGTTTTCACTGTTAGTAGCGGCGTGAATTCTGTTTTTTTCCACAAAATTGCATAGCTGCCCCTGGAATATATAGGTGTACATGATGACTGTATGAACTGGCCCACAAGAGTTTTTGCATAATTATGAAATTGGATAGGATTGGCATGATATTCGTCTTCCTGTCGCTGGTTAAAAAGCAAATGAAAGAGAACACTGTGCTGGTAAATGAGGGTTTAGCTCTATAAGGAAGCAAAATAATGTCTCTTAATATTTTAAGAATGTAACCGAAATTATCAATATGTTGCATCTTTAGCCCAATTTGTTTGTGAGAACAAATACATTAGAGCACGACAAGACAATGAAAAATATCCTTTTGTAACATGATGTCTTCCGTTATGTTAAAATATCAAATTCCACGACACCAGAGAGCTCCACTATTTGAGACCCAAACTTGACAAACCTTCAGCAGCTGTGGAACCTCCAAGCTGAGCATCGGCAGAAGTATTGGAAGCACCTGTTGTACTGACAGTAGGCTCCGAGGCTCCGACAGGTGCTTCAGCAGGCTGGGTGACATTATGAACAGGAGCATGTGTATTAGATCCACTACACAAAGGTGTAGGCTGATAAATATACTGTTGAGGTACAAACATAGGCTGAGGTGAAGGTACGGAAGTTTGTGTGGTGAATCCTGATGTAATGTGACTTGGTGGCTGGGCAATGTAGGTAACCATATTAATTGTGTCAGTCTGAAAATAACCATAGATTGTACATCCTCCATGACCGCCCAAAATAGTAATACCAAACATGCGCTTCAGTTTTCTGAGTAGACACCAGCTTAAAAGTGTGAAGATAGACAGGTGTCTTTAAAAAGAACTCCTGCAGGTACCGAGAGTATGTCATGGTGTGGTGTATGATTGCCAAACAAAAATGAAATGGTATAAATATACTGTCAATACTACTCACAGGGCTGAGGCAGCAGCCACATCTTCCTTTGCAACATTGCTTACAGGCAGCAGCACTGTTATGGACAAGCAGAGACAGCGAAATTATCCATACAATTACCGCAGATCCTAGGATAATACTATCAATAATGAGCCATGCTTTGAAGATGATCTGAAAAAGAACAGTAGCAGATTTTTTTCCTATTCTTTTTCCAAACTCAGAAAACTTTATAACCGTTGAAAAATATTCATTTCGTGAATATTACGAATAATATGTAGACACTAGATCAAGTTAGACCAGTTTAGCTACATTTTTCTCCTTCAAGCATTATGCCGTAACCACAGTGACAAATATAGCCTACATTATCCTAGTTTGCTAGTTTGTTATGTTAGTCTGCAGCCTGCATTATCAACAACCCCTCCCATGGTGATGGCGATGGTAATGATTATAGTATTGTAATGACCCTTCCAGCAACCAAGACAAATGGTAAGTGGATCCTAACATTGTCATTATCATGTCTCAAAAATGATACTGCATAGAATTACTGGTCTGCTGGACATTTTCACCTCTAACCAGTCTGATTATTGCACACTGTGCATGTATGGAGGCTCGATTAAAAGAAATGATATTCCCAGTATGAATAGTTTGACTGCAACAAGATGAGAAAGCCAATCAAACTGCTGCTCGATGTTCACAGTAAATATGAAAACGCTCAACTTGAAAACGTGTTGCATTAAAAGTTATATCACTCATATCAGCTAGGTCACTCACATCATGACAATAGAACCTTGAAATATCAGGAGAGCCAGTGTTCGGTAAACTCCAACTAATAAGTTTCTCTCCATAAAACACTACTGGGACAGAAGTAGAAGCAGTAGTAGTAGTTGTATCATACCAAGATGATCTGCAAGTAGTATGCTTGTTTGAATCATGATCACAACGAGAAAACAAAACAATGTATGGTTTGTGATATATGAATCGATTTCCATCATGGGTTGATAACCTCTACCGTAGAGGAGGGAGAGGATTAACACCCCTCCCAGATTAAAGCATTAATAGTAGGAAATGTTTGCAGCTCCATATATGCTGGAAAGATTGAAATTAATTGCCAACTCACATTTTCTCAACCTCATTAATTACCTTAACTCCCACCTAAGAGTATGGAGATTGGATTTAGTTAGCTAACATTAAAGTGATTGTGAAGGAATCAGGTTTTTGGTATCAATCTGGAGTTCTCAGTCCAATTTAGAAAACTGCTACAAGGTTCATAAACAATATATGGCCCGGCTTCAACTCATTTTCACTCAAAGTTGAGATGTAAAGGTACAAAAAAGGTACTATTTTAATTATGGTATATACAAAATAGTACCTTTTTAGTACCTTCCAATCACAACTTTGAATGAAAATCAATTGAGATGGGCCACTTACTGTTGATAAACCTTATAGCAGTTTTCTAAATTAGATTGATAACTCTAGAATGATACAAAAAACCAGATTACTTCACAATCACTTTAAGTCACACCCAAACTAGCTAAAAATTTACTGTCATTTCTTAGTTCATTGTCCAAACCTTACATGGGGATTCAGGCTGGAGACATGGTTCGCGTTCTACAGACAATTTTCTGTATAAGAATTTAACTTTTCCTGAAATTTATAGATTATTCAGCCTATACTCACTTAGTGCTACGGGGCCCATCCCAGCTCACATAGAAACCAGGGCTGCGACAGTAATCTAGACCTGGTATTGTTTCGGAGACTGTAAAGATCAGTGGTATAACAACCACCAATACGATGATATTAAATACCAGATGAGCTACTATCTGTGAACACAAAATACATACTCAAAATTAGTACAGCTATATATATTATAGTTGAATAGGCAATCAATTATATGTGCTGCTAAGCTAACCACCACCAACTAACTAAAGGTAGACAAACTTCCATCAAATAAGTCCACAGACCACATGCGCAATAACTTTGACGATGACACTACTAGTTGAGATTCAAGGCCAAAATCACCATATGGGACTAGGCAAAAATAGTAAATTTAATCATGATGGAGAAAGTTCAAACCTCAAAGGGAATAGGTCAGGGGCTCAATTATGTACTTTATATACCAATAAGGTTGCATTGCGAACACAGTTATTTATATACATCTGGCCTCGTTCCGAAAGATGAAGCTGATAACACCTCTGTTTTGCCGCAGAGAGAACGGATGCTATACAACATAATTACCTGTGTCACTTTGTACATATAGGTTGTCTTCTCTATTGTCACTAGAGGACACCTACTTTTGATCAAAAAATTCCAGATTTTAACTAATTACGTATGTTGAGCACTAGACAAATTCTCATCCAGTTTGTCTGCATTCGAAATAGCTCCACAAGTGAAAGGGGAGCCATTCCGAAACGCAGGCGAAATAGATCAAACTTGATCTAGTTGCATACTGGATCTGTCACTGCATGTTGTATGGTTTGTAACTACTGCTCAGTGGTTACATACCAAGCTTTTCCTTTGCTGTTTTGCTCCAGCCAGTCCAAGAGAAGCGGCCACAATTATCTGTAATTAGATACCAAATGAAAGTCCTGCAATGTATATATATATATCTTTTCAAAAAATATATGTACCATATCCAATGGGTGCAAAATACGATACAAAGTTATTTCAAAAATGTTGAAATTTGTCATTTGAATTTCTTGGCAGGAATATACAAGGTTATTGCAAGTCAACTAGGCAACACAACGCTCCATTGGCTCCATAAACGCTCAATAAAATAATTAAAAAGCAATTTTTAAAAAATTGAAAAAGGGTTATGTAGATAGCTTTCACTTCCATAAACTAGTTTTGGTCATATTTGCTCCTGCGGCAACAGCCAATCAGAACCAACACAGTGGCAGCATCTCTTATAATAATAAATAGTGTTTCTCATTCATATTATTGTCCATCCTTATCTTACCTCCGCTTCAATTCTTTTAGTCACGTTTTTTATAGAAAACAAGCTTGGTCTCACTTACTAGTATTCCGACCCATACGCCTGTTGCTGAGTCGTCCTCTATATCCCATCTTTTTCTACCAAGATATATATTGAGGTAGTACGGCTGCCTTTTGTAAAGAGCTACCTGGTTGAGAAAGTGATCTTTTATAGCCGTACTGATCACATGTAAAACAAATACAGTCACTCCAAGAGCCAGCTGGAATGTTGTCAGCCTACAAACAGAGGACAGTAACGTATTGTGTCACATCACAAAACTCTTTACACCATCACCATACTATGATTTGTTAACCAATAGCAAGCTATGCTTCTGCGGGTTCAAACATATGGCCGGACATATATATACCCAGGTGAGATATCAATTGTAAATCTATGGTTGGTACTAGTAAAGATAGGAACTTTCCTTAGACAACTCCATGAAGGAACGCAAGCTTGGGTAATAATTTTGATCTCAATGACAAAGGAAAGCTGAATTTCTCGCACTACACTAGGGTTTGGAATGCTGCACCTTTGTCTTCTACAATACTGGTTTGTGTGTCATTAACAAATCTTCATCTCACACTGTCTACAATGTCTCACAATGAGTTCAAGATATAACATCAATAGCGATATAGTTTTTATATCCACTTCACGAAAATTATTAATTGTTTACATCTGTGATGACCTGAGAAACGTTTTTTGAGTTGAGTTTGGGAACCAAATAATTCCCTTTTGTAGATAGGTGACTTACGCAACCTGTAGATTGAGAAAAAACAACAATTTATTGTCCTGAGTGCAATATTGCACAGTTTTTAATGATTTTGATCTCAGCATATCATATTGGGACGGATCCTGGCCAATGGAGTTGACTATGCAGCTCTGACTCACCCTTTTACTGTCTTTAGGCGTTTCTCTGTGTATTTAGCACTGCCTGTTGATGGTGAATGACTAACTCCGGGCTGGTGATATGGATTGATGTGATTATAGTGTTGTATTTGTGGTACAGCTATTACCTGAGGGTGGTGTGTCCCTCTAGAATTATCCATAGCTCCAAAATGCTGACCATCAAGGGAAGGGATAACAATCTAATCCATTCTACCACAACCTGGAAGGAAAATGTGTAAAAACCTTTATTACTAGAGCAGTGAGCCACTTTCATCAATATTTCCTATCACTTCTGGAGAGCTTGAGGTCATATTGTTGGCTAGATCACCCAACAAATTGTTTATGATTGAAAAGGATCCAATACGAATTTATTTGGGTATGTTTAGAGGACCAGAACAATGGAAGTATAAACGGAGCCCCTGGGTCAGAGGTCAATGTTGGGGTTTGTTCACTTAGACTGAGATCACTTGTGTCATTAGGAGGCTAACCCTCTAAAGATCTAAACACACTGCCAGCCTCTATTAATTTCTATATGTACTCCTGAATCTTCTGGTGATTGATTGGCTGAGGTTCATATGTTAACAAAGTGATGTCATGCAATCTGCTATGCTCCCTATAATGGCTGATCCAACCGCTGAGGGTCAGCTGAGGGCTGAGGCTACTATGAGTATATATGTCCACTACGGTCATGATATTAAATCCTCTGATGTTCCAACCGCTCAGTGTGCGTTTCTGTAACACCTATTCTCTGTCAGAGTAATGAACGCCATCTCCCCTGGGGATATGGAATTCATTGGTCAAAGCAGAATGGACTTGTGGTCCTGTTATGCTTGTTTTTGACTTACCAAAGATGAAATGTGGAATCAGACAAGTGTTAGAAGATGGGAGAAAGTACCAATACTGAAAACCCAATGAACCAAGTCAGCTAGCTTATTATCGAGAATGTACACATTATATATGAAGAACTAATGACACAAGAAAATTTAGCCAACTGTGACATTAATGCTACCTTTGTGATTTATATTTCAACCGATTTATTGGCAATGAAAAGACATACATTTGATAGAGTGGTACATTTGTGAATAAAAGGGAAACGTAATCATACAGTATAGTGAAAGAACATAAGATTCCTTCGATTCTAAGAGCAAACACAATATAAAACATGAGAAGCGATAAGACAAATCACATTACAGTAACTTAGCGGGAGAATCCATACTTATCAGGAATCACAAATCAGGAATCCTTTCGTCACAAAAACATTAATTGGGAAGGCGAGGTCCTTGTCAATACAAAAGATACTTTCCTCAAATTACGTCTAAAAATAACTCATGATCATTTATAGTCTTGCTACCCTGTGTTCCTTGTGAAAAACAGGCATTAAATGTATTGAGAAGAATGTGACTCTACATACATACAGTTCGAGGGTTTTTTGTTGGAAGTAAAAAAAACATGCACCAGAGGAATAACAGATTTGTCAATGCATTGATATCGAGCTGTTGTCCTATATTTTGTATCATACCATTTCCTATGCATGATACACTGCTTTTATCAAGCTTGGTGATCGAAAAGATAAGTATCATCGTATAATGACAGAAGTTGTTTTGTATATTAATTATAGAAAAACCCTCAATGGAATAATTTTTTTTCACATGTGAAAGAATTGTAGTAGAGAGGTGTATGACATCCGTTCCACATCACCTCATAAATCTGAATCTAATAATGGCTATTTGTGGTCATGATGGCCCATGATTAATAAACATTCCTCAAATTATACAATAGTTATAGAGGAGGAGACACCACATATACACAAAACATTACTGTAGAGGAAATAACCTAAAATTTGACTAATTGGCATTCCACTTTTCAAGCATACTTTTTCCTCCGAATTGAAAATGAAATGCCTCAAAACTTTATAACCTCTAACTAAAAGATTGCAAAAAAAAAGATCAATAAGGAAAGTTATCATCTCAATGAGGGCATAACAAAACTCCAGAAAAGCGAACCAAACATTGATTTTTCCACGAACGACAAAATATTGTTAGTGTATGTTAGTGTGATGGTCGAAAAACTAATTAGATCAGAATTAGAATAGCAAATTCAACTATGAAGTTTTAGACCATATATTAAAGCATTTAGGAAAGAGAAAATCAACAAACGTCATGTCCAAGCAATCCCATATTTTAATGAGTTTTAAGCAACAGCATCTGATTAATAATACTAAAATCTGCATTGTAGGATGTGCTTCGGATGAAGTTTCCATAGGTTGTTTATTTATCGAGGTGGCACTGGCAGCTCATTTATAAAATTACTGTTCGGTTGGTGTTTACTGTTGTTGACTAGAGTTATTCTGAGAGTTTTGTAAGACTTCAGCATATTCTGGCGGCAAGCTCTCCCATTTATTATCTACAGACAATCATATATATATATATATATGTATATATATATATATATGTTACTACTGCAAATTTCATAATTCTCGAACAAAAGCAAAATAGTGAAAGGAGACCTTAAAACAATTTATCGTGGGTAAGCGATAATTCAGAGGTAATAAGATTTAAGATTTTTTTTGCCTTTTTTGGTCTTGGTTTTTATAAGATCATGTAAGATCCAGTTTGCCTTCGTAACGAGATTGAGCCATCAGTCATCTGCCTCTGGCTCGCCAGTCAATTTGGATCAAATTTGTTCAAAGTTCTTTTATTGACTTTGAGAAAAACAAGCAAATTGTAGAGAATACTCTTGCCAAGGATAAGATAGGGGTAGGAGAACTCTTTATATCGATGAAAGATATTTTGCATAATTAAAGAATGAGGAGCATGAGTATTAATTACATTGGATAGACTATAAAACCAGTAAAATTGAAACTGAAGAGAAAATTGTGCTAGTACATGAAAGATTAGAGATTTTTCGATTTCTGGATTCAGACCTTTTTTATCAAAAAAATCAAGGAAAATCGATTTTGAGCAAGATTTGGGAATGCATACAATGAGATATCTTAATATATAAAAATAAAAGAAAATATATAAAAAATTGGACATCCTCCATGACTGCCCACAATAATAGTCACCAAACAAGCATGAAATTTATTAGTAGTAGATATGCTTAGAACGGGTTAAGATTGATAATTAGGTCAGTAGAGTGTATGACACATCGCAGTTTGGTTGCCTAAGAACAATGATGAGTTATAAATATGCCATCATAATAATACTCACAGGAACACTGCAGCAGCAGCAACAGCTTCCTTTGCAGCATGACTGACAGTCAGCTTTACTGTTATAACTGAGCAGAGTCATCGAAATTATCCACACAAATACCGCAGATACTAGGATAATACTATGCTTTAAAGATATGCTGCAAGTACATCAGAAACAGATTTTTCATTCTCCAGTGCTTCCAATTTGAGGCGGTCCTCCTAGCACTTTCCAGTAGAAACAGTGACAAATATAGCCAATACATCACTTTATCAACAACCCTCCTGTGGTAATAGTGTAGTCTGAGTGCTTAGACTTCTGTAAGAGCAAGTTTGTGGCATTACCATTATAAACCATCCAAAGTTTGAGACTTGAACATTTTGAAAGAAATTTCATGCCATAAACTTGCATTTCCAGTTATCTGAGCACTTGGACTTGGTGTTCACTGGAAAGTGGAAAACGTCAAAAAAGTGTCGAATTAAAAGTTTCCTTCCCATCCTTAATCAGCAAGGTTACTCACATCACGACAATAGAACCTTGAAATATCAGGTGTGCCAGTGCTTCGTGACTTCCGATTCCAATCAAGTGGAGTATCTCTTCTTGGAACATAACGGTATAATCGCTCGCTCATAACTGAGAAAACAAAACAATGTATGGTTTGTGATATATATACGTCTATGTACAACAAGGGGTGATAGCTCTTAACACAAAGGCATTGTTTATTCACAAAATAACACTATTGGGCGGGTCGGGTTGGGGCAGGTCGGGTCAGGTCGGGCTTTGAACAATATTCCTGATACTGGTGAATACTGTAACCCGGTACTACTTGCCTCATGATCATACTCTCCAGTAACTATTCCAAAAAGCCCACTGGCTTTAGCAGGAAGTGAAAGGATGGGTATACATCCTGGTAGGATAAAAACAAAACCTGCCTAAAAGAACACATGCACCTTGGGCCTCGTGGTCATCTACCACCCTTTTGCCTTGCAGCACCCCTCTTACAGGATAAAGGCAAGCAATTGCTGAAAGAAACCCAAGGAAGCTGCAATATCTGCAATATGACTTTTCAGCCCGATCCACACGCCTTTCCGCACATAGGCTACTTGAATAAGCTTAAATTAGCTAGAATTGAGTACTAGCTAACATTAACTCATCTAGCTAAATTTAATTCAAGAAAATATTTACTCCTCTACGGTACTAGTCAATGCTAGATGTTTAGACACTTTGAATAGTTTTCATTCTAACGTGGCACTGAGGCAACCATCACAGCAGCTGATTCAATTCATTTGTGCAATCACAACGTAAAATCGCAAAGCTCATGCAAAAACTACCAAACCTGACAGGATCACATCTGATCAGACAAAAGACAATTTTGCCGATGCGATACATTGGAAAAAGCATCTTTTGTTCGATCAGATACTTTCACATTGCCCTTATTGCATATTATAAACATTCTCCTCTTGCAGGTGTAGTGAGAGTCTTGCTGCACAGATCCAGACTGCCACACTGTCATATCTTATATGTTGACTGCACGCTGCCAACTCATCACCTGCTGCAAAGAACACTTCAACAAATCTTGTCCGCATTCGTACGGCCATACGAGCTGAGCTGCAGTCTCAACCATCTTGATATTAGCCTCAAGTTCTGCATTCGGCGTGCAATGAGGTATTGTAAGGTCAACATGACATCGACATACATATTATGTAAATACCTACTAAGGATTTTCCTATGACTGTCTTCTGACCTGTACACAGTGCTGTGCTTGATATATTCTAGTGTTTTTTTTACTTGACTCTCATGTTTTAGTAGCAACTTTTCAGGCTGAATAAAAGGATTAATTTTTTTGTTGAGGACATTGAGGTCAACATCGAGGTGCTATAGTTTTAATTTTGAGAAATCATCTGCTTAAATTTGTATCTTATTAAATACAATATAACCTATCTTACAAGCTTTGTACCCATACCTTTCGCAAAATAAAACTCTTTCCTTGAATTGGCAAATAATACCGTTTCTGTTATATCGCTGATTAAGTCGCAGCATAGATATCTAAATGGACATTACTAGCTAACACACAGGATTACTCTATATGAAATGATGAACAAACAGTGTTGCGGGCCGTAGCTAACCTTAATTGGCGACTATCAAGTCATTAACAACCTGGTCAAATAGTTCACTGCTAAGAATTTCTTTGCCAGCCATCAAAAGTCAAATGTCTAGATGACTCATAAGGCAATTACTCTTCATCTGCAAATTGAAAAAGCGTTTCTATTGCTCATTGTATACCTCACTCTATGCGCAAGTTTATGTTTTATAACTATAAAAAAAACTATAAAATCTCCCAGAAGTTGTCATGACACGTAAAATGAGAGGACAACTTCTTCTTATTTTTTTCCTTTGCCCCTCCCTTTTTTCTCTTTTCTCCTCCCTCTTTTCCCCACTCTCACCGAGAAGTTTATCCCCGAGCCCGCCGCCGCTCTACACACTGAGCTATTCAGCCACTCACGGAAATCCGTGGGCCGTGAGTGCTAATATACGCCACTGCGGCCAACTGCTGCCGCAGTCAGAATAACCCAGCATGTCTTTGCCTGTCCCTGATGCTGCTTGTACTCAATCTGACATGCCAAGAGAGCGACTCAAGGAACAAGGTAAAATCTAGTGCCACATAATCATTCTTACCTACAGTTATATTAAAATATGGTTAAAACAATGAAACGGATGCCGGCTAGGACAACACCCTGACACCAGGGTCTAGCAGCAGGCAGTGAAAATTCAAATAGGATGTAGGGAACTGAAAACTGCTAAATGGAATTAGCTGGAGCTGGAGAAATACAATATTGATGTAGCTGCACTGTGTGAGACTAGACTAAGGGGGATATGACAGCATAGTAGACCAAGGTTACACCTTCTTATGAAGTGGCAAAGGAGAAGCTGAGCGCAGGAGTTGGCTTTGCAATAAATAATTCAATTGCAGGTCAACCCGGAATAATCCATGCATCAAGTGTCTAGGAAAGCAAAAAACAACCACTGCTCATATCAAAGCTTTACCATTGCAATGAACAAAAAAAGTAGATTTTTTCGCACAATGACATTATTGAATGGTGTAACCTAATTCAAAGTGCAATAATCCAAGGTCTAGAAGGGTCTGGAGTATGTTATATCCCTTGTCATGGATTCACATTTAAATGATGATCCACTGACTGTATAACAGTAAGCCCATCCCGGGCTCACCTAGGACAATTACAAGCCTGCTCTACTACACTAGAAATTAGCAAAAAACAGTATTGGACAACAGTAGCGCAGTCAAAGATATTTTAGTGTTAACAGTAACAGGGGAGATAGCGTACTCTAGACCCTTCTGCCACAAAATGCAACATGTCTTGTCATTACTGTTCAGTGTTTGAGTACCTACCAAAACTTTCTTCTGTTTTTTTGCCCCAGCCAGTCAAAGAGAAGCTGCCAGAGTTATCTGTAAATAATTAATAATCAGTCACCAATTAGTCCTGTCAATGCATATCTCTTGTCAATATAAAAAATTCAAATATCTGATGACTACAGAGTTTATGGCTGTAAGATAGATATGTGTATGGATTACTATAACGAGAAATTGCGAGAAATCACCTAAGGTCAAAAACCATCATCAACGCAACACTCCATTTTAAACGTAGTAACAGAACAATAACTAGCTTATAATCACAAACACCTTTTTTTCCTCGTTCCACCTAGTCAGAGGTAACAAAATTGACCTTCTTTGGTCATTTCTCTTTTGAAGCAACAACCAATCAGAAACAACTTATTGGCTAGACATTGCGCAATGAGCAACATCTTCACATTTTCAGTAAGAACCAGCTTGGCCCAGTGCATTTTGGGAAACCATGCATGTGACGTACCATCCACAGTGGCCTCATACCACTGTGGGAGTGACTCAAAATTCTCACTTACTAGTATTCAAACCCATATGCCTGTTGCCGACTCATCATGGAAGCCTGTTCTGTAATTCACTGACCATATTATGTCAATGTAGTATGGATGCTTTCTGTAAAAAGCTGCTTGGTGGAGAAGGTGTTCGTTTATAGCTGTGCTGATCACGTGCAGAACAAATACAGTCACTCCAATGGCCAGCTGAAACGTAGTCAGCCTACAAACAGAGGAAAGTTGCATATTATTATGTGTTGTGTGATTTATGTTGATCTGTTTGACTCATTCACTAATTGCAATTGTACTGGAAAAGAGAGGAAATTTTCTTGAACTATAGTTGAATACCATTCAGGATTGGGCATCCATTTTGATCACAACGATAATAAAGTACAACTGGCACACACACTTCACACTTTGGTATAATATAAATATTAAATTTCCTAAAACAGCATAGCTCGTGGATCAACTAAATAAACCTTTCCCGTAAAACCTCACTATAAAGTCAACTGACTGATAAGTAAACTGCTGTGTTTAAAAAAAAAAATGTTTCTCATTTACATGTCACCACACACCTATTCAACCTATTCAAAGGCATAACCTCTGTAATCAATCTATACTAGTGTAAGTACGTGATAACTAATACATTAATATGAAATTTTATATTATGATGTTTTAACAATTTTAGCTGATAATGCCCTACTTCTCTAATTTACTTGATGAGATTATTTTAGATTTTCATATTTTAGAGTTTTAGATTTTTGACATTCAAGTGCTTGATTTGGGGATTTTCGTTTCATTTTAATGGTTACTCATCCCCATTGTCAAGTGATGCGGACTGGAAACAATAGAAAGATCAACAAGCAATAATGCAACTTTGGGAGACCATAAGTTAATTGTTGAATGACCACTGTCTTGACAAGATCAATCGATGCCGCTGCCTTTAAAGATTCAAAATCCAATTAAAATTTATTTTAATGGTTGTTCATCCCTAATCTCAAGCAAAGCTGAAGAGAAACAATATAAAGATCAACAAACTATGATGCCACTTTGGAGAACAAAAAGAAAGTTAGGATGTCGAAAGATCACTATCTTAGGAGGAACGATAGTTTTACCAGAATAGGAAATGTTCAAGAACTCTTTAGAAAGATAATTTTGCAATAATGTCGTCATTTAAGCGACTCCTAAGATCGAATTAGAACGAATAGGAACGAAACCTGCTGTGACTATATAAACAGCTACAGAGACACTAAACAGAAGCTCATTTTCGGAACAGCCTTGACGAACGTTGTGTTATGTGCAATTTGCTTAGATTAAAATTTTTTGGAATAATTATAATTTAATAATGTATATTCCACATCAAGAACTTGGTGAGATTATTGAATTACTCAGAATAATGCATATTGAATTCCGGACGAAGGGAGCATGCAGCTTTCCGTCAGTGAAATTGACAAGGTAAGTTTATCACAGTTGTGAATACTCTTATCAATGTTGTGTGGCAATATTCAAGGTTGAAATTTGTTTGATAAAACAATTATTATAAAGCTCCAGTTCAAGGCAAAGTTAAGTCCTTGGTTATATCAACTGATCATCAATTATAATTTGGTGAAGCTCCATTGTTATTGGCGAGTCTGCCATTTGTAATTTCCTGCAGAGGATCAAGTGAATCTTGTGTCTTATTGAAGGTGAAGTATTCAATACTCAAACATTGAGTTGTCCTGGCGAGCATTTAGCCAGAGGAATGCCGGTCATTGTATTACAAGTCGCGCTACCTTTTGATTTAATCCAATATTTCATAACTGCAGTCATATTAATCCTTATTACCCATAATTTCATTTCATATTTTAATTTTAGACGATCGTTTTACTTTTCGAGTACGGGCAACCACTTGTTCGTAACTTAACTACATTTTTAGGCCTAACCGTTGCAAGGCACACATAATCAAGTTAGTGATCGCTTATGTGGATTCAGAGGTCCATAAAGTTGAGAGTGCTAACCATTACACAATTATACAATCACACCATTACACCATTACACAATATAGAACCGACACGATAATTATAGTATTAATATTTGAATTATAAATTTATATAATAAACACAAGAAGTGTGCAGGACGGGGCGTAATGCTCCTGTTATCAATACAAAGGTTAGGAGAGCGTGCGTTATTCGTATCTCACACTAGCCTTGTCACAGCTACTTGTTTTGTTGCTGGTTGACAAGGCTAAATCTATACACTTACAGGGCCTTACAAGTCACCATCTATGGCCATCAAAAAAGAAAACGCCTACCTACTTGTATCATTTTATAAGTCACCTTCACTTATGAGTGCGGTGACTTCATTACGAGGTTTTGCGGTATCTCAAAGAATGAGGGTGCATGATAAGAATATAAGATGAGCAATATTTTTATATCCACTTCACTAAAACTTCACTTCCACGGTGAGCTGAGAAAAGAACCTGGTGATGAGTTTCGTGATCTACCGATACCCTTTCTACCAAGGTGACTAACCAACATAATTCAGATCAGTTAGTAATATGTAATATCTATCAATCAATTGGATAAAGCAACACTTATGTGACAGAACGGAGTTGATTATGCAGCTTTGACTCACCCTTTCATTATCTTCAGACGTATCTCTGTGTATTGAGCACCCCTAGTTGATGATGGCTGCTGCTGAAGAGTGATAGTAATATACTGCTGTGTTTGTGGTACAGCTACTACCTGAGGCTGCTGTGTTCTTCTTGAATGATGACAAAAGCTTCTGTACTTCACCCAAACCTGGATATAAAATGTGCAAACCTGTAGGTGAAAGGGGCAAAGTTATTTATTACGTATATTCATTGGTCGATGTGGGGATTCAACTGAATAAAAGACATGCTAAGCACCTTTAGAACAAGTTAAGAAAATTTCAGGCACTTTTGGCTTCGATCTTGCGTCTAGGCTAAACATCTAATAGGTCCGAACACAGCAATGCAAGTTTGGCAGATGCTCAATTATTACTATATACACCTCAATCCTCTGAGGATCAGCTAAGGTTTTAATGTTAACCACGTGATGTCGCGCAAACACATCTCTACTCTGAGATTGTAGCCACAAATCAAACTGCTGAGGATCAGCTGAGGTGACTGCGGGACTATACATGTCATCAATGGACATGATGTGGAAACCTCCAGGAATGCAACAGCGTAGTGTGTTTTGCCTCTGAAACCAAATCTCTGTACAGCAGAACGGACTTACTGATGTTGATCTGTGGAATGAGTCAGGCGTTGTACTTGTTACGGAAATCAAGGAGCCAATTTGACTCTCTGTTACACTTTATACACAGGGAACTAATGACACGAGAAAAATCAGCCAAATGTGACCATTTTCCCTGATGTGACATTAATGGTATTTTTGTGATTTATATTTCCTGGACATTAAATAAAGGTCGATGTTATTTTAGCGATTTAAAGAGCAAACATAGTTCAATGTATGAGACATTGTAATACCTTTCGAGACTTGGAGCCACACATCGTACAAACTTGAGAAGTGCAAAGACAAAGCACATAACTGTCCTTATTTTGAGAGGACTAAATCAACACAAAACAGGATCTTTTTTTTTCACAGAAACAATAACTGGGATACGTTCACATCAATAAATGCATCTAAAAGGATTTTCTTATAATATATATTATATTCATGTGAACTGAAAAAAAGTTTCAAAATGCCATGGTCAAAATTCCATTGGGACAAAATGCCAGTGACATAATGCCATTGCCATAATGCCATGGCTATAATGCCATAGGTGATAACACCACTGAACACTATACCAATGCCAAAATACCAGTTGTACATAACGCCAGTTGTGTCAAAATACCAGTGGACATAAAGCCATATTGGACATAATACCATTCGGGACAACATACCATATCCCAAAACACCATTGCCATAATGTTATTTTACTTTTGTTTATTACAATTTAACCAAGGTTGGTAATGGCGGTGTTATCCAATCTAGTGTTCCTCTTGTTCAGGTACCTGGCCATAATGCCATGGTCAAAATGCCATTGAGACAAAATGCCAGTGACATAATGCCTTTGCCATAATGCCATGGCCATAATGCCATAGGTGATAACACCAGTGAACACTATACCAATGCCAAAATACCAGTTGTACAAAACGCCAGTTGTGTCAAAATACCAGTGGACATAAAGCCAGATTGGACATGATACCATTTGGGACAACATACCATATCCCAAAATACCATTGCCATAATGCCAAAATATGTAACCAAAGGAGATCAAGCTACACTGTATTTCTTTGTGTCTTAGCTGTATTACGGCTGCGAGTTGCTCGTTGAGAGTAGGCGGTGGCTCAGCTGTAAGTCATAAAGTTTCTTCGTTCAATTTCGATGATATCTGGGGTTTGTTTGGGTCCACAAACTGAGAGCTAGCGACTTGTAACAAATATTTCCCAACTATTCTCTAGAATGATATGACAATAACTCTGTATTACTACCAACTTTTTTTTGAAAGCCAAGTCTTGACTCATCGCTGCCCTAGAGTCTCATGCTACTAATGACTTGATAAGACTACAAAAAGAAAAAATCTGTTCACCCAAAATGAACTTTATGGTCATGGCCATGGCAGGGCGTATATTCTAAAAACTTTCACTCACTGACTTTTTAGAGATGAGCATAATGATCGGGCGCAGCCCAATCCACACGCCGTAGGCGGGGAGGGTGTGGGTGTGTCAATACACCGGGCTTTTGATTGGCTTGTCCAGCTCAAGGCCAAAAGTCAAACTCTGTATGTACCGTAATTCCTCACTTATAAGACATCCCCCCTTGGGAAAAGTGAAAATGCTCCAGTTATAAAGCATCCATTTGAAAAAAATCTGTCATTGTTGGGATTCGAATCCACAACATTCTTAATAAGCAGTGATCACTAGGCAGACGCTCTACACACTGAGCTATTCAGCTTCGCTTGCACAATGTAATCAAGGATTTTTTCAGATATTCTTCCCCCTCATATCGACTGTTAGAAAATTATCTTTTAAATAAAAAGCAGTTTGTCTTGGCAAATGAATTAAAGTCGGTTTTACTGCCTGTCATGATCGGTGCTCCCCAGTGTTCGGTTCTTGGGCCAGCACTATTTATAATTCATAATATTGACCTTTTAAATGCATCACCTGCTCTAAATTGAATACTAATATTTTTAGTACTGAGCCACGAAGAGAAATTTACCTCTGATAAATGAATGGTGTATCACAAACTGTCTTGTGATAAACTATGAGAAAAACTTTTTGAAACCCCTAACAAAATTTTTAACCAGAAGATTAAAAGCTCATATTTAGGAACTATTTTAGAAGAAAAAGGAACAACATAACTTTCCATGAACATTTGAGAAGCCTGAAAAAGGAATTAAATTTAACCCTGATGATGAAACAAGCACTCGGTCCAGCATTATAATTAGAGTT
Organism: Membranipora membranacea; assembly: GCA_914767715.1. Taxonomy (NCBI): domain Eukaryota; kingdom Metazoa; phylum Bryozoa; class Gymnolaemata; order Cheilostomatida; family Membraniporidae; genus Membranipora; species Membranipora membranacea. The sequence goes on from OU612073.1 coordinate 20,693,332, forward strand.
CTGGGGCGACGCAAGTGATAGCCAGATACGACTCTACAAAAAAATGCTCTGCGTGTCATCAAGGGAATTAGACCAGGGGTCACATTTCTAATAATTTTGAAAAGCTGAAACTTATACCATTACAAATGCCTTTTGAATACAGAATTTTGAAACTTTTATTAAAATCATACTCAATTCAAAATAGTTTGAATATGATAACAAGCCATGAAAACAACGCTTGATCAAACAAACTTGAATTTATTAAAACAAATAACAAGCAAGGAGAGAGGTCCTTGTTCATTTTGGGAGTTTGGGCAGGGCCAGGGTGCTAACTCACAGTCGGGTTGGTTGGGCGTCTCTGGTCAAGTGGTGCATAGCAGATACGATGGGCACTAAGGGATAAAACATATCAGAAAAGTTTACACTTGTTGCTATTAAAAAGAAAAACTAGGCATTGTAATATGTTGCCAAATGTCTCGGTATTAGGTAGAAAGCTATGAACAAGATATAAGAAAGTATCCAAATACAAAGATAATCATTATGACTGTTCTAGAAATGGCCTTGCCTCAGATGTTTGTGTAGGTTAAGTAGAATTTGTCAATTTTTCAGTGTCTTGACGCTGCTTGTATTTTATGCTAAGCTGCATACTCATGAACTCATGATCAGAGTTTTCATACACTATGTTCAATCATGCTAGCCTTCATGATGCCGGTAATAGCATCAGACAAGACCAGTCAAAACCCTTCAAGCCAAGACATAAAGTTGGTGAAATTTAGAGAGTCAATCAATTTGCCATAACCCACAGAGTTGACGGCGCAATATTTAGCTGCAATTTCTGCAGCACACACTAGCCTTCAGTACAATGGGGCCCAACAAACCCCAGAGAAAAAAATTCAAACGTAGAAACTTAGAAGTGGACAGTGAAGGAGTTGGGTCTAACCAGCTGAACCACTTCCTACCCAGACCGAGCAACTCGCAGCTGTAATATGACTAACAAAAAACAATACAGCGTGGCTTGATCTCCTTTGGTTACATATATTGGCATTATGGCAATGGTATTTTGGGATATGGTATGTTGTCCCAAATGGTATCATGTCCAATCTGGCTTTATGTCCACTGGTATTTTGACACAACTGGCGTTTCGTACAACTGGTATTTTGGCATTGGTATAGTGTTCACTGGTGTTATCACCTATGGCATTATGGCCATGGCATTATGGCAAAGGCATTATGTCACTGGCATTTTGTCTCAATGGCATTTTGACCATGGCATTATGGCCAGGTACCTGAACAAGAGGAACACTAGATTGGATAACACCGCCATTACCAACCTTGGTTAAATTGTAATAAACAAAAGTAAAATAAGATCTGCTACTCTCATTACCAGTTAACCTGCCATACAGTAGAACCATTTATAATAATGGAAGCTATTATATAACAATTTAAGTACAGCCCAAGTATAACATTGATAAGGTTATCTGGCTATCTCTTATATTGCGAATACCAGATGTAAAATAAGTTGAAATAGAGAGGGTTAGAACATTGAATATGAATCATTCCGATCTTGATGGGCCATGAAACATCAACATTTCTATGATAAAAATAAAGTCATGGAGAAATGGACACCACATAAACACAAAGCATTACTAGATGTATTTCACATAATAATAATGCATGATGCAATGTAACCCCCCCCCCCCCCCGCAAAATCTGAATTTTAGGTTCACCTAAAATTCAGATTTTGCGAGGGTTACATTGCATCATGCATCATGCATACCTTCGATGTTGTTTGGGAATAGAGCGCTATGAAAATCTATTATACTCTAAGCGATTAAAAAAAAAAGCAACCCCAAGAGTATCCATCTTGATGAGGGTGTAAATTCACATGAAACAAGCATATAAAACATTGATTCCACAAGATTCCGAAAATGGAAAGATTGTTGGAGCTGCATATGATACGTTTTCTACCTTTATAGTAAGTAATATGGGGAAACCTTTATTATCGTATATTTATTTAGTTTATTTAGAGGGCACTGTTCTGTTAGTACAGTGATTAAATTACTGAGCTGGAAGAGTGAAAATATATCAAGTATAGCCTGTTCACTTGGGGCTTACTGTTGATGACTACAATTTTGAACTACATAATCATAATCTTGTGGTAAACCCTTCCTTTTACTATCTACAAATAATACAGATAATGAATAGCAAGAATGTTACAAGTTAGCAACTTACTAAAGTTCTTTGAACAAAAAATATAGCAATAGTAAAAATGAACCTCAAACAGCAGCTCAGGTCTTACATGGGAAAACAATCCAGTTCTGTCTGCGAGGCTCCGACAGGTGCTCCATCAGACTGGTTGACAGCATTAACAGGTGCTTGTGTACCCGACCCAGTATACCATGGTATAGACTGATATGTATGCTGTGATGATACAAAGGTAGGCTGCTGTGCTAGCGGAACTGTGGTGGGAACATTATATTCTGAAGTAGTGTGACCTGGTGGCTAGGCAACATAGGAAACTATGTTTGCGTCATTCTGAAATAAACATATAGAGTGCCCAGAATAAAGCATCAAACATTCATTTGACTTTTCTTGAGTAGATAAAGTTTTAAAAATGATAGGTAGCAAGGCAATTTTGAAAAAAGTCTCCAGATGTTGTGAGTTTATGATATGGTATTATGATTGCCTAACAACAAGGACAAATTATAAATAAACTTTAATAATACTCACAGAGCTGCAGCAGCCACAACATCTTCCTTTACAGCAGGACCTCCAGGCAGCAGTACTGTTGTAGATGATTAGAGTCATAGAAATGATCCATACAAATACAGCAGATACTAGGATGATACTATCAATGGCGAGCCATGCTTCAAAGATGCGCTGCAAAACATCAGAAACAGTAAACATATATTTCATTCGTTGATTCCTAGCTCACACATCCACTGTATCAGAATAACTATGTCAAGTCAATGAAAATTAACCATTGTGCAATTAATTCTGAGCCATTTACTTGCATTTTGAGCTTTACCTCCAAGGGCTTTGCAGTAGACACAATGACAATTATAGTCCACCTTTCTCTAGTATTGGTGCTTTGCTCAGGCTGCTTTGGAGAAGCTGGTAGTGTATTCCATTACCAGCAAAACTCCTCAAGTGAATGGGGATTTCAATCGGATGTCACTACCTGAGACCCATGGGAAGCAGGGGCGTAGGGAGTACCCCCGACCCCCCAGCCTATCGGGGGTTGAATTTTCAACTCCAGATTTTCGGGGGTTGAATAGATCTGGAGTTGGGAGAGAAAATCTGGGATTGAAAAGTATCATAACAGGCTAAAATAAGCTCAAAATGACTTTCTATTGCATTAAAGTGGTGTTGGGGAGCCCCAACAGTCCCAAACGACATTGGGGTAAGAGTTTTTGGTGTTGGAGTCAGTGGCATATATTAGCAATCACAGACCACGGATATCCGTAAACCAGATTCCGTGATTACTCTGTGCCAGCCAGGCTGAATATCTCAATGTGTAGAGCGTCTGCCTGGTACACACTGTTTATTAAGAATGTTGCAGGTTCGAATCCCACCGATGTCAGATTTTTTTTCAAATGGGTGCTTTATAACTGGAGCATTTTTACTTTTCCCAAGGGGGGTGTCTTGTTTGTAAGTGAGGAATTACGGTACATACAGTGGTTGACCTTTGACCTTGACAACTTGCAGTGAAAGGAACATAAATCAGGGACACGCTGCCTGAGCTGTCCGGACTAGTGGACTGACTAGTTAGCTAGCTAGCTAGAACATTTTTGCTATACATATTCCTGAACAGACTTTGTAGAATCTCAAATCAAGGATTGTCACTCTTGTAGAATCTCAAATCAAAGCTTGTCACTCTTGTAGAATCTCAAGTCAAAGCTATTTTTTGTTTGTTCATATTATATATACATGTATAAACACATAGCATAGTTTGTACATGGACCCTCACAGTTTTCTATCAAGAAGAGACTGCTCAAAGCACAGAATAATTAGTTTCCCTAATCGGTACCACTCTGCTTTCCATTCAATACATACGAACACTCAGCAGGGTTTTGGCTATATATATAAACGTCTTGTCTTGTTTGTTTACCGTGATCTTCTACTGCTATTGACTTGTTTTCTGAAAGTACCCAGCAGCTCAGTGAGCTATTGAAATACCTCTCTGCTTGCACTATTTTGCTATCGATATGCAAAGATTTCCGTGGTGGGAAGGGCGCTTAAGCGCCCCTCCCACAACCTCCCCGCCACGCCTACGGTGTGTGGATCGGGCTGGGCCCGATCATTATGCTCATCTCTAAAAAGTCAGTGAGTGAAATCTTTTAGAATATAAGCCCCTGGATTAAGTCAACATTCCATCATTAGCATCGGGTAGGGTTAAACTGCAATGAATGTCAATTCTGATACACAAGTTTTTCTTCTTATTTCGTGTTGTCAAGGACCATTACTGGGGATGTTTTATTCAAGTCTCCTTTTCCAAAGATTTTAGACCAAAAATCTTTTTAGAATGTAAGGGTGCGCTGTCCTTACAAGTTGTGGTGGGTATTTGTGATCACTTAGAAGTACTACGCTACTTCGTTGCAACTTATTAACTAGTTTATTAGATAGTAAAACTTCATATATATATATGAGACATAAAATATCTAAGCCAATAGTAATACAGCAGTTCATATGATGGTAACAAAAGGTAGTCAGGATACAGCGAGCAAAATGGTGGTCAGTTCAAATTACATACATGATACTGCTGAGAGGGAGTACATGCAAGGAGTTACTCCTTGGTACTTGTCACTACGCATTACTCGTCATACTGGTTGTGGGAGTCTGTGGGGTGGGGAAAGAGACATCTCTTCTTTTTTTCAAAAAGTTGGAATTCCACCCCAGATCAATGAACTCAACCCCAGATTTTTCTACCCCAGATTTTTACTTGCCAACCCCAGACCCGAAAAAAATTTTGCGCTTCGCGCCAATCTGGGGTTGATTAAAAAGACTCAATATGTCCCTGATGGGAAGTGTTAGATCTTTAGCTTTGCAAAGTTAAAGACCTAACACTTCCCCTCCCATAATTTCATAAAAATTGTACAGTGCAATATGTCTTCACACCAGTTGTAATAATTCCACAATGTGCATTTATAGAGGCTCACTCACATCATGACAACGGAAGCTTGTAACATCAGGGGCACTGACGTATGCCGACTTCCAGACAATATCAAGCTCCTCTCCGTAAACCTCAACTGTACTGTGATTGTAATCAAAATAACTGAAAAAATATAGCAATTTATGGTTTGTGATATATGTAATATATTTATATATATACAATGGTATGCAATGTATGGTTTGTGATATATTTAATACATATATCTATATATACTTTATTGTCTGTTTCTACTCGTATGTTTTACTGTTTTACATGAATGCATGCAGAAAACCAGGTCATAGCTGCACTAAAGCTCATTAGCTAGATTGTAGTTTAGCTAGTTTGGGGTTGACTTGATGTTAGCTAGCACTTATTTATTTTGGCTAGCTTGAGTCTCTACAAGATTGAGAGGTCACATTGTAATGTTAGCTACGTCAAGCATACGCAAAATGGCGAACTTTTACTCCTGCGAAATAATTCCTCTATAGAACCAGAATTCAATATTCTATGATAACATGGCTTCTCCTGTACTCACTTGTTATAACTATATTGCTTATTCCAGCGTACAAAAATACCCCATCTTCGACAGCTATTGAGTTCTTGTACTGTTGACGAGATTGTTACAATCAGTGGTATAACAACAAACAATAGGATGGTATTAAATACCAGATGAGCTACTATCTGTGAACACAAAGTAAGCATCTATATACACATCAATATCATAGTTCAATAGGCAAAGCTCTCATTAATTAGCATCTCTGATCTGGGCTTCTAGGCTAAATGTAAACAGCGTTTCAAACATTCTGCTCTAAACTTGCTTTAACACTCATGATATATAAAATTGCATAATATGAAAATTGTTCCTCAATTCAAAAACTCTGAATTACCCAATTACACCCAGATTCTTTTCCTTTTTTTCTCAAAGGAAGAACAATAAAGGTCTAATTCTCCTATTGACTGGCACTATGGTTGATTGGTTGAGTACCTACCAAGCCTTTTTTCTGCAGTTTCACACTAATCAGTCCAAGAGAAGCCGCCACAACTATCTGTAATAAGACTCTTAATCATTATTGTTTTGTTAATTTATTGCTTGTCAACAAGTGAAATGAAAAAGTATCTGATTGTTACTGGTGGTGGAACGACCTCTTGAGGTTGGAGTTGATTTTTGGATATTAGACCTCGGATCAACCACAAACCGGATCGGATATAGTGCTGTCACGATACCATTCATATCGGGAATACCTAATCCATCCCACCTCATTATCGCGATTTAATAAGGTGACAGCTGAAGTCGATTGCACAGCGGTAAATTCATTGTCACGGTTTGCCCCGGTTACTATAGTCAATATATGGTTATTACGATTCCTCTTTTCATTCACACAATACCTTATCACATTTCAATTTACTCGCTAACTAATCTCAAAGATTATAACCATATAGCGATACCTAAAATCGAAAATACCGATAAGGCGAAATCGAAAATTGAAATTGGGACAATGGTTGGTTGGAATCGAAGGTGTAAAATCGAAAAATCGAAATCGGGAAAATCGATGCCACAATCAGAATTGAGGCAGTACTAGCCAAATAAAAAATCGTGACAGCGCTAATCTGATATGTGCTATGTCTGATCCGAGAAGATATATTGATACGTTTTTAATCAACACTTACTAAGCATCATTTATCTCACTTAAAATGACAAGGAAGTATGCATAGTCATTAATTAGGAATTTAGATAAGACTGGCTGAAAGTACTCAGTAGTGATTCCGTAGGCATTCAAAACTCTCATTTTCATATAGCTATCTATATTGTTGCTGATCAAATTTGATATATGCGTTTTGTTTCTGCTGATATTGATAGAAACATCTTTACTCGGTTCGTTATGACTAAGTCATAATTTTGTCCAATCATGTCCCTCATAACAAAATGTCTATTGTTAGAAATTGTTAGAATAACAGAAGAGGTATACACCCGAGGGTGCTGGGGGCTGGAACAATCAACCTTGAAAGCTCCCCCAACGAGATTCAAACCCACAACTCCAGCCCCCAGCACCCTCGGGTGTATACCTCATCAATTTCTAACAATAGACATTTTGTTATGAGGAACATCATTGGACAAAATTATAACTTAGTCATACCTAACTGAGTAAAGATGTTTCTATCAATATCAGCAGAAACAAAACGCATATTTCTATCAAATTTAATCAGCAACAAGATAGATAGCTATATGAAAATGAGAGGTTTTGAATGCCTACTGAATCGGCACTAATCACCTGGCAGTGAATAGCAGGCGCCGCTAACCGATTGCGCCATCTCGCCATCCCAAAATATAGAATGAGTCGACGGCGCTAAATAGCATGCCCGCTTTTCACTACTCAGAGTGACATGTAATATTTTTGCTAGGCAATGTTCTAACTATACGAGGAAATCGGTCCCATTTTAGTCAGAGTTACCAATGAACCATATACCCTAAAGGAATGATTTTGGCCATACTGACTCTCGTGATCTGACTGGGCATGTAGATCACTGATCGACTAGGCTATCATTACCACAAAGCAGGTGTCGTAAGGCTAAGTATGTATCATGCGTGACTTGAATTTGCGCATGTGCAAGAACAATGAGTTTAGTTTGGGTTCTGATAGCAACTTTTGAAAGGGGAAATGGGATGTCCCCTGCATAAACTGTCACTTAAAATCAGCTAATAGTGACAAGAGAGGATAACTATTAATAACAAATCCGCACGCTTTGGGGAGTATGTCACCAGAGCAGGTAGCCAATCAGATGGCTTCGGAATTCCGAGACTCAATTTTGCAGAGATCAGCTCATGCCCAGAGCTGAGCATTCGCAGAATGGATTTTGGCTAGAGTTTAGTTCAGCTTGTTTTGGGGTGACTTGAGCCAATTTGTTGGCCCTGATTGGTTGGGTTGATGACACCTTCACCGAATAAATAAGAGGCAGCACATTGGCTAGCAGTGAAGTTAGCTAGCCTTAAATTTAATTTAATCAAAATGCCAAATGGAATATTTTACTTCTCTAGGGAAAATGTCTGTTCAGAATACTGGCATACTGGCTTTGTTTCACACTGGAGAGACTGGAGTACAAATCAAAATGCTTACGTACTAGTATTCCAACCCATATTCCTGTTCCTGAGTCGTCCAGAAAGCCCAATTTATAATATTTCTTAGCCAGGTATATATTGAGGTAGTATGGCTGCTTTTCATAAACAGCTATCTGCTTGAAAACTTGAATATTTATAGCTGTACTGATCACATGAAGAACAAATACGGCCACTCCAAGACCCAGCTGGAATATAGTCAGCCTAAAAACAGAGGAAAGTTATTGTGTGAGTGTGTGTGAATTATAGCTTTGTCCATATCAAATCACTACATGTGATTATCACACTAAAATTGGTTAACCTACAGCAAGCAAAGCAATATTTTTTGTTCAAGTGTTCATCTCAATATGATTTACAGAACCCAACATCCTCCTCCTCAACACCACTGAATTATTTCTCAACCCGCTCAAATAATCAATCAAGTGAAGTGAATAAAAGAACATTTTTTTGCTCACCTTATATCTTAATTGACAACCCTTATATACTTTTATTGGCAATCAAAGTCATCTCATTTGAAATGTTTTGCACTCAATGCCAGAAAAAAAGAGAAACAGAAAGGAAATAATATCATCAATGATGTTGGTCAAGTCGATAATATATGGTTGAAAAGTAAGTTTTGAATGAACTGAACTTCTCTTTAGATCTCAAATGTAATGGTAAAGAATTGCATGTCGCAGAAACTTTGTATGATATAAAAGTAAATGTTTATCACGAAAATTGAACTTGGTAGTGTTTTTAAATCCTCTATATATAAATGGAGGTGTTAAAAAATTGTTTATCTTATGCGCAAAAAGTGAAGTGAAATAACAAACAAGCTAAGGAAGAGGTAGGAGTTGTAATGATTGTGTAATGGATTCGGTTGGAATGAGATAATATGGGATATAATGCACATTTGCGATAATGCGTAAAGCCCGTTTTTGCAACAAAAATAATCTATTGAGGGCATTATTGCAGGACAAGTTGCCAATGATATGGATACCATATATAAGGTGACAATAGATAAACTGGAAGTAAAATGTGCGGGCACTTGCTATATCCAAGAAGTATCTCAAATTTTGAAGTAGGTAAACATTCCGTTACCTACTTCATAATTTGAGATACTTCTTGGATATAGCAAGTGCCCACCGGTGACATGTAGATTTTTTTTGTGATGCAAGAGCTTAATTATTTTAGAAGAGCACCATACCAAACACTATTGAAGAATACAAAGTCAATTCTGGTTTATCGCCATTGAGATCAAATTGGATGCCCAAGTAACTTTATGTCCCATAATACCGGTTTTTGCATTATAAAAACAATTCCCGTCTCACATTGTAAGGCTGTCTGACCATCAAATATTTAGAAAAGAAACATGCTTCATCTACTTCACTAAAATGGTTCATTGATTGATTGATTAATTGATCTTTTGAAGATTTTGGGAAAACAATAATTCCCTTTTCATTACAATGGCGACTAACAGAACCTTGCAATTTAGAAATAGCAACCATAAGATGACTTCAGCAGACTGACATTTGATTGGATTATAATGAAGTATTCTTACCAGTGGTCTAAGTGGACTTTTTTCTTTGAGGGTTTTCTACTCTTTGAGTTGAAAATCGTCTTGAAATTTGTTTGCAATTTCTGGATCAAATTATGCAGAAATATGGATCTGTTATAGTATGATAGATAGCTGGTCAAAAGAGACAACTTGACTCTGTTTTTGAACATAATCCAGTGGGAACTGTGTTCTTAAGGTTCCCCCTCTATATAGTTCCCAGTCACTAAGAACACTGATTCTAACTCACCCTTTCACTGTCTTCAGGCGGCTCTCTGTGTAGATAGCACTTCTAGTTGATGGTGAAGGGCTCACTTGTGGTACAACAACTGCCTGAGCCTGCTGAGTCCCTCCCGAATTATCCATAATGACTAAAGACTGATCGACAAAGGTAGGAAGGAAAGTCTGCGGAGTCTTCTGAGATCAATGGTAGTCTGAAACCAGTCTAAATTGACCAGTAGTGGAGGTGGGGCTTACCTTATATAAAAACCAGCAGATCAGAAACATGAGCCGTGCCAGTTCTGACTTTGCGTGATTAGGCTATAGTAGGTTCACAACAAGTTCTCTATCAAAGCATAATGAACTTGTGTTCTTGTATGTCTCTTTAACATTTATAAAATATGAGCTGTGGAAAAAGTCAACTGTGAAGCTGGTGGCTAACGCCAAGAATGAGATCATGGAACCCGTTCAGCTAGCTATTACCAAAACAGGTACAACATGTCATCATATACAAAGAACTAATAACAGGAGATAAAAGTCAAGCAGCTGTGACATTACTGTAGTACCAGTTTGCCATCTCTCGCTCTTTTATTCAGTGTAATTAGGTTATGTAACTCACCAGTGGTCGCTAGTTATGTATGGAATTGTTTTAGGAAAGCAAAAAATAATCACTATTCATTTTAAATTAATCTCATAGCAATGAACAGAAAAATAAATTTACCCACCCAAAGACACTATTGAATGATATAAATCTATTTCAAAGTGCAAAAACCCAGGCTCTAGAAAGGTCTAGAATATGTTATCTCCTCTGTTACTGAACAATATAGTTCATATCAATGCAATCCCATATGTTTAATGAATTGTTAGCAACAGTAGGCCTACCTGATTATTAATGCGAACAGCTACATTGTATAAAGTGTCTAGGATGAACTTACCATAGGTACATTTAAAAATAGTTTATTTTCATTTATTTAGGGGGCTAGCAGCATATACATATAAAATTACTGTTCAGTTGGTGTTTACTGTTATAGATTTGAGTCATTCTGAGAGTTTTGTGATACTTCAGCATATTCTGGTGGTAAGCTCTCCCATTTATTATCTGCAAACAATCATATATGAGGAAGGTTACTACTGCCAATTTCACAATTCTTGAACGAAAGCAAATGGTGAAAGGAGACAATTTATCATGGTCAGTTGAGTAAGCGATAATTCAGTGGAAGTGGTTTATAAGAAATAATTGCCCTATCCTGTTCGAACGAGGCCTCGGTTTTTATTGACTCATGTAAGATCCATGTGCCTTCATGTGGAGTTTGAGCCGCCAGCCATCTGCCTCTGGCTCACAAAAGAATGCGAACAACTAGAATGCTGGCAAATTGGATCAAACCCGTTTGAAGTTATTTTATTGACTTTGAGTAAAAACAAGCAGTTTGTAGAGAACACTCTCGCCATTTCTGAAGGATTAGTTATGTGTTTGAGAACTCTATATACTGAAAGACCTTTTGCATAATTACATTAGATAAAATAGGAAACCGGTGAAAAATAAAGAAAAAACTGTGCTGGTAAATGAAATATTGGAGCTCTTTAAATTTTTGGATTCAGACCTTATTTACCAAAAAAGGAAGGTAGCTTTTAAGCAAGATTTTGAGAATGCATACAATGAGATATCTCTAGAAAATGATCCAAATTGCTTCAACAAGCTTCACGAACCTCCAGCAGCAGCGCCAACTCCAAGCTGTGTATTGGAAGCAGCACCGGAAGCACCTGTTGAACTGACAGGCTGTGAGGCTCCGACAGATGCTCCAGCAGACTGGTTGACAACATGAACAGGTGCTTGGGTACTAGACACATTAGACAATGGTGTAGGCTGGTACTGGTATTGTGGTGGTATAAAGGTGGGCTGAGGCGCCAGCGGAACTGTGATGGGAGCAGAAAATCCTGGTGCAATGTGACTTGCGGGCTGGGCCACATAGGTAATCATATTTGTGTCACTCTGAAAAATAAACAAACATTGGTTAGAAGTTAGAGTTCAAATTTTCCTTGCCTCATGGTAATCAAACATGGATTTCATTTCATTAAAAAATTACAAAAAAATCTACCAGGTACACAAGGCATAAAGACACACACAGCAGGTTGGTTGCCTAACAAAAATGACAAGTTATTATTATACCATAATAATACTCACAGGGCTGCCGCAGCAGCCACAACATCTTCCTTTACAGCAGGATCTGCAGGCAGCAGTACTGTTGTAGATGATCAGAGTCAGAGAAATTATCCATACAAACACAGCAGATACTAGGATGATACTGTCCATAGCGAGCCATGCTTTGAAGATGTGCTGCAATAACAAAATCCAAACGTTTGATCCGATTTGCCTGTATTCCGGTTGTTCCCATTCTGCTCTACTGGTGAGAGGCCGGCGTCTCGACTGGAGGGGGGGCACAAAATTCAGCGGCTCGAAAATGCAGTAGATTTGGATTAATATTACCCTTGTTCATGAGTTTAAATTTGTCCTAGTAGCTAGTGGCGGCATTCCTTTATCAGCAACTCTGAAATGTTAATGGTTGATGTTCATGAAACGCCACCACCTGCAATTAAAGGAAAATTTTAGTCTGTATTTACATTTACCCCTACCATAAAGTCTTAAAAATCACTCACGTCATGACAATAGAACCTTGAAGTGCTATACTCCCTGCTAATATGGATTGTCTCTCCGTAAAACACAACAGATGGTGAAGCAGTTGTTGTAGTATGTGTATATCTATCATACCAAGAGGTAGTGTGATCGAAATAACAGAGAAAATGAAACAACTTGTGTTTGTGATACAGCTATTTGCAACAACGGATGATAGCTCCTAACATGACAGCACTACTTAGGTGTAGTAGGTGTATTTCTATAATAACACTAAGTGTGTTTGTAGTCATAACCATTACTGAGATAATACAACGATTTCTGTTTGCAAAAAAATACATACATCCGCTTGCAACAAGGGATGATAGCTTCTGAAACAATGGAACTTTTTATTATCAAAGGAACACTTCTACCCTAGAGGGGTCACGTACCAACAGGAGGAAATGTTTCTCATTTCGAGCTAGAGCTAAAGGAAAATTCTTGGCTTGCTAAGATTAACATAGCCTCATTGCTTTACCTAAGCCTAAGAAAATTTGATTTAGTTAATATTGAGTGAGTTCAAAACCAGCTAAACTAAGCTGTTGGCAATGTTTACTCCTTAGGGAAGAAATTTAATACTCCATGACAAACAGGCTTCCTAAAAATAAGAATTTAACTTCCCATGACGTATAGATTATTTTGCTTATACTCACTCATAGTCATACCTACTGGGTCCATCCCAGCGAACATAAATACCCCATCTTCGACATCTATTGAGCTCTTGTATTGTTGAAGAGACTGTCGCAATCAGTGGTATAACAACAAATAATAGGATGGTATTAAATACCAGATGAGCTACTATCTGTGAATACAAAATAAATAAACCAACATTTTTAATTTGGTAGATTTGCATTGGGAACACAGTTTTAGAATAAATATGATTAATCTGATAATGAATCGGTTTACCTTGGAGAAAACCTTGCTAACACACAATTAACCTGTAAAATGGTATGTACACCTTAGTTGTTTTTTCTATAGACGGCAGGGGACAACTCTGTATGTCTGTTACGCACTTGACCTGTCATTGCATGTAGAGTTTTTCAACCCTGTTAAGTGATTGAGTACTAACCAAACCTTTCTTCTGCTGTTTTGCCCCAGCTAGTCCAAGAGAAGCTGCCAGAGATATCTGAAAGGAAATATCAAATAGTTCTGCCAATGATTTTCTTTTGTTAGCCCTCCTTGGTTAGCCTGTCTCGACAATCTTGTCAAGACAGGCTAATCTCTAGCCAATGTGTTGGCTAGCTAATCTCTTGTCAAAAATATTAAATGCAAATTATCTGATAGCTCCCAAATGCTTGGATGTTTAGATACATGCATCTATCAATTACTTTAACTTGGCAAGAGAATACAAGACAATCAGTCATTGAACCGTTACCTACATTACCTACGTTACCTACGTTACCTACGTTACCTACGTTACCTACGTTACCTACGTTACCTACGTTACCTACGTTACCTACGCAAGCTCCATTGGCAAAGTAGAGATAGAACAAAATTGGAAAGCTATGATACTTGCAAACACCATTAATTTTCTTCCTGTTAAAGGTCAGAGATAGTAAGAACATAGGCCTGTTTTGTTCATCTTTTAGTCACAGTGAAGCCATTTCGAGCCAATGCGTTGGCTGTTTCTACTTGAGCAACACCTGGTCAGAACCCACTTATCTGCTAGATATTGCACGCTTGGCTACATCTTGTTTTTCAAACACTATCATAATATATCATTATTGCTTCCATTAATTTTGATCATTCATTAAATAATCATCCCTACATTACGGTTCCATATTTCTAGATCAAGCATGATCCAATTTGCCTGCAATTAGGTTTTGAGCCGCCGGCAGCTCACCAGTAGAATGGGAATGACGGACTGCGGGCAAATTGGATCAAACTTGATCTACCATATTTCCTTATCATACCTTTCCTTCCTCGAGTCACATTGTTAAATAAAATAACGTGTACATTTTAGCTAGCCTCACTTACTAGATTCCGACCCATATGCCTGTTGCTGAATCATCCTCAAAACTCCATCTATATCTACTCAGATATATATCGAGGTAGTATGGCTGCTTTTTGTAAAGAGCTATCTGGTTGACAAAGTGATCATTTATGGCTGTACTGATCACATGAAGAACGAATATATTCACTCCGATAGCCAGCTGAAACGTAGTAAGCCTACAAACAGAGGACAGTTACATATTGTGTGGGATGTTATGACCACAAAATGTTACAGATGTTGCAATTGTGATGTGATGTGCCTGTGATATATTTATTTAGTATAGTTTGTACATCTCAAATTACAAAGCACCAGGTTTTTGTATGCTGCACTTGTAGGCTATCTAGCAAGATGGCTGGCATCATAATAGTAATAGTAAATCTACATCTAGGCTGAATGACTAGTATGCTATATCAATGTGAGAAAATTTTTCTTTTTCCTTAAGTGAAATGATTGATTGATTATATTTTCAGTGCTATGTGAACGGTGTTAGGTGTCGTCCTGTGTCAGGTGTTTTTTTGGGAAAACAATAATTCCCCTTTTTCAAACTGAACAACCTAACAACCTGTAACTTGAGAAGTAATAACCATTAGTCTGACTCAAATAAGCACATTTGAGCTGTGTACAATGTTACAGAGTATTTAGAGATTCGGTGATTTTGGTTTGAAAATATCATTTTGAGCAGGATGCTGCTGATGTGATGAGATGAAGTTGATTAGGTCAAGCGATTCTGCTGCTGCGTTGACTCACCCTCTTACTGTCTTCAGGCGGCTCTCTGTGTAGTTAGCACTCCTAGTTGATGATGGATGGCTTACCCCAGGCTGCTGATGTGGAGTGATAGTAATATACTGTTGTGTTTGTGGTACAGCTACTACCTGAGGCTGCTGTGTCCCTATCGAATTATCCATGGTGACAAAACGTTCTGAGCTTCACCCAAACCTGGATGCAAAATGTGCAAACATATTTTTTACTGGAGCAGAGAGACTTCTCACCAACCTCCCTACACCTCTGGAGGCCTTCAGTTGATTGTTGACTAGACCACACAGTAAAAATAGAGTTTAGGATTCTTCTGCAACACTCCTAACTAAAAAACTGGGTGTGTCATAGTATGAGAACAATTGTAGTCTAAATCAAGTGACAGTGGAGCTCCTGACCAAAGTTGGGGCTCAGGCAACCTAAAAACTTTATATAGCCGGAAACATGAGCATATTAGGCTTGATATTGTAATTGGGTGAGCATGTTCAGTTTGAACGCCCTACAACTTGTTATGTTGCTGACTGAGCTAGATGTCTCACACAAGTTCTCTGTCAAAGGTGAATGGATTTGTGACCCTATTTACCCATAGAGTCCCCTTGATTCTCTTTTAAACTTACCAAAGTTGAGCTGCGCAATCAGTAGAGAGCTAATGGCCAGCTAATAGTTGTTGGCATACACCGCAAATGAAATGAAGGTATTAACAAAAATGCTAAAAAGGTTCTTTACAAGGAAAAAAATGACAAAACTAAATTCAGCCAACTGTGACATTGCGTTTAGTGAGTACTTTTTAAACAGTGATTAAACTCGATCCAGCGAACAGCAATGTCAAAAATTACTCTCATTCGGGAGTTGGCCATCATCCAACAACCCATACTAACAGTGCCTAAGACTAGCACTGACACTTACTATATTGACCTGTGCTCTCATGTTCTTTATAAATGCACTGACCCAAATCTCAAAACACTCCTCATGTCAAAACAGCTCTATACAGGATACACACATACAGTATCGCAGAATAGATTTTATTACAATGGGCGGCTGTAATTCGCTGTTAATCATCACTCAAATGTAGATAAACATCGGAAAAAGTGATATGCAGTTCAAAGCCAAAAGCTAGAGAGCAAATTAAAAGTACCTGTTCATGTATACATCAATAACAAGGTTGGCGGCAACTCACTATGAGATGCTCTATAATTCGTTTAGTTGATTTCTGCAGCATTTTCCTTTCAGGGGTACACTTTGCCAAAATTTAACAAAAACATTATCAATTTAGTAAAATTAAAACTGATACTACCAGTTTCTAAGCGATGTAAGACTTTTTAAATGAATAAAGGGTTTTTGTTCAAGCGAATAATTTTGGTCATAATACGGTTGGCGTTGCCTATAAATATTCTATATAGTTAATTAATTATGGAGTTTGGTCTTCGTTAAACTTGAAGAAAATTGGCCACATTCATGACACAGTTTTTGTAAAATTGGACTGTACCATTCATTTGGCACTCCGAAAAATCTGCATGAATAATTAGAATCATTCACTATTACCACCATGTTCAAGCAAGGAGTCTCTAAATCCTTGGTTCAAGTCAATTCGCCTGTGTACATAGTTAGTCTTCTCTGAGAGTCAGTCTCTGAACACAGGCAAATAGGAAAGAAAATTGACCTCAGGCATGGTGGTGATAGCATTCTCTACAAAGTGGAAAGTGTCCTCTAACTCCTTGATGCACTCTTGTGATCTGCAATTTCGTAATTTATTGCTTTTGCCATATTTGCTGCTAACAAGTTGGCTTTACACTGTTTTTTTTCTCTCTGCATAATTTCTTGTCTACACCAATTTGTTACATTTTGTAATAATATCACATCACGATCAACATATACGATTTGAGAGAATGAGTAGGTAGTAAATTGTCTGTGGAAGTTTATTTGACAGCTGTATGTTCCACATGACACTACCTTTTATACGAAAATAAAAATTATAATACATTTTAAAACAACCTAAATACATTGTGATGAGGTAATGCACTTATCATTTCATTGACTCTGGTACCTATAAGCCTGACGGTTAATGTCTCTGTAATACAGCTGTAGAAAATTGCTGACAACATTTGTGCATGAAAATTCATGTCTTTTCACTGATATGAGTCGCATATACTTGTAAAATAAAGCCTATGATCATAAAACATTCCTCTTATAATGATGAAGTCTTAGCAGCAATAATTGGGATTTTGAACCATTCCTCTAGTTGAATATTGGAATGCCACAAAATCAAAGCCAATTAAAACTTGTAATTACTATGAGATGTAATTAAAAGGGAAGCAGATCAGCATTAGCATGAGTTATCATTCTGATGTTAAAGAGAGCATAAATCAATTAACAAGCAAATAAAACATTCGATTCGGGAAAAGATATGCATGAGAAATAGAAAACGTTGATTTTAATACAGTCAGAATAATAATAATAAGTTTAAATTGAAGTCTTCTGCTTTCAGATGAAAGACAGCACATCAACATTGCAAGTTATATCTATAGACAGTTTTCTGAGCTCTGATTTAGGCCTCAGTTCGGAGTTGTCCTCTCTCCAGTTTGGTACTTTTAACCCACGCCGCATAGGAAAAACGTGCTGAAAAGAGGGTTACCTTGATAACCGCTTATAATAGGATAAAATTTATTTTTGATTCAGAATCTGCAGCATTGAAAACTCTTATGGACATAGTTTGGGAAATCATTTTAGTATCTGGATAGTCAATTATAGCATTTTCTGCCTGTTTTGCGGACAATTTGGCAGAATTTTTCATGAGTTTCGTCACCAAAGTTAAGATTCATCAACATTCAAGCCTCCAATGATTTGGAAACCCGGTCTCCCAGGGTTTTCAATGGTGCAGACTCAGAATCAAAAATCATTTTTATCATAACATAAGCAGTTTTCAAGATAACCCTCTTTCAGCAGGTTTTTCCTATGCGGCGTGGGTTAAAAGTACCAAATTGGAGAGAGGGCAACTCCGAACTGAGGCATAAATAAGAGCTCAGAAAACTGTCTATTATAAGCAAAATTACTGTCAAAGCTCAAGAATTTAAAAGCATTAACTAAGCCGCTCAGTTGGTGCTTCTTACTGTTGTTGAGTTGTGTTATTCTGTGAGTTTTGTAATATTTCAGCATACTCTGGTGGTAAGTCCTCCCATTTATTATCTAAAAATAATCAAATATCATCAACTAAAACAAGCAAAACATTATAATGTATACCGATGAGTGTGATTACCTACTAAGACTAGGCCCTCTCTCAGGTAGGCATCTTCTTTATCATCCTCTTGGTTTTTAAGATAAAAAGCTGGATGGATGAATTCAAAAATATAATTAATTTAAACATATTTAACATTATAATATGATATTTATAGATCATGATGCACTAGCTATCTGCGATTCCAGCTTCCGCAACGGCTTACAAAGAGGCAACTAAGTCTTTGGTACCATCTTGAATGATCATTCTAAGTCTAAAGGATTTAAAATGCAGGTGTGTTAAGATTTATCCATTGATTGGCTGACCACGATTTGTCTTTATCTAATGTTGACATTCAAACTTCTGGTCACTTTTAGTGGCATTGCAATACCAGTGACCCAGTCAAAAACTCATAAAACACAGAAAAAAGAATCAAGCTGTGTTTTTGAAACGAGATCAAAACAACACAATGACATTTATGTGTTTTAACTCTTACATATTACTACAATGATCATTATTGCAATTATTAAATTTCGTTTACTATGCCATGACATATTTTGAGATCCAGTTGTAAATTCAAGCTGCTATAGCAAACATCACAAACCTTCAGCGGCAGCTGCACCTCCAGGCTGGGCATTGACAGCAGTACCAGGGGTACCTGTAGTTCTGGAAGTAGGCTGTGATACTATGACAGGTGCTCCGGCAGGCTGTGTGACAACAGGTGCTTGTGTACCTGGCCCAGTATACAGTGGTGTAGGCTGATATGTGTACTGTGGTGGGACATATGTAGGCTGACCGGCGAATCCTGGTGTAGCTTGGGTTTGTGGCTGGGCAACATAGGCAACCATGTTTGTATCACTCTGAAAGCAGAAAAGGATTGGATTATATGTCATTGAACTCTCAATTCCTACCGTAAAAGGACAAATGGTAAAATACAGTATGTGAGGCTGCTTAGGAATATTGTCACAAACAATATAAAAACTGGCGAGAGAATGCATAATAACAGCATGTATTTCCAAGGTTAGACAAGCCAACATTGCCTGTGTCTGACCTGGAACCACCAGGCTCTGCCTGCAGCGTACAGATACGCCATGTATCTTATCATGGAGTTACTCTAACTCATCGAGCTAACTTACATTACTAGTCATGTATGTCATTATGTCATGTATGTACATTACTAGTCATGTATGTCATTATGTCATGTATGTACATTACTAGTCATGCCATCTATCTAACTTACATTACTAGTCATGCCATCTAACTAACTTACATTACTAGTCATGCCATGTATCTAACTTACATTACTAGTCATGCCATGTATCTAACTTACATTACTAGACATTCCATGTATGTAACTTACATTACTAGATATGCCATGTATCTAACTTACATTACTAGTCGGGCAGCAGCAACAGCATCCTCGGCAGCAGGCGTTACAGGCAGCGATACAGTTATACACTAGTAAGGTCAGAGATATGAGCCATCCAAATATCGCGGCTACTAAGATAATACCATCCATAGCTAGCCATGCTTTGAAGATGTGCTACAATCATTATATATATAAATGTAAGAATTTGACTTACTTTGAAGCCAGCAAAAGTTGACACATATCATCTGCGCTGGCTAAATAACCGCTTTTGGAGCTATAACCACGAATTTTCATTGCCGAATCAAGCACACATTTGGTCCAGTTGAAAGTTTTTTAAAATGCAAACAAAAAATGCATCACTACACTTTTTGTTTCAAGACACGCAATAAGTCCCATCCAGTCACACATAAAAAAGATCAATCTCTATAATCTTCTATTACACTCTTTTTTTTTAAAGTTGGCAAACTATTAAAAACTTGATTTTCTATTCCTGCAAAATTATCCATATTTGGGAGGTGACATAGAGACATGAGTGACGATCACTGCTGTTGGAGGTTTGACGTGAAACAGGACCTGACTGTAAGCCAGGACCAGATATACACATAGAGGACTCGGAGAAATAATGTATATGCGTCTTCTATGCTCGATGGGTCGTGAATAAAACTCTGCTAGCTTACTTACTGCACTACAGTGGAATCTGCTGTCACTGGAGCCCGAGTACAGTGTCTCACCATAAAACATTACTGTTTTACCTGTAGACTGCCGTCCGTAGCTATCACTACAAATACAATACAATACAAAATATATCTTAGATAAAAATGTTCTATCATCCATATGGATCTGTATTGTTCACATAATGGAAATTTAGACAGAGCACTAAGTCCTACATTATTTGTGTTACCAAACAAGTGACTATGTTCATTTTTATATATATATATATCATAGATTTAAAAAACAGTACTGTTTTTTAAATCTATGATATATATATATATAAATAAAGTCAGTCCCAAGAACTGGTTCAGCAACCTATATATATATATACTCTATGAATTGTCTTTTTTATGTGTGGACAAAATGTGTTTACGAGCAATTATAGATCTATATTATACTACTGTGTTGGATGATGTTGAAAAAAAGGTTGTATCTCAAATTGTGTAGATGTTTTGTAGTAGTAGTCTGATTAAGAAAAGAATTTTGGGCGGATGTCCTAAATTTGTGGTTTATGTAGAAAAAGGGATATGTTGGTTTTTAGTCTCCTTTGAAAATTTATTATAAAAAGGCAACAAGTTCCAGCAATGTAACAACAAACCTTAAGAGCTGAGACATCCGTAAATTTGATATGGTGTGATGGAAGGGTACCATATGGTTCTAGCTGAACCTTAAACAAAGGGTCAGGCAGATACAAGGGAGACAAGTTACAGATTAGAATGATGGATATTTAGCAGGAAGTACTCACTAGTAATCATATCCATATCCATATCCATATCCACCTAAACCCCGCCTCCTGCAGTAGTTGAGTCCACTGATTGAAGCTGCTACAGTGCCAATCAAAGCTGGTAACACCAGAAGCATCAGTACGTTAAATACCAGATGAGCTACAATCTAAAAACATAGGCAGCATATGTGAGGAGGAAGCAATTTGTAAACACTAAGATATTATAATTAAATGAAGATTTTAGTTAGAATAGACTACGGTTGTTACAAATAGAGGTTAGAGAGGCACCAGTTTATGTGATAATGCGTTACTTCCTATAACGGTTGCCGTTTGAATCTCGTTGTGTTTAGCAATGTAATTTATACTGGCTGATCAAACACATCAGTGAATTTGACTACCCTAACCTCAGGGTTATGTGTATGTTCTATTGTCACACTATACAGAAGTATCGATCAAATACATACCAGTCCTTTCTGCTGCCGTCTAGCTCCAGCTAGTCCTAATGAAGCAGTAATGAGCACCTGACAAATAGATAAACACAAACTGTCACAATAACATAGTCAATAATCAGCAGCAAAGCCAGGTGAACCAGTGTCTGTTTGCTGGCATTTTAGATATTTGTTTCGAGGATATGTATTTTGGATACAGATATGCAGTATTGACAGAGACTATAGAGACTATATCTATAGTCCCTGGTATGGATGTGCATTGTGACCTGGCAAAGAAGAATGGTAAACGAACATTTATCCTTTTTGCAGCATTTCTTGATATCAAATAGGTGCAGTTATTTGAATATATTTAAATCGCAAAGCAGTGATTTAAGAATACATAGTCAAGTATACACAATGGACTATGAGACAGCATTATCGATAGGTTGGCCCTCTAAGGTCCAGGACTTCCTACATATCTCACATAATGGTCACTGATAGTTGTTTTCCCCACCAAAGTAGAAACTTTTTTAAGTGCTCAAACAATGCTTGGGTCAACAAGGGATGAAAATGTGGTCATTAATGAAATGCTACTACCATCAACCGGGGAGCATGTTGGAGATTCAAAACCTGGATTTTATTATAATCAAGTCATCACATTTTGTGTGTGATGATTGATCTTAGCACTGTAAACAGGGCCTTGTGGGTCATATTGATTTTAAGGTTTCAGGATAATAAACTAACTGTAATCACATCCCAAATTTTTTTATTCCTGCACCTCTCCCTCCGCTCCGCTAACTAATGATAAATCAAAACGTAGGTCTCACCAAAATTCCAATCCAGATACCCGTGGATGCATGGTCTACAAAGTCTTCCTCATAATAACCAAATTGGATATTGTAGGGCGTTCTCTTGTAAATGGCAATCTGATTGAAGAAATGATCATTGATGGCTGTAGTGATGGCATGGAAAACAAATATCACCAATCCAATAGCCAGCTGCGATGCAGTCAATCTACAAATAAATTTTATTAATGTTGGGTGATATTGTTTATGGCATCCTGGTAAACTAAGTCAGTATGATTCATGTGGCGGAATTATGAATATATATGAGCCAACTAAGAGTGAGAAAAAAGGTAGGTCAACATAACCTCAAGCAATGACTTATTTATAATCTTTGCCTCAAGTATCAAGTTATTTATGAAACAGACACAGGCCTCTATAATTATAACATAGGCTTCATTAGAGAATTGGCATTACTTGTGTTGTTCAGGTCACATGATGTTTTATGCATTTTTTATCCAACTTACGTTGTTATTATCACAGAGTAAGGATATGTATCCTTACTGTGTGTTATTATGATAGTCTTGTCTATGAGTCAATATCTAAGTTTAGATATTTTTATGCTAGTCCGGTAGATCAAAAATAACAGCAATCATATGTTTCTCAGAAAATAAGATCAATACCACCCCATACGTGCATAATTACTAAGTCTAGGGCTAGATTTTCGTCAACATGTCAAAAATAGCTAGTGACAGTTTTACTAAATCCATTAATGTGTGGTGAGACCGAAGATAGTCCATTTATATAACATTGTTTTGATGGATTGTTATCAATTACTTTTTGATAAGACACATTTTGAAAAGGTACCGTTTATACACAATAACTCACCCTCGTACTGATCTGATGTTTTTCTCCGAGTACTTCACCTTGGTAGGGGGTTGAGTAATCACACCCTGCTGCTGGTTAGGATTGAAGACTACAAACTGTTGTTGTGGATACTGCTGCTGCGGATACGCTCCAGGGTACGGCTGGTACTGCTGCTGCTGATTCGCCATGTTAATGCAAGACAATCACTAAAACATTCCAATATTGTACTTTTCGTTAATGATACTACGGATCGAAAGGAAATCTCTGCTCAATGGAAAAATGAGATTTAAAATATTTCTACATATTACTTTTCTTTGTGACTATGTCATCTGATAAAGAGTAGACAATGAGATCTTGGCAAATTCAATTGGTAGACAAACCGAACTATCTTTCGTTTTCCCAGAGACCCCTTAGGCGTACAAGCATAAAGCATCATCTGAGGACACAGGTAAATGGTAGGCCTACAAGCCCCACTAGCTCAATACCCTGTACTTTAATATCCACCCTCAAGTTATTAGCACAAGCTCGAGGGCTTTTGGCAGATGATCAGATATTCCTTCAACTGCAACAACGATAAAGTGCATGTGACACAGTGACAGGTCTCCTGTGGGTCCTGGCCGTGTACTGGTGATATTTGACAACCCACGCTGTTTCTGATGTTTGTCATTCCCAGCCCAGGTTTTGCATAACATTGTAGATACTTTACTACCAATACTATACTAGTTTTCAGGTGTCACAAAATATTAAAACAACACTATAAATTCATAATAATGCTGAGTCATGACAAAGCATGGGACTTGAAGGGAACCGACAAAACAACAAAAATACGTATCGTATCGATACCTATCGGGAAGTAACGCGCATCAAATTGTGGCAATTCACAGTATGGATGTGAAATATTAATAGAATGATTTGAACAAACACTTCAATACGCAAAAAAAGAAGAATGATTATATCACTTTTTGACCATCAAATGAATAACTCATTTTCTTTTTATGGGAAATATCAATAGATCGGTACTGCACTCTAATAATGCAATGCTTCTGATTATATTTTCCCTTCCCCATTTCCATAGAGTAAAATATGACAAGTGATATGACCTCATCTTTCAGACAATTCGGATTTACCAAACTTGTTAAGGCCGTAGAGCTTGAAAAGCCAAAAAATGAAACCCACAAGAAAATAATACATGTTCCCCTAATTGATGATATTACACTGGGATGCAACCAAGACTCTCCAAGCAGGGTTCACCAGACAAGACAAATCGGCAACACCATGTTGTTCACAAGAGTCTTGTACATACCTGTACACACTTTCATTGCATTTGACCAAATAGGGGCCCCTTGGCAGCTGCTCAAATACATCAATGTCTAGCTGTAGCCTCAAAGACATGCCTCAGTTGATGAAGGCTTTTGATGGTGTGTGTTGTTTCCTCATGATTATATATACAATTCATAATGAGTTCCTATTGGCTTATAATTAAGCATAAGTCAGTTATACCATAACCTTAGCGAACTGGTACTAATAGCAAAAACCATAATGGTAACAACACCCAGCATACATAGAGGGGACCGAATCTCAATCAAAGCCTCAACATAAAGCTGAACATTACAATTCATTCATCGGTTCTGTAAGAACAACTTGACACCTGTTTCATTCCTCATAGCGTTTGAGAGCATTGAAGATAAGGCCATCTTACAAGCACTTGGCGATGGGCAGTGACCACTGCCACACTAGACTGATTGATGATATGGAGATTATATGAATGGCTCCAGTAGCTGTGTGATCACCTCAAGCTTGTAAATACTGTTGATCATGTGATAAGACCGACCACCAGATGACCACCCTGAGCTCTGGGCAACTATAAGCTAAAATATGTCTTGAAGGCCTCAACAGTGGGGAGATCGCGCTGCAGTAGTCTGTTGTAATCTCTCAGAGTGCGATGGAAGAAGCTGTTATTATGGATCTCGGTCGGCATTGATTCAGTGTTGCAGCTGGAGTTCAGAAGAACACCCCAGCCACTAAAAAAGAGTACCCTCTAGCCAATGAACTATTTGCTCTAGCAATGAAGTTCTAGCAATGAAGTTCATTGCTCTAGCCCTAGCCTGTCTGGTTCAGCCCCCCCCCCCCCCCGCCGGACAAACAAAACTTGTCATGACAGACAGGCTACTCAGAGTCAGATTAGGGAGAGGAAGCAGAAGTCCATTTTCCCTTCCCATACAGTACACACACCCACAGCTTGAAGACTGCCGCCGAGCACAGACAGTTGATTTGATGAGTTGCAGCCTTGTGTGTGTCTGGTTTATGTTTATTGTGGTGAAGATGTGAAGCTGTGCATGAACCAAGTTATCGCAGCTGCGCAGCTTCTGTACCCGCCAAATGTGTTGCTCAGATGAGTCACTTCTCTCTCATTGGTCAGAATATAATATTCTGACCAATGAGGAGAAGTGACTCATCTGAGCAACGTAATTGGCGGGTACAGAAGCTCCACAGCCGCGATAACCTGGTTCATGCAAGCTTCCCATCTTCACCACAACAAACACAGACCACACACACGCAAGGCTGCAACTCATCAAATCAACTGTCAGTGACCTGCTGTCTGTGGGCCGAGATAGTCATACTCATAGTATCATAGTCATTTTGTAACTGTTATAAATATTTAAAAATGCTTGTCTTCGTCTTCGTCTTGTTAATCGCCGTCGACGAGGTCTTTATAAGCGATGTGCAGTAGTAGACAACGGCATGGTTATAACAGTATTTTACTTCTGAAATTATGAAGACGAGTGAATGGCAGTGTTATTCAGACCGACTGGTGTTGACTTGGCTGTATTTTCCCTCCCTCGCAGTGTCAGTGTCCTGACTTACCTCTGCACCCGGATTGGCCCGTGGTAGAGGTTAGTTGACATACAACTGTGCTGAGTTGAAATACACGTATTTGTGAGGGAGTAAAAAAGGACAGCACAAGATACAGTTTTAAGGTCAATATTTAATGGCAGAATCATTGCAACAACCTGTATAAGTAAAGTGGATGGGCAGGAGGACTTGTAATTCCAGCTAATCATAATTATACAATAAAACGGGCTGAGAGAAGTGAGAGCACTTCGGTAGCACTGAGCCCAGGGTCCTGTAAGGACAACCACTCCATAGCAGACAGAACAGGAGCAGAGGGTTCATGAGAACTTTGAAGAATGGAGTGGGTCATGTCTGAGTGTGAGTGTTTTTGAAAGTACCTGTAAATGAATAGGCAACAAAACAGTGTGCAAGGGCATTTTACTAGTTCGTAAGCTTCCTGAATATCCGGTGTTTAAAGGAGAAGCGCTGGACATTGGTTTGAATTGAGTGGTGATAGGCACCTTTTCTGGTGTTGTAGCAACTTTGGTTTAGACTGAATCTATCTACATCAATGTTAACACAACCTGACATAATTTTATGATACATTTTCATGTCTGTTATCTCACGTCTGCTTTTTAAAGTATGCCACTCCGCCTCGTCCATAAGTTGAGATATAAAGTCATATTTTCGTTTTTTGAAACACCATCTAAAGGCCTTGCGGTCTACAGCCTCTAAAAATTTAATCATTTTCTGTTTATGAGGTGACCATACAATGGTGGCATACTCCAAAATAGGACGACATATGCTTTTATATGCTGTAAGTCTAGTACGAGTAATGGAGCATCATTTGAGTATTGAGTCTCTTTATATGTTATGGCTTACTACTTACAGTTAGTGGAGTGTACTTACCAAAGCAAATATGCAGCTATGATCAGGGAGATTCTCCCTGTTGAGATGTACTAAACTTTTGACAAATAAGATCCTTGATTTATTGTGTAGAGTGAGATCTTCATTCTGTGATTGTAGGTCATATTGAGGTCAAAGAGTAAAGAACTTAGGTTACACCAAAGATCTATATCCGGTTTTATATCTGATAAAATTGAGAGAGAGATTCATCATACATACAGATAGAGCACATACCACTGTATAATACACGGGTCTTCAGCTAGAAACCATGAATCAAGCGCTATATTGAAGCCTGCTGTAGTACAACCTCCTCATGGCTGGCCCCAGCAGCAAGGGGTTAAATCATAGGACTACTGCATTTCCTGAATATCGGTTCGGGTTTTTGGTGTGTGGGTTGCCCAAAGTCAGGATATGCAGTAGATCTAAGGGTTAAATTGAGATAAAAAAAAACAGATCCAATGCACCTTGTTACTCCTTCATTGGTACCCCTGGCTTGGCATGATAACTATATCAAGGATTAACACATATGCTCTGGACTTCTTTCTGTGTGGAAACCACTGATCTACTCTTAAAGACATTGTTTGAGGCTGCTCTTTTGTATCACATCTTATTATCCATATTTTATTCTATCATGTGAGCGATTTTCAGCTTTAGAATCCAAATATTGAGAAAGTTATGGCCTCTCAAACTTCCAGGGTGATTGCCTTCAATCAGCATTGGGAATAAGCGGATGTTTCCCCTGGGGTATGTCACAACCATAGACATGTGGCATAGACATTATGAGTTATTAGTTGATACACTAATAATCATACAGATAAGATGATGATCAAAATTCAGACCTGGGTGGGAATCGAACCCGGGTCCCAATATCTATAGGCAACGACGCTACCATCACGCCACTTGGACCAACTAGGTTAGCCAGTAGACAATATAGCTCAGTATTAGCGGCGTCGCCTGCAAAGCCATTTGGACCTGGGTTCGAGACCGTTACAGATTTGAACATTTTGATCATCAATATTAGTGACGTACCCTAGGGATTGTTGGCTGATTCTTACTGCCGATAAATTGCCGTCACCTTGGAAGTTTGAGAGGCCATAACTTCCTCAATATTTGGATTATAAAGCTGAAAATTGCTCACATGATAGAATAAAATATGGAGAATAAGATGTTATACAAAAGAGCAGCCTCAAACAAAGTCTTTAAACCTGGGATTTTGGAGTGACCTGTGTGGTGGAAACTCTTCTCGGGTGTCAAAAGCAATGATGTAGGTCTGTGCCGAGGAGGGGCAGGGATAGTGTCCTCCAGCCTTCAAAAACTTATGCAATATCTATATCTAATTATGCAAATCTATGCATGTTGGGCAAACAATCATGCTGCAGAAATAAAGATATGTTTCAGTATGTTTGATGGTTGATAATATAATGGATATCTGGACAAAAGGAGACATTATCTTACAGTTTTTAGCGCAAAATCCAGTGGGAACTATATACAATTAGATTATAAGACCACATTTCTTGCTTGCTCTCTTGATGTACAACTACTTTTTTTTCTATTTACAATGAGTAATTGTGCGCTCATTCAAACAATTCTTTTTTAGTACTGTATCATTGTGAGCACTGTCTTATTTACCTAACCATAATATTGACAGGCATTAAAGTCTATACAAACTATACAAACAAACTACTCAGAAACTGCTACCAGTTGCCTGAGGCCTTATTTGTGTAATGTCTACAACCAGAGATCCACGAAGGTCAAAGGTTAAGCCATTGACTGATTTTACCAAAGCACAGACTGACTGCAGTTTTAAAGTGGTAGTGCAAGTCCAGTGCTCGAGTCCTTTTCTCACATTGGTCACAGAGTCTGAATTCCTTTTGTCCTCAAGTAGTTCTTCTTGAGATGTTATTCATCCAATATTTAAATCATTTTGCTTAATGTTTTCACAGATAAAGATAATTGAGTTAACTGGCTGACTGGATTTGCTTACCCTTTAGTAAGCAATGCTTCGAGCACTATACTCATTCAACAGCAGCGACCAAGGTAACACGTTATTCCCAGGTGTGTGATATGATGGTAGGACAGCCTAGAGTTGTTTGTAGTTGATAACTCACCTTCATGTGGAACATATCAGATAATGCTGTTATTCAGTGGCAACTTGCATTATCACACCACAGCCATTTTCCAGTTAACTTCAATTATCGTTACCTGTGTAACGTTTGCTCAGCTGATTGGGAATTGTTTTTAAGAAATTTTTGCTTTGTTTTTGTTATAGGTTCTCTGTCTGCCAATCAGGATGACTTATTCTGTGGTATGGGTGTGGACAGCAGTAAACTTTGGATGCAGGTTATTGACGAAAAAGGAGCTGTGGGCTTTCTCCCAACAAATTATCTAGAATTTTGTAATTGGGTAAGTGGAATCACATTACTGTTGTCCTATCTACTAATGCTACAGCCAAAGCTGAAATTCTACTGATGCTTGTAATATTACAGATCAGATCTAGCAATCTCAAGAAAGATCTTTTGCTGATCTAAGGTAGTTTTCAGTATCACTAGTACCATCATTAAACTAGTTTGAAAGAGATCAGACATTAAGTACCCATTGTGATAAAGAGGGCAACATGACACAAAACCAGCAACTTCATTGAACAATTTTGTATGAGTGGGTAAGCAATTTAGGAGTTGGCTAAGCTAATCCGTCACTGTCCAATCACAGACTGTCTATGTCCCACAACACTTATCTGTATCTAAATTTCGTTCTAGGTGGATGAGAAGTTTATACTACATTTCATGGATGATGCCGTCGAGAACATTCATACTATGGCGACTGTGGTCGGAAAATACACCAGTACACAACACGAACAACTGAGGTGTTGTTTTTATCATCGTTTCCTTCTTTATATTTAGACTATTTTACCATTCTTACAACTATCACAATGATGATTCAAATTGTAAGGATTCATTTATCCATACAGTGTTTATTAGATTCAGGTTTAAATCAACAGACAAGCTAAGCTCATCTTTAAGTGTAATATTGACGTCACTGTTTTTTCAAACCATTCAAAGCCTATGTAATATAGCATAATGAAGATCTATTGTGCATAAATAAACTTTTCTGCATTCCATAATTGTAGACTGTTGATTGCTCACCGTACCACAGTTACTGTCAACTTCTCATTGTACACCAACAAAATAAAGCAAAGCTGCGTAACTTCAAATCAAAAAAGAAATGCCCCACCTCCCCCAGAACGCACCAATCACAGTACAAGTACTACTGGTCTAGCCAATCAGAATACAGCCAGCTCGAGTGTCACCAATCAGAGTCAAAACACAATCAGCCAAGTAAATCAGCATCCTGTTCCTGGCTCAAGGAGCAGTGAAAACTCATCGTCGGCTCAAGGAGATAAGGTCATCGTTCAGTCAAAACAAAAGATGGAAGAACAAAAAACGAGGTAATTTAGCATTTCCACAAGGTCTTCTTTACATATCAGCTCCGATTCCGGGAGGGTAACTCTCCAAGTCCTCATCAAATAAAATCTCACCCAGAGCAAGTTTTGCAATCTAGATTGTGTAGAAAGGCTTTTTTCTATTTGTAGCGCCTGCTCACCAGACCTTGTATCGATACAGCTAACAGAGATACTCAGATCTAGAACAGGCCTGTCACACAAGAAATGTAAGATTGGTGTTAGTGCTATACTTGAGTGTCTACAAGCTAATAATGTCACCTTTGAGGATCTATCGAGCATATCCCACTGTGTGCAACAGGTAGCTATGCGTTAATCGCTGTACGCAAATTCGATTGTGGTCCTCAACACAATATTTATTTTCACTTTAAACTGTTTGATCTGGTTATTCTTTTCACAGACAACTGTTACTTAGCAGTGGGTTAGATATTCGCTCAGTAATAAATTTGTTAGTAGATTTCAAAGTAAACCTGGCCGGTCTTTCAATTAGAAAAATCGACGCTTTACTAAAGCAAGTTATCACTATCACATCGCACAAAATTATCACTCACTTGGTCTTTCAATTAGACAAATCGCTCACTGAGAATGGATATAGTTCTATCAATGACGAGAGCTTAGCAGGTACCCCTCACTCAGTGAGTGAGCTATCTTATTGCGATTTAGGTTGTTTCTAATTGAAGGTCCCCCCCCAGAGAAACTGATGAAACTTTAACTTTATAAGCTCATAATGAATAATTTTATCTGTATTAGCTATAGTGGGCATATAACCTATAATCATATTGTAATCACTTGAAACATTTAATCATTGGGTTTTTGTAGGCGGAATCAACTAATATAGAAGAGGAGCTGGAGATAAGTAGTGATATCGTGGAGATGGATTCTATATTTGAGTCGATATCTGAATGTAAGAATGATAGTCAGCAGAGAAGCTGGCATCTACATGATGATGAGTATTATATACAGAGTCAGCTCGGCAAACTTCTCGATATACTGGTATGTCCCTCAATCCAGTTTGCCCACATATGGAATCGCTCCTCTCCACTGATAACCTGCAGGCAGATTTCGCCTGGGGCCTATCAGTAGAGAGAAAGCAGTTTTTATCTTGTAAAAATAGGGATGAGCCTCAAAGCAGTGACAATTGCGGGTGACAACATGAATGGTCCTACATAAAGCTGCATATTCCAGTGAATTCAGACCTAGAGTATTCTTATTCATTATGCAAATAGTTGTTGCAATGCTTAGGAAACTTATTTTTCCATTTGTTTGACGGGACAAGTCCTGACACTGACAGTTACTATTCACTTGACAAACATCTTCAGCTTTGTCAAGTGAATAGTAACTGTCAGGGCTAGTCCTGTAAAATCAATGGAAAATTCTGTTAAAGTCATCTTAGTTCAATATAGGTCTGCCAACTATATCTGTACACCTGTCAACTTCACTTGCCGTTTACCATATTTAGAAGTTGTCCTACCGTAGCAATTTTAGGAACAGACAACTCCTTAAGATACTTTAAGTTTATCATGTGTTAATCAGAGAGTTTGGAGTTTGTCCCAAACTCGCTATTGTAATTGTGAAGAAAGAATTACCGGCGGAGATCAATAGATTGAAACCTTGACCAACTAGAATAATTACACCTATATTACAGAACCTCATCACAGCACAGTCAGTGTTGAAAATGAAAAAAACTTTCAATTTTAGACATCAGGAAATCGTGACGTATTGGTTGCTCACATAAGGAAAGATGTCGACTGTATACACAACCTAGTATTATATTATCAGATGGAGACTCGATCGCCTCTCCGTGCAGTTATGTTACAGATATTCGCTGCATTGTGTACTATGTCAGCTGTGTTTATTACTACATTATTATACACTGTGCTCACACTGGAACTAGTCAGAGATCTCATGTCCACCGAAGGTGGGTATGTCTTTTTTGTGATAGAAGTATTACAAGCATCATTGCGTTCTATTATGAATTATATGAATTTACTCTTGCAATGTGCTGGTCAAATTGTGTGTTGAGAAAAGTGGCGTGTGAGAGTTTACAAGTGAAAGAAGTATTATGAATGCAATGTGAGGTCATTGCATTTTAGCATGTGCTGTTTTCAAGTATGATACCTTGATATTAATGTTAACACTCAGCATTCTCAATTATAGACAAAGCAAATTGTGCACCTGGTACAACCAGGTTGTATTGGAGTACAGCCGGGGAGGGTATATCCATAGAGTTATTATAGAGTATAACATAACTCTATGGGTGAATCCCACCCTCCCTGGTATAGCGTACCAGGTAACTTTCTGTTGGATTAGGGGTTATCTTCTCAAAATCAGTGAGCAGACAACAACAAACTGATTGTACAATTCAAAATTATTGTATGTATCTTTTTATTGTCATGATTATAGAATTATCCATAATATTTCTGGTCCTTGTAGATGAACAGAGACTCACATATTCCGCTATAGTATTAAGTATGCTTTTCTCAACTGGAGAACAAATTCCTGTCAATTATAACGGTGAGTATTTTATAACATTCTAAACTGTCTGTCTTCGTTTGTATGGGCTCAGTCCCTTGCCTCAACCCCCCCCCCCCCCTCCATCATGCAGCTTTGCAGGTTTCCACCTTGTTACACCATAAAAGTCTGATTTTTTCATAACTAAGCATCCCTTCGATTATAACACAGAGCTCAATATGATAGAGTTATAATTTTGATTTGTTACATGGGCATGTAGTCGGGATATTGTATAGCAATGGAGACAGGGGCAAAGTTATCAATGGTAAGGGAAGACTCCTTAAGGACATTGAAGTTACTGACTGCCCCCATATTTTATATTGTAGAGATACTATCTTCCTCTTTTGTTGATTTCCTGTTGGATAAGATTGAGAATTCAGACGACCACAAAATATCAGATGTCAGCGTTGAGGTGCTTCTATCATTCAATCAACATTACAGCAATCCTGAGGATAATCTCGTCTTACAACAACTCACCACTAGACAGGAAGCTTCTATACTCACTCAGAATCTAATCAAACTGCTCAACAAAGGAGGTTTGTTTGTGTTAATTATCGATGTAACATTTTACCTTTTAATGATCTGCAGAGATATTTTTGAAGTCTGTCCCTATTGAATTGAATAGGTGTGAGTTTCAATTACAGTTTCAGTATTTGGTGTCTTGTGACATTGAGACAAGGGATGACTATGAAATAGGGTTATTATTATTATGTACTTGAAGAATGTTACTGACAAGTAGGTAGCTTCTGTATATATATCTCCTCTTGGTGAAGGTCACATTTAAAGAATGTCATAATAAAGTTCATGTTAGCAGTGACACAAAGACTTAACATACTATTAGCCATGGACCAATCATTGTTAGTAAAATCTTATAATCATGCGAGTTCATATATGGTGTCACGTATCCTGATCTATCCAAAGGTGTTTGGTACAAAGAAATTATCCCAATAATGTTCAACACAATAATGTCATATCCCTGATCATAAAACATACTAATAAGTAAACTGATTGGAGAGATTTGTGTTCTTTGAATTGTCAGCTTACAAAACTTATGATAAATTGATGCACCCGAATGTTCTTAACATGACGAAGATAATATAAAAAGTATAAAACTGTTGTACAACAATGTACATAACAAACTGTATATTTAATTTGTAGAAGATCCGTGTAGAGTGATTCCTAATGAGGAACAAATGAGTTCAGTGCTGAAGTTTGCCATAGACTTATATTCTATAGAGGGTACAAGTCAGCTTATCTACACCAATGATGTCAAAGTATTAATAGATATCATCATAAGGCAACTCAATGATCTCTCCGATACTGACAAGGTATTTATGGATGTATGGGCAGTAAGGTTCAGTTGGTATTTTTATGGAATGGAGGAGTAAACTTAAACAAATCAGAACCAAGAATAAAGCCTTGTCGTCTGTACCGATTTCTTTATGAAATATGGGAAAATTTATTTCTATTGCTAAGCCATTATATGCATGATTCCAAATTCTGAAAGTGAGTTAAGTGGCGGCCACAGCTTAAACAACTATGGTATTACTGTTTGATATGCGTATATTCCGTAATTTTCTGATACCGGACTAAATCAATAGTTAAGCCAGATATTGTAATACTACCTATTCTACTGAGAAATATTAGATGACTGAGATAAAACAATTAAAAACAAATTGGCATGCCTCTCCTCTCCTCACCATAAGCCTGAAGTTACTACTCTGTGACTTACAGCTTAATCCAGATGCTAGAATGAAATCTGAATTTGCTTCAATACATATCTCCTGTTGGGTTTTTCATTCATCTCACTGATCATGCCCCCCCCCCCCCCTCTACTCTACCCCAGACTAAATGTTACTTATATTTTATTTTGATATTCATGTATGTTTATGTGATTACAGTTGAGGTCTGACTTCCTTTCGCTGATGCAGCTTCTGATTAAAAACGCAAATTATAAAACTCACAATCATCGTCATGATGATCTCCTATCCGCGCTGAATCAGATCGAGTTTGATGAGGATTCGACTACACAGCAATCAGAGATGGATGGTAGAATCGCGCATGAGATACGCAAGTTACTGTTGTAGATGTGTCCCAGATCTGATTTGACTTGATTAAATAATATCAGAGACAGAAAGGCTGTTCTTAAACCTCTGATTGTGTTCTAGCCCTACATCATATTTAATAAGGAAATCAGTGAAAAAATTGGGGATTGACTGAATTTTTAATCTACAGGGTATATCAAAACTTTGAGAAACTTACATATCAGAATTGTGTTAGGCTTTACTTATTGATTAGAAGTTGTCTGACCGTCATGTATGTAAAGATAATTCCCGGGCTAATATCAAAATTCGCTCTTTCAAACACTTTTCCTAAGGTGTTACTACATACAGATACAATCTGCTGTTGTGCGCTACATCCTTTTAAGCATAATATTGACACATATGTGATAAAGGCTGAGCTAGGTTACAACCGCGACCAACTCCAAACATTCACTTAATCTGCCGTGATGAACTAATCAAAATTATTTAGAATCTTACAACTCATTGTTTATCTATATGGTGCCAGGATAATCTTTATTTTCTATACTAAGTTTTTTTTCTCTTATTTAATATTACGGAAGTTAGATTGACTTTAGAAGCTGCCATGAATGAAAGTCTAGTTTATATTTATAATTTTTATTGTTCACAAAAAGCGATAATAAATTCTATTCTAATTCCAAGTGTCGCAGTGAGCAAGTCAATTTGCAGTCGAGCCATTATTGATAGAAATCCATATTGCACCAAAATTAGAGTGTCAAAATTGGAGAAGATATATGACATTCTATAAAGTTAAGTAACTGTTTAATAGGGGATGAGGCATCCATGATCACTTGAGCTCTATAACTAAGATCCTCGAGGATATACAGAAATAGAAAATAATTATATATAATGGTTAATGCATTAAATACTTTTATTGGAATTTTTAGAAAGTGATGTAAGATTTAAAGCCATGATCTCTCTTAGCTTTAGGCAAATTTATTACTTGACCCGTAAATTGGCATGAATTCATCAATATATTCAGTATTGAAGGTCATAAAAGGCCAGGTTGTGATAGTCCGAAACGGTGCCATCTAGCTGTCAGACCGTGTCGCCCGTTGGGCCATGTCCTCACCAGGT
This sequence comes from Membranipora membranacea, assembly GCA_914767715.1. NCBI lineage: Eukaryota > Metazoa > Bryozoa > Gymnolaemata > Cheilostomatida > Membraniporidae > Membranipora > Membranipora membranacea. The sequence continues at coordinate 20,729,697 of OU612073.1, forward strand.
CACTTGTCAGACCATGTCACCTTCATAACTGCCTTATTGTTATGTTGTGTCACGTGTAGGATGATGTCACCTTTCAGACCAGGTCACTTGTCAGGCCATGCTACCTGTCGAACCGTGTCACCTGTCAGGCCATGCCACCTTCATCGATGGTAAATGAAAAAACTGGCCTTGAAAACAGGTTATCATCTATCTCATGGCCTCATATCGATCCATCTTCAAAATCTAAAACATTTAATGCGGAGATGTACACATGTGCCCAGTAACACAACTTCTCATTTTGTTAGCTGTAAATGTCTGTATTAGGCTTGAGCAATCTAAATCTTAGATTACTGAAAAGTTCTTGGTAAAAAACGGAAATGTGTCATCTTCTTCCTCCATTGTCAACAATTTTCAATTATTTATTCCGTCATCACTATCATTCTTTAGTATGATGGGAAGTATTAGTATATTATCATATTACCTGGTGAACAAGTAGCCTGCCATAGATGTGATCTAGGTACAAACCCTTCCTTATCATCTGATGTCTTCACATAATACCAGTCATGATCATCCTTATTCAGTACTGTCACACAATCACCTGAACATAATAGTAACATAAAACAAAAATCTCACAAAAGTGCTCTCTTTGACTCATAAGACTAGAAAATATTATATTTACTGCCTAGTTGCTAACTATGTTATGTGAGTTGGCCTTTACAAATGTGATGAATTTCGTAGCCTAACTGGGATCTAGAAATTGTTTCGGTAATTATCTTATCCGTCACTGAACCATGGAGACATTATGTTGATAGCAATTAACGACATGATCCATGTAGCCCCCCAGACTTTTGCCCCTCGACCGACGGCCCCCCTGGCGAGGGAATGTAACCTTAGTCCTACATAGATATCTGAGGGCTTGCAAATCACTCAGTTCACTGCTCTTAAATTGATGGGAATGGCCCATCGACTTGACAAACTTAATAATTATTATCAAGTCTATCTATGTAATAACCAAATATAAGGTCAGTCTATGGTGAATTATTTTAGATTCCTCTTATCATAACTAAGAAATGGGTTGGATTGGAATACATGACAAAGTTTGGATGTCAAAAGTTGTATTAAAGTCTTTGCATTCCGTTCTTACAGTGCAGATTAGTATGATAGCTAGAGTAAGATAACTCCTTATATGATACATGGTCTCCTACCTTTTAGGACAGTAGTGTCATTCTCATCCTCTCCATGGTAAGTATGTAAGACGAGGTACTTCCCACAATCCCTCCGCAGAAAACTCTCTACATAAGTGGAAGCCTGACTACCATCTAAACTCTGCTCTGATTCGCTGTGCTCGAGAGAAACGTCGGATATATAACCGAATATGTCATAGTCCCCTAATTCTATCTCTCCGAATGAGAGACTCTTAGTCAATGCTGGCGGGATTGTATTATTTGCGAGTTGTCTCCCTGATTGAGTTGAGTTATCCTGTAGCTGCCTCCCTGTTGTTGTAGCTGTGTGTTGAGTATTAGCTTTGTGTTTAGATATACCGTTAGATAGGTTCTTGTGTTCATGAGTATCAGTCCGTTGCATTGATTGACTTTCTATGGCGTAGTTGTCAAATGGAAGAATTTGCTGCTTTTTATGTTTTTGCTTTTTCTGTGTTTTTGGTGATTTCGGCTGCATATGTACACTTTGCCTGATTTCTGACAGATAGTTGGAAGGGACGTACCCCTGCATACCCTTCTCAGTCATTGCATAAACCCACTGGTTCTCCTGGTAAAGGACATATACTACTTCTCCTTGAAACAGAAAATACATTAGTCATGCTACGTAGTGTAACTGAAGTGATGTTTGTTCTTCACTTGAACTGCTGACTGCAATATTTGTGGGTAAATAATGGGATTTCCTCAATATTACGCCCACACTGTAAGTTTAGTGTTTAAGCCATTACGTAATGTTATACCATTTGGTCTAGCCAATTAGAAATCAATGATGCCAGAAAGACAGATTAAAAACCTGCAAGGTGTCCGCCTAAGTGCTCGAACTTTGGCCCAGGTTGATGATAGTAGCATTTCATTAGCCACCACATTCCCATGTTACCATGGATTTGGTTGATAATAAAATGCTACAACCATCAACCTTGCAAAGTTCGAGCACCTAAATTGTGCCCGGCCGGGGCAGTTGGGCGGGAGCAAGAGTCTAGGAGGCTCAGACTAAAACTAGCATGGTGTTGGTTTGTCAAATGGACGAGTTCATGGGTTAGACAAATTCAGTTGGAAATGCTCAAATACTAAGAACACACTTGGGATGTTGTGTTGTTCACAGTATGTTTTCAAATTTGTCTCACTGTTTTCACATTATGATTGATATATGAGTCGGCCAAAAAATCAATTTCCTCAGCGTCTACTCTGCGTAAATGACTTCATCAAAACAAACGAAATCTTGACACTTTATTTCCTGATTTTTGTTCAATTTCTCAAACGTCTGACGCAAAACAATAAATTTCCGCTTTTTGTCGAATGATATGGGCCTATATAATGTCACATTTATATAGTGGCAAATATACTCTGTCATATGTCAGGGTGAAATATGTACTTTGGGACCATCCATTTTGTGACTGGCATGAAAATACATCTGATGAATACAAAATCAAGTTGAAACGCCGGCTAAACATTTGTTGGAACATTACAGCATGCGCCTAAAACAAGTATTCTGCCTGTGAAGTTGGCACACACGCTACCAAAGGATTTTTGCAAGAATCTGTTTTTTTTGCGGATCAATGACAAAGGTTAGGTCTGGGTGATGGTTAAAAATGCCGTCTAGTGTTTAGTAAGAAAAAGGAAACTCATTCCACATTCACCATTTTAATTATGTGTCTCCGAAACTTTGATATCTCCAGTTACAACAACATGGTGGAATGTCTAACAATGCTTGCCTCACTAACAAATCATGATCTTAGAGGTGATATAATAAAATGCTAGTGTGTGAAAAGACTTTTGATTAAAGTAACTTAAAAATTATAACAATGATATCAAAAGAGTAATCAGAAGCCTAATGAGTATTAATAACACTTTTTCAGACACCTGCCCTTAATTTAACTTCAGGTATTTTAATGTATTCAAGTGGGAGAGTGTTGATTGATACACTTACAAAACAAATGGAGATGTCAACTTCAGCTAAAGAAGTATTTGCTCTGTGGTCTTCAGATATTTGGAGAGGTATAAATCCATAATGGGGATATGATTTACTGTTACAGTTTTAATGTTACATGATGAATCGGGACGGAGCCGAATAAATACGTTTCCTGATTTATTGTTGGTATTTACCAATAAACCAGGTGGTAATTTTGACCTGAAATTCCCCTAGTAGTATGATACGCCTTTCCATTGCTGTACCAAATTAGTAAAACCCATTTATCTATATGATTTACGGTTTTTTGTGTATTGACTTGCTTTGCTTTGAAATAACCACTGATTTCTACCCAAAAGATCATCCACCAAAATAATTTATTGAAGATATCATGTGTTTAGCACTCACCTTGTCTAACCTGCAACTCATCCTCGACGCAGGGTACGAAGGTGTGTTTGACTATCATTTTATTATGTGGCTGTGCTGCCGGAGACGCTCGATCTCTTCCCGCCATAGCCGCTGTCGCTCCTCTGTTATTGTTTACTTCTCTCAGCGACATCATAAAGTCATGTGATGCTGACACATCAGCGCTTCTTGCTGTCAAAGTGAAAGCAATCAGTCTAAAAGCTGAGCTTTTAATGTGCGATTTGAAAAAAAGTACAGCTAGCAGTTCTGTGTTAGAGTTGAGTTGATTTGAGGAGATTAATTTAACTAGACATGATGTTCTGAGGAGAATGTTGACATTAAGTGTCACAAATCTCACAGCAAACGGATGTTTAAATCAATACGCTAAATAAATCTGTTGTCCAGCATAGCTTCAGTCTAAGCTAAGAGCAGCCGAGGTCCGATCTGTCAATATACTACTTATGATCTCGGCAGCACACTGAAGACTGAACTGCAGTTTTATTTACAGGTAAACAATTATGAAAGTCAGCAACATCGAAATTCCATCCAGTGGTCGGCTGAATCAATAGGGCACTCTTCAGGCTGAACTAAGACAATTAACAGCACGATGACGGTAATGATTGGTTTATTCCATGCGATTGCACAGAGCGCCTCTGCAGATCATTTAGCCTGATTGTCAATTAACTACATTTAATTTACTTACCCTGTGTAACCTTGGCCCGTGTCTTTTCTTGCAGTAGTTTGAGCTTGTTAGATAGCACCTTACAGCAAAAGCACCTGCCAACTACTGCCAATAAGCACCAACAACAGCAGCAACTTGACGACGGAGAATCCCTGGCCTGCTTCATGCAGACATGTGGCTTCTCCGTATATAAGTTATGTTGATTGTCAGTCTGCAAATCCAATAGAGATCAAAGCAGCGTTTCACTCTCTCCTTAGGCGGTAGTTCTGATCAAATAATACGCTACTGATATTAACTCCAAATTAATTTATAGGTGTAGCATTGCAAACAAAAAGGGAATTGATGCGTTGATAATTGCTTTTTATTTTGTTCTGCTCTATGAAACATGCTGCATTATTGCGTTAAAAGCCCAAGTGGCCAACAGCGCTTTGTATTACCAGAGTTCAACAATTAAAACAAAGGCTTGAGGCATTTTATAAAAGTTGTCAACACTGGTGACTAATTTTAATCATATTAATTTAGTCTCTGTTTTAATCATATTTAAAAAGTAAGTTGAAAACATCCCAGCTACTCACCGTGGTTGCTAACATTTTGTTTATTTCATCTCCAGCTAATGATACTTGTATGGTACTACTTCAATTTAATGTAGTTAAGTTATCGGCAGCACAGCGCTGTCTCCCCAGTATTTATAGCTGCCAAAATTTGTAATAGCTTCGATTAGACTAATGTAATATGAGTCACCCACATTACCATTCAAATAAAAAAAACGCAATAGCCCCAGCGCCCAATTGATTTGATAGAAAGCGGCATCAATTAGCAGAACCCTGTTTCCTGTAAACCGAATTTTCTGATGGCATAATCAAAATAAATAATAAGGTATTTCCTGGTCTATGAAAAGTACAATTGTCTTGTTTTGCACCTGTGATAGTAAAATATTTATATGCTTTTGTCAATTTATTTTAGAGCATGCTATTCTGAAATAAATAATGTCCATTAATTATTAGTTTACCTGGGCAGTAAATGTGTACAAGTCCCCAATAAAGTCAGCTAATTTGCCTCCATTAATAGATCTATCACTTAGGGATATTAGTGGATTACGGATCTAAGACGGTTCATCAAACAGAGACTTAGTGTAGCCTGCAGCTTTCTCACTAATGTACCAGGTGACGACAGCTCACTCGAGTTAAGAATAATAAAAATAAGCTGTCAATGAGTTGAGGCACTGTTTGGTAATTGGCTGTGTGTGGCATTTATATATTTTGACTTTGTGGAAAAGGCAGTACAAAAGATAGCATTACCAACTTATGCATATGAAATAGAGGTATGATTAATAATTCTGTACCTTTTATTTTGACCTGTGCTGTCGAGAGGTGGAGTATAAATAATGTATCAATAGAAAAGTAGCTTCATATCGCTCCTTAATTATAAAAGTCACTTTTGTATCCCTTTCTTCAAATTTATTTAAAAAATAATTGAACGTTCCCGAAGGTTATTGCTTCTCACGAATCGCGGTAATATCATGTGCAGCAGCTTGGTGGTCCATTAACTCCTAACAATACCCGAGGCATCCCAAGAGAGTAAGTGCTTTGGTACTTTATCGTTGTGGGAGAATGTCTAATCGCCAATTTTTCTTTGAATGTTTCAAGTCCAAGTGGAAAAATGTGACTTCCTTCAGCCAAACTCTGGACCTAATGTTTTTAAACATTGTTTCCTAATTGCCAACGTATTGAATTTGGTTTGCAGTTTTATTACAACAGTTTCCTGAAATTCTGTTTTAAAGGAAACATCACGCTATTAACCATTGATTATTAGCACGAAACAATACAAATATCAGCCATCCTACCCCCACCGGGGAGAATGTAGAGGGTTTGGAGCAAGACAAAGTTTATCTGTGATATCACCTTGCCACCAGAGGAAAAAACCCTGTCTTACTCCAACCCATCATTCTGTAGCTGTAATATCAATATTTTCCAGCTCAAGTACCAAACTCGTTATAAATATCTATAAAATTCAAACATTTAGTTTGCTCTGACGTCAATTTTAGCAATAATGGAATTGATTGTCATGAAATCTGCCTCATTGAACTAATTACACTGGTGAGCTTTCTGCTGATCTGCTAGCTGAACTGGTTTACTGTCTCAGCTTTATAAACTATTGTCCGCTTATCAATTCCATTATTACAAAAGACAACAAGTATATCTGCATCTATTAGGAGATCATTGCTCTTAGCTTATGCTTCCTAAGACCACCGGACTGTCATCGTTTTGTCCCCAGGATGTTATTCTGTAATACATGGCTGTGAGAAAGTGTAGGTAACTCTCGATTCTGAAAATAGCTGCCTGTTTTGCTATGTTTCTTAATAGTTGGCGAATATTTGGCTTTTTTTTGCTCAAAATGAGCGCCCTTAATAAAACTGGAGTTCAAATAAAAATGCTTCAATCTTTTTAAGATATCTGATAAAGCTAGTTAGCTAAGTTTAAATTTGATTGGTCATCTTGTCTTACTTGGTAAAAATGCTCTGTACTCTGTAGTATGCCGTGTAACGGTAGCACAACTGTTAAGAATTCACAGAATATATCTATCAATGATAAATCTAGATCCTGTCAATATTACAAGATTCAAGAAATCAAGCGAGTCCACTACTATCATTTCTCATAACTGAGTTTATAAATTATATAAGGCTCTGGAAGTGATGCTGTTCCAGGATCAAGTACAGTGAAAATAAATTAATTGAGTTTTTGTGTACTGTTGTTAATGATGCTTGGAATTTTTTTGTCCCAACGTCTGCAGGATGATCATTCACACTTTTTTTTTGATACGGTAGTTTGAAATATGAAATCGAACAGAATCACTGTAACAAGAGGAAATCAGTTCTGTTAGTGCAATACACGCTTACCTAACCAAGTCCAATATAGGCGTTTATGTTCTGGTACTCTTTTTGTTGCAGGCAGGGGTGCTGTCACATTAAAGGGGGAATGTATACCATCCAACTGTATGAAACTGACTACGCATGCAATCTGATTATGTGTTAGGTATTTAATAGGATTTGCATGCTCTTTTACTAAAAGGACACAACTCCGTTTTCTTTAAAAACGCTGATGGCCTAAGTGCAGACTTGGGGCGAAGAGAAGCCTGCCCTCATATCAGTGCACTGTCACACTTGAATTGTCATGAAAAGTCTAGTTTTGTGTCAGGAGATTACAGGTACAGGTATTTCAGCAACAAAACAAGAAAAATAATATATTCCGTTGGGTAGAATACTCTCAGTTTTAGTTTATTTATACAATTGGTATCATGAGAATGATAAAATTGAATGTGTACTTTAATTAATATATGGACTAGGAAAAAAGTGATGAAGTCTATGAACATTAAAATTGTTAAGGTTGTATGTTGTTAAAATAAGACATTAAGGTTGGAAAATATGATTTGACACGTTTTTGAGTCTTGCAGGTCTTGGGTCAGAAAATAGTGTTTAAATGATAGGATGTTTCTACTCTGCTTGAAAGTAGATGATCTGGATCACTTGCTATCTTATTAAAATGTCTCTATCTCAGATCAAAAATAAAATCAGATAACTTTGTAATGCAAAAGAATACACCTCAGCTGCATATGGAGCTAGCAGAGCAGACACTATCAGAAGAGGTAATAAAACTAATTTCAACAACATCATTGATATCTTGATATAAATTATAATTCATATTGAATAAGAAGAATTAAATTATTAAATTTTCAATCATTTACGATTTTGTTTTCGTCATGTATTTTAGATCTTGCACGATGTATATCTTTGAATAATATATGTGAAGTCAATGTTTGCCTTATAATCAGGTGGCAATGATTAGCGAGTTAAAGAGAAGTAGAGCATTACGACGGTAAGCTGGATTAGACCTAACTCTTAGGATCCAGTTTCACCATGAAAGTTCTCAAAGGATTCTTTCTTCTTGTCTTCATCAACTTGGTACTCTCTGATAATGTATTAGGTGCGGTAATGTATTAGGTATAGTTATGTATTAGGTATAGTTATGTATTAAGTATGGTAAGGTGTTCTGATATCATTCTAGGCTTTTGTCAGCATTGGTCTAGTAGGGCTTATTGTTCATAAAATACTCAGAGCAAGCTAGTACTAGTAGACTATTCCTCTGAATACAAAATAATTTATAGTGTTGACCAAGCACGCCTATCCTGTCATCATTGCATAATAATTCTAAAATAACCAAATTTTTTTCTTGTGTAGCTCCCAAATCACAATCCTACAAATTTGTGATATTCTTTGGCTCGTTTTTAAATTCAGAGATGTATGTGATGTATATTTATAAATTTTTATTTAGGATTTTTGTTGAGAATGACCACAATAAAAACACTCAATATATTGTTGACCTCATAAAATTAAAATGGATCTCCAGTATTCATTTCTTTATATTATAGAGATCACTCGATGTATTACACACCACGATAGTGTCTTAGTGGCCGAGAAGACTGCAGCAGCTAACAGTACATCAATAGGTCCTACTGTCACCACTAGATCACTGCTGACATGTCTCGACAGGTGCCTGTATGACTCTGTATGCGGAGGAGTGCTCTATATGCGGCAACTGTCAACAAGTAAGATTGTAACATAAAGAGCAGTACCAGTATTATTAATTACTATTGCAGCTGCACAAAACTAATTGGTACAATGTAGCGTTATTGTATGACTTTCTATTTGCAAGGCCAATGATACAGGTACAGCCTTGTGCGTGTGCTAGTGCTAGTGCTAGTGGGTGTCAGTGAGTGTATGAGGTATGAGGTACTTTTATTTTTTTATTTTTTAGTTATTTGTTGCTCAATTCTTAATTGAAATACTAAGCTAAGTCTATGTAATATTTGAAAATTTTGATTAAATCTTTTACTGATAACACAGCCACACAGCTTCAAATTTTCTTTGAATAGATAACTGTGTACTGATGATTGATGATGGTGTATCAAAATTACATGTCCTCCAAGGAGAAGAGAGCAATTATTCGTTTGAGACGATGACCGGACAGCTTGTTGTGTTGAGAGAAAGGACAGCGGTATGACCTTAGTGAAGTAACTTCATGCGATAAAAAAACCAGAATAATTCTGTTCTATGCCAAGAAGTGGTTTCAGTTGGTTCCAATTATGTTCCAACTATTGTGCCAGCTGTCAACAGCTAAATGCTTTTTTCATTATATTGCTTATGTACCCACTCTATCATTCTTAGCAGCAGGGAGAATGGGATACGCTTCCACCTTCCCTGTTGGTTCGCAAGACATCATATAAGAATCAATTGATTTTAATGAGTTTTTTTTCCTCCTACGGCCAAAATTACAGCCAGTTTTCTACCATACCCACTTTTATCAGTGCTTAACATTTCTCTTTACACATTCATACACAGGATGTAGCCCGAGATCCTTGTGGAGATTCATCTATTTCATGCACTACCGATGCTAAATGTTATAATCTATGTGATGTCGGAGACGCAACTTCAATCTATCCTTATTGCATAGGTAAGCAACTTCTTAAAACCCAATATTTTTTAAACCATCTTGCAAGTAGACCGGGCATGCTGATATCTGCAGACTAAAAGGTTTCCAAAGCAGTTACAGCTCAGTTTACTCTGCTTTTCTAATAGCAACTTGAAATTATCGATATTATGCGGAATGAGAATTTCTATCATTGTTTCAAGCATATACATATATGCTTGTATTTATATAATACTCTGGTATTATATGAATACCTATAACTATTGATATGTTTATAGTTTCTAATGTTGAGCATTCTTTGAACTGCTTTCTACGATCACAAAATTATTCTCTGTCCATTAAATTATTGATGTACACAAGGGAGCTCTTCCTTATCTGATACTCTATCTGCTAAGTACACTTACCATTGTTTAATAATGTAAATGTAAGACAAATCAGGAGAAGTAAGTCATTATTGCTTGTTATGCAATATATTGGCCTCCTCCCAAAGCTATACTCATCAAGGCATAAACATTTACCAGACGACATATTTAATTGATCATTTTGAAGAATTATTGTGCCTAAAAATATGGAAATCACGATCTCACATACAATAATCAGACGACTCCTATATATACCCAGGTATAATACACAGCGTTGAGTGGACGAAAAAAATACATGCTGAAATAAATAACTCGTATGATATTGTGATTGTTTTAAATTTTAGTTGACAATGAGCACTGTAACCTGGCTGAAGAGTATACTAATATCAGACATTACTTTACTTCTTCTTATGCAGATGATATAGATGAAGGAGCTTTTCAGGTTCGTCTATATAAGCTGATATTTGATGTCACATCTTGTACCCAATCTCGACTCGTATAACGTTCATTGCACTATTTCACTTTTGTCAGGTTCTTAACAATTTTACCTTGTAATTTGCGACATTGACTTACTGCATTTTGACTGTGCTGGAACTTGGCTGGCTAAGTTTCCGACGATCTAATATAGGCTTTATGACGGTCTAGCTACCAAATTCACCAGCTTGTTTATAATCCATTTTTAGCAAGTTGGATATCACAAAAGGAAAAGTGATTCACACATACGAGTGATATTCAGTACATCGTTCTCGGGTCAGCGTGATAGCCATGATCGCTGTAAGAGCTTCTCAGTGATGTTTAATGGTAATCAGTGCCAGGACCCCGCCCCGATACGCCGAACCTCATACAGTTCTCAGGCTGGGGAACTCATCAAGGCTGGAACTAGTAAGAGTTAACCAAGAAGTAGGAGGTCCTTTAATCTTCTTGACATAAATTTTTGACTGGCCAAATACTAATGACTTGAAAGTGTGTTCTTTACTAATCAGATTATGTAGGTGCAATGTCGATGTCATGCACAAAGTGTGTATCATGAAAGATTGATTGATCATAGATTTATCTTGTAGTTAGGCAAGACCCGAAGTTACCTGCAGTCTACCATATCGCCTGGTATACATCTGTTGTATTCATCTTCTTCCCTACTTCCCTCAGTTGACGGTACTTGTTATGGGATAGGCAGTGGAGCTATCCTTGTGAAGCTTGTGGTTGAGAATTGTCATCCATCAGGTACCAGTGATCCTTTGATTGGCTGGAAGAATAGCAGACACCTCATCATTATGGAGATTATCCCCAAACCGACTGTACTAGCAGGTTAGATGGCCTTCTGTGATTAATTCCACAATTGGTACCATACCGCATTATCAAGGTTGACCGACGAGGGAATTTATTCTGGTATCAAATTGTTGCTTCCTGCTCTGTTCACACATATTATGATCACCTGTGTAACTTGGCGGAATGACATACCAACACATGAGAATTACTGCGGACTAAAATTAAACTTTTGTCCCGTTGTAAAACATATTGACAGATAAAGCATGTCCTGGACTGTCTGTATTCAACTACCAGTACTCAGCTAACCTTACTGGTGAAGTACTCACTACTACAGAGGGTGACTCCATATTTGTGAGTTTTGTTCATACAACCAGTATAATTCCTATATTATATGAATCGACCTTTAATTTTTATTGACCAATATTGCCCCAAATTTACTGGGTATCAGTGCACCTTTTTTTCCCGGTTATTTGATCAACCCTAGTCATATTATTTTAACAAATGAATAGCATATGGGGGTTGTGACTATGGCAAATCACTGATGATGGACAATCTTTCAGATATGACTGTAGTGATATAAATACTGTATAAATAAAAAATAAATTAAAATTTATATATGGAATTGTGACCTCAACTACAAACAGCATAAATCCATGCTTTACATACTAAATTTTTAGATATTTTTCATAATGGCCCAACTTTCTTTCATAGAATATGGAGTATTTAAAAGCTGAGATAAATACAGCTCTAAGAATAAAGTTCCAGTCGGATCTGGCGTCTCTTACTTCAGGCACTGGTGCCAGTGTCTGCGCTAAGTGGTAAGTCTTGGTGGTAAGTTATGCACTGCCTCATCACACTTTGCTGGTTAGAACAATCTGCAGAGAAAAGATAACGAAGCTGGATTTCATTTACTGTTCAATTTCATGTTAACTTGATCCTTCATTTGAACCGAGTACTGAGATTATACGATCCTGAAGTTATTATGCGTAAGTGTTTTACTTTTGTGAATCTTTGACTCTCATTGAGGTGGAATGAGATTGCCCCCTGGAACTGATTGATCTCTGATTCAATCAGCAAAAATTATCACTACTTTACCTGGTGACTGTCATCAGCAGCAAAATTTGAACCCCCAAACCTTATATTATGATGTATTTGTGTTGTTTAAAAAGTGCCTACTAATTACTACTTATATCCAGATATTGAGATAATTACAGAGAGAAGCTATCTAACCATGTTTGATTTGTAGGAAGATTATGATTAATGGTAATGAATGTAACTATCCAGCTGATGTCGTAGTCTATCCAGGGACCATCGGCTTCACCACATACACAAGAAAAATACACCAGACGTACACTAGTAAGATAACTCAATATTAACAATACTTACCTTGTGATATGTAAGTGGGTGGGCAACTCCCACATATGAAATACATCTGCTGCTGCTGCTGCTGCTGCTGCTGCTGCTGCTGCTGCTGCTGCTGCTGCTGCTGCCACTGTTTTATAAGGCATCAATTTTGCCTATAGTTGTAATTGTACTGTATTGATGTGTTTCTTACTCGATGCTTGTGACACCTACCTACTCAGGTATCAATATTTTCTTATGCAGGATTTAAGGGTCAGCCTTCATCCCAACTCAGCGATTTTAATGGCCAGTTGTCATATCATCTAGAGAATGTTAAGTAAAAGCATTTTAGTATATATCCATATTTTCAGTTGAAGCTATATGTAAGGACACGCCAGCAGGTATCCTCAGTGTGGATGTTGTTACTGCTAAATGTGTAAGTTCTGGAGGAAATCCTTCGTGGTCAGCGGGATGGAGGACAGGAATGAGAATGCATATCGAAGAAGTGAGAAGTGAGCCGTCACACAGATTAGACGCGGGTAAGTAGAGCATTGTTATAAATCATCTAACCTGACATCTAGATTCAATGATATGAAATCATGGATTAGTGGTAAAATACACAGTATGGCTATTTGTGGAAAAATTTTATCAGTATATAACTTTCTGTCAGTAATTGGATCAATGCATTGACTGGAATCCTAGTAACAACCTATCAAAACTCAGGCAAGCTACTTCACAAATGTTTACAGTGGGTCGGCTGTAGCATTACTGAACTTTTGAACCAATCAAAGATGAGAATTTTTTCTGGCAATCATATGTAATTTGCCATATACTTGTTCAGGGCCAGATATGTCCCCTAATCCATGAATATATCAGTGTCTATATTATTCACTGGTTCAGATATTCAGTTCAATATAAATTATCCATGTAAAGGCTTTGCCAAGTTGTGGTTGCAAACTTTTCTATGAGTCATACAAAAAGAGTAATATTTTCTGTTACAGTGAGGGCTAACGATGGACGTCTTCTGAAGAACCCATTCCAGAATATGCAGTTTTATAGTTCAACATCCTTATCAACAGTCAGTAATGGAGTGGTTCATACCTTCTCCTACTCTAAGCACCATGATTACACTGCTCTAAGGCTAACTGCATCCGGTAACCATCGCAACGTCAAAGCTGGCGAAGGAGCACTCTGCACTCGATGGTCAGTCATCTATATGAATTCACTTGAGATTTGTTTGGCATTGACATCAAAAGGTAACATTTACAATGACAAGCAATATCGTCTCTAGGATGTCAAAAACGGTTAGAACTAATTTCTCTTTCTGAATATCATGATACCATAGATTTCCAGGATACTAGAAATATATGCGACTGTTGCTGCATTTAATATTGCATGCATGGACCTACCTGTAACTTCTCTATTCACAAATATTTTGGTGACGAACGGTTGTTCTATATTGTAAAATGAAGGTTAAATACAAGAATATCTTTTACAGGTATTTTTCGATAAATAGCGATGAATGCACTAACCCAGGGCCGATAGAAGGTATCCATTATTTCGATAGCAGCATAGACATGGACGCACCAATGCAAGGTATGTGATTTTGCCAGTATGACTTTGGATTGACAACCTCTCCTGCATGCTTCTCTGTGATAATTTTAAAGATACTGTCACCCTTTCTCTGCATTATGCTGTCTCAGTCTCCCGGAAGTTCTTGTTATTTGTAATGCAGACTGTGACATCATAATGCAGAGAATGGGAATTACCTTCCCATATGGGGGCACTTTTTCCACTTCAATAATTCATGCCAGGTAGAACATTCAATTCTTTTACCAAGCAAATCTGAAAAAAACATTATCATAAGTAACTGCCTGACTATAACATGCAGTAGTAGTAGTAGTAGTCTTTAATTAATAATTGATTGTATATCACATCCACAGTTACGGGAGCTTGCTATGAAATTAATTCTGGCTCCAACACCATAGCTTATAAGAATGGATTGTGTGAGGGGGATACTGTTATGGGTGACCCCCGTACAGGCTGGGGGAGTACCTTCTATATCATAGCTGAGGAGATTGTACTGCAGCAGGAGAGAGTGTGTACAGCAGACTCACCCTCTAACTGTATACTTGGGGACACATCAGCAGCTGCAGCAACTGATGAACCTTGAGTTACTTTATATTTTAAACGTTAAATAAAGAGAAAACATATTTTACTCTCTGCTTTGTGATTACTAGTTTACTAGTCTAACATACTCTAATTATTTTTTTTTATAACCAATATGACGCTTACAAAAATGAAGTTGAAAATGTTGATCAGAAAGTATAGCTCAGACATAAAGGAAAGCCAAACAATTTTTCATATTTTGTATATATATATATAAATAGACAAGGCAGGCTCCATGTTACCTAAGTGACCAAGTCTGTGCTTGCCTTGATATACCGGATGTGTCTTTATGTTACTGACTTAAATGAAGTACTCGAAATTTGTGAACATTTATTAACGTTATAATAATATTGTTGTAACTGTTGTCATGACTATGTTTTGTGAGTGTGACGAAGGTTTACAGAACCTCATAGTTGATCCATTGTACATAGGTACGTACATCGTGATGGAATACTAAACTCAACTCCTGTCCATCCACTCTATCCACACAGAGCTTGGAAGGGGCTAAAATCAGGCAAAGGATATGATATGTGATTGTTTGAAATTCATGTTCTCCTTATCCTATGGGAATGAGAATGCCGATTGTCTTTGTCATTTTGATAGTACTATTCTAATTCCAATTCTAATCTTAAATAAATAAGAAGACCAAGTACAGCGTTTAAGTCAGATGCAGGTTTTACTTATTCTTGTTCAATGTCTCATTGTCTGTGAATCTCGAGTTATGAGCTTACATGCCAAAAGAAATCTAAGTCAAAACTCAAACTCACCATCACGTGATGAAAGTGGAGACAAATCTAGCACACCACCTGAACCGACATCTGCTGTTTTACTAAGCAGATCTATAACTGATGAACTGAGAATACATGCCTTCGTACCCTGAGTCCAGGTAATCTATACAAGAAACAAGTAGGCTATACAGGTTAAGATGCTTAGATTTTATTTCTGTAATTTTGCCATATTTAATACAGAGTATTTTCTGACTGAACAAACTGGATACAAAATTTCTTCTTTGACTGCACTCCAGTAATATGGGCTGTCCATAAAAATGTAGTAGTCACCTGTATTAAAAGATGGCTATCCATATGAATGGAGGTTTGTGAACACCAACATATTTTTATGAGCAACAGAGTCCTAACCTGTCACACCTACCTTCAAACCGCCCTCATCAAACTGAGGATAATGCCATTCCACTGTTCCAGATTTACAGGTTTGATCAATCTCCAACATGGAATAGTTGTCTCCTTGCTTCTGATTAGGGGCCATAACTCTACAATCGTCCCAGAATCCAGCTTGACCAGACACGCACACAGTGAGCAGAAAAACGAGGAAAGCTTGTCCCGACATTTTCTCTTTCGGGTTATCAGAAATTAACCTCTGTAGGCTGCAGCTTTACTTTGGTGTATGAACTTGGCAGCTTTTGGTTGTGAATTTATATATCATTAAGATATGACTGTGAATCAACATCTGTAGCTCTTTACACAACGGGCGTAATGTGCTCTAATCAAATTTGTTAACATTTAAGTCCATCAGATAACAGAAATCATGAACCCATGTGTGAAGAGTTTGTGGTAATGGTTGAGTAGTATGAAGTTGCACTGGCATCTTTGCACTCTGTTGCCTCGGCTTTAGTTGACACTTCCATGTTTTAATTTTAATGTAGAAGAGCTAGTGTCTTAGGCTTTTATATAAAATCCCTTTGGGTGTCTCCTACGAGATATCATTTTCCAAGAGTCAGAAAAATGTGCGGACGAGTTTCAAAATAGCAGTCTGCCCTTTTATCTCATGGAGAAAGGCAGGATTTTCATCGTATTAGAGACTATTGGTTAAAAAATTCACAAGGTAGAGGCGAGGCCGCAAATATAGAATCTACTGTTATCTCAATGTAATAGCAGAAAAGCTTAGTAAAGGTTCCAGAGTTTGTGAATTTCTTGACTGAGAACACCAAATCCAGTATTATGTGCACTTGAAAGCTCCCATCTGTGATGAAAACAGTTGATATACAGCATTGTCCGCAATGTGGATGTCAAATGTTGAAGGCAGAGGGTGATTTGAAATCGAACAGTGCGAATGATTGGTGACCTCAGAGAGTAACTTGAATATTGATCTGAAATACTTTTATTTTCAATTCTCTGTTGTTATTTTTTCAACAGTGCAGATCCGATTGCCTTCTCATTGCTTTAGGATAGACAACTCCCCGTCCTACAAGAACCTTAGCAATGAGCAAAAGCTTTAGATCTACTGACTCTTTTTTGAATTTGCGAGAATAGCGGAGTTTTCTTGAGTTGTGGGAGAGTTTTGCTTTCTTCCTTTTTACTCCTCCCATACGCTATAATTTATTGACAATGTTATGGAACCAGGCAACCCTTATCCTTCAATTGCTTTGGGATTGTTTCCAATGTTGCAACCAAGAAAGCTGTAAAATGGCAGCTTACAGAAATACAGACTATTTCATATGTTAACTCAAACTCACAAATGGCATAACTGAACACGAGCTGCATACAATGGTTATAAAAATTCATTGCACATACAATCGCTACTTTCCACGCCTCGCCCCCTCAATGGAATTACGGTAGGACAGCAAGTGGGACAGTTGATAACTTATCTTTCAGTGCTCTTATCAGAGATTATTGTTCCAGTTCTATGATAAGTGTTCGCCTTTGACTTTGGTGTAAACAAGGATTTATCTCATTGATCTATGATTGAGGTTTCGATAGACAGTGTTGTGGGAATCGAACAACCTTTGAAACAACAAAATCGGAGGACAAATCCCTATAGAGAGCACCTGGCAGTCATCAGAGTGACAGAAGCATGGCGATGAGGGCCCTGATATCCCTGGTGAGTATCATTTCTCAGACTATTGATTGAGAATTATTTGCAAGTCGAATCAAAGGCTCTATGAAAGTGTTGTGACAAAGGTGAACAAGTTGGCCTCATGTGAATCTTTGTCTATCATTACTGCTAGATGATGATCTTTTTCTGCTTTTTCCAGAATATTCCGTGGGCTTTCCGAGTGTTTATTCATCCTTCATTTACATATGTCTTTTACAGATTGTGCTATGTATGCTGTTGGCTTCGATTCTGTGTGTGGACACTAACACTGAAAAATTACTAAACAGGTTGGTACATAAAACTTGTGTTGATATTAAGAAGTTAAATTCTGAAATCAAAATTTTTCGAAACAAATTCTTACCTAACTTCAGAGCAAGCTGTGACTATAGTCGAATTCTCTTGTTCCTTTTTTGGGAACCTGTGCAAAACTTGGTGATATTTTATTTAAAAATGTCAATATTTCATAACCATGACATACAGCAGAAGATTTAACTCATATTATGGACTAGCTGTTACATGCTCTGGGTTCAAATTTCTGTAGAATTCAGAATTCCAGACCAACAAAAGTGAAGACAACCGCATACAGAGTACACCACATGGAACTAGATCTCTACAGACCAAATAGGATAATCTACACAGACTACCACGCTCTTAGGACCAGCGATGGGGATCTACAAACCGCTATAGCCGGAGAGACCGAAAGTGAGGGATACAAGGAAGGGGTCCATAAAAAGGCCCGCTTCAGAAATATTTACGGTTTCACTCAGATCTCAATCAACACGATTATTGTAGCCGATATGAGGAATCACTGTCTACGAAAGATAGAAAGAGGCACTAGACAAACTTCACAATTTAGTGGAAAATGCGAGACTTCAGGTTTAGCAAGTGGCATCAAAAACGGTAGATTCTCAAAGCCATGGACAATTGTGAGAGATGTAAAGAACTCGGGTAGACTGTTAGTGACGGATTACGATAACAGCGCTATCAGATCTGTCTCCATTAACACAGGGTTTGTCAGAACGCTGGTCCAATCAACCATGTTGACTAGGATCAGGTACGTCGTACAGGATAAGGACGGTGATATCTATGTAACGGCATACCACGCAGTCTACCTCATCACCTACAATGATAAGGTGATCAGAGCGCTGTCTGGTTCTCAGAGTAACTATGGATACAGCAACAAGAATCTTCGATATTCCCGTTACAACATGCCACATGACATTAAGATAATCGGGTATAAGGCTTTGTTGGTGGCTGACTCCGGCAACCGCAAGATTCGATTATTAGACCTGTCCACTGACAAAGTATCCACTGCAGGCATCTGCAGTGGATGTAATACTTTGGCAGCCTACTCCCTACTGATGAATAATAACTCAATGTTAATGGGTCAATATCAAAACATCCAAAAGTTCAAATGTAAGTATCAGACATGGCAAGTAGTGTTGCATTGTATGAGCAGTATAAATCCTTGTTACGTGGATTCATCTCGTCAAAATTTCTTACTTTGCTAATAGCGTTCAACCTTCAATTTTCAGTGTCGTTTTCAGTATGTATATTTTGTCTTAGTTTGCTCAGACGAAACCATAACATTTATTAATGCGTTTGTTGTATTTAACATCTTTTGAAGATCCTGATGTGGTATTGCCAAGCGATGAAACGTCGACCAAGATTCCCACAAAAACTCCAACATCTACACCTCAAATAATAACAACAAAACCTCCACCATGTAAGGACCAGACTATGACCGTTTATGTTGCGTCAGATCACGAGAAGGCCTTTGTTCATCTGACAGCTGACCTCACAAAAGAGCTGCTGGTCGGCAGTCATGTCATTCACACAGGAGGATGTTTACTACAAGTCAATGTGATAAATAACGGTAACTAACTTAGACTTGGAGTGCTATTTGTTATTTGCTATTTCTCCACAAATGTTTTGATTTTGTTGCAATTTTAATTTATTGTAACCTATGAGAAAACGCATTTGTAAGTTCTGTTTCTAAGCTCGATGTAGACAAATTATACTCATAGGTAAGGACTATACAGCATCATCCATTAATGTTTCACACACAAATTTACATTCAACAGTTTTCTACATTGACTGTTTTACAGGCAAATCTACGAAAGTTGCAACAACGACTATCACCAAACCCACCACTTCAACCCCAGCACCTCACAAACTGACACCTTGTGTTGATAAGAGTATGACTGTATATGTTTCATCACAGCATCAGAAAATACAGGTTTGTGAAGAGTACTCGGCCTTATCTAAACTCCCAAAAACCAACTCCACTGCCCCAAAAAATTTTTCCCTCCTCCATCATTCTATGTTCTATAATTTGATTTTTGCGATATAAATAATCTGGTTTGAATGTATGGCCGATGAAAGGGAAGTGAGTGAGATCATGTACTTCTGCGAGCTATAGCGATTTTATACTGAAACAATTGCTTTTCATAAGACACCAAGCGGATAAATTCTCGATTTGATATCTACATAGGTACAAATAACTCCGGATCTGAGAACAGAATTATCAGTAGGTAGTCACATGATACAGGCAGGAGGGTGCAGTGTACATGTGTGGGTCATAAATACAGGTGGGTAAGAATAAAGAAAGGATTGTACGACTTCTGAATGTAAAATATATCTTTGTATGTTTGGATATAGAATTAATTGTGTTTGTACCATTAAAGAAAAACTATCAAATACTCAACTGATTCTTGAAAACATAAGTTGTCTGAGTGGAAAAATAATCAGTCCAATGATGGCAGGAGTTATCTGGTCTGATATGTGTGTGGGCGTTCAACACAACCAGTGAGTGATTTAGATCACTTCCACTCAGAAAACAATTATTTGCTAGATTCGAGTAACATTGATTCAGCTTTTGTATACCTTTCTCAAGCAGCATTGTCCAAAAATTAAGATGCACTTTTATTAAACAGGTGCAGCGACAACAACAGAGAAAGCAAAGTTATATACTACACCAGAAAGTACAACCAAAGCTATCACATGCCTGAATAAGAATTTGACTTATTATGTGGCTTCTAACTCAGAGAAAGTCGTAGCTGAGATAACACCTGATAGAATGGTTGAACTTTCAGTAGGAAGATTCTACTATCAAATAGAAGGATGTGTCATTTCCGTACTGGTTATCAAGCGAGGTAAATTGATCAACCGTATCTTCAATCAAGTAATTGTATAAAAATACAATACAATATAATGTAATATAATATAATACATGAGCATATTGCTGTCATCGAGATGCTTTAATTTAACAGCGGATAAAAAAGACTCTATTTTCTGGGTTCTGAATATTTGTATTGTCGATACTGTATTGTAGATGTGACTTTGGACATACCCAGCTGTCCTAATGTGATAAGGGGAGTGATCTCCCCTGTAACTGGTCTATCAGCTGTTGATCTAACACTTGATGATGTGACTCACAGACTGGAACTACCCTTAGGCACATACAACTATCATGTATATGGGAAGAACCAGAACTGCACTCTCAAGGTGGAAATCAAAGGTTAGACAATAGTAATGACAAAGCCATTTTTATTACTTGATTATTGGTGTTAAGCTCATATTCGCTGAGTCACAATTTGACTGATGTTATGTTATTGTGCGTGAAACGTGAATCATGACTTGCATTTAATCTACAGATCTTGTAATCCATTTTAGACAATTTACTAGAGAGGCGTTTGGATCTTGTGGCGAGATATCACATAACATGCACAACTCTGATGGATCAAGTCGCTCAGAGTACAGTTATAAGTCTTGTTAATAGCCACTTCAGTCAGATCCAGAAGATATGCGATCAAGGTATGTAAGGTACACTGTAACTTTTAAAGATCAAACCTTAGATAATATATTTTGAAGTTGTCCTGTCTTGTTGAAAGGTAACACAATCCTACCTCCATCAGAAATACAGAAAATTTGTTTACTTGTTCGCAACGGGGAGAGGAATTTTCTATTTTCTGTTCCAATAATTATTAAGCATGTTACTAATTACACTCATTTCTACACCGTAACATGATGTTATATTTTAAAGATTGCATACCAGCCCCTGGAGCTGAGGCTGAACTGACTTGTGGTAATGACACGCTCACAGTATCTTGGCCTACTGATATTATATTTGACGGCTCAGTAACAGAGTTACCTGATACCCTACTACAGAGACTAACAGACAGACTGTACAAGGAGAGCAGATATCCCATTCTCAGCCTAGTAGTCGTCACTAATGTACCGCCGTAAGTTTGAAGATGAGGTGCTGTGTGTGTCCTCAGGGTGCTGCAATCACACTAATTACTCATAAATGAAGGTGTGTTTCTGGAGATGGTCATGTGTTATGACAACATTGGTTTTACAAAAGTAATGCTCTAAATAGTAGCTAACAGTTCAGTAACCTAAACAATATTCCCTACCACTAGGAAATATAACACCAATAATACTCGATTCTGGCGGTTCTCGCTAGATCTTCACATGGACCTCTTAGACTTCCTACATTTACTGTGTATACGTATTCATCCCTCACTCAACTCCATTTCTCATAAAATTTCATTTGTTACTTTGTTATCAGAGTGGTGTACCCGACTAAGACAAAGACAGGGAATTATGCAGAGTTTGTGCTGACTACTTCTTGTCTGCAAAATAAGAAGTATAACCGGATCACAGACACATGTATCTAAATTATAATTTCTGATATATCTGATGAATACTCTATTCAATGTTACTCATTCCGAGTGGACTATTTTTTTAATTTTGCAAACTGATAAGATGTTTCAATAGTGTTCAAAAGGTATAGGATAAAACAATGGGAAAATGAAAAGAAATTAGAGAAATCATTATCATTGAATATTGTAGTAAATGTTTACATGCGTGTCTAAACAGCAATTCAAATCAAATGCATTATAAAAAGTGATTGACGGTGTCTGTGACCACTGCCAAGAGCGCACAAAAAGTTTTTTTTCTTGCAAATTTTCAATGCATATCTAATTATCTTATCAAAGTCTTCCTATTACCAATCTTTTTTTTCTCTGCAAACATTTGCCTTTTAATAATACAATACTTACCTGGGTACTGATACATATCTTACGGATACAAACTTCATCTGGTTGTGGCATTGGTTAATAAGAAAATTATCAGTCTCTCTGAACTTCTCCCAAGAGTTGCCTTGTCCTGAATCCAATAGAAGACAACTCAGAATAACATCAAGACCTGCTTTTTGCAGATTATCTAATCTCTCCAAGGCAAAGAGCAGAGATACAGTATTGTGGGACGGTTTAGGATCACCCCATATATTCGATTGTTGAATCAAGTGCTGATATTAGCCTATTTAAGTAAAAAAGAAGAAAAAAAATTGTGAAAAGTGAGAATACACCTACCTACCTTGCCCACATATATTTTTGTGGTTTGTGCAAGTCCAATGGTTGAGGTCTCACAACCACTGGACGTGCACAGGGTACAGGAGCCCATCTGCTTGCCCGTCTTGAAGAATAAGATACTAGTTCATCACTACAAGTAGAATAGTGTCAAACAAATTCATTCCAGGCATTTATTTAATTTATTTACATTTACAATGTTGTGTATTGCTGTGATTTGTGACTGCAAATTAAACATTTTCTCACTTTCATTTTATAATGTGAACCTGTTTGCTCAACTCAATGTCCTTCCTTACATGTATTTGCAGTCTGAAGGGCATGATATGAAGCATTTACTGCCTGTTTATTGATTTTTTTTGTATTTATTGTATTTCCGGTTTCATGGCGGCAAGCTGCAAAATTTGCTGCTCTGAAAGAAAAGATTAACTTTTCATTGTATAACCTAGTATCTCCTGCTGAATTGATATCTACCACCAAGACTGAAGCAACAACACTTACCTCAACCCAAACCAACCGTCCATAAACATCACTGTTGGGTACAGGATAAATTACCTGTCCTGACTGCTCAGGGGCTTAGGCCCCACCGGGGGTCTGAACAACAACCAAAGTAGTTTGATAAAACTACCAGTACTGCATCATCTTCTGTCAGAAGGAAATCTCACCATCACAGTTAGGGTATTTTTCTACTTCAAACAACACCAATTTTTTTCACATTGCCTGTTGTCTGTGGAGTGTTCATTCTTATTCTTTAAATTTTTTTTTCTTTCAGTCATCAACCTCCTGTCTATCCTTTTTTGACCGGCTAAGTTGAGAAAGGATTGATTGAAGACTTGACCATCAATGTTGTCAGCTGTTAGTAGGTCTTACAACTGATAACATATACACTTAACTTAGGCTAACCACTTCTTCATACCCACCAAATCTAGTGACATAAGTTAAATTGAAGGTTAAGGGATAGCACTGTATTATTTGAGGAGTCATTATAACTACTCCTAAAATTTATGCACATTTTCTTACAACCTACCCCAACCTACCAATCATATTGTAGCTATAGAAATGGCCTCAAGTCAAGAACAACTAAGCCAACCGAAGACAAGCGTAAGCAAGAAAGCATCAGCCTCCGCCAAAAACAAAGGTAAGCCAAAGACCAATGGGACATGTGATGAAAATTGTCTGGTATGCTCAAATGAAGTGAAAGATAACGATGCTGGAATAGCTTGTGACTTCTGCAAACACTATACTCACATAAGATGTGACGGCAAGATGAAGCTTGAGATTTACGAAATGCTTAACAAACATGAAGATAATCCTCTAGTATATCTATGCTTCAAATGTAAGCCAATGGTGTTACCTAAGCACTCAGAAAACCTATTCTCTGGTATTATCAAAAAAGTAGAGATGATGTTGGATGAGCCTCCCAAGAGAGTCAAGCTCTCTGAACAGATATTGAATAACTTATCAGCCAGACTTGTTGATTTAGACAAAGTGGTTAATGATCATAGATCGTCCCTTGATAAGCTAGTGTCCGATCATGGCAAATCTCTAAATGATAATAGCGCTGAAATCAGTAGTATAATTCACAACTTGAAGTGTGCTAAACCCATTGCTGAGGAGTTGTCCCCATGTCGACCCAGTCGAACAGAGAATCGATCATGGTATGAGTCGGATGATGACCATGATACTATGACTAATAGACACAGACTATCAGATAATGTATGGGATAAGGTTCCACCATCTGTTATGGCACCCCCTGACATGTATCCCAGACCCCCAGATATGTATCTCAGACCCCCACTCCAAAACAGGTATCCTAGACCACCGCCTCCTTTTCAACGAAACCATAATATGAGTAGAGGTATGACAAACTCAAGTGGTCACCCGCTTGTAAATAATAGGAACCCCTCAACAGTGCCTAGTAAGAAGCACCGTTTCAACCCTGATCCTAATCTCACATTAGTAGTTTATAATATGAAAGGTAACAGAAATATCAACAACATTATTGAGCAGTTACACTTCTGAAATACAAGTGGCTGATCGTTTACCTTCAAATGGAAAAATAGATCCACCCATTGCAATCACATGTATTAACCCTGCTATCAAGTGGATGTTCATAAAAGAGGTCAATAAGCTACGATTTGATACTGATACTGCAGAAGAATTCAAGAATGTGTTTGCAAGACCATTTTTAGATGAGGAACAGCTTAGGGAGGACCGTGCTCTTGTGAGGAAACTGACAAACATCAGAGCTAAGCATGGAGACAGATCATTTAAAATATTTAAAGGTGAGATATATGAAACCACCAACGGTGAGAGATCCTTATACAAAGAAGAAGATGATATAGCGGAGGAGGAATACCATACTTCTCTTGAAGATGATGAAGACGAAGAATCTGTACAAGCACCAGCCAAAGAAACTAACCCGCTAGCCACTAATGCTGAACCAGCTTGCCCACAAGTTACCGGTGATGTCTCCATGAGCATTCAGGCACCTGCAACACAACAACTTGAAGCAGACGACAGTGCTAACAACAAACAGCTCACTGGAGAATCAAACAAGGATAATGGGGAAAGTTAAAGTTCTCAGTATGAACTGTAACTCTATTAAAGGAAAACTGGACCTGATTAAAGCAAATGTTGAAACATATAAACCAGATCTCATAGCAGTCACTGAAACAAAAATTGGTGAAAATTTTGATGATAACGAATTCTTAGGAAATAAGTATACTTTATATAGAAACGATAGAAAGAAAGGCGCTGGGGGAACCCTTTTCGCCACGTCTACTGAATCATCACTTGTCATCCTCAATACTTCCTATGGACCAGGTGAGTCTGTCACTTTACAAATCCAGGTGCATCCTTAAGTCAAAATTAACTTTGTTGTGTACTATCGACCGCCAAATGAATACTGTCTAGACAATTTAGAAGCCTTGATTGATGAAAATGTTCATGATAACTGCCTTTATTTTGGTGACTTCAATCTGCCAGATATTGTCTGGAGGAAAGATGGTGATACATCCTATGTTAAGCCTTCATCTAATAAGAAAGCATTGCACAACAAAGCTCTTGAAATTATAAATGATGCTGATCTGGTTCAACTTGTTCTTGATTCCACTCACATAGCCGGTAATACGCTTGATCTTGTTATGGTTAATAAGTCTGCATTGGATCAGTTGACTGTTACGTGCAATATTAAACCATACATCTCGGATCATAAAATGATCCTCACCGAGATTGCTATCCAAAGCTTTGAGAAGAGTGAAACCAACACAACCCAGCAAAAAAGACTCAACTTCAACAAGGCAGACTACTCCAAAATCGAAGAACACTTCTCCAGTCTAAAAACATTCTACAAAGAAACTGAAAAGGACAACCTCTCAGTTGAAAACATCTGGAATAAATTTGAATCTGCAACTAAAGAAGCTACAGCAACTATACCAGGTAAGCTAAATAGGCCTAAGGGACATCCATGGATTAAACGTGAAATTAAACGCCTCATTAGTAAAAGAGATCGGCTATTTAACCGGAATGAACGATTCCCTAGCATAGCCCATGAAAATGAGTATGATGATATATGCTCTGAGATCAAAATGAAAGTTAAGAATGCTAAGAGCTCTTACCTCAAAGACCATCTTACCAAGCAGTTGGAAGATGGCAATTCTAAACCTTTGTTCAACTATCTGAAGAAAACCAGTGGTCGATCCAATAGTATCACTGGGCTCAAAGATACTCCATCTGACCAGGTACCTGATAGGTTAGCTGAGCATTTTGCCTCAGTCTACACTGCAAAGCAATATAATAAGCCTAAGATGGCAGAAACGCATATATCAGTTATGGATAAAATACATGTCAGTAAATCTGGCATAGAAGTCATGCTCAAGAAACTTGACTCTAGAAAATCTTGCGGGCCAGACAACATTCCTGCTATGACCCTGAAGATGTTTGCCAACAATGTACCATCTTTTATAGATTGTGTTCAACATGTGATTCAGGCTAGTGTGAAGGCTGGTAAAGTACCGAAGATATGGCGCCATGCAAATGTCACTCCAGTGTATAAAGGTGGTGACCGTTCCGATAGCAACAACTACCGTCCGATCAGTCTCACATGTATTATATCCAAGCTCACTGAACACATACTCTGTTCTAACATGTGGAGTCATATAGAGGAGCATGATATTGTGAGTGACAGGCAACATGGATTCAGGAGAGGGCTGAATACTACAACTCAACTATTACATGTCATTCATTTTGCAACCCAATCCCTTGATCAGCACAAAGATTACCATATTATTAGTTTTGATTTTTCAAAAGCCTTCGATAAGGTGCCTCATGCGCTGCTTATTCATAAATTGAAACATTATAAGTTTGAAAGTAAATGCATTGAATGGATTGAAAGCTGGCTGACTGATAGGACATGTACTGTTAACGTTAATGGCAATAAATCTAGTATATTTCATGCTTCATCTGGTGTTCCACAGGGATCGGTCGTAGGACCACTATTGTTTCTGATATACGTTAATGACATCTCACAGTCAATCCAAAACTCTGACTGCAGGTTATATGCAGATGACACCATCTTATGTTCAGAAGTCATAAATGATGCTAAATCTCTTCAAGATGATATAAATGAATTGAAAAGTTGGGCTGATAAATGGGGTATGATTTTCAACCATAAGAAATGTGTACATGTGAAAGTAGGAAGTGATCAGCCAGATATAAGTCTGAAGCTTGGTGACAATGTCATACCACACTCAGACTCTGTCAAGTACCTTGGTGTGACCATCCATTCCAACCTGAAATGGAATGCACATATATCGAATGTAGTAAAGAAGGCGAATCGTTCACTCGGTCTCATAAAACGAGGACTCAAAGAGGCCCCGGTTAAAACCAAACTTCTAGCTTACAAAACCATGGTTAAACCCATCTTAGAATATACATGTCAGGTGTGGTCGCCACATAACATTGGTCTGAATAATAGCTTGGAAAAAGTTCAGAGAAATGCAGTAAAATGGATCTATCATTTAAATAAAACTGACAGCGTAACTGAATGTATGACTAACCATGCTATTCCCCTTTTGTCTGACAGGAGAGAAGCAATAGATATTACATTTCTTAGAAAAGTGGAAGGAGGACTGTTCGACATAAAATTGAATACCTATATACGCTTTGTTTCATCTACCCACGACACCAGAGGTAAAACAATTAGTTGGCAGCATAGTTGTGATGCATGGTCACATAGCTACTATAATAGAATGAGGCCAGAGGTAAAGGTATATTTTCCTCCAAATTAACCTGACAGCCTTCTAACAATTAACTAACATCTTAGCATTACATGTACATATCAAGTACATACCGATACACATCGATTAACTATGGTCAACTTGTTTACTATAAATCCTTTCTCTTCATAACTGGGCAGGCAATTTATTAATGTTCAATTATTGGTGTATTTTTAACATTTTTTCTGTAAATTAATCACCTCCAATACCAGTACGCAATACCCCTCCGAACACACTGAAGGTATATTTATCCAAATGTGCCCGTGATGTGGACGGTTTGGATTAAGTTGAAGGTAAGGTAAGGTAAGGTCAAAGAGAGGGAGTTCATTGGATGGGAAGGGTGACTTGAGGCAGTCACCTTATAATAAGGTGACTGCCTCAACTTATTATAATAAACTTATACTTACTGCTAATTGATTGGAGCTTAGTCACTAACTCAAGCAATATGGCTAAACCATATGCTGTGTATCGTTCCATGTCATCATCAACATACATTCATCCATCTTTGCGTGCCATTGTCTGCCTTAACCTGCCACCAAGGAGTTAGACTAACTCCTTGCTGCCACTGCAGAGGGGGACCCCCTGCCACCATTCTCCCTGCTGCCACTGCAGTAGGGGACCAATGGGACAAGAAAGCATGCCCCTTTTGTTGGACCTTTAAACCGGAGAACCCCCAATCCCATCATTGGTTGATATGTGCTTTTAATGGGCAAATAACTTATTTATAAAATTTAGATTG
Source organism: Membranipora membranacea (assembly GCA_914767715.1). Taxonomy (NCBI): domain Eukaryota; kingdom Metazoa; phylum Bryozoa; class Gymnolaemata; order Cheilostomatida; family Membraniporidae; genus Membranipora; species Membranipora membranacea. The sequence continues at coordinate 20,758,726 of OU612073.1, forward strand.
TAGGCCTATGTATATTTCTATACAGGGGGTCAATTAGAATAATCGATACTTTCTAAACCATAAAGGCTATCAATTTTTGGTCTTAAATTAAACAATTCGTTCCCGTTCTGTACACTCAGAATGTATATATTGCCACTAAATGAGTGTGCGATTAGTGTACAAGACCCCTGGCAGTGATTTTGGCTGTTTTTAATTTAAAGACCCCCCTGGATGGTTTTAAAGAGAGTAGGCTTAGCAACAGAATTTTCATGGGTTTCTAGATGCTACTCCGTCCAAAAGGAAATCAGAGGCTGTATTCCTGCTAGGTATTCTTCTTACTTTCATAAAGGAGAGCACTTTGACTGATACTATTACATTGAGGTAATAGCATGGTTTTGCCTTATTGTACTGCACAATCTTTTTTATACCTGCACATTGTCGACTAATAGACCAAACCATGTTGATACTTTCACAAATAAAGTGTCCTCTATGTGTGGCTTTGATGAACTGGCCTATACAACTGTGCTCTGCTAGGAAGACACTGACCAATCACAATAAAACATTTTCGTTGGTTGTCAATTCTACAACTTTCCACTCATTTTGCTGTTGAATAAAATGCCACATTATTCTTTTAGCAAAATCCTCGTTGGCAACTTCTTGAAAAGAAATAGTTGAGAGGATATGAACAGATCATCAAACTATGAGATGGCTGGAGGCTTTGGTGTGAACAGGGGGAGAGGCAGAAGGTTCCCCTGCCCTCATGATCAAGACACTCGTATGCCATCTCACAATCCACCTCACAAGAATGAAATTCCAAGACCTACTATGCATAATATTCCAAGACCAAGACTGCCAAGGCAACATCAATATGTGCCTTTTACATCTGCACCTAGAACTTTGCTTCCTAATCCAAATAACCCTGATCAAAGACCACGTTTTAAGAGGGATGAGTTAGGTCCAACTCTACCAGTCCCACACGGTGGTTATCAACAGAGACCCGAGATTCCATACCACACACAAAATCCCTGTACAATGAATAATAGTAACAACAATTCTTGGGCCAACATGAGACCACAGAGAGGATTTCAGCCACAAAAGCAACCCCTCCTTCCTCCACCTGATGAGACTAGGCGTCAAGCTTGGAATGATGGACTAAATAAACACCCACCTGACCCGTTGAGAAGAAGACAAGGTGTTTATGAGGAGGACCATGTAGGTCTACCTCAACCAAATCCATCACGAAGATCAGCTACGCCCCTTATAGGGAAGCACAATGAGGAGGGCAGCAGGTTACCTCCCCCGTTATTATCAGAGACACCGCCCAGTGAAGACATGTATGATCCCAGCCATCCATTAAATGATGATGATGATAATTTGCAATCTCAGGAACTCACAGATTACAATCACAGAACAGTTTCTGTGAGAGCTCAAAACCAAAGAGGTGGGTGGTGAAACAAATGTTTATCAAGTTAATATATTGTTGCCAAAAGCATAATGAAATATTATATTAATTTTGCTGCAAAAACCATTTGAATGTTTAAACAAACCGCGAAATCATACTCCCATATGTTTGGTAATTTTAAATAGCCCAGTACCACAGATATTTTCAACAAGAGAGCCCTGACACGGCTGTGTCTCTTCAGTCACCATGCTTCTTAGATCATTTCAAAAAAGATGGCTGCTTCCGAACATATGTATTTACATTTCAGGGGAGCGAGGTGACAACACAGATTATAATGACCAGAGACCTGACTTGAAGAGGTAGGTTATTCGGTTAACATACTTACAGAAATTGTGCTCCTAAAAACACTCTCATGAAAGGTGGAGAACTTGTAATAAGATGGAATTCTCTACTTATCACTCAAGCGAGATAAAACCTAATACTCTTTTGACCAATCAAAATGATATAACTACAATCCCTAATTATGTGCATGATCCCAGTATCCCATGAATCCAGTATTATTATTATGAGTTGTATTATATAAATGCCATCCACTTTCTGATTATGTTTTATATTCTGTTTTTTTTTATAACAGAAGTAAAGGACCAATAGAATATGACCATGGGAATGTTATATGTAAGAACCATCGATCTCCGCCAGAAGATGAATTTGTGCATGTGGAATCAGATGGAGACAATCATCCCCCTCAACCTCGAAAACCACGGCCTGCTCAACCAGGTCCAGAAGCCACCAACGGGACTGTGGTCAACTATTACCACTCTAAGTAAGTAATGTACCAGGCCATTTACCAAAATCAGCTCATCAGTACATAAACAGCTGAAAAGTGTTTGTACTGGAAATAAATCTCCCGTTTTCTTGTAACCGAGCGGTACTGACAAAACTTTTATATTATGGTATTATAAGAGTATATACAAATATATATATGATTTTTTTGTCCAACAGGCCTCAGAAGTTAAATAATTGGACAGGCGATGATGAGTTTACCTCGCAGAACTACTCAAACTTTGATATGAATGCTGGTCCAGGTAAAATTTTTACATGTGTAATTAGTAAGGTCATAAGGCAGCATAATAGGATACAGTGATGTGGCCGTTCTGACATCCGCTATATATCCCGTTGTTATCGCTGTGACCACTCATTTAGGTGGTGATCATGAGCGGAAGATGTCAGTCATATCCTGGAATACAGAAATAGGCTTGTTGGTGTACTGACAGGTTGGCTTCTCCTCAGTTCTAAACTTAGAGAAATAAAAATTCATAATTTGAATTGTTTATGAAAATGTGGTAGAATTACTCCCCCTTGAAATGAAAGGCTTCATTATCTTCAAGCTTTGTATATCATTCTTATTGCTTTGAATTGTTTTTAATTTAGTAGCTTATGATGTATATTATTCTCATCCTCCTCAAAGATCGCAGTTTTCATCTTACCTGCAACCCAACAATAGACCAGGTGGGTTCCATGGTTAGACTGGTGGTAATTTGTTGAAGGAAACAGGTATTCCCAGCTCTTCTCATTAGTTATGTTACAAGTTACAGGGTATTAGGGATGTCCCACAATCCCTGCTGTGACTAGTTGAAGTTTGTTCCCTCATCTTTTTAGTTGTCCTCTCCTGCGCATTGAGAGGGTAACTCTTTATCATAAGTGAGTGTTCTCGTATTAAATAAATATAAATAGTGTGGCAAACAATGTAGTCTAGAACTTGTTGTGGTTTGTTGAAAGTTTTACACTGGATATCTGACACATATGTATGTTAGGTATAGTGCACTATAGCACTATTGATAAGACCACTATAAGTTGATATCAAACAATGAGAATAGAGCAATTGAGTAATGGAAACTTTTATTTTCCCTATTTTTATTCAATATGCACAGGACAACTCCTGTTGTGCTGCCGAACGTAGACCATTAAACCAGACTCGATTAAATATGCTGTTTTGATAGTTGCAACAGTCTATTTGAAAATATTTATGAATGACACTATAATTTGCATTGTAGATAATGATATTAGTGTGGTAGAGAGGGATATTCAACCCTATAATGAAGTGAGTATCATGCATTAACATATCTCGTATACATTGTTCATCAAGCAAGTGAATCTGATTATAATATTCTTGATTATATGTCCAAACCGACCGAACCAACAAGGATTAGATCAAATGTGCTGGCAGATTGAATGTAAAATACGACTCCAAAAGACCTCTCATTTCACTGGAGGCAAGACATAATGATTTTAAAGCAAGACATTGCTAACTACCAATCAACTTCCACACCTGTGCCGTTAGTTAGTAAAAGTTCTCCCCATTTAGTGATATTGTATTACCTTGTTTTTCTATTTTTAGCTTGGTTCTATGAACCCTCTTCAGTTGATTAATGAGAAGTACCCCGGGTTAGAGTGGGAGATGGTAACACAAGGATCTGTACACAGGGCAGCCTACACGGCTATGATTACTGTACAAGGCACCCAATACTGTGGAATCGGTAGGTCTACCGTTCCGAGAGTTCAGACCATAGACTTGATAATATTAAGTCTATGGTTCAGACTAATGACTCTATCACACATGAATTTGTGAACGCTTGATCAGGTTGTGAGGAATGAAGTCGCCAATATTATACTAGTGGATTGAAATTGTTTACTATGCTGGTTATGAAACATGACCACTTTTATTCTCTCATTGCCAGGAGGGAGTAAGAAAGAAGCGAAAAAGAATTGTGCCCATAATGCAGTTGAAGGGCTCAGGTTAGATGAAAGTCAGACACCAAGAGCACCTGTAAATCTAAGAGGTGGTGCTGTTTCAAAATCTATCCAACCACAGACAACAAGACCTAAACCTGAAACAAATAGGCCACACCCATTAGCTGAGAGGCCACACCCGCTGGCTGATATGTCTGTTGTAGTCAATCCTGTCGTAAGTCTGCACACTTTGGTTCGAATTTACATTTATGATTTTTCACACATTTTACATTTCAGGAATAGTGCTCAATGTATTGTTTGAAGCTTTGATTTTAGGGCAATATATTACATACCATATCCAACTGAAGCCCAACTGCCCAACTCACTTGAATTTGGGGCCATGCTAAAACTTTCACGTTATGCTACATAGAAATGATCAATTTTGCATAAGACATAAAAGCGTTGAACCAACACATTCTCCCATCAATTCTCAGTTAGCAGAGCGTGTAGGAGACCACTGACAGTAGTTGTATTCTAACTTGATTTTATGGTAGGCAATCAAAGAGTCAAACCTGATTAGAAGAGCTCGTAAGATGAGAGAGCTTGGTGAGAGCTCATACTTGAAATCTGATCGAGCGAAAACATGTGTACAGCTAATATACGAAAAATGTGTTGGACAGCAGATTGAGTTTGATTGTATCGGACATGAGAGTATTGATAACAGACTCTACTTTAACATGCAGTGTAGCATCAATGGCACCGTAAGTATGAGGATCGCTTCTAACAGGGAGTTACCCTCCCCTGTAGCCAGAGGTCCCAGGCTGCTCCTGTTATACACAAGCCAATTATATGGAGTCACCTTTTCATACATTCAAATGGAGCATTCACTCCTGGTAACTTGTACTAACACACATCAGTAACTGTGGGGATAATGTTGATGGGTGTTATAGATATACCTGCATGTGATATATCATATATGTACATGTCCCTGAGTTGTTATATTGAGATGTACACATGTATAGCAGGTATAAATATATATTTTAAATGTAGTAGTGAGGTTCAGTGGGGATAACATCAAATGTGGTACACGTACAGTACAGTCAGCCGCAATGCATTGAGTTCCTACAGAACAGACCATAGTCTATGAATCCGGCATTTAAATTCCGGTTGTATGGTCCATCTGCGAAACATGATGGAGTTCCATGACATTAAGATTAGTATTTTATATTAACTGATTATTTTTACAGAGGTTCTACGGAACATCTATGGATAAGAAATCTGCCAAACAGCTGGCGGCTAAACAAGCTTTAGAGGATCTGTTTAACTGGATTCCACCACCGAAGGAATAGGAGATCGGAGATGAGAGGATGAGAGATAAAGGTTAGTATAACACCGCCTGGGTAAATCCGTCGTGACCTCTTCAATGACACGACACAGACATGTATATCATTTTCATCAATTCGGATTTACAACATCGACTATAACTAACACAAATATCTTTGTTAGTTTGACCAAGGAGTAGTCCTTGGTTCGACTTTCTTCTTCTTATTCCATGTGATTCCCTTATCATTTGGCATGTCATACTGTTTGTAAAACTACTACTTACTCAGGCTTAGCTAGTAGAGACTGGCTGGAGTGAAGTAGATTTATTTAAACTCAGTATCGTGATCCACAGACACCGACATACAGACATCAATTTATTCTATTAGTCATGTTGTGATCACATGATCTGTAGACCATAGAATAAAATCGAACAACTCTTATTCTAATCCGAATTCACAACTATTGCAGGTTATTTTTGAGTTGTTCTCTCTTTCCTGATAGATTTACCCAGGCTGTCCACCCCCTCCCCCACCCACCCACCCACCCGCCCTGACAGCCTGCCCAGGCTAGGTGTAGGACATGGACAATACGCACAACATATCTATGGTGTAGAAAAGCAAACTGAAGGTGCATTCATAAAGGCTTTTCTTTACCCATAATATTATTTTTTTCTGACTGTCCTTTTAGATGTTATGTGTCGAGGCACAGGCAATGTCTCACAAACAAAGGAGCACATGTACTGTCGCTGATAAGGTGATGAGTATTATAATTCAGGCAAAAAATAGGAAACTTTAGTAGTTTGTAGTTAATATATAGCCCATCAAAATGACACTCCTATCCTAAGTGGACGTGAAGTAGTCGGAGGATTTACAGCAGAGCTACTGACGTGCCATATACCCTATATAATAGAACAAGGGCCCAAAACTGATAAAATGAATCTCAAGTTACTTGCTGATATTTTTGTAGTCTAGGTCATCCTACTATGATAACAACTCTGGAATCGTAAGTCTCCGGGCTTATGAGTCTCCGGGCTTATGAGTCCTAAAACTGTGTTAAACGCCGCATAGATTTCCTCTTATTTCTAACCGGTGAGCATCATGTGGGTTAAATTGAACTGTTTATGAGATGCAGGGCAGGCAACATGGGCTATTGAAGTAGGCATTATCGGAGGCTGGGATTAATTGTTCTGTTACTTGTTTAATCTAGGGTCGTCTACTCCTAAACAGTTGCAATTATTGGCGAGACAAGTTTGATCCTAACCATCGTTTTCATCTTGCAAGCTGTACTGCTCCTTTTGTAACAGAAGAAACACATTTGGTCGAATAAACAGAAGAATGATACTCTATACAAGAATGCTTTATATTTACTAAGAAAGATGTTCTTGTTTTCTGATTCTAGTTAATAAATGAAATTTTATGAAGGTAGTGTAATAAATTGTCATAAAAAACAGTACAATTTTAGCAGCCACCGAGTCACCATTCTTAATGATATCAGTTCAAATCAACAAAATAACAAAAGTTACACTATACGCGGCCAGTTATTTGAGGCTCAATTCAGTCAAGGGCTATCTTCTGAACCCTGGCCCAAATGAGCTAATGTGGGATAAAAATTAACGGATGCTTCTTTCACAATTAAAAAGAATGAAAAGGGGAACCAGATACGAATCTTCTTTGCCGAGGAAAGGTAACAACAAGTCGGGACAATAAGAAAGTTTATATTTACAAACCAACATCAACAAAATGGGTTGGAATGTTTTGTTCCAGGCTCCTTTGTTTCAGGTCCAACTTCCAATTCACAAATCACAATATTTTGCATTTGATCTTGTTTTGCTTTACCATAGACATCAGATGACAGATATTCCATTCTCAATCAGCAATCACATTGTCTGTACATAGCCAGACTCGTATAATGGCAGCTGTCCATTTTTGGCTAGCAATGGCTGACCCATATATCCCTTAATTGAAAGGCACTGCGAAACGCATTGTAGTGTTGGTATAAATGAGAAACCATCATGTTTGACTAAAAATATAGAGTAAAATCATTGATTCGGAAGTGAACTATCAATATTATTCTGCTCCATATTCTGCCTTTGCGCACTTGTATTGACTGTAGTTCAGTTTGTGTGAATCGAATAATATGAGTACGCCACAAATAATCCCTAAATTATATGCTCGGGTGTTTCTTACATGTGGCTTAGCTGTGATATCCATTTAAATAATCATATGCAAATGCATGTCATAGTCACAGTTTCTTGATGTAAAATGTATTTTCGTGTCATGGCTTAAATTGAGCAATGTATTACACTGCTAAACCCTGTTGATATAATTAGGGGTATTGTGACATCGCTATGGAAATCTCTTGCTGGGGGAAGCACCTTGTTTTCCAAAAGTTTCATTAGCAGTGATTTAATACTGACGATGAGCCATGACCACTGATGCGGGAATAACATCTCGATAGAGCTGCACCGATGTCATATTTTGGTAGGCTGCTCCAATTGTAGTTTTGATCATTCAATTCCCTATGTGAATATATAGAACGATACATACCAAGACAAGGTAGTGAGTCAACTGACCAAACTATTATATTAGTGTAATTGTAACGTACTTGATGCGATTCCCTTGAAGGTTTGCATGGCGGAAGTTGTGATGATGGTCAAGCACTAAAATATACTGTAACGAGAGAAAATACTTTATTTCAATAATTAATCATAGTGTCAGAACTTGACAGTCTTTGGTCATGCGTTAAAATAATAACCCAGTAACATCTCGGCTCCATATCTTGATAGTGGTGTTTTCTGTAACAATATTCTCTACGAGTCTGTATCATTAGAGAAAACTGAGACCACTGTGCTACAAAGAGACTGTGAAGGGAACTCTCTCTCACACACACACATCATCATCATCATATAAGGATTTATAGTCAGCAAGAGGATACTACGCAGGTAAGGGATTAAACTTTCACTTGGTCAATTTCAGATGGCTGATGGAATTCATAGGGTTACTCCGGTTGCTAAGATTTAGTAGACAGACAGCCTTGCCAAATAGGAAAGGAAAATAACGTGTGTACCATAGTTGTAACACTGGGTAGCTATAGCGATTCACTATGATTTACATATTCAAAGTGTTTCGTCAATGACAAAATGTCATTGAATATTGACTGATGGTCAAGGGCTTTCATTTATTGGGAACATTTAGGTGAAAACTAAGCACCGATATGAAAGTTATATCCCTATCATAGGTTGTGGGTATGGAGCGAAAGGTACCATATACCATATGTAGTACCAAGTACCATATGCTCTAAGCCTTGACCTGAGGGTAGAGGCATAGTCCAGGGGTCCTGTAATATCTTGCATGTACAGACAGGATGTTTATTGCCAACCCACCCAATATAATTATAGGGTGGCTCAAGTCTCTGCCCTGTCTTTTTCTGATCTTGAATTCAGGTTGGTGTCATTATTTTATATGATTCACCGCTGTTGTCTGGGTATTCAAATTCACATACTATCACTGCCCATGACAGAGAGGAGACTTGTGTACATGAGAACTACCCCAATAGGGTCCACCAGACAAATCCATCCCATATACGATTGTAACAGAGAGTAATAGTATTACCCCTTGATTCGATGATTTGCTGTGCAAGATGTTGCAGCAGTGAGGTCATCTGGTAATTTGATTAATCAAAACAAACAAACATCCTCGGAAGCTTAGATGATTATTTGGGATGGTAATTGAGAAACAATCGGGAGACGTAATATTATCAAGTTTAGCAGGGATTGAATTAGAAATGATTTTATTCGTACACCAGGTATGTCATGAGTTTCGCTCACAACAACAGGGCCAAATTTGTTATCTGATATTTATAAAAAAAAAATAGGTATAGAATATATGTTAAATAATATAAAGATTTGTGTAAGATACCGTTGCAGTACTTTCAATGACATTGGTGCACTGTAACATAGATAACTTGTGGTCTTCACTGACCTCAAATTATCCAGTGGAAGGAGATACAGTTGAATCACTCAGTTGCTAGATAATTTTGCCGACATGCTAAGGTCACTCAAGTGCAAAGCTCAGGGCCACATCACATAAATTCGACTCGTATGTTCAGTTCATTTTGCTGGTGAAGCCCTTACCCCCTTACTCTACTGATTTTCATCCTGTGTTTAACTGGCATTTACAATTTGGCAGATTCACCCATCTGCCGGAAGCTGTTTGGCATTCAGCTTTGTTAGGCAGAATTGATCTAATTGTTTGACAGCCTGACAAGTGCCAGATTTTATTCCATAGGTCGGAATAGTTTGCTTTGACTAGTAGTATTCTTAACATTTATAGCACATGTCTTTTGTGTCAGTTCACTCGTACTGTACTATGTTTTACCTCTCAGTACTTAGTAAACAATGTTCTAGCCTTTGTTGGATTTATTTGCTCTGTTGAACTTAGTCTAGTGTATGACAGAGCTGAAGTTTTACGTTATTAAATTTTTTTCAGGAGCTGCCAGTGTAATTATAGTCCAATACCAGCAGAGTTATTGATCAGCAAACGAGGAAACAGCTTTAGTTTCAAAACTTAATACAAAGAGTACAAGGACAAACAGAAGAGTACCCAGCACTAACTCCACCTCTGAGAGAGAGAGATGCCTTGTTTCTTGTGAGTATACAGTATATATCAGTTACCAGTGAAGACCTATACAACCCTGTACAGGCACGACATGCATGTGCCAATACATATTTGGTCACATTGTACCATCAGTGGTGCTATAGGATTATCTGTATACCATTTTTTTCAAGGTGATCAATTGATTTTTTTTTCTCAACCGCAGCTTGGTGGAGGAACGAGTGGCATTTCCTGCCAAGTTTTTTATTATCCATTCCTGATAACCTCAATAATTAGTCAATGATTCATTCTGGCTTACTTCCTTTCCAGTTTTAAGAAGAAGAGCAAGAGCACACACAATGTACCGCCGCCATCAGTTCACGAGGCAGATGGTGTGAATGCTCGCAAGCAGCAGATAGAGGAGCGTTATACATTGACATCCTCACAACGCGGCAATGCGCCACCGCCCTTACCAGACAGGCGGACTGGTGAGCCAGTACCTTCACAGGGTAATGGATCTGCGCACCATAGGATCCCGGTAAACGAACAGGCCCAAAATGGCGGCTCACCATCAATGAGAAATAAAGAAGGAAAACGTAAGCCTCCCCCCATATCAGTGCAGAGTAGACAGCTATCCCAGGAGATACTCTCTACTCCTGTTCCCATATCAGGACAGTGTGTGAGCACCCCACAGTTTACACTGGACAACCAGAACCAACCATTAGATAATGAGGATTATATAGAGCCGACAGCTACCGAAACTATAACTAACGGAGGTCATCCTCCTTCTGCTGTGATGTCACCTTCAAAAGTCAGTCTATCTGAGGAAAATAAAAGAGTAATTCTTGGAGAGTACTTCTCACAAAACTCTGTGCCAAATTTGAATGTCGTAGTGCCATCTAAAACAAAATCAACTACAAGCGATGACTTTGAGGGACAACACGATTACAAAAATATGGATGAGTATCCTGATACACCAGCCACTTTGGCTACTCCACATAAACCCAAACAGAGGCTGTCGAAGGACTCGGGATCAGCACTGCCGGCGCCAGTACCAGTGTCACCTCTGCACTCTCCTCGTAATGACACACCGTCAGACAGTGACACGCTGAAGTCTCGCAGCAGGAGGCCGAGACCTGTACCCAGGACCGGTCCTAACTCGAGGAAAACCAGCCTGGTCAGTGAGACAGGTACAGGTATGTGTGTATTCTCATTACTTATTAACTTGGAAACAATGCAGTGAAAACTGGCTTGCAATGAAGCCATAATCATCTGGGATCCCCTGCTTCACGATTCTCCTGCACAGAATATAATGTCACCAACTAACTAACATAAGCCTTGTCACGTGGCCACTTTTTTGTTTACCTCCAAAATAAAAAAGTAGCTGAAAGTCAAGGCTAAACTAAGATGATCCTTCAACCAAGACTGAACTCATTATGTCACCGATTTCCTGTGTCGAATGTCTAACACTCAAGGTGACAACAATTGGGTCACCCTTCTATATCATCGTCAGGGGATAGTTGGGCTGCTAGGTTGTCAGTTTCCTTGGCACTCGAAATGTTATCACAATCATAAATTTACATCAATTCTTTGAAATTGATCTCGTGGGATATCTGAAATTTCCATCTAGTCTGGAATGTGATGTGTTCACACTTGTAATTATTACTGGTATCAATGTTGAGTGGTATGATTAAACCCTCTGTACACTCGACAGTTGAACTGTAGGAAGCTCTTATGTAATGTAATGTTATGATGCTCTTTGTCTGCCTGTCAGTGTTATACCACAGTTATCTACACTTCTAGTTGTACTAGTTCTAAATTCACCAATATGATGTAATTCACGTGAAAGAAAACATTCACAGCAACATGATGATTCTATAAAGTTATTCTACCATGAGTTTTGCGTTTTTTGTGCCAAAAGATTTCGGTAACTGTAAATTGCTGAACAGGCTGAACGGACTGAACAGCTGAACAGAATTTCTCAGACTAAAATTATTATTTGTAGTCATTTCTCTGGGTGACTATCACTTCTCAAACACATTCCTCTTAACCAAATGATTTGATGAGTCACTAAGTTCCTGTTGGCACCTAATATAACCAATTTAGGACAAGCAATCAATGTGCCATTTCTGACAAAATCTGATGGTGTTCTGGAAATTGGACACCAGAAACATTATTATTATCCAGCTCAACCTTCCATCTAGCCAGTCTTAACAAGCTTTGTTTATAGGGGGAGGGGGGGGCTACTTTCCATCCATTCGCTAGTAGTGTAACGACGAAAAAATTACTGTGAATAAAATTGAAAGAAACCAAGGTGAATGCAAACTTAAATTAAATAATTTTATGAGAAGAATATAAAAAGTTGTCCATGCTTATGCAAAATTAGCCAATCATGTAAAGAATCAAACAAATAGTAGTGTGAGAAATTCTGTTCAGCTGTTCAGTCTGTTCAGCCTGTTCAGCAATTTACAGTTACCCAAAAGATTTAGAAGATAACCACATAATAAACCATGGTTATACAAAATTGATTTCACAGATGTTCCTTCACATATTGCGTTCTTATTAACAGTATTTTCTGTATGAGATTGGATGCTGTATGAGATTGTTTTCTGTATGAGATTGGATTCTGTATGAGATTGGATTCTGTATGAGATTGGTTTCTGTATGAGTGATTGTTAGTGTTCAGTGATGAGCAGTAAAGGCCAGGAAACATAAATCATAGTTTTGTTATTTGGCGTTATACCTACAAGAATGTTACACCAGGCACTCATATATGCATAATTGGCTCAATCGCCAGAGATATTTTCTAAATACAGACCCACCCATAAGCCTGAGAGCAGAAAGGGAAAAACAAGCTTCGTTTCAATGCTGATTATCTTGCTCTGTAATATATATATTATATTGTATTATTTGATGAATATGTGTGTCTGAACTGCAGTGGCCATGTCATGATTGCACTTATATGATATGTAGCGCATAATTCTAGTGCATACACTTTCAAATATAGCATTCATCTCTGCTCAGTCGGATGCCTGCTTGCCACACTTTACTGGTTCATTTATTCGCTAAAAAGGCCATGTTATGGATAATTTCTTTTATTGAAACTTGTAATACTGTAGGCCTACATCATAGCTAGCCCTGCCATCTCATGTTCATTGTTATTTACATGTCAAGTGTAACGTCAAATGAAGTACAATGATAGTACAATTGAGGGATCTTCCCAGATGCATTCTATCTGTCTATCTAGTGCTGTGTTTGAGCGGTAACTGTAAATTGCTGAACAGGCTGAACGGACTGAACAGCTGAACAGAATTTCTCAGACTACTATTTGTTTGATTCTTTGCATGAATGGCTAATTTTGCATAAGCGTGGACAATTTCTATATTCTGCTCATTAAATTGTTTATTTTAAGTTTCCAGTTTTCGGCTAGGAGGAATGTGTTTGAGAAGTGATAGTCAGCCAGAGGAAAGAATACAAATAATAATTTTAGTCTGAGAAATTCTGTTCAGCTGTTCAGTCCGTTCAGCCTGTTCAGCAATTTACAGTTACCGGTGTTCGAGTCACTGTACCGCAACAACACTAGTAGAAATCAAAAGTGTCACTTGTTGACTGACTTCTGTGGCTGGAAAAATATGAACACCTCCTCCTTGCTTGGTCAGTCATCATTCAGATTCAGTACTTAGTGAGGTTTATTATCAGTGAGTCATGTTTTATTGTTGGCCTGGATTTCCCTTCCTTGATGAGGATGTTTTGCTGGCTTCATCCTGCCGGGTTAGATGAGTGAGTTGAAGCAGATGAGATATCTGCCTACTTCCGACTCTACTTAGTTCACAAGTTGTAATTTTGTCAAGCGAAAGTGAGTAAGTTGTGAAGCAATATGTTTTGTATATTTTAATAATCTGTGGCTAACCTTTCATTAAAATGTTCACCGCTGGGTAGTCTCATAACGAGGTCATGCACCCGATGATTTCTTATAACAAACCACATTAGTGGGTTTGTGAGCAGATTTACTATTTATACTGTGGTTGAATTGTGAGACTTGACTCTTTACTCTGGCTAACTTCTTCTTCTGTTTCCTCTTTCCTGTTGTATCCAGCTTGCTGAGACTAGCGAAGACATCACAGTGGCTGCTCTTGAATTATATATCCCTCAGAAATAATATTCATTCACAAGACAGACAATTTCTGACATATCCGCTGTTAATGATTATTTTAGATTGATGGGAGTGTGTGTTTCTCCCCTCAATCTAACATTATCAGCCGGAAGAAGTGACTGCAGTGAGATCCGTTGAAGGCTGAAGCTACCAAAAATGTGATATTTTTAGCTTTTTTCGGCCAGTATTATACATTTGCAAGTAGTCAATCAAAACTTATTGCATTTCCACAGTCAGAATGACAATGATGTGTTTCTGTTTGCAGAAGATTCCTCACAAGAGTTTAACTATGAGAATGTCGCTGAAGTTACAAAGCACTTGTCAACTGATACCACTGGTTCACTACCTGGTAGTAAACCTACCACACCGAGACCTTTACCCAGGGTCAGAACTACCAACGAACCAATCAACAGGTACAGTAAATGCTAATATATCTACCTAGTCACAAACCAAGCAGGCTCTTCTGAGCTATTACATGAGGTGCTATGATAACCAGTTGTTTGACATTGCCTAGAGTTAGCCTTGTCACGCAGCTACTCTTTTGATTTGGGGGTAAAACAAAACAGACAAAACAAAAATATAGCCGCGTAACAAGGGTAGTAGTCTACAGTGGCATCCATCTGAAGATGCTTTTTAACTTGCTGATTCCGTAGACTGAAACCTATGATCCTTTTAGCCAATCAAAAGATAAGCTCTCAGGCAATTTTAGTGTGGGAGATGATCCATCTTACCCCACCTGTCTGTGGTTAGCTCTTTATCAGGAAATTTGACCCATTCATCGCTCCAGATCTAGCCCTCATTGGACGATAAGTGCCCAAAACTGATTTGGGTACATCCTAGCTGGCTAGCTCCTAGCTGGGTCTTACAAAGATAGTTTGTGGCTCCCCAGTATTGATAGTGGTACACCATAAACTAGTCCACAATACTGTCAGAGTCTAGTTGGGAACTCAGACTATGGTCATAATCACCTACGAGGAAAGAGGAAACAGCTAATTTATTTGATGAATGATTATAAATAACTTAAAATTTCCACTCTGTAAGGAAATAGTGAACTGTACCTACTGTCATCCTGTTATGTCAATCTGACCAATGTAACTCAGCAGTTTGATGTGGAGGAATCACTATGGCTATTTCCTCATGATTGGGGGGGGGGGGGGCGTCGGATGAGGGGTACAAACTCCAGGACCAGAGTCTCTTTATCCAATCCAATCCTAGTGATATAGCCTAAGCTGGATTCTCTGAGTGATTTATTTTTACCACTAACACACACATGTGGTACTGAAAAGGATGCATATAATACTGCACAAATACAATAAGTATTAGTATTATATATATATATCCACCCTTAATATACAACAGGTGGTTATTTTAGACGTTTAACGTAAACACTTGCCGATTCCCTTGGTGTGTCTCAACGACCAACTCTCCTGATAGTCAAAAATTGATTGTCATCATAAAACATCTGTATAATGGATAAAAACTCTAATTCAGAGTCAAAGCTTCCCAGCAACCACTCTCATGGGTAACTCTGATCAATGCTACAGAAATAGTATTAAAAAATTAACACACAAGACATGCAAGCCGCTTACGTGGATGTGAATTTCACCAATATAATGTCATTATGGAAACATTGGAATAATATTAATAATTATAATTAATTTTCATTGCTCATGAAAATGATGGCTTATGGTATCGATTAGCATTCAGAAAACTTATTGTAACTTCCCAAGAAAGTCTGAGAGATGCGATAATTTCCAGTTAGTGAGAGTTAGTCATGGTACGAAAATAGAATTCAGGAAACTCCTTGTCTGATCTTTGTCATTTTTTGAGATCTTTCATTAGTATGGGTTGCTTTGATGATTTGTGCTGCCAAAAATTTTCATTCATTGCTAGCTGTCCAATACAGTGAAATGATGACTGCATAGTAGTGGTAACAAGCACTGTCATCTGCCAAAAAACTGGAAGTAAATGTTTGTATTTAAAATAATTATATACCCACTCTAATGGTTATAAAACCAGAACAGCTATCCATACAAATCCTGTTGGCCTTGGAAAAACTTTATTCGATTCTCAAAAATAAGTCAAAAGTTCATGAGTACACCAACTAGTGCTCGATAAAATCAGGCGTCATTGAGACAGGATATTGTTCGTAGTTCCGTAGTTCGTAATTTACTGATGGTTAAATAAAGGCTTCAAAACAGTGTCTGAATCCACAAAGGATTATTAAATCTCCTTGTAATTAATTAATTAAGTAATTAAATCTCCTTGTAAAATGCATACTTTGTATGTAAAGTTTGATATAAAGCACTGTGATACCGTGATACCATGATACTTTTATGTAAAACGACACATTTTGTCTTATTACAGCCAGCTACCTGTGCCTACATCCCCCTTGAGTCTCCAGCTATCCGCCCCTCTCCCCTGTGACTCAAAAAACTTTCTCAATACTGGGACCTATGTTTTTGATGCTGGATATGTACCTCCGAACCCAAAAACTCCATCAGGAAACAACACACCTAAGCTCCACAGTCCAATAGGGAAACGTATCTCCCCACCCTTACCGGTACTGAACAACAGTGATCTAGATCTATCAAAGCCAATACCTAAAGCTGGGGGTAATGTTGATGTAGGATTACACAATGCTAAGAAAAAGGGTTATATCCCTATGGATCAGAGTCCTCATACTCAAGGTAAGTTTGTGATTATGTCGCATTGGTTGTTATCAGAGCACCGGTTATCCTCAAGTTTATCACAGAGTCTGTATATATCCACCAATACTTTGTGCTTTGTATCGGCAAAGGTGTATCCCATTGTTGGTTGTTCAAAAACTTGAGTGTTGCTGACCGATTCCACAATAACTCACTTCACATGGATTGAGTGTATATGTAGAGGTATTACTTGGTACCTTATTTGTGATCTCATGAGTTTATAGAATGCCAGATGTTTAGGATTTCCGTTTTTGTATGTTTATGACGATCCATTTGTACAACAGGCCTCTGGAATAGAGTTGTTCCTCATGTGTCTATTGGCTGACATTTATGATCTATTCGATGTTATAATTGTTATGTTGACTCTGTTGGTAACAAGTAGCTATTACATGACACTTATGATCTCAATGAGGACATTATCATTGCCAAGTAAATTGTCACCATTGAGTAATATCATATTTCTAAAAAAAGAAAGAGGAAGAGACTGTAAATCTAAGTTTTATGTACACTGTACTTACAGCTGCCCTGAAATCAGAAGCCGTGGGAAGCCTTAGCTCTACATTACTAGCCTCAGAGTCAATAGGATTAAATCTGGGCTATAAAGTCCCCGCTGCCGCACAGAGTGATCACAAAGCAGCAGGATACCTGACTATCATAGATTCAAACACTGCACCTTCAATGTAAGTAATATTAAAATCCTGTTCTGTTTAATGTCCATCCCTACAATAGGGTCACTACCCCAAACAAGCCTCGAACTTAAGGGGGCCTGTTATATAGGGCGGTCAAATTAGTCCTAGTGTAGCCTTTTCTTGGCTTCTATTTTCTTTTGGGTGGTCCCCCATAACAGTAGCCGCCTGACACGGCTGGTTCTAGTGTGTGAAGACAAAAATTATCCAGATCAGGCCTGATATAACACAACTCCATCCCTACAATATCCCGATCAGGCCTGAAAGGGACAATATTAGTCTGAGCCCCCCACACTTTCCCCCCCCCCTGCCAGACGCCCCCCCCCCCCCCCGCGAGGTCAATATATGCCTCTATTGATTAGCTTGTATGACATGTCACATAGATCATCTAACCTACTGCATGTAAACTAACTATCATAATCACGTGGCCTGTCAAACTCCAAAAACTTGATGAATAATCCATTGGGGAAATTGGTGATGATAAATTAGGGTCATTTAATTTCAGCTACATCTGACATCTCATTTTAGTTTTTGGGCCTCTATGCAAATAAAACCGATTATATAGTATTGACTGTATGCAAGCCATACAAAATGCCACAAAGGTTGAAGAAGAGCTTGCTGTATGTCCATGTAATGTGTGCATGTGGACTCTCCCATTTCAGAAGGGCAACTCGTCAGAGGTCCTTTCTACCAATAAGAATATAACTAATATAACTAATATAA
This sequence comes from Membranipora membranacea, assembly GCA_914767715.1. Lineage (NCBI taxonomy): Eukaryota > Metazoa > Bryozoa > Gymnolaemata > Cheilostomatida > Membraniporidae > Membranipora > Membranipora membranacea. Next base: position 20,777,022 of record OU612073.1, read on the forward strand.
CTAAGCCTCTTAGATGTGTCAGGCACTGTCAAATATAATATCTGAACTGCAACTTATGCAAACCTTGATACATAAGTTGACTCATTTTTTGCTCTATAACACTTGGAGCCAAGAGACTTGTATTGTGAATGCTCAAAATAATGGCTTAGGTCTATGTACTCTGTTACACAACTTCCACAAGAGGATCGTTAATATTATTCTCCGATTAACTACCTGATTCATCTTATGCATAGTACTTCCTCTTTGAGTTTGAGCTGTAAAGGACAAAATTTTCTGTCTCAGTGTAACAAATAGCCCCCATGGTACAATTAAATTCACCAAATACTGCCAAATGACTATGTTATTGCTTTAATGACACAATGCGATGATCAATTACATTTTTCCTTTTATTTTGAGTTATTAATAGACTCTTTTTTTGCATGAAAATTGCCCATGTATTATAATCTATGGCTAGCAGACTCGAATCTCACTATAAGACCTCAATTCATACAGTTAACCAACTTCAGTAATTTCAGTTGATGAAGCGGACATGGTCAATTAAATTGCTGTTGTTATTGTTGTTGTCGATTAGATTGTTGTTGTTATTGGGACATTGTTCTTTACATTATTGTCAATTGTTGCATTGCAGACCTTCTGGACCATACTACAACATGAACAACCACTCAGACTATTACAACAATCCTGATTTGTTGTTTCGACCTGATAATCCATACAACAATAACAAATCTGCTGCTCATAAGACTGCACCTGCCGCTGCCGAGGAGAGCCCATATTATGGGTAAAAATAACTAGTTGTGTTATTTGTTAAACTTGATAATAGATATGCAAAATCAAGATTATATTATTGTATATTCTATGTAGGCCTATATTATTATTCTCACAATAATTCTCAAGTAACCGTTGCTCACTATCATCTACGCACCTTATGCCATGATCTATAGTTTTATCCTCATGTGGTGATCAATTATCGTGATTCCAGTGCTAAGTGTCTGCCAAATTTTCATATTATATACTCTCTCTCTAATATCTGTGCTACTATTATTCTAATGAGAGTTTTGACAAGAGTGGTGCTTCGATCAAAAATGTCTCATGAATGTTTTTGAAAGTTCAAATGGCGAATTTCTGTGTATCCAATTATATTTTATTGCCATTTTTATCTACTTTACAGATTTGTTGTTTTCACATTGACAGTCTAGTTATTCACTCTCCCACATGTAAACACAATATGATACGAATAACAGATCATAATTATATCTTTGTCGATTTCTTCAAGTGGTCTGACATCTAGGATGCGGCTGGGGGTATGGGATAAGGAATCATTGAGTTGAAACCAGGATAAGACTGTGTGCTGAAACTTAGGATTTTCAGGGCTGTGAATTTGAAGGGTAGTTGCCTGTCCATACATATTAGTGAGATAACTCCTTTCAAAAATCTTAGCCTTATCGCAAACTCAAAGGCTCGTTTTTTTGTTATGTTTTTGTTTTGGATTCTTTGCCCACAAACAAACAAAAAAGGGGTTCCCTGATTACATAGTTTAAAAACAGAATTGGCTTTCATTTTTATATCGAGATCGAATAAGGTCACTAAGTGGCCCTTCATCTTTGCTGCTAAAATCAAAATTAGTTTATTGACTGACTGATCTCACAAATGTGTTGAAGGTGTGTTTAGTATAGGCAGAGCAAGCTTGATATACCTAGCACACCCATATTCTGTTTAAATAAGCTAGGTAAACGATAAATAACAGTGTGATCATGGCTAAGTTTTGTACTGTGTCAATATTAAAACTACTGCTCTGCAGACCGAAGAAGATAGCATGCTAAGCAACGATTAGACAAACTCCATTTGTGTTGTTGCAAGGGACATAGATGAATCAGATCTAAATATACTAAGCTCACACCTATATCATATCTAAACTATCATGAGGGCGGGTTACTTGATCTCCCAAGTTTAATGAATTTTGTAGCCTGTGAAGTAAATCAAGAATCAATAGAATAGTTCATGATACTCACTGTACAGTTCTATTCAAATATAATATTCAATACAATCTTTTGTGTACATTGTATTATACCTGTCCAAATACCTTCATTATAATGCTGACGCTTTGAAAAAATTTACTGCTGTACTTAGAACTACTGTGAATTAGAAGCTGCAAACTTGGCTTAGTGAGCTGTGAAAGTGGTAACAGATTTCTAGCCTACCTTTTCTATAATACTGGATGGCAAGAGTTCCCTGCACTATTTAGCATTGTCAGGAGGCATAACCATAGATTGATATGTGGATCTGATTAGGGTTTGGGGTACAATGGAACTCTTTCAGCTGATCAGTTTAGGTGTTCTTATGATCATTGCCAAATGCTCCTGTGAGCTAGCTGGATTTGGTAAGTATACCTGATATTTTATATCAATTGGCTGTGATGTTTGATTGGCTCCAGCCTGAATGTTTTGAACTCTTTGGCCAAGACTGTCCTCGAGGGATAAGTACTTTGACACACTGTCTATACTGCTGTTTGGTGAGCTTTTTTACTTTGTGTGGGACTAGTCGGTGGCTGTAATGCATTGTTTGATCATCGACTTTCATTCTCTCCTAGAAAGCAACTTATGCGAAGAAAAGAAAACTGAGTGGGTCGGCTACAGTCTTGGGTATCTGGTCTATGACTCGTCACTAGAAAATATAAGGTTTGTTCTAAGTGCTCAGGCTAGTTTACCAATCTTACACCTTTCTTTTAGTCCCCCAAGGTTGGGCCGGGATTAGTTTGAGTGCCAGGTCAGGCTTATTGGCAGCAGTGGTGTCACAACCGCCGCCCACAATGAAGACAGTAAGATTCATGAAGTCTTATGAATGTTTAAGACACCTTGGAGATTGAGTATATACCGTGTTCTGTAACTATAGAGTCAAATCATGGCTTAGTATATCTATACATAAATTCCTATCTATCATTGATCGAAGTGATCGGTTAATTTACCAGTTGTGTCATGCTGACTGACACATAAATATTCTGCATGGTAGAGTTTGATAGTACTTGATAGAGTTGTATGTTATTTATAGAGTTATATGTTCTTTATAGAGTTTTATGTTATTTATAGAGTTATATGTTATTTATAGAGTTATATGTTATTTATAGATATGACTGGTGTTCCTGTACTCTCTGCGATGAGGCTGACAGTAAGAACGAGCAGACTGTACAATTCCATCCAGAGACTGTTCTACTATATAAGACAGGACAAACCTTCAATGTAAGTTCATCAAATCTTAATTCTCATTGACAACATAATAATTCAAATTTTGTGGTCAAAAGTTATTTCTATATATTATATGCAATATACTTACAACTACCAATTTATTATATCCAGTTGGTACCACAATTGTTCATTGAGAGATCTTGGTTATTTTCCATGTATGGTTTTATCCTGTTTGATATTTTGGTCGTTGCAAACAAACTTTTGGTATGCCCTTCTTTGAAAGGCAAATAGGAGGATATGACCTGAACTTTGATGGTGTTTCTCTCACGGAAATCATGTAATACTTACATCCTCATGACCAAGGAACATGCAATTATAGCTTTGTTTATTTGATTGGATTTGGTTCTGTCAGGATATAATTTGTTGGTAGAGCAAGCATGTTGTTAAAAGTTGTTCAATCTGAGAATTGATTGATCTTCTTGTCCATATACCTTAGATCAGCCTGGACCGTAACATGTTTGCTGGATAGAATTTGAGTTTTCATCAGATTCTGAAATAGATATCGAAGGATTAATTTTAGAGATGGGAAAGTTCCATACTGTTTACTCACTCAAGAGACAAAGAGCTCCAATCCTTTCATTTGATTATAGCAATGCATCTGTGAACCATCTGGAACATTTGTACCTCTTAGTTCACAGCTTCACAATCATGCCCCATTTAAGTCCCGCACCCCATTGGAGTCCCACGCATAACTCAATATATTAATTGATAGTGATGCAAACCAGTATATTGTGTAGGTGCAGCCAAGGAGTTGACACCAAAACATCCAACATCACTCATTTAGGCCTTAGGTTGTTTCTGTATAAATCTGCTGTCTTATTACAGTATGCTACACCACTCGGTACTGGCTGGTCTAATAGTACCTGGATTAATAATACAGAGGAGGGGACTATAGGTACCTCCCTCTACACCAGATGCCCTACCTTTACTCTAAATCTGAGGGGTGCTGCAGCTCGTGTGAGACTCAACCTTAACCTGATGGTCAATAGAAGTAAGTACATGGCCTTATCTAACTAATGTTCATGATGACGATATGAACACAGAGTAAGGATAATATATCGTTACTCTGTGATATGAACTTGATTATTGAAAACTGTTCAAAAAATGCATTGGGATGACAATATACATTCAAGAGCATGTCAGACAAATAGAAAAGAAATTCAAAGAAAGATTACATAACATGTTATAAATTGTTTACGCTACTGCTATTTAGTATTGGAACTGTCTCATAGCCCTGGAAACCTTTAAATGTCTTCAATATAAATTTATTTCACGCAGGTAAAATCACGGTTGATTGTCAAGTCGCAGGATTTTTCACGATCTCAGACTCGGTAGATTCTGATGGGCAGATTTCTCCACCAGATGAAGGAGGATTCAGTAAGTTAGGCCTGCCTATATGTGACGGACATAGACTGATACTCGTATTGATGTGCGCCAAATATTTAAAGATATTTTCTCCTTGCAAAGATAAAATATACTCAACAATTAAGAATCAATCTTTGGATAAAATTGTGTTGGACTGAGTAAGTGATCAGTTCTTAGCAACTGTTCGAAGTCTACCCAAATGAGTACTACTCTGCGGTGTGACACCAGTAGAGTTTTGACATACTATGTATATTGTTATTACAGGGAATGTAGGAGTAGCTATAGGTCTGGGTGTCGGCGCTCTACTTATCGTGTTCTCTGTAGCTGGTGTCTGTGTTTACTGCAAACTAAGGTAGGAATAAGGGCAATCTCTTCATGGCTTAAATTGCCGAGACTCTTTGAGGTGTAAGTGACGTACGCTGGTAGTGCAGAGAACCATTAAATAAAAAAAAAGTATGCACACTCTCGGTGTCTAGGTACTTTACCATCAATCATCATGAGAAATATCGATGCTGCATAGATGTGGGTTCTGTCTTGATTAAGCCAATTTTTAATTTGGACTGGGAATGCTAACTGTCTTCCTTCCTTTGAAATAATCAACTGATAATAGCGAGACAGTTTGTAAATAGACGATAAAATTGCGGTGCCCAAGCATTGTAAATTAGAGCTCATTTGCGGTACTTTTCAGATCTGTGAACTCAATGAAGGAAATAGCATCTGTAAGTCAGCTAGCAGTCAATGTTTTCTGCTAAAAATGCTATATCAATTGTTAATAACTTTTTGCATTAACAAGAATTTTAACAAAGCTTGCCGTTTTGTATTACAGTAAAAGGCGGGCCTCCGGTGCACTGACCAAGGATGAATATAATAGAAATTCAGTAGTTAATAATTCATACGGTGATCCAAAGCCTGAAATACACAGAAATCTAGATATGACAGCAATGACTATAAATGCTACTACATTCCTAGATGAAAATAGTCCGACAAATGAAAACGGGTAAGTTTGTGCGCGATTAGTCAATAATAAGTGGCGTATGGCCCCAGAACATAAACCTACAAAATATATCAACACGCTTTCATCGAGCATTTATCCCCAACTCCCCTTACTGATGATTTGAAATCCTGACCGCCGCATTCTGCCCACACTTTAGTTAAGGAAACACAACTCCCTCAGCAAGCATTTGTATCACACCTTCTTATTGTTGTAATCATAACTTGCCAAAGAGCTCCTCCTACATCGCCACATGTTTTGGTTCAGTTTAGGTATGCCTCAGATGACTCAGATGACAAAGTTTCTGATTTTATTATTGTTTTATCTGACTGGTCTTTCTTTATGTTCAGGACTCCCGATCCTGGATATGAAGCTGTGGGAACACCAGAGACTGAAACAGAACCGATTAATAGTGCTTATGATAACTCAGCATTTATAACTGAAGATGAGACTCCTGGCTCCTCACTCTACCACACACTCTCTGAGACGAGACCCGAGTCTCAGCTTATATCTCCAGAGAATGAGCAAAATGTGCAAACTAAGCAAGAGGATTACCTCAAACCTGAGACGAAGGTAGACACGGAGCAGGAAGCAGAGACCACCTCTCAGCAAGCAGAAGAGAACCATTACGAGGATATCGGAACACCTCGAGCTAAAGAGAACACAACTGCAACTACGCCAACTAGTCACCAGGATGAAGACAACCCAGAAAATCTAGAAAATACCCAAATTGATGACGTCCCAGAAGACAATACAGAGGATAACAGCGCAGTGAATGAGGTAGCAGATGAATATTCTGTAATCAACAAGTCCAGATCATCTGATAAACCATCTGATGATGATCAAATCCGTGAAAGGGAAAATATCGTTACTGAATTGTAGCTGAGAATCCAGTCATTGATATATTAATATATGATAAAGCTTCTTCCGTGACATGACAGCGGCTTGGGTTTCTTTTTAGCCCTTCTTTCCTCTGACTTTGTCTGGATTTTACCTGAATGTCAAACATTCATTGATTTTCAGTAAATCTGTCTATGACTAATCATTTTTCTACTAAATTCACTACATTATTTTAATGCAAGCTTATTTTTCATCTCTTCTGCCGTCCGAGACCAAAAGATTTATACTTCATTCATATTATGACATAGATATTTTATTGTGAAATTAGAAATAAAGTAACGCACTACTTTGATTTTATGCGAGCTATGCACTGCTATGGCCTACAATATACATAATCTATATATTTAATCTGTGGTCATGTTAAACATTTTGTGTGAGGTTATGTGGATTGAATCGAAGAAAGAGGTCATATTTACAGTGAAATATAAATGAAAAGAATAAGATCACATTTCAAGTGATAGCACCAATATAATCAAATAAGAGAGGGAAAAAATTTGATGGCAACAGTGGAGAGTAGTACATTTTGCACTAGAGAATCTAATTCATATGAATATTTAAGGTGTACCAATGTCAAATACGATGTACATAAGTGGAATCAATGAACTAAACCTTAGTTCATTGGTGGAATTGTTGAAATGATTGACGAAATCAAAACTCATTGACAAAAAGTAGAAAGCCTTCTGCAAGCTGTCGGATAACTTTAGATTTGACTATTTTTGCAATTAGTACATTCAAACATTGAGATAAATAATTTCATAAATTAGACTCTGGTAAAGAGTATGATACATAGGAACATATCCTCGACCAGATAATCCCAGAGTTGTTCTATCTGGTTTTAATCAGTGTTTAGCGTAGCTGAAGCCACAGGAGTTTTACTCTCCTGACATCCATGGCTACCACTTGTCCTCCGATCTGCTCGACTGTGTCCAGATTAAATATACTGCAGTCTCCCGGTTTACCACCTTTGAAAATGTAAAATTTATAAGACAATAGTTCACATACTTTTTTGTGGAATCAACTTGTTAAATTGAATTAACTCTTCTCATGGAATTGAAGGTACATCTGAATTTGTTCAAGAACATAATGATTGAAATGGATTCAACAAGAAATACCCAGGCATGTAGCGACCTGCTCAAAGTGCACACCTGGCATAGAATACTTGAGGATTCCTTGTTTCAAATATTACCACATTAACTTATATAAAGAAATTTAGTTGGATTGAAATTAACAACTCACCAGAGGTACTCTGTGCCCTGTCACACAAGGTGTATATATATCCTGTATTCAGGTTCAGTTCTCTAAGTAAGCCTCCATCGTTTAGTATTACAGTTTGATCATTTACAACGACTAGTGATGTCATCAGCCCATTAGCTGTTGCCTCCCTTGTCATTATACTGCCACTTGCTCCGTTACCTCTAGGGAGGCTGGCTACGCTTCGTATAGTCGGAATCGAGCTCAGAAAACTCGAAGACACCTGAGACAAGATCAAATGAGTGATCTTACATTCAGTTGTTGTTACTAGAGATTGGTAACAAACAAAAAATGATTTTTTAAATCATGAGAGATGGTTACCAAACAAGGGAAATAACCATTCACAATTGTTAGGCATGAAGGAACAAGAATTTTGGTGATTCTTACCCTATAGATATAAGAAGTTGTCTCATCATTCCCTGCGAGGTATATATTATTTACTCCACTACATTGCATAGCCTCGAATATAATATGTTTGGGTAGATTAGCATAGGTGGTCACTGACCCACTGTAAACATCAATCCTTCTGATCATTGAGTTTCCTCCGTCTAATATGAAGTGATTTCCTGTGAAAGTAAAACAACTATGTTATAAATCAAGGAGACAATGATGTGTAATCATAGCCACAATGTTTGAATGCATTTGTCACATCCTTTTTTGAAAGCTGCCCAACAGATGTAGCACGACTAAAAGGCCCCGTTCCGTCCCAAAGCATTAAGATTGAGGCGCCTCACAGCTAAATAATGTAGGATTCCAAATACTGTTAGGAGATTCGAATTTGTCTACTCTTTGAGCATGTGCATGCAACTTTGAGACATATTTTTTGAATTTCATCTGTACCTTGAAGGACACACATGTCCACAGGGGAAGAAAAGCTAGCACCAAGTTTTCGCCCATCAAGGTATCCAGGGACTCCGCAACTCCCAGCAAACACGGTTATATCTACAAAAAATACATAAATGTCTATCATAACAGAGCGCTAGTAGTGAAGTCAATATAGTCAACAAATTGAGAGGACATACTATCCCTAGATAACCCTGTAACAATGTGTTTTACTATTTTTTGTAACAAGGGGGCATCCAAAATAGGTTATGTTACATATGCTAACCTGAGTTGAGTATAGAGTAAATACAATGCTTGGTCTCATCTACCACATACACAGAACTCCCTGAGGTAAGTATCTTAGAAGGCACACCGTCCTTGAAAAACTTGGAGGCTGTAAATGAAACATTTAGACAAAGTCAATACACATATTCACACTCTGAATTCTCACATAAAACATGACATCTTCTCGGCCTATTGGCTAAGATCAATGTGTCACTGCCAATGGCCGATTAATGCCAGTTCAGTTTTGTCAGCTCGCTGCACACTTATGATTAGGAGGTCCTCTATGGCCTCACCTCTAGGATGCATTCTAGTTTCCTAGGATGTATCACATTCTCAGTATGAGGATTAGGGCACCTTGCATCCCTCTTTAGGGGCAGCCCAATCTTCTGCTTCTTAGCAAACAGCATAAAACATGACATGTATGAATGTATATATTATATATATATACATAATATGGTACATGCTGGAAAGGATTTACTTTTTTCAAACCTATACTGTCTTTTTAAGGCCTTTGTTTGGTAAAATATATTGTAGATAGTGGAAGGATAATATTTCTAAGTCTTGCTTAACTTATAGACACTTTTTCAATAATCGCCAATAAACACAGTAATAAGACATTCCCCACTTCCACTTTACGAGACTACAGCCTTACAAGATTATAGTGGAAGTAACAGATTAGTTTTACCTGCCTTGTACCTCCTATAGAAGGATACCATACTTTCATATGTATAATATCATCTATGGCTTTGGTATAGCTTTTTCGCAAGTCCAATTCACAAGACAAGGGCAAAGACAAAGAAAATTTGCGAGAACCAACAGAAAATTTCTTCTCATGCAAAGAGAATTTGCAAGGATGATCTGTTATAATCATGTATTATTATAATCAGAGGATTGTCATTATTAAAGTTGCATACCTTGTTCTTTGAGTTGTGTTCTTTGGTTCCAAATTGTGGCTAAAAAATAAGGAATATAGGATACATGATAGTGGAAACATACACACAATAAATGTGGTTCCTCTTCCTCAAGCTCAAAAGCTTTCAAACTTGATGAAGTGAATCTAAGAATGCATCATGATGGGCTACGCACACTTAAGAACCTGGTCTGCCAGGTGTTAGAAATCATATATACCCAAAGTCTTTGGCACGCTGGGGTAATTTGTACTGACAATAAATCTATGATTTTTTTTCTAAATAATAAATATCTTTGCTCAATTCATTGACAGAATCAAAGGTAAACCACTATTGATCTCAATTGCTGATTGCTATTTCAAAATATTTCTTGTAATAGTCAACATGGCTGAAAGCCTAATGGTTGCCAGATTTGGAATCTCAATGATCCATTACATATATCTACCAAGTTGTGTGATTCTGCTGCAAGTGATAAGATTTAGGTAGCAATACCTGATGGATATTAAAAACAAAATTTTTTGGTAAAAAAATCCAAAGTTGACTTCTGAGAACAATGTACAGGGTCAGAGTGTATGGTTTCTGGATTATAAATAGTTTATATTCTGATATACCTTCTGCCGCCAGCATAGGCTGGCCATGTTTTGTATCGACAAGTTCTAGATTGCGTCTTCGGCCCATGATGAGAAATCTATTACTCATCCCAAAGGGTGCTGGATACCAGGAGAGCTGGCCATTCCAGTCCCGGGTTTGTGACATCTGTATCAGTTCCGTATTGACCAGGTTGGTGACTGAGAGGTAAGCATTAGCTGGTATAACAGCATCTAGTGGCGTGATAGAAGGAAGCGCTAATGGAGCATCAGCTGGTGGTGCCGGGGTTGTGGCAGCGGTGGTGGAGATATCAGATGAGGTGGTAGAAGCTAATCCGAACGAAGTAACGGAACGAGCAACATCTGTTATTGGTAGAGCAGTGGAAGATGGTACATTTACAATATTTTGCTCGCCGTCTATGCTCCCACCAAGATTCTGAAATGTAGCTAGATTAATTGGCACCAATCCAAATTGTGTTTGAAGGTAGTATTGTGTCTGCGGTTGCACATACAAAATTGTTTGTTGATTGTTAACTTGGTTTCGGTTGTTTGAAAGTCTTTGGTTTTGATTGTTTCTCTGCCTTGAGGTAGGGTTGTTGACGTTTGTTTGTGGTTGATTTGCCACATTTGGTGTATTTGCATTGCGCTGTTGCTGCTTTTGCCTGTTTGTGGATTGGGGCTGTCTTTGTTGGTTTGTGGTTTGTGTCTGTTGCTGTTTTTGTTGGTTTGTGGTTTGTGACTGTTGCTGTTTTTGTTGGTTTTTGGTTTGTGTCTGTTGCTGTTTTAGTTGGTTTATAGTTTGTGGCTGTTGGGAAGGGCTAATCTCAACATCAGACATGAGTTGACTGACTACATTTGCCGCAAGAGTGGGTTGTCCAAACAGCTGTCTGAATTTGGTGATGTCTTTGCGAGAGAACATTTGGTTACCGGCGGTGAGTCTGGGATACATGATAGACTTGGGATTGTTTGTGTGAGGAATTCCCATAGCATGACCCATCTCATGTTGTACTACAGCCTCAAAATTTGGCCCTGTAAACAGAAAAGCATTATCAAGAGGTATACAAGAAGCACAACATAACTCATAACTAATAATGCAATTGGCATAGGCGATTGTGTATAGATTTCAACAATGACAGAATAGGTGGACTCAATGCCCCATACCTGCATTAGCGGATGAGCCCGAGCCTGAGAGCAGCCCAGTCGAGTCATTTTTACAAAATTTTGAACCTCTGTACTTTACACCTTTCCTCAAACAATGCACAATGTAGTTTGGTAAGTTTTCATTTCTTCTCTTACAGAGAACACCATGACCCTCTTACAATCGCCTCAATATCAGTACTCTGTTTTTCTCTTACCTTTGCCGTTGGGTTTAAGAAAGTCCCAGTTTTCCTTGGTATCAAAAACAATCAAGCCAGTTGGTGGAAAGTATGCTCGACCCAAAGTACTCCACGGTACGTCTATCACTTCGAATGTGAACTGCAGGGTACCTCTCTGAGAGTTCGCAGCAGGAGTTATCTTAATACCTGACAATGTCTCCCATCGCTAGAAGCATGAAAAATATTGATGAATATACGGATGTTTGTCAAAGCCTGAAAAAATGGATATGTCTATTACCTGCGGATATAAGTCTTAACTTTGCCAGTCGCAACTTTCCAATTAGTAAAGAATGTTCATGTTATTATTTTTCTTCAATTTTCATTTTGTGAGACCAACCTTGATAACTTTCTGTATGATAGCTATCACCTTTTGTCTGTCATACTTTGCTGGCATCGTACCAACGCTGTATGTGATAGCATCTTTGTTCCACAGCTTCTTCAGCTTATCTGAAGAAAAAATAAAAACGGATGAGGCATTTCTTCTGCGAATTTGAGACAATTTGGTTGCCCCTATTCATTTGTAATCGTATTAACCATCAAGCCTGATTATATAAGAAACAGCTATAGCTATAGCTATTTATTGAACAAAATACCATTTATCCATATCTATCAATATGGTATACAACAGAATAAAATTTTGATATATTGTTTCATGTCTTCTTATATAATATTATTTAAACAATAAAAAAATTGGGTTAAGATGACTTTATTAGTATTCCCGATTTTTTTCTCCAAATCATTTATATTGTTCTATTTATTATTATTACTCCAGATATATGACTCTACTCTGACTTACCATCAAAATAACCGATGACTTGGTTAGTTATCTGGTTTGTAATAGTTCTCACTTGGCTTACAAAATTTCTCCCGTTACCACCGGTTACGTCAGCAAAGATTGGGCTTATCTCCTCATCATTATCTGGGTTACCACATCGAGAAGATAATATCTCCTCAATGGTCGCATCATCCAGAGTGCCTAAAATATGATGAATATATTATTATGCTGTGTTTGTTTCTATATTCCTGTTTCATTTATGGTAAAAATGATAATATTTGAATGATGACAATAGTGTGAACTAAAAAGGGTACTCTGGTTAAAATAATTCATATATAAAGTAAAAAAGCTATTGGCGCGTTTTTCAGTTTTAGCTTTCAACGCATACCTACAATTTAAAAAAAAAACTTGGATGAACATGCATCCTAAAGATCAAAGTGGATTGCTGGCAAAGCTGAACATGTGAGATACCGTTTTAAAATGTGAAACGTTAGGGTTAAAATTTACAGCATGGAGCATATTATATCACATCTAAAACTTACCTGTAATTTCAAGATGATGTACTTCTTGGAACTGCTTTAGTGGTTGGTTTATCATCTGCCAAAGCTGAATGTTGGTTTTACTGTCTAAATCCATATTGGAAGCTAAATAACCAAACTCTTGGAGATAACCAGCAGCGTACCGAACTCCTTCCTCAGTCTGAGCAAATTGTCGTCTATCCTCTCTCATTGGCCGGCTATCACCAGAGGTCATCAGAGGTGATCCCCCAACCAGCACCAAACATGTCAGCAGATGTGATAGCACTAAGGTAATCAACATGGTAAAGACAAACAAAATATCTCAATGTGTCTGAAAAGATTGTTGTGAGAGTTTACCAATGCTTTCACACTAACACTGATTCTGTCTTCTATCAGAAGTTTCTCCCTTGGAACAGAAGCAAGAGACAATGTAACAATGGCTTCTCGATGTTGATGTTGGGGCTTTTTGTAGTAGAATTATTTGGCAAGGAACAAAGATTCAGTGTGCCACAATGATTTATGAGTTTCCTAATCCATACCCTGGCACACTTCAGACGAGAACCCTTTGTACTCCTGTAGATGTTGGCAGGGTATTTTAAAACCGACGGCAATAATCACAATAAATCCATTGCTAAATACAGACTAACCAATCAGATTGTCCAAGGGAAGGAGATATAAATGACATCACTGTTTGGTGGTTTGTGGGTGTCGCATTATCCAACATTCTCCCAGATACATTAAAAAATTTGTTCGATCATGTTATGCATAAGCACTTTAGCATCCCTTGTGGACATCCTTTATTTTGTGAAGGATGGCAAAATAATTAGTGGCTTAAGCTATTAATGGAAAGCAGATTGGGCTTTAGCCTGCAAAGATTACCTTAATGCTTCCGAAAAAAAGGTCCTCAGCCACACTAAGCATTCCTGTTTATTTATAGATAGAATTTCTTTGCATTTATTGCACCCAATCATGCCATAAACAACCACTCTGATAAGTCGAAAGAAATCTTCGGTCAGATTTATGGGAGCTAGGAGGAAATCTAGTTGAGATTATAGCATCCCACACCTCTTGAATTTGGCTGACAGCGGAAGCCCATAAGTGATATTGTATCTTTTTTGCAACTTCCACAGTATCTGAATACTTTCAAAATCAGTAACATAATATTTTAAAAACAAATAATATTAATGCTTGAATATTCTGTTGCTTTGTTTAGCTTATATTTTATTTCTTTGCTGACACCACTACCAGCAATATTGTGTAGGTAGAGGGAAGTAGAGCAGAATTTACAATTGTTATACAAAACACGGCAATCATATAAGTATAAATGTTGCCAAAGTAAGATAGAGCCTTTTCCCCTATAGATGTAATAGTACATTTCATGATTTGATATGCTGCCACTATAGTTATGACAGTTTAAGTTTATTGCAGGCGTCAACTAAGCAGAATAGCAGGTTATTTTTACCACTGACATGAAGTGACTGGACTGACGTGACTGCGCACATCCCAACCATGACATATTCTTATTTGCATACAGCAAAGACGTAATCCTACCACTGAACTATCATGTCATCATGTCATTGTTATCAATAAGCCACCTGACCCATATTTTAGTTCAGGATGTATTTCACCACATAATTCCTCACAGGAGTCTCTGTTGTGACATCGAGGAGCAAAGAGAAAAAGAAGAACTGCATCTCACAACCACAGCGGTCACAAAACATGATCATCAATTATGAATACCGATACAAATAATAAAATAATACATAAGGTTTGGTGGTGGTTTTGATAAGTCTAAAATAATTATCACAGTATTATGAATAAGAGAGCCCAATTAATGGAAAAAATCAGAGGACGGAATATCTGGACCTGTTAGAAGCTGTTCCCTACGTCAGAGGAAGAGCACGTCTGGATGAATTTAAAATGAGTTGAGTTAGATATATAGCCTAAGGCCCTAAGTGATAGTAGTGTCGGTATCTTGCTCCTGAAGCTCATCTTTAGGTTTCTCCTCCTCTTCCTGTAGCTGGCTGGCTAGAGACGAGGCTATAATCTTAGTCAGTGAATCCTCCTGGTTCTCAGGCCTGACAGGCATTCCTTTGAGCTGATAGACCAGCACCTGTAGAATAAAGATAAATATGAATCAAACTATGATAGTGATGGAAGAGATCGCTGTCCAAACTAATCTTCCTTTTACCAAGAATGGGTCTTATTCACACACAATTATCCTTCCTGCGGTAACAGGTTTCTGTTAGCTGCAGAAAAACACTTTTTTTTGCTCCAGGGTAGTTTGTTTCTAGGTTTTTTTAGAGAAGAGTTTGGCAGGACTACATCTGTCAAGTGCCAGTTTAACATGTACTGGTATGTAATTTCAGCCTTAATAGTTCATCCTCAGTTGTCAATGACACAGGATGGCAGAAAAAACTTTCATGTCGTTGATGATTTCATAGCGATACCATTTTTTATGAATCATTGCTGTTTGAACTAACAAATCTTGTGGACAGGTTTCCCCATCAATTAATTACAGATTTCATGAAAGTCGCCGCACAAATCCATCATGTTTATTCAGGGGAAGTCTTGCCTAAATTTGTGTGCTTGGCCAAGGGTTGATCCTGGTAGCTCTGATCTAAGTCACGCCTTTAGGCATTTGTTCTTACAGCTAGGACCAAGCATGTTTGTTGCCTAATAAAATGTTATGAGTGTGGTTTGAAATGGGCGCCTTTAGGAAAAAGAATTGATGCCACATGTCCAAACTAAATAATTATGCTGCTCAAAAATTAAACATAAAATCTTAAAATCTAATACAGTATGAATACAAGGTTTTGCAACAATCATTTTTATGAATGGTCATGTTGACCAAATTGATTGCAATGCTAAGAAGAAAAACGGACATTGTAACATACATGACAAGTTGGTAGACCCAGAAATCAGGAGGTCTCCACGGACAAAGTCCCGACCCGGAGTACCACCCTGCACGTCCCGCAGTGAAGGTGTAATCTGGCCCTTGTTGTCATTTACTTTAGGCCAACACTAGAGCGTTCATATTATGAAATGCCTAATTTTACCTGATTTTACAAATTATATTGTTGCACTGTATCCGAACGAGGTGAGATAGTATGTTAATAGGCAATTATATATAGTTATATGTACTGTGGGGGTAGGAAAACATAGTTTTTCTTGCAACGAGAAGCTTTAAAAGTCTCCTGGGTGAAGGAAGCTGAGAAAAGGGAGGAAAAAGGGAGATAGGGAGGAGGTGGAAAATACCCCTATAAACTGGGAGGCTCCCTACCAAAAAGGGAGACTTGTCGGGTATGCATTGTAAGTGACAGCATAAATTTGGTGTTTCTGACACTAACTATATTATGATGAGTTGTACGGACAGTATCAAATGAAATATTAGTTTATAGCAAAGGAAAGTTCTGGACAGGATATCAGAGTTCTTTTGCATTATTCATAGATATCCGGAGGGTACGAACTTTATCAGCACCTGCGCTTTGACGTTTGAGGTCTCAGGCGCTTGTCATACAGAGGCTTTGTACTTCTATTGATAACCAGCATACATGTGAAAAATATATTGTGGGCTCCAAAAGGACCTTATATCAGAAATATTTAGGCTCAATTCCAATTAGGGGCAAGGTAAAATTTGAAGTGAAATATGGTTTTAAATATTTGATTATATTCATGATACCAGGTACCTATCTCTCAGGTGAATAGTCGTAGGGTTGTTTACTGCTACTGGTGTGGGATTAAATTTTGCAATTTTATTGACACACTGTGAAAGCTGAGATAAGCCATGCGATGATGAGCCGCTAAGCTGATCAAGTCACGCGACTTAAATCTTTGAACCCATTCTTGTTTCTCCGCTTTATGGATTAACACATAGCTGTTTATGCTATCCGCCTCCATAAACTGGTTAAATCGATTGAGACCTATGTAATGCTGATACAGCATTTTCTATCATTGCGAAAAACTTTTTTAAATTTACGTGTAGGACTTATTGTTATCACCCATTGGCTTAGCTTGAGAATTAAACACCAGGCTTTCCTTGATTCAAGAGTCAACATCTACTTTAAAAAGTATTTTTAAATTGTCAATCTTATCATATCATCTATACCGTAATCCCTCACCTATGGATCGCGGACGTATAAGTGAAGGCGGCTATAAGAGAGTAGTATATAGACGCGACTATCATTTGAAGCATTATTATATTTACTTTGGACCAAAACCTCATACAATCACCAAAGATGAATAGCTCAGTGGTAGAGCGTCCTCAGTTCGAAACCCACTGAGGACAGTTTTTTTCCCAAAACTACTTAGTTCATTTGTAGTGAGTGTAGTGTAGTGAGTGTCTTAGAGCGGTGGGGTGTCTTATAGCTGTGGGGTGTCTTATAGCTGTGGGGTGTCTTATAGCTGGAGCATTTTTGTTTTTTCTGAGGGGGGTGATTCACTTATAAGTCCGGTGACTTATAGGTGAGGGATTACGGCAGATATTGTCAATTTTTCAGCTCCCGGATGTACTTTGAAAGTGACATGGCCAGATGTCACCTTTTATATGAACACAAGGTTGGGCACTAAGCCCACCGGCTTACAGCCTACTACTATTTTAATGGCCGGAATAAACAACAATTGGACAAATGACGGATGACATTTTTTTACCGAATACAGCCCAACACCACAGGACTCTCACCATATCCTCCTGATATACATATGTACCATCATTTAATATATGGGCACTGATAGTGTAGGTCTGATAGTGTGGGTAGCTGCATTCGAATGTAGGCGAGGAAATAAAATAGGAAGAACTTCTTTGAATGAACTGTCTAATCTTTTCATGGTTCCTCTATGACAGTTTCCGAGATATTTTTACTTAATCCTGCCATATTTCAAAAGTGTCTCTGACACTCTTGCAAGCTGGACAAGGGAAGACCACCCCATAGCCTGTGCACCTAGCAAATGTGTTGTCTCTGATTGATTGGGGATTCACTCAACCAAGCCAATCAGAGCCAACACATTGGCTAGAGCCGCCGTACTCAGCAATCATACCTATCATATCGAAAAACATAGATTAGCTCATTTTATATACCAGCTCAGACTGCTATCTACCAGCTCAGACTGCTATCTACCAGCCCAGACTGCTATCTACCAGCTCAGACTGCTATCTACCAGCTCAGACTGTTATCTATCCTGTACACTAGGATCCGCAGCCTTACCTGGCCTGTGCTGTCCCCTACTAATATAGATTCAGAGTTGGAGGCGAATGTTACTGTCGTCATCTTAGGCCCTGAGGAGGCTGCAACGATCACTGGGTCTAATGTACTCTGTGCTAGATCCCATACCTACAATGAGTGAGAGAGAATATATTGCAGGTGATAAATAATGCTAGGAAAGCATGAAGACATTAATTCTTACAATAATCTTTGATTAATCTTGATGGTAACATAATCTCAGTGGAGTTATGTACATGCAAAGAGTAAAAGTCTCCTATTTATCTTTGGTATCTAACGATTGTCGTTTTAAGATTGTTTGGTGTGGGAGATCAACCACCTGTTTGCATTATGACAGGGCTGGTATAAATTATACTGACATTACATAAAACAATGCTATTTACAGGGAAAGTATTTACACTACCCATAGACCTACTAATAATAATTATTATTATTAGTCGGTCTATGACACTACCATAAATTATGGGCAATTAAGCCATTTAAGGTGGTTAATCCAACTCCGTGTAATAATTAATGGGGGAATTTTGTCATGGCAACAGCCAGGGACCTCCCCCCAACCACGAAAAGCCACATCTGGTGTTTCAGCAGAATATATCAAGCAATGATGGTTCAGTGGTAGAATTCTCGCCTGCCACGCGGGAGGCCCGGGTTCAATTCCCGGTCATTGCAAATTTTTGGGAGTTACCCCCTTTCCGCTATGGACAATACCAGGATGATCATGTTGTCTAGCCAAACAGAACAAAATAGAAAAGACCTTGAGGTCAGAGGCCACAAGAATCATCATTTGGGCTTCTCAAAAGTACTCTGGGTGACACTGAAATGATTTGGGAAAATAGAAGGGGAACATTTTTTGTTAGTGATCTGCAAAATTGACATTGGAAAAATAACTTTTGACAGATTGGCGAGAACACAAGCAAGATTTTATTTAATTGATGCAAGATCTGTTCACATTATGTACATAGAACATTATAACTAAGGACAGTATGTCTGTAGGGACAGTATGTAAATGATTAGGGTTGGAGAACATAGCCACTTACCTCGACAGCATAGTCATTGACACAGGCGAACACTGTGGATGTGTAGGGGGACCAGCAGATATTATTTACGCTCTTTGTGGACGAAAAGAAGCTAAGAATAGGCTTCAATCTGTCCTGTCTCCATAACCTGTTAAAATAACGAAGAGAGTAAGAAAAATGCACATAAATGTAGCCGAGGGGTAGGGGGTGCTCGTCCAGGGCTAGCTTGCATATGCAAATTACATACAGCTGGAGAGGACTGTGTTAAATCTGCTTTATCATGGTGAGCTATGCTTGAGGGGGAGAGTCTTAAAACAAGGTTAGCTCTATAAACAGATTCTATATTTATCAACAAGCAGCACAAAAGTGCAACTCATGGTATTGATGCAACACATTGTATTATAGTTTTCTGGCTCTGTGGTCTTGATCATCAAAAATTGATCAAAGAACTTGCTACTTGACTGCTAGTTCAGTGTTTTTGACTCCTATATTAGATTCATATAATTTTATTGACATCAATAACAATATCTATGCTATCATGATTTGTATCTTGTGCCAGATAAAATTACCACAGTCTATCATAAATATGATAATCATGATATAGAGTTTAATAATTGTAATGTGTATTATCATTATGACATCATGATATGCATTTTAATTTAGAATATGATAATAATTTCAAATAATACATACCTGATACTCCAGTCCGCAGAACAACTGAGGAAGAGATCTTTACAGAAAGGAGACCATTTAATATCGTAGACTGGACCGCCGTGCCCCTCGAATGTGTCTAGATACTGTTCATTGTAAGAGCATGAGCATTTATGTATATATCCTTCCTCTGTACCTGTTATGTACCTGATAACAGTATGTGAAAAATATTATAGTATACTATATAAATAATGTAATATTGTTGATAATAGTTAATAACGTTTAAAATTTCATGACAATAAGGAAAAATCAAGTATTTGATAGGAGGTTCAATCTGTCTGCTCCAAATTATTGCCGGTAACTGTGATTGCTGGTCATCAGAACTTTTGGCGCGTAACTTTCTGGCGGGTCATTTTAAAAAGCAAGTCATAGTTGGTTTAATCATGCATGTTATTATAAGATATCGACGGCAGGTGTCACAGATTGTAATAATGCGTTAAAAATACGTCAGTGGGCAACAAGTGAATTTTGCTTTACACATTGATAATATCATGAGTTACAACTCAATTTTACTGCACTAGTATAAGTGTCACGCTAAAACTACTGCCACATTTCCTGTGCCCTGTCCAGGTGCCAACAAGTTTGTCAAAATCCCTCCGCAACAAATAAAGACAAATACAAGACCTTCGGTTGTTTCTATTTTTGGAGGCACCTTGCACCTTATTTGGATTCTAATTACGCCTAAGAACATGGGCCGGTACATTAAACTTTATTCTCTGAGCTTCTGCCAAAACCACCTTAGTGCTTTATTTGCAATCAATCTTTATTTTCCTCAGTAATTTATGATAAAATTTTGGCAAGCCTTATTTTGCAGGGTAAGTTGCTGGGCTGGTTGCTGGGCTGGGGTAAAGGGTTTACTCTTGGAGAGATTACCGAATATGAGGTAAAGGCACCAATAGGTGGATATGTGAATGTCAACATCATAACTACAAGGAAAGGGAGTAGCAGAAGTCTTCCTGTAAAATTTCTGATTGGGAGCACAATGACCAATAAAGCTTCTCCACCATTCCAAGATGCCAATGCCTGATTTCGGCAAACCACCTATGATTGCAAAAACCTTGGTAAATTCCAAGTCAGGACTCAGTCGCAGCATTTACTTTAAAACTTGCCCATATTGGGTACTCTGGCCTTTCATCTAAAACAGCCCAATTTCATGGGCAATAAAATCCTATAACATATCCTTCCTGCCTTTTTGGCTCTGGACTTTAAATAAACTCAATTACCGGCACAGCTTCATATCCTGTCCCCATCTTTACCCAAACAGCAAAATAAAGCCAATAAACTCACAGCATCGGGTCGAGCTCGCTGAACGCAAAACAGAAACCTCCAGCCAGCCTGGAGATTAGAGCGTCAGGCCTCTTCTCTCCCTTCACTTTACCTCCTACATGCTGTTTGAGCTGAACTCTCTTCAGCTTCATCAGATCACTGCACTCAAATCCTTTCCTGAATGACAATAATGTAAAGAGAATTAAGATGGAACAAAAGCATAATACTAAGAAACACAATAAGATAATAACAATAACTAGCTAGCTGATAGAGCTTATTTACACAGGTCCGGACCAAAGGGTAAAAATTAAAGTTACAAAAAAAAATTTCAAATTTATGCTGGGTGGGATGAGTGTCCATGAAAACCAGGGTGGGGGAGGATTGGAGACAGTATGTCCTTTCACCAGCGTTTTTTCGGGATCACATAGATTTCAGATGGGACAGAAAAATGGTGTTTCATAAATCATGTTATAGAGTGATGAGAAAAGTTTAGGGTATTAGTTCTTTGTCTCTGGGATCTCAGGGATTTAGTTCTTTGTCTCTGGGGTCTCACTGGATTATCCGGTTTTTTTTACAATGGGTAATAAACTTAGGTTAATTAAGCGTAATTACAAAATTACAAAACAAATGTTGTATTGTTTCTTCTCAAGATTATCAACATGAGGTAAATTGGATTGGAGGAATTAGATGCGATCAGCCAGGTACCACCTCCAACACGGGACCACCTTGTGTCATAATCCTATCTGTGAAATACTCTAATCAATCGGTAAGCTGGATTGTAATATGAAATAAGCATGCAATGATCATGATGCTTAATTTAAATCTCAAGTGGGGAAACCAGGATCAAAAATGAACAAAAACAGGATTGGATACATTGATCTCTCGGTTATTATACCAAGATTGCTTCTCTTTTTTTTTAATTGTAAAATTGTCACCATGTCAGCAGAGAAAGTCCTTATGAAAGCATCCTTGGCGATGTCACATAACACAATGTAACAGCTTACAGAGATTAGGTCATCCAAGGCAACAGTTTCCCGAATCAAGGCCACAGCAAAATGGCTGTGACTTCAATGATACTCAATCGGTAAGGAACTGTTCAGCAATTTTTGCACTGAGCATTTTCAGACCTAAATTATGCAAGTCCCAAAAACGTGCCAAATATTTTTGTATGTCACATTTCAGTAATCTCCACTTTTAGTTTTCTTACCTAACACTGCGAGCGTTCACTTTTATCAGCATCATGTTATCGGATGCAAAAATAAACTTAAACTTCAGGAAAAGCTTCCTCAATGTCATTGCCGTGAATAGAGGCAATAATAATAATAATAATATGTGGTTGCAATCTTGACACATGATGTCATTTCTCAGTCAACAATTGACAAAATGTACATAAAATTATTCAAAACATAATGGAGCATGCAGCCAGTGAAGAACAGTTGAAGGTCATTTCTAAACTCGCGTAAAGGACAAATATATCCGCATTTGCGTGTCGCCTGCTCATTGGATGTAATTCTATGATGTAAGAACATAAATTTTATGGTTGTGTGATCTGAGTATAGCAGCCTATGAAGCTGATGAAAAGTGATCATCCAATATACAAAAGATATTTTGTTCAGTAAAAAATTCCTCAAAGCTGATTTATTGGCATAAAACCAACATTTAGAGGCTTTAAAAACCTATTGAGCTGACTATGTGGAAGTGAAGGGGCTATGTGTGCTTCGATACTGTCAATAAGAGATCCAGAGTCAGCACATTGAGGGCAGCGGGCTCACACTCACCTGATAGTCCATTGACAGACACGCCCATCTGCAGATATGGAAATAAGTACTTCCTGTGATTGTGGTTCCTCGGCTATAAACAAATAGAATCTTTCATGACATGGTGGTTAAGAGTGAGGAATTCCTATTTGAATTGGCATGCAGCTACAAATATTTCCAATGACTGATGAAAGGAGGAGCATGTTGGCAAGGTATCTTAGAGTATCACAAGATCTTACGAAGAACATTTTGTGGAAAAGTTAAGGAGTTAACAGGCTTATAATAGCTAGGTTTGGGTCTCGCCTATAATACACTTGGCTTGTCTGGAAGACCTACCCAGTATTTGAGTATAGATGAGACCCAGTCTAAACAAAACCTGAGATGGTTCTCATATCTAGAGGTACCTGGCATAAAACTCAACCAAACAATCACACTTGTGGCACCATCCTAGTTTAAAACTAGCAAATATCACTATTCACTACGTATTCCATAATCCATAAATTCATAGCAACTGAATATCTCGCAAAGCATAGTAAAGATTTGCCAAATAACATGTAACAAGTTTATCAGCAAATCTTTTGTGGAAGCATCTCTTGTTTGCAAATTAACTTTGGCCAGTACATAAAATGCTGCACAGCACATACAAAACCAAACTGAGTGAGCAAATAGGCTGAGAAACCAGATGAACTGTATGCATTTTTTTCATGCACCAAAATTTTCTGATGTGATTCTACCTGCAACGTTTCATCTATTTTCTTAGACTATGGTGATAAAAAAAACAATAGAAGCTTGTATCATTCATCAGGACAAGTCTGGATGCTTTCAAAGGGTTGAATTAAATTACTGCCGACAATAAGTCACACATGGAAGAGCCCTAGTCAGCACACAGACTTTCCCCAAAGACAGGGTCATTCAGCTACATTGTAAGACAAATGCTAACCCTTATCGTAGTTTGACCTCCTTCCTGTAAGAAAACATGTTATTTATGCAGTACAGTTGAATCTCAATAGTCAACAACATCATAGATAAAAACGATGGTGGTTGGTTTATGAACAGGGTATTGTTCCAACCAAGCTACAATGCAATTCTCTCGAATCTACAAGTTTGACTTTTTATAGTGTATCCATTTTGGTCAAAAGTCTATAGCAGTGGTGTAAGTATTGCATGGCAACTGGGGCCTGGAGTTCTCTAAACTTGTTTAAGCCATTATTGGTTTGATCTCTTTTGGTAGCTCAAGAAAATTTCACAATGGAAAACCGGTTGCCTAACATTATCACATCTCACAATAGCTCTGCCCAAAGAAGTAAACAAAACTTTAAATACTATAAGTGTTTGAATGTTTTAGCTGAGTATTTACCTTTGCCCTTTTCCTTCTGTATCCACTTGAGCTGCCAGACAGGCGCTGTGTGTCTCTGGTTACACTCAAATGTGTCCAGAACTGGGTCCGAATCTGAAACCTTGACATTGTATACAGCGATAGTACCGTCATACAAACCAACGGCTAACAGGTTAGGATTGGTGAGAGAGAAATCCATCGCAGTCACTCCTACTTCACTATGGAATACTCTGTCAACAAAGATGGTAAAACAGCTCAAATAACAACAATGATATTAAGATGGTTCATTGTCATTTTTTACCTTTAATTTTGATGGACGAGGAACTAATTAGATGAAACTGAAGTTCTTTTCTCCACAAACCAGGAGAATGTTTTTGTAATATGATTAGAAACATACCTCTCTGGGTACTCGGGATTTTTGAGCGACCAACAGGAGACAAGTCCTCCCTTCTGGTTGACAAACTCAAACTGTCCATAACCAAATGCAATCAAGTCCGGGTTGACCCTATTCCAGGCTGAACAGCTTACATTTTTACCTATGAGATGAAAAAAAATATAATCAACAAACCAGTTTGATTCGCTGTCATCAAGAGAAAACAGATACCTGATAGAACATAAGTTCTACATATTAATGGTAAGTTGGTGAAATATCTGGCATAAAAGACCACAGGCTGCCATGCATTGTTGCCAACATTGTGATTGAACAAAAGATAATGGCTATGTCATCCTTGGGTCTATTTACATAAAGGAATATTTTTTGTGGTTAGATTGTAAACTCTCAGACGTCATAAGCAAGCCTTGAACAATTTGATTGATTTTCATGCAAATATAGTTTGAATAGTCTTATCATTTTCCAATTATTTTTAATAGTTATCTTATTATACTAGACCTTTAGTGAGTGGACACAAATATCCAAATAGCCTCTCTAGATTTGGACCTTGTGGTTGAGCAGTGAGGGACGGGTCTACAACAGCCGTACTATCAGTAGCAGCTGGCTCTTCCTCAGGCTATAAAACAATAACAAAGACGTAATAATGAGTTCTGTTTAAAGCTGGGGCTAACCACACCACTGGCTTTGCTGTCAAAAATACTGTATGACGTACGATTGTCCCATAATCTCAAACGATGCTCAGAGTCTATTTTGGTAACTATGTCTGTGCTGATTCTAACACCTTTTCTTGTAACTGAGATTAAAGTAGATTAGCCATCTCCACAAAGCAGACAATCAGCATTAGAGCTTAAATATCATATTATAAGATTCTATATCCAGTATGATAACCCTACCATACATTTGTTTTGAACTTATTCAAACGTGTACCAAACGAAATCCTTTCCCTTCTCAATTATATATGGTCTCTAACAGTGGGATGGATAAATATCTTCTAAAAAATTCCCTTTTAATTAGCCATTGAGACATACATGAAAGTCTGTCTTCCGTTAAAATAAAGAGATTTTTTTTTTATACATAGCAATGCGACATTACCAACCATTAACCAACAAAATCTCAGCATATTTCTTCTCTTACCTCATTGAATACACACGGCTCAAAGCCCCGATAGCAGGCCAACTTTGATTGGTATGTATTTAGATTAATAATCCTCTCCATGATAAACAGATTGTCTTTGAAGCCCTGGGAGCTTAAAATCTAAAAGAACAGCCAGAATTTAGATTGAATGCTTTTTGGGAACTGTGGCTGCTCAAAAAATAGCTTAACATTAATATTTTATCGACAAAAAAGTAATATTTAATACACAATGATCACACAGGATGTTTACGTGATTCCTGCAAAATAATGGTCTAGTTGAATGATAACACTTTCTCCAGAGATCAGAGCTCTCTGTAAGACAAATGGCCATGCTCCTCGTGAAATACCGTTCATATCAATGTTGGGCTGGTTCAAGCCAAATTTTGGCTAGCTCAATGCAAAGATTCCCAGAAAAACGTCTTGAGCAAGTTTTCCATGAAATTTGATCCCATTTTATTTACAAGAATTTAGTTATACTGTTGGGCAAACCTCTTCATTCTTTTTAGCTTGTAGTTCCTTCTGCATATCTTCCATAGACTCTGCTGTGTGACCACCAGCCCCTCCTGGTATAGATATCATGGAACCTATGGCTGTTTCCGATTCTTCTACAATCTTACTGATGATTGTACCTAAATTTATACACAAGAAAACGGTGGATTAGAAGTTGTCCAGTCACTGACTTACAGATGACAACTCCCTAAACTACGATGCTTTCCTACTTCCATTTATTATTGTTGATGGAGTTTCTGGGAAGGGATTGGTGCTACATAAAACAACCCATAGTTTGAGAGGAACCATCCATAAATGAGTTATCATCAACTAATTCTCAATATGGAGGGGAGTCCAGATGCATACAATTCTGAGACCAAAATGGCAATAAATAAGGTCTGAAACCTTCTTTCCCATGATTGAAGCAATACATTATGATGATGCATGTATTTGATGAGATAAGAATAAGCAGTCATATGTATGGTGATGTTTATACCTTGAGCTGTAGAAGTTGTCTGAAGGCTCTTTTTGACAGCGCTTTGTTTATTACTGTGCTCTTCAGTGTCTAACCCAGTCTTATCTCCGTCAGCGGGCTGACCACTACCTGGTCTAGTCACCAACAACTCCGCTGTAATATGTTATCAATAGGCATGAGGATCTAATGTAACAAAGGACTACATGCATAGAAATAGAAATATAGTTTCTAGGTTACAAATTAGTTCTAGGAAAAAGTTTTAGAGGAATCCTCTAGAAATAAGAACATGCCATCAGAGCTTGACTTGATTTCCACATAAGGCAATCTACAAAGTGTTAAAAGGTTGTAGGGAGGAGAGAAAGTGATGCCTTATTGACATAAATTTAATTTACCGCTGCATTCAGCTTCTGCATAAATAAATTTCATCTCCAGTTTAATTGACTGTTACAAGGAATCAATACTGATTTGTGGATGTGAAAACGACACCGATATAGACATTGATAGATATGGGTTATAGTATAAAGATAGAAGTTGCAACACCGGTTTGTTTACCTGAAGAGTTGACTGCCATTTGGAAGAGAAAGTGAAGTAATCTTGAGAACAATTATTAAGAGCCCAGTATATACTAGTTTTACCAAAATACAGACAGAAACTTTAAAAGCACCAAGTCAAGGTTCACACCACTCAGAACTAAACAAAACTGCCACACAAATCCTACTGTTTCATCATTTAAAAGAAGATCATAGTTGAATTAATGTTACACTTATTCCCAGCTTTCTAGGCCCAGCATAGTTGAATTAATGTTACACTTATTCCCAGCTTTCTAGGCCCAGCATAGTTGAATTAATGTTACACTTATTACCAGCTTTCTAGGCCCAGCATAGATGAATTAATGTTACACTTATTCCCAGCTTTCTAGGCCCAGCATAGTTGAATTAATGTTACACTTATTCCCAGCTTTCTAGGCCCAGCATAGTTGAATCAGGTTATTTGATTTAGCTGGATGATTATTTATTTCTATTCGAAAGTTTTGACTCACCTTGTTTTTCACCGTTTGCCGCGTCCTCTAGTTGTTTTGTTAGCTGATACGTATCATACATATCCCAGTTCGTAGCAGTTATTGCTATATCACAGTGTCCAATTTTATCTGTAAATAAAGGTACGCATATAATCAGCAAGTGCACAGCGATATCTACTGTATTTATAAGCAAAGTGTTCAATGCCTTTTAATTTTCTCTTTTCCCCTGCAAAATTATGTAATATGCAAGTATTTTGGTAAGGAGAGCAAAAACAAGTTAAAGTTTCATCATCTTACTAGCAGGAGTTTAAAGGCTTACCTGTCTGCACTACTTTGAGTTTTGGAGCATCATTAAAGGTGACCATTCCTCTCTCAGTGTAGAGATCATTCCCAGCCCTGCTCTTACATAGCTCTGAGTATTTCTCATTGGCTGCTTTGATCTCTTTAGATTCAGTTGCCTCATTTGAATAACAAGTTCCATTGATGTCTAAAAGCCATATCGTCTCTGTTTCCTAGTTTGAAAAGAGAGCCTGTTACAGCATGCTTGTTTCATATCACGTGTAATATTATCAAGAGCTCCACATTGATTTTCAAGAAAATCATACCAAAATGAAAACTCAATTGGTGATTATATGTTCCTAATTTACCGTCAGCGTAATGTGAACAGACTTCTCCAGGTCCTCTTCTTTAAGTTCTTCCTTTGCATCTTCCCTTTGAATCTGACCCCATGTTGATATGTCTACAGGTTGAGCTGCATGGTGTGAGCCTGTCTCTATAGGAGCATCATCACTTACTGAGATTGTGTCTGAATCACTAGCAGCTCCTGATGCTGAGAACACAGACCTAATGAAAAATGTTCATGATGTAAAGTTTGATGATAGTATGACAATCATTGAACCAGACCTCTCTAAACATTATACTGTTAATAGTTACTTGATTATCATTCAACATAAACTAATGCTGTATATTTAATTGATAATTCCCATACCTGGTGAAGGGTCCTCCTCCAAACATTGTGCTTGCATTAACAGTTCCCTGATACATAGAGGCCTGTGATTGGAGATCAGTAGGAGTACCTCCCTGACTACCTTGATCCATGAGGAGGTTACTCTGATTCCTCCTTACTTGAGATGGGTGCAGTAAAGGCTGGGGAGTTACATCTTTGCCAGAGTCTGGATCTATAACATGTACAGGAGGTCTGTAAGCTTTTTCCCTCTGTCCATCTGGAAGATTTCTGCCACTTTTTGATGATGATAAAACAGTCCTTGAAGCCTGCATGCTCCCACCAGCACCAAATCTACTTTTGCTTACAGTTGAATGGATGCCTGTTGTTCCTGCGTGATGTGATCTCCTACTTGCAATGCTAGCATTAACATGGTTCTGTGGCTTTTTGCCTCCTGGAGCAGGCATTTTGAAAATTTGGTGAAAACTGTGAAAATTATAGAGATTATGCAGAAATATTACTCAAAAACAGTCACCAATGCATTAAAATTTCAGAGCTTCAGAGGTAACCACAGTAATAACACATAACATCGCGAAATCTCGCTAGCTGTTTCCTATCATCCTTGACATTTTAGCTGGCCAATGAGGAGGGAGAATTATGAGCCTCCTGATTGGTCCGTCATATAAACATAAGGGAGTTGTCTACCTCCTTGTTGGAATGGGATAACTCAGATCTCATGTACAGGTGTTAATTTAAAGCCCACCAACCAGAGATCCCACCCTCCCTGCACCAACAGATTTGGAGGTTTTTTTCAAACAATCAGGAATACACAGAAAGTATATCAGACTCTCAAATTGATTCAGTGTAGGTTAACACAAGCTACCAAGAAATAACAAGATTTCTGTAAGGTTACTGAAAATCACTTTTTCATATACTCACTGACATGCTGCTATATTGAATATTAGTCAAATTCTAATAGCCATCATATATTACTTTGGAGTTGCCCCACCACACATAAATTAAGGCAACTCCCATTTTTACATGTAGTTGGAATACAAAGGTATAAATAATATGACTCAGCCAGAAACCAGTCAGTCATATAACGGCAACCAGATAGTGCAGACTACTATCATATTTCGTACTGAGGAATCATATTATACCTTTGTACCAACTACATATATATATATATATCATTACAATTATGGATCCAAACAAATCAACCAAAAACTTGTAGGACGCTACATCAAAAACAGAAAATAAAAACCGACAGAAAAAGCAAAAGAAAATAAAGGAAGAAGGCAAGAATGGGAAAGGGACTCTACTTATAACTGCTTACTGTACAACATGTATACTCATGAGGACAGCTAGATTACTCATATGAGGATTATATTACTTGTAGAGTCACCCAGAAGGCTGGCGACTAGTAGAGAGGACAATCCACTGATAGCTCTGTACTGAGAAGATCTTGCTTGAGCAAGTCAGACATTTGTAACAGTGATTTGAGGTGAGC